>JAOEGL010000006.1:19622799-20222799 GCA_034509955.1 Urosaurus nigricauda | reverse complement strand
ATAAATCAGAGTGGGAATACCCCACAACCAGTTGCAGTTCAATCTTTTTGGGCATTTCATCTCAGACCTCAGAAAAGCGGTCCTTGAACAACAACAACAACAACAACAACAACAACAACAACAATCCTAGAAAGGAAGATTGGAAAGAGAAATAGCAGAACTGGAATGTATTCACAAGCTCTAGTCCATGAATATTTTAATTTATTTTAATTTATTTATTTCATTTTTGTGCCACCTTTCTCCCAAAAAGGGACTCAAAGTAGCTCACAAGATAAAAACACTTAAAAACAGGGTTTTAAAAAACTATTAAAATGACCTAGTTAAAACAATATACAGTTTAGGAGTTTATCACATGACAGGAATTGGAAGTATTATCCAATGGCAATCTGAATGCAATCATGGGGTTTCATGTTATTGCGTGAAAGCCGATCACACACATTTTCGGGCAATGGGAAGTACTTCTGAATGCAATCGTGAGGTTTCATGTTAGTGCGTGAGAAACTATCACACACAATTTTGGGCACTGGGAGGCAATTTTGGGCAATTCCGAACACAATGTGGCGTCAATACGCAACCATGTAAATTTGCTGAACTAGTGAATTCACTCAATTCCGAACTGACCCCACTTTCATTTCTTTCGAAACGGAGAGAAATTCCTCCCATGTGATAATGTCCTAAGAGTAAAAACATACAAAAGTTTAAAAGCATAATCTAAAACTTACCCCATATTTATTCATTTATTTACAGTATTTATACCATGCCTTTAAGTCCTAAAGGCTCTCAGAGTGGCTTAAAATTATTATTATAAAAGTCACCCTGTCATGATTTTAAAAAGCTTGCCTGAATAAAAACATTTTTACTTGCCAGTGAAAGGCAAGCAGGGAGGGGGCCAGCCTAGCCTAGCCTCCTGTGGAAGGGAGTTCCAGAGGGTGGGAGCAACCACTGAGAAAGCTCTCTCTCATGTCTTCAAGAGTGGGTTGAACAGAGATTATGGTTTCCTGGCACACTAGAAACCTTATAACACTAGCTAGCCCCCCCCTCCCCCCAAGTATCATGAAGGTTGTCTTGGCCAGTTCATCATATCTCCTTTCTGATTCCCACACTACATTCCAATATTCATTCATAGGGTTATCTACTCACCTTGGCTTTGATTGTTTTCCGACAACCACAATTAAAATGGAACATGTCACCTTTCTATACTCACAAAGTTTTGAATTTCTATTGCCATTCTCATACAGCCTGCTTATATAGGTCTGTCCCTGGACCCTTCACCCCACCCCCATCCATCTGAAGAAGTAGATTCAAGTTTATGAAAGCTCATGCTACCAGCTTCTTTCAGTTAATCTCAAAGGTGCTACAAAATCCCTTTGCATGTACAGTAGTTTTTGTCCAGTAGATTACATGTTCTCCTCTTTTCTAAATCAAGAGATTAAAATGACCACATTTTTTCATGTACTTAGAGAGATCTTGTAGCACCTTTGAGACTAACTGAAAGAAAGAAATTGGCAGGATGAGCTTTCATAGACTTCAGTCTACTTCCTCAGATGCTCATGCTGGCAACTTCTTTCTTTCAGTTAGTCTCAAAGGTACTACAAGATCTAACTACGTACTGATTCTACAGACTAACATGGCTATATCTTTTAGGTCTACATTTATTCATGGTTTGATCAGATTATAAAATTCTGTTCCTACCAGTAAATAAAATAGAGCTTATTTTGGACTGATTTACCATTTAAAATTCTCTTAGCAGACCAAGTGGTCTTTTCTTTGCTAAGTTATACAAAGCAAAGCAAAGAAGCAGCAAAGCAAATTTCCAACAGGGAAATACATCCATCCTTCTCATATTTTATATATATATATATATATATATATATATATAATCTTTAAATAAGAAAGTGCCATCATCTGGTGATTGGTTGATGAAACTAGTTGAAATGATGGACAAGTTAATAAGCAGACAAAATCAGAAGGATGTTTAAACTGTAGATGGAGACTGGATCCGGTCATGAAATTTTGCAAATCAAGATAGAGTTAAGGGGCAGATAATAAGGAGGAGAGAATAATTTGACATGGATTTGAAAAATCATAAAAAAAAACACCAGAAATTTTGTACTGGGCCCAAGGGAATGTGGTATAAAATTTCAGATACAAAATAAGACATTATAGTATAGTAGTATTATTCAAGATATAAGTAAAAGGAGCTTGGATACCAGAAGTATTTGGAAAGTATTATATATTAAAATCTTTGAATAATGTGAGACTGTATATTTAATGTAACTGGTTATAGAAAGGTAATGGTGTTTAAAAATTGAATAAGACATGGCCATTAATCTTAGGAAATGTTTTCATTTGTGTTTAGGAGTAAAGGTAAGAAATCTTATGTTATAAATTATGTGATTTATATAATTTTAATAATAATTTTTTTTTTAAAAAAATCTTTACTCTTGCTTAGAATCATAGAATCATACTTCTTACTTCTCACCCTGACCTCATCTAACATGACCATATATATTTTATGAAGTAAACAGAACCAGCAAAAGCTATGAGGTGCTCAAAGGAATGCGTCAAAACTGGTCGACCTTAGATGAAGACAAGAGAGAAGAATTGTGTGTGAATCTGTGGGAAGCTCTGAACAAGGATTTTGGAGGCAAGTACTACAGTGGCCATTCATTACCTTCTAACAGTAGTTTCCTTCACAAGGTCTCCATACACATTGTATGGTACTGGAATTTGATCATATGCTATCTGTTAGCTCCACTTCTAATGGTATACTCAGGTTAGAAATGCTAACCCAGAGAAAATGTAGAGGACAGTATCAGCATCGGTGGGGGAACTGAGGTGTGAAGAAGAATCATATAAAAGGAATACTGCCCCCATCCTCAAAAAGACTATATAGGACTGTCGACTGAGCATAAACAGAATAGAGAGCAACAATAGGGGAGAGAAAAAAGAATAGCATACACACACAGAGAATATGAGAGGAGAAGCAGGATTTATTATATAGAATGGACTGACTGGAGGAAGTGAATGTGTAAGTCTGTAGAGAAATGTTCCTTCCAGGAGTGAAGATAATTTGCAATCTTTTGATACAGGTTCAATTTCTAATTTAATTAGCCTGCAAATTTCCTCTTTGTGTTAGCTGGTTGGCACACTTGTGTATGCATGTGTGTCTGACCACAGGTGTCTAATCTGAAATGTTGGAGTACAGTATTTTCCTTTAGATATTCCTGGTTAAAATTAAGTTAAAGTCTGTGCCTTGTATCTTGATACCACTCTGTATGTTTTTACTGAATAAATTAATGTATAAAGATAAAATATGCAACTCTTTGTTCTCTTCTTCCATTTTCTAAAAAAAAAAAAAAGATAATTGATTTTTGATTAGATGAATGGAAATTAATACAGTTGATTGTATAAGCCTTATCTGTTCCAAGACATGTATGATTTGCCTATTTATATTTCTTCCTTTGTTCATTTTAATTGTCTCAGGACCAGAAGAAAAGCTCAAGACACTTCCTGTTTACAAGCCTGTTCAAGCAATTACAGGCAAGTTATTGAATATGATCCTCAATTGAATATGATTCTCACCTGGTGTGTATGCTCATTGTTAAATGGGGGGGGGGGGGTAGTGGACAGCAATGGACCAAAACATCATGACTTGTGCTGCATCACAATGCAAGGTGATATTAGGGAAGGAGGTAGAGAGGTACTGAAGTCTGTTTCTCCCATAACAATGGGCTGATACAGACAGGCAGTTTAGGGTGCCCTTGTCATGTGCTAGGGTTGGCCGGGTGCGGAGCCAATAGATGCTCCGCAACCCTAGCATGTGACAAGGGCGCCCTTGCTCTGCAGCACAGTACAGGTGGCGCTTGGAGTGATGATGTTGCAGGTGCGCAGTAACCAAACGGAGCTGCACACCTATGAAATAATGGTTGTGCCCTATGGTGCTTTTTGCGTCGCAAGTGTGATGCAAAAAGGAGCCAGGGTTTTTGGCTCCTTTTTTCCCCCCTGCGGACCTGTGACACTCTGTCTGGTTGTTGTGGTGGTGGAGGCGCACAGGAAAATGAGGTGGCTCCAGTCTGCTCTTTTTGGGTGGTCTGTAAAGCCTCTAAGTCTTTTAGTATGACTTGATGTCTCACCTTGTGAATTCAGTGAAAACCCTTATTTGGTTTTGGATAGGATTTTCTGGCTTAGGCTGATCTGATTGACATAGGGGGCTGTACACACAGCCCGAAATGTCAATTTTCTTCTTGGCCTTGAACCCTTAGCCCAATTCTAAATAACCGTCTGTTTGTGGTGAATTTTTCTAGAAACCCCTCCAAGACAGCTAGTTGTTTACATGGGCGTGTGCCCCCTTATCTACCACCTTCACCACTGCCATTGTACTTGCAGTTGTAGCCTGTGACATCAGAAGGGGACACATGGTTATTTGGGTGCTAACAGCTGCCCTGTTTCCACCTTTATGGGCCACAGGGGAAATCTGCAAGTAGAATAGTGGTGGTGATGATGGCTGTGTCGGTGGCATCTCCATGGTGCTGCCTTGGGCAGACATTGTATAAACACCCATCCATTGCTGTGCTAGATTAGGTAACTGCTGAAACAGGCCAGATCTGCAGGCAGGATATGATGGGGTTGGCCCATTGTATCCTACATATGTGTTTTGGGCCATATCAAACCAAAAGAGAAATGAGGAAAACTAAATAGGATAGAACTATTTAGATAGTAAATCAGAAGTAGCTAGTGAAGTAGAAAACAGCTAGCAATCTTGAGCACCAAAGGGTACATTTAGGGTATAAACACGCTTCCTCACACTAGCATCTTAGGGCTTGGATGCTAAGGAGGTCAACAACCTTTGAGGTCAGGCTGGGGAGGACAACAGCCTTTGGGGTCAGGTAAATTGCATCCCTCTGAAGTCCTAGATCTTGAAAGGGATCATGAGCTGGTAAGGTGGTTACAGCGGTCAGTAGAGATACAGTCTGATGTCAGTATAGGGTAGCTTATTATTTTTTTTTTTGTCATTCAGAGAAATCTATGCTAGTTCTCCTTCCCAAATAGTGTACCCTTTTGTCATAGAAGAGATGCTGCAGTCTCTTGATAATTTTGGTTGCCCTCTTCTTCAATTTATGACCTTATTCTTAATCTTGTTGGTACTCCCAACTATAATAGACTCATTGCATCATCTGTGGAATGGTGGCTCCACAATTACATAAATTCCTTTGATTTAATGGGTCTACAGCAGTTGGGACTACCAATGAGATTCAGGCACATATGTGGATGTAGTAAAAAGGTAAAGGTAAAGGTTTCCCTTTTGACATGATTGTCTAGTAGTTTCCAACTGTAAGGGGCAGTGCCCATCTCTGTTGCTAAGTCGAGGGAGCCAGCACTGTCAAAGATGACTCTGTGGTCATATGGCTAGTGTAACTAAACTCCAAGCTGCACAGAATGCTGTTACCTTTCCATGAAAGTGGTACCTATTTATCTATGTTCACTATTACATGCTTTCAAACTACTAGTTTGGCAGAAGCTGGGACTAGGGAGCTCAATCCATCTCATAGTGCTTGGGTTTTGAATGGCCAATCTGGTGACCTTGTGGTCATTGGAGTCTGCGTCTTAACCATTAAG
Source organism: Urosaurus nigricauda (assembly GCA_034509955.1). NCBI lineage: Eukaryota > Metazoa > Chordata > Lepidosauria > Squamata > Phrynosomatidae > Urosaurus > Urosaurus nigricauda. Next base: position 20,217,180 of record JAOEGL010000006.1, on the reverse strand, counting down.
CCACCATGTATCACATATAGTATCTATGCGGTATTTTCTATATCTCACTTTTCTATTTTTCTTTCTCTTAGCACCAGTAGAAAAACTTGTGGCATCTGCTCCTTATAGCCCTCTTCAAGCAATTAAAGGCAAGTAGGTCAATATTATCCTCATTTTGCCACATCGCTGACTTCTTTACCATATAATTTATAGAGATCTAGACATTGAACACCTGAATTCAAGTCCCACACTGGTCATGTACTCATTCAGTGATATCCAAAGAGTCATATGTTTTGTTGGTTGACATTTATTATATCTTTATTTTTTATTTTTTTGTGAATTTTTAAATTGTTGGTCAAGGTAAGTTGTTTAGTTAACCTTATTATTTCATGTCTAGGCAGTAGCTTCAGTAAGTAAAACTACTATCAATACTTAATAACAACTTGTTTTATTCCAGCAAGGTAACTGTATCAAAATAGCCTTCTATAAGTATGTGTACATAGATCAGCAAAACACAGTACAAACTAAATCTTGACACACACTCTCTCTCTGCACAGTTTTCCATTTTCATGTGAACCTTGATGTCTTTGAGCAGAAAACAAGGTCATAAATAGAAGGAACTTTAAGCTTGCACATGTTCAAATATGGAAATAAATTTTATATAATTTCTAGGGATGCATCCACATGTCAGAATAGTTTAGAAATACTGCACTTTAAGTGCTGTATTCTAGCCTATGGAATCCTGGGATTTGCTTCACAAAACTACAAATCCCCAGATAGCATTGAGCCCTGGCAGTTAAAGTGGTGTCAAATGGCATTATTTCTACAGTGTAGTTGTACTCAAAGTATCTAAATTTCTGGAGTTTCTGAAGTAGAAAACACCATTTAAGCTTGCTATAAAGGAGATAAAAGAATGAATTTCAGAAGAAGGCAAACTGTTGTCTGTCAGGAGATGGAAATAATTCTTTTTAGGATTTTCAGATTCTTCTTTCTCATACTTCACTTTGGATCTCATTCCTTGTAGACTGGATCAGACACATCCACAAGACAAATTCATGCATTCTGACGTGGACATGGGGAAGCACTAGTAACTTCTTGTACAACTTGTGTAAGCTTATTTTTCAATTGTATTAATGCCACTTTTTCTGCAGATAATCCACAGTAATATTTTTTGTCAGGAACTACATATTTTTATGCAGTGCTGCAAAGATAGTGATGGGCAGATGGAACAGAAGGGATGCTTGATTAGGTATATATCAGTTTTTGAAAAGTGATGAATAAAATCAAGGTGACCATGACCAATCCACTGCTAGCCTTCCACGGAATGGAGATCAAACAGATCACCACACCTCATCCCATATTAGTCAATGGCAGTGTGCTCCTACAGACTCACTGGTGCAAGTGTGTGCATGCCACCACCAATTGACTAATACAGGCTCGAATTCCTGCATTTTCCCATCTGTGTGTGCGAGGGAACCAAATCCCAGCAGACGGGAAGGGCACCCTGTAATACTATACAGTCAGCCTTGTATATCCACAGACATTTTTATATCTGTGGATTCAAGCATTCATGGTTTGAAAATATTCAACAATATATATAAATTCCAAAAGCAAACCTTGATTTTCCCATTTTATATAAGGGGCATCATTTTACTATTCCATTGTATTTAATAGGAATTGAGGACCCATGGATTTTGTTACCTATGGGAGATCCTGGAACCAAATCCCAGCAGATAACAAAGGGACAACTACATATGTGTAATACTTTTGGGCCTCTAAATGTTACCAAGAGCCCTGGCTTCAACTGTATCTCAAACTATTGTGTGATTTCCTCCTCATTCTTGCACAAGCACAAGGAATTGGTAGTTCATAGGAGAGCACATCTTTTATGCATAACTTTCAGTGTGAAGTCGAAGGCTTTCATGGCTGGCATCCATAGTTTTTTGTGGGTTTTTTGGGCTATGTAGCCATGTTTTAGAAGAGTTTATTCCTGATGTTTCACCAGCATCTGTGGCAGACATCTTCAGAGAATGCATTCTCTGATGATGCCAGTGACATGCTGGCAAAATGTCAGGAATAAACTTTTCTAGAACATGGCCACATAGCACAAAAAAACCCACAAAAACCCATACCTTTCAGTGTTTCACAGATTAACACAAGGACATATAGGTTGAAGCTACATCAGAGTGAGGTCAAGGGTGCAAAAGTTATTAATGAGGAAGAACACAGAAGCTAGGGAAGGCTGCAGCAATTTGCTTTTGCCTGAGTCTACTGGATGAGCCAGATTCTATCCTCTCATCTCCTTTCCCCTCTATTCAGTTAACTGACTGCAAACTACCTGAACTTTGAACTCAGTAATTTCAATAAGCTGAGGACAAAGAAGGAAAGTTGGGAGGAAAAGAGAGATACTGGAATGCTTTAGAAACAATTGAAAAAGTAGGATGACAGAGGATTAATCAGGACTATCCATGTAAAATCAGGACAGTTAGAGAATATGAATGTGGAACTTCAGACTCTCAGTTTCTAACTTAAGTGCACACGTTCACTTTCCATTGTAGAGAAGAGTCCAGGTCTGCAATGAACTTTTCAGAACAGTACTTGCTCTCTTTTAATATTGCACCTGATTTGCATCAACAGATCTCACAACTTCTAAACAATACATAAATACTGTCAATCTATAACTGACCATCAGTTCACTATCAGTATCACCATGATAATGAGGCTGTAGCTGTATGCCAAGCATTAGGAACATATATCCAAATCCCAAATGTTATGCATGGGCCTTGGTTACTAATGCTGCATGTGTGTTTGTGCAAATATTTTTATATTCATGCTGAGTTTCTCTTTATGTTGTTAGCTGATGTTAAGCTCCCTGAGTTGAGACAGAAAATGGTGGTCTCTCTGATTGATGCTGGTCTGGCTATAAATAGTGCTTACCCTCTTGTCCTCCACCCTGAGAGAAATGTGAAGCTGATTCTTTCCTTTGACTTCAGTGCTGGGGATCCTTTTGAGGTAATTCATTTTATTAATGGGGCAGACATATAAGATGGCTTGTGACTCTTTGTGTCCTTCACATCACCAGAAATTTAGAGCTAGTAGTTGGTAATTTTTGTGAAAGATTGGAAATCCCTAACAGCCTTTTTGAGAAAACATTAGGTGACAAGCTGACTACTGCTCTTGATTATATAACCACAGAAAAGATAATTAAGTCATACTTTTTTGTTTAATATATGTTATAGTAGTATAGTCTGTATTGTCTTTTATGTTTAGTTTTCCTTTTTAGAATTTTGATTTAATTTAGTTTAATGTTTGTGTTCTGTTTAATGTATTGCATGCTTAGTTTATGCAGAACTTTAATAAAAGCACAGTGTGACTAGTACTGAATGGAGAAATCGGAACTGTGAGTGAATACTGTGCACCGTAAAAAACATTATCTTAATAGTACCATAGCTATTGAATGAAGTTCCTTTCCTCACTATTTCATAGATATTAGAAACATATGCTTTTGTAGTGAAAGTCTCTAACATTGTTCTCATTCAAGTAATATACCAGTTACATTTTCTTTGTGTGAAGAAGAGATAGAGAATACAGAGAGAATGGTACTATCTTACATTAAATTGAACTACTAAAGTTAAATATAGCACTTCAGGAGGGGAAAAATGTTGCATCACATCTCATGTTGCTGAAGCAATGTTGGAAGCATTCTAAATGGAATAAAAGATGTAGATGCCCTTACAACTAACCAACCAAATGGCAGCATTTTTTTTTTTCTTTCTGAGAGGATTTAACAGTTTGCTCATCAGTTACATCTATTTCTCTTTTAATTTGTTGCAGACCATCAAAAAGACAATTGAGTACTGTAAAATTCGTGGAATTAAATTTCCCAGAATAAATGAGAGTGAGCTGCAAGACAAAGACAACCCTTCAAATTGCTATATCTTCAGAGGAGATGGCCTAACTGTTATGCATTTCCCACTATTCAACAAAGTCAATTGTCAAGGTAACATGGGAAGGGAATTCATCTGGGCAAAATATTCTAACTGGGTAGATATTAGAGTGACAGTGATTGAAAAGAATACAAATGAGTCAAATTATTCCAAGGTGACATTACTTTCTCTCTGTAGTTTCAGCTCTTGCTCTCCATTCCCTCTTTCTGACCTGTATACTTTCCCAGAATGGTGAACTCTTCTTTCCTTAAATTTTCCCTCTCCAGATGTTGTGAACAGTCAATAACTCTTATTTTTCTCCATGCCACTTGGCCAAATAAAAGTTTATCGCTGTGTCCTCTAGGTGGGGAGTCTGGATTATGTATGCTTAAACCCCAGTCCTGCTGTGAACAGTCCAGTGTCTTGCCCATTCAGCTCAAAACCTGGGGTGTTATTGTTGCTTTGTGCCTTCAAGTTGTTTCTAACTTATGGCAATCCTGTTTATGACTTATGACAGCACCTTATGGTGATGATCATGGGGTTTCCTTGGCAAGATTTGTTTAGAGAGGGGTTTAAACTCACTGTTTTCTCAGGATCCTCCCGGAAGATTTCTTCGTTGTGATACTGGGAGGCTGTTTGCATCCATGTCCTGCTTGCTGCCTTGATAAATTCCTTGTTCTGAGGTCAGAATGAGCTACCAGCCACATGACTGATGCTGGCTGCCTCATTCTGACCTGAGAGTGAGTAACATGCTGCTACTGCACAGCGTGACACACATGCAAACATCCACTTGGTTTCACAACAGAGGGCCCCAGGTAATGGGGGAAGGCCACTGCAGCTTTGAGGCCAGGATACTCTAGGCTACTCCCTGAGTATTCTGGACCATGAAGACACCACCAAAGTCAGATGGCAAGATATCAGGGGGGATGTTGCTCATCTGGGAAATGTACAACTGATCAGGTAATAAAGTGAATAGTTGGAACTAGAGTATGAAGAGTCATTTTGTTTCACGTACTGAATGGTTCTAATATAACATTTTCTCTTACATTGTCTCCCTCTAGTTTAAGAACATGAGTTCTTGCTCCAATTTTGTAAAAAAAATTCTGGCATGTGACTATCTCTTTCATTAAATTTCTTCTGGAGTCAGAAATATACAGCTTGTGGCCACCTAAGCAGCTGACCTCATCCCACTGAGATTTGATATTCCCTGCCTGTTTCTTACCCTCCAAGATTTCAAAGCTGATAATAGGGAGATATTTTATGGCTATACTAAGAGATTGCTGCAAGACTTTTGCATTCTCCTGTCCCAGTTTATGCCTTATTTACACTGACTTGGAAAGCTGTAATCTTCCATATACTGCTGGACTGCAGCTCTGGTCTGCATATATAATTATGAGACATAATGGGAATTGCAGTCCCATATCTCCTGTATACCATCTGCTAAAAACTGCATATTTTTGCCCACTCTGGGAATACATAAAAGAACTTCCTTGTTTAGGCTAAGTAGTTTTGAGTCTGATTAATACCTGCATCCAGGAAACATGGAAACTACTTTTGAGTTCTGTAATGGAAGAAAGGATGGATAGAAAAATAGTAAGTAAATTATAACTGGATGTGACTACAAAGTGTTGTGGGGCTGTGTATGAAGCTCCTAAGAGAATACCTGTGGATAGTGTGTTGTGGATGTTTTATTAGGTCACCAGTGATGTTATTTTCTGTTAATGCTCAGACAGGGTTCCAGCTGCATAGTAGTAATATTAAACTATATTAGTTTGATCACTGAATGGGACAACCTAGCCAAGTGGATGATTCATATCAGTAACTCATGGCACAGTTCATAGTTCCAACTTTACATTACTATGCAGAGTTTACTCCCATGAGCAATGCTATATTACAAGCAGGTTTCCTTTGAGGAGAGCTTTCAGGCACATTAAAACTCATCACCTTTTGTGGACTGCACTCCTCTTCATCAGAAACACCACTGTACTGTCTCCTATTTTGTGGGTAGTCCAGACTTCTTTTGAGTAAACATGTAAGATTGAACACTGCATGTAATGTTAACAGCTGCAATTAAATATTTTATATTAATTCCCCTCGATGTTCTTTGTTTTTAGATAAAATTGAGGAATATCGTAAAACATTTAAGACCTTCAAACTCAGCTATTCAGATGAAGAAATTGGAAAGCTACTGACAGCAGCAAAGAAGAATGTAGCAGATGTTCAACAAAAAATTGTGGAGGAGATTAAGTACATTGTGTCTCTTCCCTCACAGATGTCTTAAGCAGATATTTTCCATATTAACATTTTATTTCAGAACATGTAAAACTACCACCCTCTCTGCATATGCTCAGTGCAACATGAACACCTGATTCATATTGTTAATCCCATTTAGAGAAAACCCATAGAATCAATAGGATTTACCTAGATCCTGACTCACTATTCAATAATTGGTTAAACAGGTCTGCTTGAATTGGAATTAATCAATAAGATTAAAGCCTTAAAGTCCATAAAAATTGTTTACATCTTGTTATATCTGTTCATTTTTCTTTGATCAGAAAGAACTCCAAAGCATTCTTCATTATGAATTTGTAAGGATATACATAGGAGTGAAGATATAATATGTAGTTTAATTATAAATGGTAAGAGAAGAAAGAAGTGTCCTAGTCCTTGACACTGAAAGCAAATTAATATTGCCAGAGAAAGGAATGCTCATGCCAAAAATGAACAAGGCATTGATAGTTTCCTGGTTTATCTGAGACCAAGCAAGCAAGGTCACTTTCAGTATGTAACTGCAGAATCAATTACGAGAGTGACCCTTTCACAATAAAGCAAGAAACATCTTTGGTGTGAGACTGACAAATCCTTATTACCCTTGTTGCGATGGAGTTTGTATATAAATCAGGCAGATAAAATGGTAGACTCATGACACACTTAAGCATCTAAGATATATATATATATATATATATATATATATTAGATAAATTCATCTAAGTTTGGTTCTTGAAATGATGTTAATGCTAAAAATTATTTTTGCTAATCAATATATAAAGGGTGTCAAGGGTCACTTAGAGACATTGAGCTCTTCAGCTCATTTCTCCAGTTATGCTATTTCACATTCCTTTCTCTCATTTTTTTCTTTGTTTTTATCTTTCTAAAATCATGGCTTGGTTAAAGATACCTGTATGGGAGAGGCAGCTATGGAATGTTGTTTCACATTTATTTCAAAAGCTAAGCAGTTTAAAGTAGGCATAAATTTTATCAATGGAACTAAGATACTATCAGATTTAAGATTTTTATTCAAAAAGATTTGGTTGCTTTGATAATATCATATTCATGACATTGCTTTTATATTATTATCTTTTTTCTGTACTTCTTGATTGTGCCTGTACTGCATACTTATGATATTATTTTTGTACCATTTTATCAATACACCATTTAATACACTGTAATCTTCAATCTAATCTCTGAAGCTGTCTATTGGAATAATATAGTGGTGCAAAAACAAACTGAGATTAACCATATTTTAATTTTTTTTCTTCTGGAAATGAAACAGTTTATTGAATCCAATAAATGGCAGGAATATGAAAAATTAGTTGGCATGTCATGCCTTATGGGAAAGTGCCAGTTTTTGGAACTGAGGAACTTGGCATTATGGCCATGGTCTAGGAATCCATGTTCCTTGAAGATGTGAGGGGAAGAATGTAGAATATTCTGCATTAGGCATACAAATCTTTGGTCCAAAACACACTGCAGAAATAATCCAGTTTAAGTGGTGCTGCCTGCAGGTATAAAAACACTGCAGTTGCCCACTCCCACACTGCAAGATCACTAAAAGTACCACTGGCTTCTTCATCAGGCAAAAGTTTTAAAAATCAAAAAGGAGAGGAAAAAAACTGATCATTTTGGAGTCATAAGCCTACATTCTGTCAAGATGCTGTTTTAGTTGTTCGCAATTAAGATGGTATGGAGGGATATCCATGTAGGCAGAAGCCAGTACTCCTCCTTGGCCATGCAGGCTCTCTGAGACTAAAACATTGAAATCTTGCATCATGTGTATTGTGCATTTTGGTTGGCCAATAATAGTATCAGTGCTTTGTGGATTTTGGATGTTATTGTATTTTGCTCTGTGGCCAACATGGCTACCCCTTTCTTTGTCCAAAAGTATAGTTACTCCGAAGTAGTATGTGGATTGATGAACAGAAGAAACACCACGGACATTAGATCACTGGAAGATGGTGGAGATGAAAAGACATGTCTGCCTATGTCAGCCTTAACTCTTTGAGACATGGTGCTGCACAGCAGAGCTCAACAACTGAAAGTAGATTGGTAGTTGGAATAATAGAATCATAGAATCGGAAGAGACCACAAGGGCCAACCTCTTGCCATGCAGGAACTCACAAACAAAACAGCCCTGACAGATGGTCATGCATCTGCTTAAAAGGAGACTAAACCACACTCTGAGGGAGTGTGCCCCACTATTGAACAGCTCTTATTTGCTCGAGTTGAATTGCTGAATTTCAAGACAAAATTCCAAATTGTGTGTATGTATCTGTGGGGGGTCCCAGAAGCAACAAGGTGATATTCTTTTTCACCCTCACTCTCCCAGTAACACTCTTCTCATCCCCTCAAAGTATCATAATCCCTGTGTAAATTCACTCCCACTGACACAAGCCACACCAGTCAAACAACTGTTGTAATATGAAAGGGGAATAGGAAATCAGGAGGACCTATGGACTCTCTAAGGTTATTAGATAAAGACCCAGGCAGTGCAAAATACCATTCATACAATCCATACAGGAAAAGGTAACAGCTTTTTGAGACACTGTTGCTATAGTTAGTGAGGCAGGAAAGAAAGATGATGAAATGAGAGGGCTAAGGTATTGTTGGTAAAAGAGCAAGAAAATAGTAGGAAGCACCCTGGGGTAGGACAGGTATGGTTCCTGAAAGTGGGCTGAAAAATAGCAGACCCCAGGAGTCCTGCCAGGTTCAGTCTTTATTATATTTCTGTTAATACCTTTATAAAACTGTACAAAGTCATGTGGGTTACTCCCAAGGTCTTAAGGACATACTAAGGATCATTCTGTTTCATAGACAATGAACACTAGAAGTGACCGTTATAAACAAGAAAGAGGCTCCAGAGTAAGAAAAAGCAACCTGGTGCTCTTTTACAATAATAAAAGTTGGTAAAGTTTGTTTTCCCCTTAGTCACAGCAAAATAATTGAAGCAGTATCCCCAGGCTCTGAGAGTGCTCCTTCACTATCAGTACAACCCTGTCCAGAACTGATAATGTTTTACTTTCTGGAGACAAGAAATGCCATCAAAGAAATTTCCACTTTTTTCAGGATCCACCCTGAACTTATTGGTTACTTTCCAAGCACTGAAGGCAGGTGTCAATCAATCACTCACAACCCAGTTCCAACAGAGAGAGCTCAGCATCATTAGCACCTAGAGACAGCATGGTGCTCTCTGAAGAAATGTTCTCAAGAAAGTTTACTGAACCTATCAAATTCCCCTTGATATTTCTTCGGATTCATATGAGAGGAGACATTCCTCAAAAACGCTCAGTGAAGTTTTTCAAATTCAATCTTATCTCAAGAGGTTAATTAAGTATGGGAGTTATTTTTTATTTTTCTTCTATGTAATTACAGTTCAAATATAAAATGTGGACAATAACAAAGAATTCATCATTCAAATTACCTCTAATTCAGAAGCATACTGGGATCTTTCATCTCATACTTAGCAATTATGAATATGATAGTACAAAAAGAAGCACGTTCTTCATTTTAGAATGATCCCTTCTACAGAGATTGGACGTGAGAATTTCACATTTTTCTACTGCTTCAGATTTAAGGTAAATATTACATGCATGGACTCAATATGGATTGAGTACCCTTTCTCCAGAAATCCAAAGTCTGAAATGTTCCAAAATTGTCAACATGTGTGGGTGAGATAGTGAAAACTTTGCTTCCTGATGGTTCAGTGTTTTTCATGCACAAACTATTGAAAATATTATGTATAAAATTGCTTTCAGGGTATGTGTATAATATGTATATGAAACATAATTTAATTTTGTGTTTAGACTTGGATCCCATCACCAAGATATCTTACTATGCATATGTAAATATTCCAAAATTTGAAAAAAATCTGAAATCCAAATTATTTCTGATCCTGATCTGGATAAGAGCTACTCAGCCTGTACGTAATTAGTGCTTGCATTCATATATAAAACCTTAACTAACATAGTGCCTAGATAATAAGACAGGTCTCCTGTGCCCTTGAATTTTCATGCAGAAACTTGTAGATTGATTACTTCAGCACTCTAATATGGTCATCTGTGATAGCCACATTTTTTTCTATCAAAAATAACTATTACAGGCATAAGAGTTTGTGTTGTTGTGTATCTTTTAAACCTAGAGTTCTGTCTATATTTAAACAAGTGTGAGCTCCTCTGGGTTCGTAAGTCTGAAAATTCTGACTTGTGATCCACGTTTGTAGACTTCCAGTGTAAGATGTTTATTGGAAATCCTCTCTTTGCAATCCTTAGTGACTGATACATCTTTGCAAGTGGAGATACATTTGTAGGAATCACAGAATGTTCATATGCAATAGAGGGCTGCTGTTATGTTACTATGCAAGGTATCCAGCAAAGTCACTGATACATGTAGGGGCTTTCTAGATTGGCAGGAAAGTGTGACATGAAGTTGCCTTTTCCTTAATGCTTAGCAGCTGCACCACAGCCTTTAGATGGAACTGCGCTGTTCCACAGTTTTTAAAAAGGAAGCTGGGAAAACCAGCACCTTTTTAAAGGCGCTTCTTCTCCCCTAAAACGCAAAAAAAAAAAAAAAAAAAAAAAAAAAAAAAAAAAAAGGAAAGAAAAAAAAAGCATTTTCATGGCACACTTTCCCTTTTTCTCATCTAAAGGCTAGACTTTCATGCAGCCATGAATACACTTCTTTTTGCCAATCTAGATCAGGCCAATGGGACTGAGGCACAATGAGATTAATATGCATTGGTCCCATTGTGTATCAGGAGACCATTTAGGGACTGCTGATGCACATTGGTAGGGCAAAATGTTTATGCTTGCTGGTATTCTGTTATGCATCTTAGCAAGTCACTAACTGGGTTTCCTAGTACCTTTGCTGTGTAGCCAACTATACTTATAGGTTTGTAACAAAACTATGATAGAGGATTCTGGCCATAGATATTTCATTTTGTATCTTTAACTTAATGCTGGTTACTGTAAGATTTGGAAAATGTAATGCTTCCACCTATTTCCACATAATGGCTGGAATCCTATTGGCATAATACATTGGTGGTTGCATTTTCTCCAGAAAGGTAGACACAATCAGCTGGCTCCAATCACCCTATTACTCCAATGCCTTAATTCCTTCATGGCCACTGTAGTAATACTACTACTACTACTACTAATACTATTTATTTCTTACCCGCCCCTCTGAGTGAGCAATTGGGGTGGGGTACAACATGTTAAAAACATATACAATTAATGTATATTAATTGTATATGTCTCCTTTGGATTCCTGCTGCCACTTACGATGCATCTACACTGTAGAAATAATGCAATTTGTCACAACTTTAAATCTGTATCTCCATCCTATGGAATCTTGGGATTGGTAGTTTTTCAAGGTCTTTAGCTTTCTCTTCTAAAGAGTGTTGGTGCCTCACAAAACCACAAACCCCCGAATTCTGTAAGATGGAGCCATGGCAGTTAAAGTGGTGTCAAACTGAATTATTTCTACAGTGTGGATGCACCCTAACTATCCTGGGTGGCATAGTTAAGCCTGTGGAATGGGCCAACAGAATTCTGTTTGGTACAAGAGTGGGAGACATCAGTCATACCTAGCTTTGGGACTGAAGCAAACAAATGACCATCTATTTTCTAAAGCACAAGCACAAGCAAAAGCCTGAATTTGAGAATCACATTTTTTTAAAAGTACATAGAAAAAGAGTAAAATAATTTGCTAATATTCTATCCCCACAGATTTTTAAAAAGCTTTTTACAAATGGAGATGAGAAATGAAACCATCATTACAGAATTCATTCTTCTTGGCTTTGGAGATGCCCAAGAACTACAGATTCTTCTCTTCGTGGCATTTTTAATAATCTACATCTTGACTCTCACTGGGAATGTTGTCATTGTAATATTAGTAGTCACTGATCAGCATCTACATACCCCTATGTATATCTTCCTTGGGAATCTGTCTTGCTTGGAGATTTGTTACAGTTCAACCATCCTCCCCAGAATGCTGGCCAGGTTTATAGCAGATAACAAGCATATTTCTGTCAATGACTGTATTATGCAATTATGGGGTTTTTGCTTTTTTATAACAGCAGAATGTTATCTCCTGGCAGCAATGTCTTATGATCGCTTTTTGGCAGTATGTAAACCTCTGCATTACTCGACCCTGATGAATTACAAGGTTTCCCTCCAACTTATCACTGGCTCTTGGATGTGTAGTTTTGTGATAGACATGATACTGCTCTTTTTAGTATTGCAATTAAGTTTCTGTGGCCATAATGTTATTGAACATTTCTTCTGTGATTTCATTCCAGTAATAAACTTGGCCTGCAATAATACATATCAAGTAAAACTTGCATTATCTGTACTTGCTTTCATCAGCACTGTGCCACAACTCACTTTTACCATGGCATCATATGCATACATCATTATAGTCATACTTAGAATCCCATCCATCACAGGGAGGAAAAAGGCCTTCTCTACATGCTCCTCCCACCTTATTGTGGTAACAATTTTCTATACAACCATTATCGCTGTATACATCCTGCCCGACACTGATTATCTAAGACAGCTGAATAGAATCTTCTCTGTCTTTTACACCATTCTGACACCTCTGGTCAACCCTTTCATATATAGCCTGAGGAATAAAGAGGTGAGGGAAGCCCTGAGGAGAGCAGTTGGTAAATGTAAAGCATATATATAAGTTCATCAAGCTTTTTCATTGAAACAATTTAATGGAACTTAATTATATTATAAGGACAAGAAGTTATTATCACAGAATCATAGAATGATAGAGTTGGAAGAGACTACAAGGGCCATCCAGTCCAACCCCCTGCCCTGTAGGTTGCATCCATTGTTCCATGTTCTAGACTCTGGAGCAGCAGAAAATAAGCTTACTCCATCCTCAATGTGACACCCCTTCAAATACTTAAACAGGGCTATCATATCTCCTCTTAACTGTCTCTTCTCCAGGCTTAATATACACAGCTCCCTAACTCTTTTCTCTTAAGGTATGGTTTCCAGACCCTTCACCATTTTGGTTGCCCTCCCATGGACATGCTCCAGTTTCTCCACATCCTTTTTGAATTGTGGTGCCCAGAACGGGACACAGTATTCCAGGTGGACCTGACCAAAGCAGAATAGAGTGGCACCATTACTTCCCTTGATCTAAACACTATACTTTTATTGATGCAGCCTAAAATCGCATTGGCCTTTTTAGCTGCTGCATCACACTGTTGACTTTTGTTCAACTTGTGGTCTACTAGGACTCCCAGGTCCCTTTCACACATAGCCCCATTCAGCCACGTGTCCCCCCCATTGTATATCTGTACATTTCATTTTTCTGAACTAAGTGCAGTACCTTACATTTCTCGGTTGAAATTCATTTTGTTAATTTAGCCCAGCTTTCTAATCTTCTTGAACCACAAGGTCATTGGAAGTGATTTCCTCTGTACATCTAAGCAAGCCTTCATCTGGGAAATAACTGTTCTGAAAACTGATAAGAACACTCACGTTTTCCTTTTTGAACTTCCTGAGAAAATGCATGAGATATATATCAAATTATGTAATGGAATATATTTTTATGTCATTAAAATATTTTTGTATGTAATTTGTCTTTATTCACTGGGGTCTTCCTTTCTTGTTGGAACTAAATATTTGGATATTAATCATTTCAAGAATTAACGATAAACAAAACAAATGGAAATGGAAAGACCTTTAATTTAAGAAAAAGACAAAATAAAAAAAAAGGTTTGGTCAGAGGCTTTGCAATGCGAGTCAGTTAGCATGATAGGTGAACATTATGTGTCATGCATAGCAAATCACCATGCATCTTTATGATGTGTTTTCTGTAACTATTCTCACTGCTCAGATAACAGTATTTCATTTTATTTATCTTAATAGAAAAACCGCAAAAAATCTTGTGGCGCCTTAAAGTCTACCAAATGTATTATCATATGAGTTTTCATAAATTTTAGCCCATTACAGACATCTACTCCAATCTTTCCCCTCTTCCTCACATGCCCACATCATACTCTGGGAAGGAAGAAAAGAACAGATCCCATGAATACTTGGTAACCCCCGAAGGAACTCATCCTTCCCTGAATCACCCAGTGGGTGTGCATCCTTCTATGGAGTTTCCTTTTTTTCAGGGTTCACCCTCAACTTACTTGTCTTCAACCATCATCACTTTCTAGTAAGGATGTAAATAGTTGTCAATATTCTTCTGGATTTCTATATTGAGAAATATATTTACTATTCTCCGCACAGGTGAAGAATGAGAAAATGAACATGTTAACTAGCAGTTGAACAGCAGGGGTGCAATTGACTCTGCCTCTCACATAGGCCTAGTTTTGTTATTGTTGCCCTTCATGTACTTTCTGACTTATGGCAACCCTAAGGCCTTCTGGACCCAAGAGTGTATGATTCACCAAAGATCACTCAGTGGGTTTCCATGACCAAGTGGGGAAACAAACCTTGATCTCCAGAGTTGTAGTCCAATGCTCAAAACACTATACCGCTCTGGTTCCCAAAATCCTCTGCCTGTTGCTGTTGTTGTGTGCCTTCAAGTCATTTCTGAATTATGGGAACCCTAAGGCAAACCTATCACAGGATTTCCTTGGCAAGATTTGTTCTAAGGAAGAGAGAGCATGTCTTGCTCAAGATCTCTCAATGGATTCCTGTGGGGGCCACTTGCCTAGTGTTTTTTGGGCTCATCTTAGATCACATATTGACAGTGAGATGCTGAAATTCTGTGCTGTTGTTTTTGCAAATGACTGGATTCAAATTTGTGAGCTCTAAAACAGAAACTGTTACACAAAGGAGGGGGAAGGTAGACTTTATGAGAATACAGTAAACACAAGCTGGGGTCAGTTTTCTATTTCAGATCCTTAATATGTTGCATTCCAAGAAAAATGAGCTGTTGAAGAAGAATTTTGTGTAGCTCAGCAAACACACTCTCTCTCTCTCTCACATACACACTCAAGGTGGTGCACCACAAATTTAAAACAATACACTTTAAAACAATACAAAAGCATTAAAATGTATAAATATAAAATTTAAAAAATAATTGAGCAATTTAAAAAAGTTAAAATAGTTATGCATTAAAAAGTAACATGTTAAAAACTCTATAGAAAACTTAAAATCTGAACAGCATTTAAAACCCAACCCTTGCCAGTTGGAGAAAGCCTGATAGCACAAGATTTTTTTATCTGGTACCAAAAGGAGAGCCGGGATGGGGCCAACCTGGCCTCTCTAGGGAGGGAGTTCTAGAACTTGGGAGCAGCCACTGAGAAGGCCCTCTCCCTTGTTTCTACCAAAGGAGCCTGAGAGGGTGGTAGGACAGAGAGAAGGGTCTCTCCAAATGATCTCAAGCCTCTAGTGTGCTCATAAAGAGAGGTATGGTCCTTCAAATAACCTTTACCCAAACTATAAAGGGTTTTATATGTCAAAATCAGCACTTTGGATTGTGCCAAGAAACAGATGAGCGACCAATGGAGCAAGTTAACAACCTGGCTGCAGCTCTTTGGGCAAAATGAAGTTTTTGAGCACTTTTTCAAAGGCAACCCTCACTTAGGCTGCATCCATACTGCAGAAATAATCCACCCTGCTCTGGGGCCATAACAAACTATAATTCCATGAATTCCACAGCATTGAACCATGGCAGATAAACAGTTGTCAAGTCAGATTATTTCTGCAGTGTGGATACAGCCATAGACTACATTACAGTAATCCAAATGGGATGTAACCAAGGTATATACTGCTGTGGCCAGATATGACTTCTCCAGGTGTGCTGCACTAGCTTTAACTGTGCAAAAGCACTCCAGGTCAGAACCTCAGTCTCCAGGCTCAGAGATAAATCCACAAGTACCCCAAAACTATGAACCTGAGTTTTTAGGGGGAGTGTAACCCCATCTAACATAGTCTGAATCCTTATCTCTGGATCTGTCTTTCAACTGACCACAAGCACCTCTGTCTTTTCTGGATTAAACTTCAACTTGTTTTACCCCCATCCAGTCCATCGCAGCTGCTAAACAAAAGTTTAAGACAAGAACAGCTTCCTTAGAATTCGGTGGAAAGGAGTGAAAGAGCTGGGTATCATCAGCATACATGTGACACCTTACTCCAAAACTCTGGATATCCTCCCCCAGTGGTTTTTCGTATGTATGTGTATATATATATATATATATATATGCATTGTGGACAAAACTGAACTCTGAGGAACCCTAGAGGCCAATGGCCAAGGAGTCAAACAGGAATTCCCCAGTGCAGTGGCTAGCACGTTGGACTTTAAATGGAAAGATCAGGGTTCCAATTCTGTATACAACTTAAATTTACATTGTGGCTTTATGGTAGTCAGTGTCAGAGTTTACAAGATAATTATTAGCATAAAATGTGGGTGTACTGAACTTAATCCAAACCCATGTATTCCTCCCTAAACTCAGTGGAGGATGCAGATGTCCATGTTAGATCATTTGCAAATGAACCATCTGGAGATTCTCACAGAAGGTGGCAAATTTCTCAGCTCATAAATAATCTATGTATACGAAACTGCAAGGAATGATCATCTGAACCTGAATATTGGACTTGAACAGCCACTTAAGACACAGATCTCAAGAGTTATAGAGCTCAGTGTCTTCAGCATTAGGGGTTCTGTCTCAAGAAATCATTTCAAGAAAGTTTACTAATCTTATCAAATTTCCCTTGGTATTTCTTGGAGTTCATGCAACAGAAGGCATTCCTCAAAGGACACTGAATGCAGTTTTTCAAACTAAACTCAAATATGTCCCAAGAGGTTAATTAAACAGGAGAGACAGTTTCTTTTTGTTTTCTTCCTAAGAAATAAGAAGCTTAGGAAATATTGAAGAATTTGCGCTGCCTCTGTTTCAGAAGCATCCCTAAAGGTCCTTCCATTCATATTCAAAGATTATAAATGTCATAGTACACAAAGAAGACTGCTTTTCATCCTACAAAGTTCCTGACTATTGAGATAAGAGGTGAGAATTCCATATTTTTCTACTGCAGTGCATTCAAGGTAATGACTACCTGCTTATACTAAGCACATAAATATTTCCACCATTCCAATATAAAACCTAGATTAACACAGTGACCAGATCCAAAGATACACTTCTGTTTTCTTAAATTTTCATGGTGAAGCCGATGGACTTTTTATTATATCAGCACCGTGATGTGATCAGCTCTGATAGTCACATTTTTTTCTGATTTAAAAATGATTGTAATATAAGAGTTTGTGCTTCTCTTTATTGTTTAACCCACTAAATCCATTAAATCCGAAAACTGAATATATTTAGATAAATCAGGCTGGGAAAGCTGATTTGTGATCTAAGTTTGCTGATTTCCAGTATATAATGTTTAATCAGCTAGTGATGACTGCTTATTAATTAGCCATATGGTTCAGATGTTATTTACAGGAATTGCACAAATGAAGCATGAAAGCTATGTTACTGGACTGGAATCCTAGCTCTTTGTACACTGCTGGGACAAAATTAAGATGATTGTAAGGGAGAGAAGATGGAAAATGTAATTTCTTGATTTGTTCAGATCTTTATGATGAGTGCTCTACACACAAAGTAATTTTAGAAAGGCAGCCTGTGAAGATATTTCAGGGATATTGTGTTCATATAAGGAAGTGACAGGCTGCTTCAGAATATATTCATATTAGGATGTGACATTCTGCTTCAGAATATAATTAGACCAGGAGACAAGATATGCCACTGAAATAGATGGATTCAATGGATTCCAGAGAATCAGGAAAGAATTATTTAATATGTGAGAAACACATCAGGAAAGCTTTCTGGACATGAAGAATCAATGTCCTATGGTCAGAGGAAAGGACAGAGGGAAAGGGTACTTATCCTGCTGCTGCTGAATCTGGCATGCACAGGTACATACCAACCACAGTCTGCTTAGCCAGAAGGAGAACAGAAGTTTAGGTATCAAAATAAGAAATTCATTATTAACCAAAACACTGATGGCATGGGAATGGGCATGTCTTATAACTTTAACACAAGGTTATTACACTGATGTCTGTTTGGGGCTGTTCCTAAACTTGATCCAAATGTTACTCCAAAAAGTTAGGGCAAAAAGTTTCAACTGAGACACTGTTGTGGATGTACTGCTTTGCAACATGTTAACATCTTTATTGAAGGATTCGCTGACAGCTTATTTGCTACTGGTTATGGGTGAGTGCTAGATTCTGCGAGACATGCTCATAAAAACCCACTGGGTGACTTTGGCTAAATCACATTAATTCAGCCTAAGAGGCAGGCAATGGCAAACCTGCTCTGAGCAAATCTTGTCAAAAAATGCTCGGAGAGGGTCACTAGAGTCAGAGATGATTTCAAAGACATATATCAAAAACAGTCACCTGTGTAGTCAATCAACAGGATTCTAGCCCAAATACTTTTGCCATGAAATGGTATAAGAGAATAAATTTGGTAATTTCTAGATTTGGGAATAAGGCAAATAAATTACAAGTTGTTTTCACATTGTATCACCCCAAAGATAGATAAAGTATCAGTTTGGGGACCAGATTTTTTTAAATTAAATGAAAATGTACAATTATTCACAATAGATGGGACCAATCAATATTGTTTGCACAAATCCAATCCCAGCAGATAACAAAGGATGAAAAAATGAAGATGAAAAATGAAACAATTACTACAGAATTTATTCTTCTTGGCTTTGGAGATCTCCAAGAACTACAGATGCTTCTCTTTGTGGTGTTTCTAACCATCTACATCATGACTATCACTGGAAATCTACTCATGGTAATACTAGTAGTGACTGATCAGCATCTACACACACCCATGTATTTCTTCCTTGGAAATCTGTCTTGCTTAGAGATCTGCTACAGCACAACCCTCCTTCCAAGACTGTTGGCCAGTTTTATAACAGATAACAAGCATATTCCTTTTAATCACTGCATAATCCAGTTATGGAGTTTTTGCTTATTTAAAACAGCAGAATGCTATCTCTTGGCAGCAATGTCTTATGATCGCTTCCTGGCCGTATGTAAACCTCTGCATTATCCCACACTTATGAATACCAAAGTTTCCTTCCAACTTATTGCTGGTTCTTGGATTTGTAGTTCTGTGGTAGACATGATATTGGTCATTTTTATATTACAATTAAACTTCTGTGGCCACAATGTTATTGACCATTACTTTTGTGATTTCATTCCAATCATAAACTTGGGGTGTAATGATACATATCACGTGAAAATTGTATTAGCTGTTTTGGCTTCCATTAGCACCATGCCACAACTGACATTAACCATAACATCATATGGATACATCATTGCAGCGATACTTAGAATCCCATCTGTTATAGGGAGGAAAAAAGCCTTTTCTACTTGCTCTTCCCACCTCATAGTGGTAACAATGTTCTATGGAGCCATAATAATTGTATACACTATGCCAGACACTGATGGATTGAGGAAGGTGAAAAAGATTTTTGCTATTTTTTATACCATTCTGACACCTCTGCTCAACCCTCTTATATATAGCCTAAGGAATAATGAGGTGAAGGGAGCCCTGAGGAGAACAGCCAGTAAATGTTCCATATGCATGAATGTTCATCAAGCTTCTGTTGTCAAACCACGTGATGGAACTTAATTACATTATAAAGACAAGAAGACTTCATTATGTTGACTGCTTAGGTCACTGGGAATAGTTTGTTCTCTATAAGTGAACAATGCTGAAAGTAATTATGCAGAAGACTAATGATAATGCCTATACGCTCTGTTCTGAGCTTCTTGTCATGAGATACATACAGAACTATGTAATGGTTGGAATATGTTTGTATGTTATTAAATACAAGATTACCTCAGTTCTTCAGGAGGAGGGCCCTTTATTTTTGAGCTATCTGTAACTTACATGTTGTATTTTTTTTTTTTAAATATAGTATTGCGCTGGGGCAAAATCAATTTTCCTCTGCTGAACCCATTATCCACAACAGCATGGGAAAAAAACAAAACACTTTTTTTCTATGAAATTCAAGATTGAAAACTCCCTTTGATCATCTGCAAATACTTAGCAAATCTCTGTTGTGCAGTAAATTAACATAGAAGGCAAACATTATATGTCACACATTGCAAACCAGCCCTCCCCACTTTTGTAATGTCTTCTCTGTAACCCTTTCCAGTGCTCGGAAAAGTGTGTTTCCATTTATCACATGCTTTCTTGATAGAAAAACAACAAAGTCTGTGGAAACTTGAAGCCTATATTTATTATTGCTTGAGCTTTCATGGTTTATAACCTACTTCACACACATACTGTTCTCTCCTCTTCCCATAAAAAGAAATCCATCACTCAGACCCAGACTGCCACAACATCTCATATTGAATATGCTCTACTCAAAATATCCACATAAACAGAGTCAGTATACATAATCATTCACACAGGCCTATTCTCACTGGTCATCATGTGTTCATCCCTCTTCCACAGAAATATAATGTTCATACTTTTCAGCCAAGCAGGGGGAGAACCAGCATCAATGCCTACACCACCCTCAGATAGGACAGAGGCTTGTCCACCTGTCTGCTGCTGGTGCTCTGCCTGTTTTGACCTCTTTCCCTATGGACTTCTGCCTTTCAATCCCTGCAGGACCAGGTCCCCAGGTATAGTGCCAGTTAGCCAGCTGCACGTGTCCCCTTTCTGCAAGGGGATAAGAGCTGGCTACTTGAGAGGAATCAGGAGGACTATCATTGCTAGAAGACCCAGTACGCCCTCCTTAGCCACAGATTCTTTATCTATGGATTCAAGCAGCCACAGCTTGAAACGATTCCAAAAAAGTACAAATTCCAAATAGGAAGCCTTGATTTTATATAAAGGACACCATTTTGCTGTGCCATTATATTTAATGGGACTTGAGCATCCACGGATTTTGTTATCCAAGGAGATCCTGGAACCAAACCCCAGCGGATACCAAGGACCCCCTGTAGAAGAGATGTCTTGCACATGTCCAGCTGTCTTCTTCTTTTTCCACGGACTGCTGTCCGACAGTTGCTTCCTACAGGACCAGGCCCCAGATACATTTGCTTCCTACAGGACAAGCTACACCTGACTCCTTCTTGCAAGGGGATAAAAGCTGAGGTGACAGGTTTTCCACCAGCAAGGACTTACACACCATTGTACATTTACAAAGGGGTGATGCCAAAAGGCGGAAGTGCTTGAGTGAGGAGCTAGAGTGAGCTCTATTCCTCCTGTTTGAGGTAGAGGAAGGTCTTTTTAAAGAGCTCTTTTCAAATATTCTGCTTGCCAGCAAAACTCAAAACCAAAACCAAAAAGAATACCCATACTTGTCATGCAATCATTATTATATCCCTATCCATGCTAACCATTGGGCATTGTGTCAGTGTCCCCCAAACTGGGGTGGGGTGGGGGACACCTCTCTTAGGGAATTGTCTACATAGCTAGAAACCACAGATATACAGTTGGTCCTCCTTATCCATGGATTTCTTATCCATGGATTTGAGCACACGTGGCTTGAAAATATTTTTTTTAAAAAGTATACATTCCAAATAGCAAACCTTGATTTTCTATTTTATATATGGGACACCATTTTGTTGTGCCATTATATTGAATGGGACTTGAGCATCCACAGATTTTGTTATACACAGAGGGTCCTGGAACCAAACCCCAGTGGATAACAAGGCCCCACTGTAATTTATGTAACATGGAAAGAAAAGAAGAGAAACAGCTTTCTGAGATACTGTTGTTAACGCTCATGAGTCAGGAAGAAATGTGATAGAAAAGAAAGGGCTAAGCAGCTGGAGGTAAGATTTCTGAAAAAAGGGGGCTGGGAAATAGGAAAGAGAGGTAACACTAGTAAGATTCTGAACATAAAGTGGGAGGGAAGAAAAGAGGAGACTCAATGAATCTTTGGCAGCCCAAAGGACTGGCTATGCATCCTTCCATTGAGTTTTCATTTTTTAAAGGTTCATCTTTAACGTTCTGACGCTTAACCATCATCACTTTTTAGACTCTGAAAGTGTAATGACTGGGCCTCCAGACATTTGAGGACTTCTCTCAGGCAATAAAGAGTTAAGCTGGGAGGGAGGTACATGCAAATGAGTATAGCTGATGGAAAGCCCACTTGGCCAATCAGTGAGCAGAAGCAAGAGATTTTCCAGAAGCTTCCAACAGAGGGCTATAAAAAAGGCCTCTGAGATCAGTTGGAGGGACTGGCCAGTTGGGAAAAGTGTAGTGTTGGGCCTGTGGCAAGAAGGCAGGTCTGAGGTCGGGTCCAGCTCTTTACATCTAAAACCCATCAGGGCTGGCAGATTCCATTTCTGTAACAGCTACTTAAGAATGTGTCAGAACATTTAGGCCTTTATTATTTTTTCTGTTGGCTTGTTTGAAATGAGTATCTGATAACTATACATTTTGGAATCTGCTGAAGCCTATGAAAAGCCTATGATTTTTTTATTTTTACCCTTGTCTTCAGCCAAGGCTAGTAGTGTAGATCTGGAAGGTAGCCAAGGAGCATTTAGACTAAATGGTGCCTCCTGCCCTCAGCGGGCAGGCGCAGTTGCTGTAGGGCAGGGAGCCACAAGCCAGCCGTTTTGAGTTGGGACTCTTCCCGCTAGCAGGAAGCCTGCTTATTCACTGTCTTACTGCCAGCGGGAAGACCTGCGGTGCATGGGCTCGCCCACACATGCTTGCTCGGCTCCCAGGCGGGTGCTGAAGTGATTAGGCAGTGTTTCCTGCCTCCTCCTCCCATTGGCTGGGTGGCCATGGTTGGAGGGACTTTGCTGCAGGCCTCCAGGGTTGGAGGCCTATATAAGGTTGTTGGGGTGGCAGCACAGGTTCTGGATATGGTGGGCTGGTTTCCAAGGCTTGGTAGCACTGGATCGGGAGTCCTTTGGACCCGGGAAACATCAGGTGCGATGTGGCCAATTGTGGTTCACATGGAGTATATCCCGGTGATGAGAGGCCTTCCTCTGGTAGCTGCATAATTGTGCAAGGGTGTTGCGTTGCCTCAAAGTCATCCCAATGCTTGGCATACAACCAATCTCACATCAGTCCAACCTCAGTGTTGGTGATGTGCAGATCCAGACCTCATGCTTGTGGGCCAACCCTACCTTGCATTGCTGTTAATAAAGTTGCAACCTTTT
Organism: Urosaurus nigricauda; assembly: GCA_034509955.1. NCBI lineage: Eukaryota > Metazoa > Chordata > Lepidosauria > Squamata > Phrynosomatidae > Urosaurus > Urosaurus nigricauda. The sequence continues at coordinate 20,193,880 of JAOEGL010000006.1, read as the reverse complement.
TCATTGCCAATCTGAGTCATGTCTTTCTTGGGTCGGAAACGCCTTCACTGCAATTTCCAGTCAAAGTAGGAATCCAGAACTAAATCATTCCTGAGAGATTGGCGTCAAATAATGGGGAGTAATTCCATCATATCTGACAGAAAATGTCTACAGCTGATGACAAGATGTATTTTATTGTCCTACATTGTCCTACACTAGATGCATTTTATTGTCCTACACTGTTAGCACGAAAAAGAGCACCGTTTTTATTTAGCTCATTGCACTTTCTTTCCCCTTTTAAAAATATTTATGTTTCCTTTGCACTCATTAGCATGTACTAGCACACACAATTACACACACATAGAAAGATAATTTAAGGATAATGAGAGGATAACTGTGACCTTTATGGGTCCATATTCAGCAGCAAAAAAACTAATGTAGTCTAGTTGGCCAAGGGACTTCCCCATGGTGGGGGGAGTGTTGATGTAACAGAACAAGTATCAAGTTACTTAGTTTTCTGAAGATCAGTGCAGGTACAAACATTTTTTTTTAAAGAAAGATATGCATTTGCCTATTTTTCTTTCTACTTCATTCTTTAATCTATGAATGGAAGCCATTCAATCAATTATCTAGGGGGAAACTAGAAAGGGTTGGAAAGCCACATGGGATATCATTTGAAGATGGGTATGTTCAACAGCTAGGGATGACGTGTGCTCCCCTTAAGAAATATCAGTGCTCTTGTCAAAAACCTTTTAGCTTCACTTGAAATTTCTTGGGAGTCATGCAGAAGGAGACACTCCTCAAAGAATCATAATATTGTTTTTAAACTAAATTTAAGCATGCCCCAAGAGGTTAATTAGGGCATGTGTGCCTGGTGATTGTTGCTTTCTTCTTAAGAAGTTACAGACCATATAACAAGCTTCAGGCATAAGGAAAAACCAACCACCATAGTGTCAGCTGATCCAGGAGCAGGACATTGGAACTTTTATCCTATTAGTCCAAAAATATGAATCAGATATGAAATGAAAGGGAAATTCTTCATCCTGTTTCTGACTAGAAAACAGAGGTGAGTATTCTAAGGTTTCTTCTTCTAAGGTTGAATTCTAGATGACTTCAAATTTATTCCAACCACTGTGACATAAAAGCAATCAAAATCACTTTGGTAACCAGCTTCAAAAAAGAACAATGCTCATATGCCTTCTATCATTTTCATTGAAACATTGGTTGTTTTACTTCACCAGCACTGTGACATGTTTTACCGTTTTTGTCACTGTCCTCTCTGTGTGTCTCTCTGTGTGTCTACACACACACACACACCTTAGAGTCACTATAAGTGTGAAACTACTTGAAGTGCCTTCAAGTCACCTGTCTGCTTATGGTGACCTCATGAATTTCATAGGGTTTTCTTATGTAAGAAATACTTAGAGGTGGTTTTTCTGGTTCCTTCTTCTGAAATATATCCTATAGCACCAGAGTGGTATTCATTAGTTGTCTCCCATCCAAATATTATCCAGGGCTGGGCTTGCTTAGCTTCAAAGATCCAGCCAGCATCTGGCACCTTCAGGGTATCTCTTTGTAAGCAAAGTGCTAAAACTGCCAAACCTTCTTCTGTGTTTAGCCAGTCAACCTAGAACGCTATCCAGATTTAGGTAAATAGAAGTTCCTCTGTACTTTCAATGAATACTTTAAATCTGAAAAAAATTCCTAGTGTTACATGTGAACAAAATGATGGTCTGAGATATTTAATAGGAAAATTTGTATCTGTAACTGTTGATTGTAACCAATGTTTATCGACCAGTCAGACAGAAGCTGCATTATATACAGAGATCATATAAATGGTGAATATATTTGAATATACTTAACCCTTTCATGTTATTCATAAAAAGAATCATATAATAAATCATATTAAAAGACAAAACATGATTGGTTTGTGTGTAGCATGATTCATGTCACTCATATAAAATTTCAATTCCACTTCAAACTATTTTGGTCATCATGAGGCAAGACTGCATGGCCTGCAAAAAACAAATTATAGTCTTTATTGTTTTGAATACATTGACAAAATCCGCAAGAAGATCTGAGTTGGGGGAAAGAATAAGAGGGAATATTTAGTTGTATTTACTACAATGAATTAAATTGTTTTTGTTTGTTGAAGTTGTTTGTTTTTATTTGCAAAAATTTGAGGGTGTTTGTTTTTAATTTGCAAAAATGTTAATTGTTTTTCATTAGATTTCTTTTTTAAAAAAATGAAGCAACTGGAAGGAAGAAATGAAACCATCATCACAGAATTCATCCTTTTAGATTTTGGAGACTTGCAGGAACTACAGATTCTTTTCTTTGTGGGATTCCTTGCAATATACATCATGACCATAGTTGGAAATCTTCTCATCATTGTACTAGTTGTGACTGATCACCATCTGCATACACCCATGTATTTATTCCTTGGGAATCTGTCTTCCTTGGAGATCTGTTACAGTTCAACCATTGTTCCGAGAATGCTGGCCAGTTTTGTCACTGATGAGCATCATGTTTCAGTAAATGGCTGCATTATGCAGTCATGGGCTTTTGGTTTCCTGCTAGCATCAGAATGTTGTCTCTTGGCAGCAATGTCTTATGATCGCTGCTTGGCAGTCTGTAAACCCCTGCATTATACTACCCTCATGAATTCCAAGGTTTGTTTTCAACTGATGACTGGATCAATGTTTGGTGGTTTTGTGATTGACATGATCTTGTTAATTTTTATAATGCAGTTACGCTTCTGTGGCTACAATAAGATTGATCATTTCTTTTGTGAGTTCATCCCAGTTGCGAATGTTGCCTGTAGTGATGCACATGAGGTTAAACTTCTGCTAGTTATTCTCACTTCCATATGGACTCTGCCGCTATTCAGTATGACAGTGGTATCATATGGGTGCATCATTACTGCCATTTTAAGAATCCCATCCACTGTAGGGAGGCAAAAAGCCTTCTCCACCTGCTCTTCTCATCTCATTGTGGTGACCATTTTCTATGGAACCATCATCATTGTGTATATTTTGCAAGGAAGCAAGAATATGAAAGAACTAAATAAGTTCTTTTCTGTCTTTTACACCATTCTGACACCTCTAATCAATCCACTCATCTACAGCCTCAGGAACAAAGAGGTTAAGGAAGCCCTAAAAAGAACAGTCTCCAAATGTGCTGTCTGCATGACTCTCAAATGAGCTCTTCTTAATTCAGCTCATCTTATAATAAAACCTTCTCCCATCTTAGAGACATGTAAGTCAATCATTTATTATATTTGACTAAAAGCCATTACAAAACCATACATATATGTACTACATCCTTACAAAAACAAACAAACATGGATTAGTGAATCCCCTGCACAATATATATCAATATCTTTCAAATAACTAGCATAAATATTTTACTAGCTTTAGCAAATAATGCTATTTTGTGTGTAACATATGGATCACAGACAGAAAGTAAACAGCATAGTTTCTCATAGGCTCTCTCACCCTGTAAAGAAGCCAAAATCCATCCCAACTACCTTTTCCAGCATTTTTGATAAATCTGGCAATAATGTGAAGTATTCTCTACATCTTCCACACCATATGTGCAGCGCCTTAAATTTCTCAGAATATTTATGCATCTTTCATCCAGGATAGACATTGGCATAGCTTGGAAATGTAGTTCTATAAATGTAGTTTGCAGACAGGCAAAGGTGAGTGGCACTGGAATTCTCCTTGAAGTCAAGAAATATAAGGCATATACATTAAATTCTACCTGGAAACAAAACCGTCATGCTCACAGCGCTGAAATTTTCGTTTGGGGATCAGAAAATACCCAGTAATTAATTTAATACAACCTTTTTTTTTTTTTTTAAAAAAGGTAGAAAAATAAATAAAATTGCCACTTTAAGCATTTTGTAACATTCATTGTCACTAATGGATAAAGAACCTAAGCATAATAAGAGTTGCAGTCATAATTAAATATGCATCTTTTACCAACAAAATCTTGAGTGAGCCATATGGAGAAGAACTTCTACAAAATGGGATACAAAATTGTTCTGAGAAAAGATGATCATTCAAATCCTTGACTGTCATGAGATTGGAAGATTATGTTTGGAAATAAAAATACATAAATAAGTAATTCCTTGTTTACATATTTATTTTGTTTTATACATTACCTGGGGATGGAGTCTAAAAGTGTTTCTACACTGGCTACTTATGCCCCGGAGCAGTCCGAGGCCAAGCACAACAGCAACCACATGCACTGGGCTGAATCCAGTGTAACCTTTCATTGTTGTGCATGTGGGCCAGCCAGGCCAACACTGCCTTGAACCCACTGATCCATCCCATTAAGTGCTGCCACTCCCTCATGGACAGGAGCTCCTTGTGATAGCCTGCCTGGTGCACCATCACTTCTCCTGAGGTCTGAATAGAGCTCCCCACCATATACAGTCAGCCCTCCATATCCATTGATTCCTTATCTACAGATTCCAGCATCCATGGATTGAAAATATTTAAAAAATATATAAATTTTGAAAAGCAAAGCATGATTTTGCCATTTTACTATCCATTATATTAGGACTTGAGCATTCACAGATTTTGGTATCCACAGGGGAGTCCTGGAACCAAACCCCAGTAGATATCAAGGGCCCAATGTAATCAACAAGAAGGATGTTGCTTCATCCCCTCCTCATTGATCACAAGTGCATCCCATTTTGATCTCAGCAGAAGTGCGAGCATACTGGGCAGGCACTCACAGGGGGCTGTTTGACTGATGAGGAAGCTCCACCACTGTCAAATGATATCCATCCCCTTCCCTCAAGGGGACTTGTGCAGCTCTTGGCATGTGAACAACCAGATTGGTGAAGTGGAGCCAATCCAACAGTTCACACAGCAAAAAGATCTTTAGGCACTCTGGGGTTTCCTCCCAGGTTTGCTTACTTCAGAGCAAAGTAAGGAAGCCATGGATTCTCCCCAGAAATAGCTTTATGTCATGGAGACTTCCAGCACCAACCTGTGGGTGAGTGCAGCATTTTTCATCAGTGTGAACAAGCCCTAATTCGCAGTTGAGTTAGGAGCTTGACAGACTGCCTGGAAAACGTGGGCTGGAGCCATCCTTCTTTGCCGCACAGTTATGCAACAGCAACCAAATGGTGTGGTGCAGCTGAGCAGCAAAAAGGAGTGCTCAGTAGCAGCTCCTTCCTTTCTGCGCTGGATTGGGGCCAGGCCTGCCTCACTGGCAGCCCCAATCCAGCTTTTTCCCAGCCCAAAGAAAAGCGGCAAAATGCCGCTTCTCTTTAGGCTGGAAAAGGGGTGTCCATGGGGCTTCATGCACCCCGGTTACCCCAGGAGCCATGAGGAAAAAGGGGTGGCCCCTTTCTCCTCAGGATTGTTCCTGTGGCCCTGTGGGAATGATCTGCTCTGCAAAGGAGCTTCATTTCGGAGATCCCCAAAGGAGATCTCCCCAAAAGGAGCTCTGTTTCAGACCTCCCCAAAGGAGATCTCCCTGAAGGAGCTCCAAAATGGAGCTTCCCAAAGGAGAGCTCCGAAACTGAGCTGCAGCCAGGCCACCATAAGTGGCCTGGGGTGGCATGGAGATGTCACTGCTGCGCTGCTCCATTTGGATGCAGTGCAGCAGCAACGTCATTGCTACCTGCATCATCTGTATGGAGCTATGCAGCGGTGATGCCCTGGTCATGTGGTAGGGTTGTGAGGCATGTGGTTGCTCCACTCCTGGGCAACCCTAGCACATCACCAGGATGCCACAAAGCACCAGTCTGTACTGGCCCTTAGACACAATCTAGGAAAGAAATAAGAACCACCTGTGATGTTAGAGGAGCAGAGATGTGGGGTTCTTCAATAGTTATGGACTGTTCATATTATGGTAACAATTTCCAAACTTATTTTATGAAAACCTCCTTGGCTTCTCTTGAAATTCCTGGTGGTCATACATGAAGATATATTCCTCAAAGAAATACTCAGCATTGCTTTTTTCCCCCACCAGCAAGATCAAACATACCCCAAGAGATTAATTAGGAGATGAACATCTCCTCCTTCTTTTTTTTAAAGGTTAAATTATTACACAATCCATATAAACCCCAAGGAAGAGGAACAATAAGCCATTGCCATTGTGACTATTTCAGAACATGACAGGGAAACTTCATTTCATAACTTTACAAGTATGAAATTAAGAAATGAAACAGTTTCTTGGGACAGATTCTAAGCCCAGAAATGCTCCTAACAGCCAGAAAGCACAGGTGAGTGTCCCAAACTCTCTGCTGTCTTTTATAACAGATTAACTCACAATTATCTCCACCAACTTGACATAAATGTAAAGAAGGTTAATATGGCAAGCCAATTGCAAAAAGGACTGCACTTCTGTAGTCATTCTTTTGTAAATGTAGAAGTGACTGCTTCATGCCATCTGCTCTATGAAATGCCCAGAAGTACTCATTACAAATGAATATAATTATACAGCTGTCTAAAAGGTCCAGAGAACAGAGCTTCTGTTTTGATTTTTAAGCAATGTTGGATTTAAACATATAGCAGCAGGTGTTTATTCTCTCCTATGGCAGTTTATATCTGAAATTCCTGTTTATGATACAGATTTGTAGCATTCCACTGTAAGGAGATCAAACATTAATCCCTTTCTTAAACAGTAAATTTAGTGAAAAAATATATGCAGGGATAATATATGCTTTTTATTTTTAGTAATCTTTATTTAACAAATACATAATTTTTTATTAATCTGTATAAATACATTGTATCTTTCTTAGGGGTCAAGCAGACGGTCCAGGAAGTGTGGTCTGTGTTTGCATCAGTGTTAACTGTGCCGGGGCTGCAGCAACAGCACATGCCCAGCCCCAGTCAGGGCCGCTGCTGTGGTTTTGAACTGGGCCATTAAAAGGAGTAGTATTTTACTGCTTCTTTTTGGCCTAGTTCTGCAAAGAGGTGGTTGCGGCATGGCCTCTGGCCATATTCGGGATGTGTGGCGTGTAAACATCACATCCCCAATGCAGTCCAGAATGAGTATTTTTGGCCCATTGGTTTCTGGCCTTAAATTTGGAGAAAAAATATTTGCAGGGATGAGATTTATTGTTACAGATGGAAGGCTTAAAAACCTTAAAAACAACAAAAACAACAGCAACAACTTCTTCAGGCTTTCCATAAAAGTATTATGGGTTATTTCATATTAGAAAAGCCTGAACATATATTTATATTCTGTATGTAATAGCACTAAGTATAATGTGGTCCTTGCTTTTTTATAACATTTGGGAAATGTCAAATTTTGTCACATTTCCCTTCAGTTTTTGGGTTATAATAGAGGCACAAGTAGCTGAAAGTGAAAGCAATGGGAACTGCAGCCACAGATTTCAGAGTGAGTCGCCCACATATTAAAATGTAGGTCTCTGCCAAGAGAGGCACAATAAAATGAACTGTAATTATCATTTAGAAGCACAATAAAACAACCCTGAAATTTAATTTTATTTACACTAATAGTCTTATGCTTTTCATTAGATTAAAAACAACCATGGAGAAACTGGAGAGAAGAAATGAGACTACCACTCCAGAATTCATCCTTTTAGGATTTGGAGATCTCCAAGAGCTACAGTTTCTTCTCTTTGTGGTATTTCTAATGATCTATATTGTGACTATGGCCGGAAATATCCTCATTGTTATCCTAGTTGTGACTGATCCACACTTACACACCCCCATGTATTTCTTCCTTGCAAATCTGTCTTGCTTGGAGAGCTGCTACAGCTCAACTATCATCCCAAGAATGCTGGCCAGTTTTTTAACTCATAATAATCATGTTTCAGTGAATGGCTGCATTGTTCAGTTATGGGTTTTTGGTTTCTTAATAGCATCAGAATGCTATCTCTTGACAGCAATGTCTTATGACCGCTACTTAGCAATATGTAAACCTTTGCATTACTCAGTCCTTATGAATTTCAAGGTTTGTCTCCAGCTGATCTCAGGTTCCTTTTTTGGCAGTTTTGTGATAAACCTGATCTTATTACTTTTTGTATTGCAGTTACGCTTCTGTGGCCACAGCGTTATTGATCATTTCTTTTGTGATTTCATTCCAATAGCCAATGTTGCCTGCAGTGATGTACATCAGATAAAACTTTTATCAGTCCTTCTAACTTCCATCTGCACCCTACCACCTTTCAGTATAACAATTGCATCATATGGATGCATCATTACTGCCATTCTTGGAATCCCATCCACAACTGGGAGACAAAAAGCCTTTTCTACTTGCTCTTCTCATCTCATTGTGGTGACCATTTTCTATGGAACTCTCATCATTGTGTACATTTTGCCAGACAGAAATGGACTGCGGGAGCTGAACAAATTCTTCTCTGTTTTTTATACCATTCTCACACCTCTGATCAATCCTCTCATTTATAGCCTAAGAAACAATGAAGTAAAGGTGGCACTCAAGAAAGCAGCTTCTACATGTACTGCTTGGAAACATTTTTATTGAACTCTTTTTAATTAGTCTGACAACAAAGCCATTATAAAGACAAAGTCCCAAATATTATAAAGAAATATTTGGTCAGTTTTGAATCTTAATGGCCTAAATCCAGTTGTTCATCTCGGCTAAAACAGCCCCATTATATTAACAGGAGCATAGTAAGTTCACACCAATGCAAGTGGTTTACTTTGGTTGGGACTAACATTTGGATTTTCATCTGCAGGCCTGGATAATATCGTAAGCAAAACATAATTTACTCATTAACTATATTTTGATACTGGGGTTCTCATTTCTTGGCAAAATTGTTTGGATATCAAAATTGTTAAGAAATTTAATTGTAACTTTAGCATTCTAACAAAACATTATATTACTGTAATAAATCAGAACAAAACAAAATAGGCATTTACATACATAAATACATGTTACAAGATTTTTGCATTCTCTTTCCCCCTCCTTAGATAGATAGGGATTTCCTGCATGAAAACTCCTCCCTGTCTCTCTCGTTCAAACTAATCATGTGATTTTTGGTCACTTCCCTCTTTGGGACTAACTGACATTCTCTCTCAAGAGTTTCAATGGAATTGTTGGTCTTCCTCTTCTCTCAACTTTGTTTGAAAAGATGGTGACATAAAGACTTTTTATCTCACTGAACTATTTACTACTCTGCCGTTTTAAAGCCAGACTCTAACAAGCTTGTCTTTAGTATTTATGATATTTAGATATTTAAATATTTTTGTTTCCTTACCAAAGGCTAAAGCCTTAGAAAACTTAAATTACCCCACAATATAGAAGATGCTTATGTGTCCAAGCTCCCTTATTTATGTCTTGTAAATATCACATATAGCTCATTAAACTCCTCCAAAAAGTAAGTGTTCCTAATGGAGCTGAATTTTTTTATCTGGCTTTTACTGCTTTTTCCCTATCCCCACATGGCCAGGAAAGGGAGCAACTTTTCTATACCAGTTCTCAGTGAACCCAGCACTCTTTAAGCAGTTTGCAAACTGTAACTGCCCCCCAATGAGCTGGGTACTCATTTTACTGACCTAAAAAATGATGGCAGGCAGGGTCAGCCTTGGAGCCCTGGGATTGAACTCACACCCTTGTGGCTGCAGTACTGGCATTTAATCACTGCACCACCATGGTAGATATTACTGTCTCTGATTGTTAGGTGTGGTGTTCCATTCAGGAAGGCACTACAATTATCCTTGAAGTCAGGAAATAAGAGGCATTGAACTCTAACTGGAACCAGAACCATAATGCTCAGATTTACAAGTATTTAGTCATTCATTTAATACAACGTTTTTAAACAACAACAACAACAACAACAACACAATCTTTGGTGCATTTCAGTAAAAAGAAATCTTTGCTAGTTTAAGCATTTTGTAACATTTATGGTCACTAATAGAATATACTTGGCAAAGAGAGACAAAGAACCTAAGCATAACATGAGTTGCAGTCATGTTCAAATATGTCTCTTGTGCCAAGGGAATGGCACAAGTGGGCATGAGGAAAAGAACTTCTACAAGATGACATAGACAGTTGATCTGAGAAAAGATGGTTCTTCAAGTATACTGGTCTGTGACCATCAAGGGATTTGAATATTATGTTTGGAATCTCAATCAAGTTATAAAACCTTTACATATAAATAAAAAACATCAACAATTTTCCTTATTTTTAATTCTGTTTGTTTCACACTTTATTTTGGGATGGAGGCTAAGGGCACATCCACACTGGCCACTTAATCAAGTGTCAGTCTGGAGGATTGTACCCCATATTGGATCTGGACTGACCAAAATGGTGACCGCATGTGCTGAGCAGAAACTGGTGCATTGTAGACATGGGCCAGTTGGGCCACTACTGCATTGAGTCCACTGGCCTGTGCCCTGCAGTGCTGTTGCCACAGTTTCAACATGGGCAGGAGCTTCCTGCAAGATCCTGTCCAATGCCTGTTTGTTATGTATGCTCAGGGTGCCCTGCCATGTGGACAACCAGAAGAGAGTTGCTCTACACACTCCTCATTCAGCACAGGTGTATTCCATTCTGACTCCAGCAAAAGTGGAGGCCCCCTGGGTAGATACTCTCAAGGAGCTGCTTCACCAATGAGGAAATGGTTCCAGTGCTAAAGGGGATCCATCCTCTTCCTTCCACTACTCAGAACAGGGTAAGATAGATGGTGCAGCTCTTGGCATGTGGACAACTGGTTCAGCTGAATCAGACCCAACCCACCTATCCATGTGGCCAAAAGATCTAGAGACACTCCACGGTTTCTGGGAAACCCCAGGGTTTTCCCTGACTTTGATTACTTTGGAGGTAACTCAGGTTAAGAGTGGAAACCACAGAAGCCTCCTGGACTTACCTGTACATTGAGGAAACTGCAAGCATTGGCATTGGGATGAGTGTGGTGTTTTTCTATGGTATAAATGTAATGGTAAAAGTTTCCCCTTTGCGGTGATTGTCTAGTTGTGTCCAACTGTATGGGGTGGTGCTCATCTCCGTTACTAAGCCAAGGGAGCCAGTCTTGTCAAAGATGACTCCATGGCCATGTGGCCAGCATGGAACACTGTTACCTTCCCACCAAAGTGGTACCTATTTATTTACTTGCACTTTTACATGCTTTCAAACTATGTTGGCAGAAGCTGGGACTAGCGACAATAGTTCACTCCATTATGCTGTGCTTGTGTCTTGAACTGTTGACCTGTGCAGATGAGCCCTAGTTCATAAATTATTAGGCACAGTCTAGGAAGGAAACTAGAAATACCCAGGTTGTCAGAGAAACACAGAGGTGGGAGTCTTCAACAGTTATGGGAAATTTGGATCTTGGCAAGAAATTCAACCTGTTGTATGAAAATGTCCTTGATTTCCCTTGAAGTTTCCTAGTGGTCATATGTGAGAAGATATTCCTCAAAGAAATACTCAGCACCCCCCCCCCCCCACAGCATCAAACTCAAACATATCCTAAGATATTAACTAACGAGTGTCTGCTGCTTCTGGCTTTTTTGTTATTACACAACCCATGTAAGACCTGAACAAAAAGAACAACCAGTCTCTGTAATTGTGACTAAAAGAATTGGTGTGAAGATAAGAAATAGTTGGGGTAAAGGTTCTGAAAGTGCAATCAGCTGTAAAGCATTTGGGATTATGTGTCAAGTTCTTCCACATGACTACATTCTCTGCAGAGTTTGACTGCAGTGCCTGAGCTCTGTAGGCAAACTAATGATGGAATATTCTTACAATTCATTAAAAGCTGTCTATAGGCAAAGCAAATGTGACCTTGCACTTTTTTGTATCCTATTTCAGGTAAGAAAAATGGGAAGGGAATCATAGAATCGTAGAGTTGGAAGAGACCACAAGGGCCAACCAGTCCAACCCCCTGCCATGCTCTACATCACTTATTTTACATGAAGGCAGCCAAGTTCTCTTTGGTGCTGTTGTGAAGGCCTGAATCACAGGAGGAATCAGACCATGCTGCTATCAGTGCCATTAATAAAGGCTCCAAGGCAATAAAAAAATAGCAGAGTTGAGAGGGGACATCCTTACTGTGTTTTGTTGCTGTTGTTGTCAACTGCCTTTGAGTCAACCTTTGCTCATGGTGATCCTGTGGATGGGATACATCCAAGATCTTTGTCCTCCACTGCATTGTATAGTTCCTTTAGGATTCTAAGTATATTCTCCTCAATTGAGTATCACCATCTTGCATGTTTTTTCCCTCTTTTCCAGTGAGTCATGCTTTCTAATATTGTGCACCAATCTATACATTAAGTGGTGCAGAATCCATCGCATTGTGCTATAGAGTTTATGTATAATTGTTCTATTAGAGAAACAATCGCCATGATTAGTTTTTCAGTAAATGGATAAGATACTGCTTCTCCATCACATTAAATTTTTAAATTCTTCTATTTCATCTTTGGAAAAACTGGTCTTACTCTTTGTTTACAGAAGAAAACAAAAAATTTATTATTAAAAAAATTACTATATGCTTTTATTTTATTTTCCAGCTCATAAGATGATTGCTCAGAAATGGAAAGGCCTACACAAATTTCACTTTGGACTGATGTAATGAGAAGTTGTGGTCTCTTGCTCTTTTGGAAAAACTGACACAACATATTTGTAACTCAGGAAAATAAACTCCATGATGACATTATTACAGATTGGTTTCTGTATATTTATTCTTTAATTAATAGAAACAAAGGTAATCTAGATCCACCTGGTGTTTGGAATGACATCTTAACTTGAAGGCTACAGAAAGAAACACACACACACACAGACACATATTATATGGTTTGCTAAGAATGTTAACAGTCTGTAAATCTTACTTTGTTCTGTTGAATATTGTTAAATAATATATTCCTTTATGTTATATAAATAATAATAATAATAATAATAATAATAATGTTTATTTCTTACCCGCCCCTCTGTCTGAGCAATTGGGGCGGGGTACAACAAAGTTTAAAAGCAATTACAGTTCAAGTTAAAATAATACAACAGTCCCATCCCCAGCCTCCCGCCCCTTAAAATAGAATTAAACTAGCAAGATTTAAAACAAATAATAAAATAACAAAAAAATACATTAACATTAACATTCAAGTACTTAGCGACCTAGGGTAGCATTGGGATACAGGAGGCCGAGGACTTAACATAAGTAATAAGAAGTATCTAATCCGGCAAGCCATTCCACAGCCTGAGAGCAGAAGCTGAAAAGGCCCTCTGGGAGGCCTGTGCCAGCCTGGTCTTCTTAGGCTGCAACAGATTCCTCCCAGAGGACTGGATTGTGCAAGGGGGTTCATACGGGGAGAGGCAGTCCCTAAGATAAGATGGACCTAAGCCATGTAGGGCTTTAAAGGTTAAACCAACACCTTGTACTGTGCCCGGAAACTGATCGGCAGCCAGTGGAGAGCTTTAAGCACCAGTGTGATGTGCTCTCTCCTAGAAGTTTCGCTGACTAGCCTGGCTGCCATATTTTGGACTAACTGGATTTTTCGGGTTAGGCACAAGGGTAGCCCCATGTACAGCGCATTGCAGAAATGCAAACGTGAGGTTACCAAAGCGTGTACCACTGCTTCCAGGTCCTTCAGGTCCAGGTAGGGGTGCAGCTAGCGTATCAGCCAGAGCTGATAACAGGCACTCTATTTCCTTCAGTTCTTAAATAACCTGAAGATTCCCATCTGATCTTGGAAGCTAAGCAGGCTCAGCCCTGGTTAGTACTTGAATGGGAGACCATCAATTAATGCCAGGCTCTGTAGGCTATATTTCTGGCAAAACCACCTCTTAGTATTCCTTGCTGAAGAAAATCCTATGAAATGCATGGGGTTGCCATAAGTCAACAAGTGACTTGAAGGCATGGTCACACATATTTCTTTCAATAAAAATGTTTTTGTTAAAAATGGACTTAGTGCAATTGACAGCTCTGTTAGAAAGGTAAATCACAATATGTGAAGTGAGAGAATCATATGGGCAATGTTGTGAACATTTGGTTTCCCTTAATTTCATTTGTAAATGAATACCATTCTATACATAATACACCAAAACATCACTTAAAATATATCATAGAGAGGTCAGAATAATGATGCCAAGGAAGTAAAAAAAATTCAAAATATACTTAGTCAACAGTTTAAAAAATAAATAAGGTGAAGCAGGTCCCCTTTAAAACAGGATGCATAAAGATTCTACATTTGTTTGGAAAGACATTGGAGTTTTGTGGTCTATGTGATGCACATCCTTGCAATATAGACTCTGTTAGAGTCTACTGGAGAGCAGAGATACTATTTTTGGCAGCAGAAGAAAATCCTGAAACAGGATCCTTACAGACTATACTTGCAAAGGGAAGGTTAAGGGTATGACTTACACTAAAAATTAATGTATAATAACAGACCTAGCCTGACCCTCATTAGAATTAAGAATGTTTATCATATGTTTATAAAAAGCTAATATTTTATATTTGAATAATACATGCAAATATATTTTTCCCAGTGGGGACAATGCATACAAAAATGTGTACAGTAGTGTGTTTTCAATTTAATTCATCAAATTTTACCTCTCAAATAAAAACATCATCTGAACTCTTTTTTAATGCTAGATTTCTCTGTAACTTTTAAAGAATTAGTGTCCAGCTACTGTTGTTATTTCAAGAGACTTTCCAGTATTGGATTCAATAAAAGAGAAAACAATCTCACCTACTTCAGCAATCATCCATGCCATCTGTATTGCCTTCCTCTATGTCCTGCTCATATTCAACTCTGTCCAACAACAAGAAATGTAAGGCTGACAATTATTGCATTCATTACATAAACCACACGATTTTTTTTCTTTTAACATGAGAGAATCCATGTTTAGCTTTCTCAGAATGATATCTGGCAAATTGGTCCAGCTCTTCCAGGTTGGGGTAGGCTTGGTGCGGCTTCTGGTGTATTTGGAGTATCCATCATGTAAATGACATGCTTCCAACATGGCCTGCTGGTGGCTATGTTAGCCCATTTGTTTTGGGCATTTATAAATACATTTTAAAAAACTCTCAGCTAATTTCTGAAAGTTGCAGTAATCAATCAATTAAGGGTGCACCTACACTGTAGAGATAATGCAGTTTAGCACCACTTTAAGAGCTACATCTCTATCCTATGGAATCCTGGGGTCTGTGCCACAGAAAGCTACAAATCCCAGGATTCTGTAAGATGGAACCATGATGGCTAAAGTGGTGTCAAACTGCATTCTTTTTACAGTGTAGCTGCACTGTAAACCTTGTAAATTGTAGGAAGCTGCTGCTGAATCTTTTCACACAGCTTACTCCTGGTGCCTGGAGTCAAACCCACAATGATGGGGGAATTTGCACCCTCCAACATGAAGATGCCCTACAAAACCTGGGACTCAGGGCCAAGCCCCGAGATCTAGAAACCTGGACTGAGAAAGACATTGGGAAGAAAACACACATTTATCATATATTCTTTATCAAAAAGCTTTCTGTCAGTTTTCTCCACAGCTGTAGAAATAAGTCAATTGAGTAAAACTTTTTTTAAAAGGCAAAAGACTCTTCACAGAATCCTCCAAAGACAATTATGACTTACGTAGTTCCAGGTGGAAGATATATACACTCTCCATTTGACCATCCACAATATGGGTCCCTGGAAGCTATACAGGACCTTTATGGAGAAGACAAGCATAAATTACCAATGCACAGCTTTACTGTTATTGTCATGGTTTTCAAAAAGATTTTAACAGCGAATAAAAAGATGTCAAAAATACCCACTTTTTGCATGACCCATGGCGCTCGCAACTTCCCAGGGGAACCCTTACAACACAGTTTGGGAATGCCACATAAAGAGCTCCTCTTGGCTTGTCCATTTTCAGATCCATAACCTTCTGATATGTTTTTATATCATGACTGCACCTGATTTAGAAAAGAAATGTATATAACAATTCCATAAATCTTGGATAATTTATTATTCTATCTTTAAGATAAAAAGATAAAAATCAGAACATCAAATCACACAAGCTAACATCTAACGTCAGACCATAAGAACTGCTCAGCTGGATTAGATAAAAGACTTGTCTATTCTAAGGATGTTTGCATTCATTTCATTTCCTCCCCTTCAAATGTCTACAAACAGTCCTTGCCTGGTTTCATTCTCTCTGGACTCTTTCAAACGGGGAGGAATTTCTCCCAACTCCGAATGGAGCCAATGCGGATTTATGTAAATTCGCTTGTTTAGCGAATTTACATGAACCCCTGCTCCGTTCGGAATTACTTCCCATTACCCGAAAATAACCCCCTCCTGCCCGAATTTGCATGCGAAGCTTTAATTCGCAATAAGGTAAAACCCATGATTGCATTCGAATTGGCTTCCCTCTTGCCCGAATTTGCGTGCGAAGAGTTAATTTGCAATAACGTAAAACCCATGATTGCATTCGAATTGACCTTAAATTATACTTCCAATTTAGCCTTGTATGAAAGAGTCCTCTGTCTCAACCTCTCTATATTGCTGGAATTCAAACATATAGCTGTGTTTCCATAGGAAGCAAGGTCTTGCAAAAGGAACTGGAGAGATGGTTTTAAATTGAGAGGTTTTTTGATAGGAAGCCAGGTCTTGCAAAAGGG
The DNA here is from genome assembly GCA_034509955.1 of Urosaurus nigricauda. Classification (NCBI taxonomy): domain Eukaryota; kingdom Metazoa; phylum Chordata; class Lepidosauria; order Squamata; family Phrynosomatidae; genus Urosaurus; species Urosaurus nigricauda. Next base: position 20,177,346 of record JAOEGL010000006.1, on the reverse strand, counting down.
ACCAGAGAGAGAAGCAAGTGGATTTAAATGGAGAGATTTTTCTCAGGGCTTGCAAAATGGACCAGAGAAAAAAGCAAGTGGGTTTAAATGGTGAGGTTTTTCTATAGGATGCCTGGGCTTGCAAAATGGACTAGAGAAAAAAAGCAAGTGGATTTGAATGGAGAGGTTTTTCTATAGGAAGCCAGGGCTTGCAAAATGGTCCAGAGAAAAAAGCATGCCACGCTCCCAAGCTAGCTAGTAGCTAGCTTTTTATGCTGGTCTGTTCCGACCCGTAGTCAGAATTGTGATACTATTGCTAGGAGTAACTGTCCCCTCAGCCAATTTACCAGGCTCACTTGCATGGGGCGGAGGTGGGGAGACCACCGTCCTGCTGGCAAATGGAGGATGAGTGATTTATATTTCCATCAGTTTTTTGGGGAGGAGGGTGGACTGGGCCAGGGGGGCTACTTAGCTAACTAACACAAAACACATTGCAGAAATAATCCAGTTTAAGACTGCTTTAATTACCTGGCTCAGTGCTAGGGAACACTGGGAACTGTTCATTGTGACATTAGAGCTCTCTGACAGAGAAGGCGAAATGTCTCCTGTAATTCCCTAGCATTGAGCCAGGACAGTTTAAGTGGTCTCAACCTGGATTATTTCTGCAATTTGTTTTGGACCTAAGTAGATGATATAGAATACTCACAGCAGTTTTTATGCAAAAGCCAAAACAAATATTCTTTGTTTCAGGCAGAATACAGTATATTGTTTGAAAAAAGCAGTATTGTTTGCATGACACCTATTTCCCATGCAAAATATTCCTTTTAGCGCAAAGAATTTCTTGTGGCAAGGATTTTTTTTTTGCAGAAAAGGCCCTCAAATGTCCCCCTCCCCACCCACAAACCAGAAAGAAACCTTTTAGCTTTAGCCTTGGGGGCTGGTGGAGTCTCTATCTTTGGAGTTCTTTAAACAGAGGTTGGATGGGCATATCTCAAGAGTGTTTTAGTTGTGTATTCCTGCATGACTTGGGGGGGGGGTCAGACTTGATGATCCTTGAGGTCCTTAACAACTCTAAAAGTCTATGATCCTAGGTGACTTGGTGGTATGATTATCTGATTTTAAGGTTTTAATCAAATTTTAATCAATTTCCAGGGGTACACATTGGAAGTGGAATAAATTATGGCAGTGAATTATTTGTTCAGAGATGGGGTACAGGTACTATAGATTGAATCTATGACACTTAGGTCCCGTGGAAACTGATGTGAATAGAACATTACAGTTAAGTAAGACCCAGTGATTTTCATGGCACCTAGGTGCCATTAGTTTCAATTGCAATCGTAAACACACTTATTGTGGGACTGAATGCTGAGTAGGCATGTATAAGATTACTCAGTCTGGACTCTGCATTCTCAATTCTGGATCCTATCTCATGGGGTCAAAACACCAGCTTACATTTCCTGAATTCTGTTGTATTTGGGGAGGAAGCTGGGTGTTATCACAAAGAAATTGGTGCCGAATTGCTGCTCAGGTCCATCCTGCATACAACCCAGGTCCTGTAAGCTGCTTCAGCAGCCATTTTTAGTACAACTTCTGAAAGTGACCACCAAAGCAGCTTACAGGACCCGGTCTGCACCCAGGATAGACCTGGGCAGTGATTCAGTGGTTATTTCTGTGTGATAATACCCAGCTTCCTCCCAAGTTAGGACTGAATTTGGGAAAGGTAAACTGGGAAACCCCAAGCAATAAGGTTTTAAGTCTTAAGTTCTTATCTGGATTCTGAATTTGGCAGGTGTGTTGATCTGCATTTATTTGACAGAAATATTTTGAATGCAGAATACTAATCTGTTGATAAGAATATTAAAATAAAAATGTGAAAGTCCACTGATAAAAATGTTAAGAATTTAAAAAAATTATCTCCCCTACTCCCCCCAAGTCTCTAAGGGGCAAGTACATCCAAAATTTCTCAATTATTATTGATCTTTTATTGAAAAAGGATGGTTTAAGCAATACACACTTAGCCAAATTGTGAATGTAAGTCTCTTCTAGGAAAAGACTGTCTTTTTCATTGCCTTTTGGCCAAACCAAGATCTTTAAAATCCATCCTGTTTCTGTTCCGATGAAAAGAATGGTGTTATCTTCATTCGGTCCAGCAGAATTATCTACAGCAATTTTTATTAGGAATCCTCTGAAATGACAACAGATCACCATTTTCATTAATGCCTCAGCTTGTCATTTGTTCTATCAGTCTTTCCATTTTATAAATAAGCAATTCATAACATTGCCACCACAATGTACTTACATATAAATACAAACATAATTGTTCCTTCCTTTCTCCAAAGATTTCCCGATGAGCGAAGGGCAGTAATAGCAACAACAATTGTGGCTACTGTCTCTTCCCAGCATTGAATGAGATGCCAGAAGGTGCAACAGCAGAATTTTGGATCAACCAATTCCCGGGAACTGTAGTTCTGACATCACAAGTTATGACAGGATTGTAGGTGAGATAATATCTTTCAGTCAACTGCCATTTTGTGATTAATGCTGTTTATTTGTGAACAACATCTCTGGCCAAAGATCAGCTGGGGAGCACATGCATGCACCCATACTCATACATGCTTACATAAACTCTCTCTGGCCAGAAACACATGGGCCAAATAAGGTGGCTTCTGCTGTTCAAATGATGCTCACCCCCGAAGGGGCTGGTAGCTGCTCCTGACTGTATGGTTGGGGCCTGCAGCAGCAGCCTGCTTTAGAAGCAGGCTATGCAGTTGCCATGGTCCAGGCATGATCACAGTTGGAGCAGCCAGAGGCCACTTCTGTGGGGCCCTCTCCATCGCCCCTCTTCCATTCTATACACAAAATGAACACACCACCTCCCACATCTTGGCAGTCAGGGATGGGTCAGTTTTATCTCTTTCCTGGTCACACTATTATAAAGAATTTTTTTTCCATAGAAGATTATTTAACTGGAGAGCTAGATACGTCTCAAAGAAAGAGATTTAGACTGATGGTCCTAGTCAAAAAAATACTAGGTAATAGTTGGAGTTTCTCCACATCTAGGTATATCCTGTACAGAGGCAAAAGGGATCAGCAGGTCTACTGTAACGTCTCTACATTTTATGTACTCTTACAATACAGATCAGTCAGGATCTTAAAACATGCTTCCTTGTAATAACATTCTACTGATGCCTTTAACCCTCTCCTGCTTTTCTGGATCCATGTCTTTGGCAATTCTACAAGACATGTTGTTCTAGATGAAATGTTCTAAGAGTTCAAGTGAATTTCAAAGAGATAAAGAGCATATGAAAGAAACATGAAACATAAATGAAACATGGGGGAAAGATCCTTACTTAACTTGGGCCACAGTCTGCATAAACAATGGCTCATGATAAACTGCATCTACTGATGCATCCATGAGGGTATGTTTTCTGAGAAATTCTAGTGTCTCATCTGGAATTTCACTGGATGATGTGTACTCTTCAAGGGATCCAGAACCAGCACATGAACCTGGTCTAAGTGAAACACAGTGTGGGAAAGAATCAAATTATGTATTAATTTTGTATAAATATTACATTCTGTCCTTAGAAAACAAACAACCAAAAAAACTTTGCTAAGGGCTTTAGGTAAAAATTGGACAATACTGTCAATTGAGCATCTTTATAGCTCCTTTTGATGAAATGATCTCAGTCTAATAAAACATGGTTTCTACAAACATTAGCTATGATATAATACAGAAATAAGAATTGTGCAACCCTCTAGATGTTGCTGGACTGCATTGCTCAGTTTTCATCTGAAAAAAGCTGAAGGGCTGTGCAGTCCCAATCCTGATTTAATTAATCAAAAACTTACTGTATATTATCGTGTAAAAGTCGAAAAAAATTAACCATAAAGTTAACCTCCAAAACATGGGCCGACATATACACAGGTCAAAATGGCAACAGGCTCTTCCCCAGCCTGGCAGTCTCCCAAAGGGAAGCTGGGTTGTAAAGCAGGAGGCAGGGCAAGCACTCTCCTCCCAAGCCTCATCCCCACCATGGCTGCCCCATGGAGGACAGCCAAGTCAACCCCCAAAACATAGGCTGACTTATATATGGGCCATGCACCCCCCCCCCCATATTGCTGTCTCCTAAGAAAACAGCTGGGCAGCAGAGAAGGGGAGGAAGGGCGCTGAGAGTTTTATCCTTGACTTATCCACTGGTCATACCAAATTCCTAAATTTTGGCCCCCAAACCTGCCCTCAACTTAAACATGGGGAGATAATATATTGAGCTTTTTTCCTCGCTCCTGGTTTTTTTTTTAAATATTGTCCACCATCTTGGCACTTTTACTGCAGATTATATAAATAGCCATTCTTACCCAACCTTTTCTTTTCTTTTTCTTTTTCTTAGAAATTATGGCATGGCTGAATATTTTCCCCCTCCAATTGCTTGACTGTCTATGATAAACAGAAAACTTCAGCTAGGCTCCCATACCAGTGCCCCAAATATGTCCTCTAGCAAAGAGTGGAATAGATTCCAGGATTGCTGGTTGTATTTTTTCTTTCTCTTTTATGGGAAAAGCAAAATTGATTCCAAAAGGTATCTGGAAGTAAGCTGAACTGCTTCTCAAATATTGCCATTCCATATGGCTAAAGTGAAAATATAAGGAATTTTGCCAGTTTTCCAGGCTAGAATTAAAATCAGGCAAAATGAGATTAATAGTATCCTTTCAGTTAACCTTGGAATGACACTATGTGATGCCATACTATTGTTCCCCAAGAAGTTCTGGGGTGGAGTGGGTGGAACTGCTTTCACTAAATCTCCACTTCCAGCCCTCATCAGCATTTGTTACTCTGCTTCAGTGAACTTTATTTTGGATTTACATTGTAGACTAAAAAGATCCTGTTGTGATTTTTTTTTTAAAATCACTATCCCAGTTTTGCTGCCCACTTAGTGGATCAACCTACCTGGGTGTGGGAACTTCATAATCAGGAACTGGCATCCATATTGAAAGTGGAGATCTCTGATGTTTGAAACTCCCAGTGAAGGCCTTTTCAATTTCATCAAAGTCAAAAGCGCAGCAAGCAGATCCAGGGATGCTGCAAGGTATTTCCAGAAATTGTGAATCATCTTACAGGGAGAAATTCTTCATTATGATATCTGTGCTGGCTACTGGTCTATTTCCAGTCACAAAAGGGTGGGTTATGACCTTTAAAGTCCTATACAGTTTGGCTCCAGTCTGTCCAAAACAGGGGTGGACAACTATCCAGGGGGCAGGGGCAATTTTCCTACCCCCTGCCCACCTGACATGCTGAACCAGTGCATTTAGGCATGCTCAAAATGATTTAATGTCACTTCCACTTAGGGCAATTTTTGGCCAATTTGTTATTTCTTATGGTTGTTGACATTTGGGGAGATTTTGGAGTGTCAGAAGAAGCAAAGCATTGTAGTTTGGACATATTTTGATTCGTTTGGATGAAAGAAAAATCACCTGAAAAATACCCCCACCCCCAGTGTTGGGTCTGAGAGTTTTGGTGGGCAGTCCTGTACAACTTAGATCCAGACTATCTGAGAGATTGCATATCCCCATATTAACCTGCTAGCCCTAAGCCCTAACATCTTCCAGAAAAGGCTTTCTTTTGGTCCCACCACCATCCCAGGCTTGCTTGGTGAAGACAAAAGAGAGAGCCTTCTTGGTGGCTGCTCCCACCCTCTAGAACTGCCTTCTGCAGGAGGCTGTATCATATGTACATTTCCACACATGACACAGTTATATCAGTTCAATACCTGTTTGACTGTCATTGTTCCATTCTAATGAATCCTGGGATGTGTACACTGGCCAGGTAATTAGAGTTTTCTGTTAGAGATCTCTAGTCCATTTCCTGAACTACAATTTACACAGTTACTTTACTGCTTTCTAAAAACCACACCATCTAAAAATCCTAGGATTCCTTAGGAAGAAGACACAACACCATAAAATGGTGTGAAACTGTTATAATTGATATGAGAATGTAGCAAGAAGAAGTGGTATTTCTTAATTACCTATTTTTAGGAGTGGTGAAAAGAGCAAAGACCATGTCCCGATCCTGGACCTTAACAACATCTGTAACATCTTGCAAGATGTCAAAGGAGAAAGGTGGATCACCAGGGATTGTGCAGGTCAGCCGTGCTTTCAGGAAAGAAGTCCATTCTTTTTCTAGGAATCTTATATTTCCACCTATGTCGTTCTTACATACTCGAGCTACTCTGGCTACAATAACCTGCAGAGGAAGATAAAATACTGAGACAGATGATCATTAAAGAGGGTTTTCTGCAATTTCTCAATATCTTTATTTTAAAGTAGAGAGAAAGGTATGAAATACCCCAACTAACCTCTTGAGGACTATGGGTTTTTTATCAGCACTTCTCATCCCACCAATGTAAACCTAGAATTCTAGAATTGGAAGGAACCATAAGATCCATCTAGTTAAACACCCTGCCGTGCAGGAATACAAAACTACAGTACTCTTAAATGATGCCTATCCCACCTCTCTTTGAAAATGTGTAAAGAAGGAGTCTACCAATCTCTGAGTCAGTCTATTCCACCACTGTAAGTTCTTACAAAAAAAAAGTTATTCCTAAAATATCGGTGCAATCTCTTTTCTTGATATTTGAATCCATTGGTTCATGTCCTAGGTTCATATCCTAGTCACTGGAGCAGCAGAAGAAAATATTATTCCATCTTCTACATGATATCCCTTAATGTATTTAATGGTAGCTATCATGTCACCTCTTATTATTCTCTTTCTCAAGCTAAACATACCAGCTCCCTAGGTCATTCTTCATAAGGCTTAGTATCTAGGCCTTCCATCATCTTAGTTGCTTTTTTCTGGACATATTCCACTTTGATATCCTTCTTGAACAGTAGTGCCCAGAACTGGTCATAGTATTCAAAGTGGGTGTGACCAAAACAAAATAGAGTGACTCTACTATTTCTCTCATTTGGGACACTATACTCCTATTGATGCAGCTCAAAACTACATTGGCTTTCTTGACCATTGCATCACATTGTTGACTCATCTTACATCAATTCTCAGCTTGGCCATGAAACATATTTAGTGACCTTGGGCAAGTCACATGCTCTCAGACTCAGGGAAAGGTAATGGCAAACCTCTGAACAAATCTTGCTAAGAAATTCCCATGATAGGTCCACCTTAAGGTTGCCATAAGATGGAAATGAGTTGAAGGCACGCAGCAACAAACTACTAAAGTACTTAGATTCATCTCACATGCAATGCCTTCAAGCCAGGTGTCCTTCATCCTATATTTGTGCATTTTATTATTCCTGTCTAGATGTCGTATCTTACAGTTCTCATTTTGTTCATTTTGTTAGATTTGGTCCAACACTCTTGTAAAGGTCATTTGGATTTCTGTTTATTTCAACTGGGGTATTAGCTACCCTTCCCATTTAGTATCTTCCGTAAATTTGATAATTATCCTGTCTATTTCCTCATCTAAATTGTTGATAAAGATGTTAAACAATACCCAGACCAGGACAGAACCCTGAGGCACCACACTTGTCCTTTTTTCCAGGATTAAGAACAACCATTGGTAAATACTTTCTGAGTTTGAAGTGTCAACCAATTATAGATCCACCTAACTGTAATCATGTTTCACCTATAGTTCAACAGTTTTTCTGCAATAAATGGGGGACCGTGTTAAAAGGCTTATTGAAATCAAGATATACTATCCACAGCAGTCCCCTGATCTACTGAGTTTGTAGCTATCAAAAAAGAAATAAGATTAGTTTGGCATGATTTTTTTTTGAGAAACCTATGTTAGCTCATACTTAAAGTGTTCCCTTTTAAGTGCACATAGAATAATTGTTTATTCTAGAATCTTTGTTGGTATTTGTACAGTGTATTTGCATGGGAAAAATTTTGAAGAGGGTAATCTTGTAGAGACAGAAGCTGAAATTGGTTACTACATTGTTTGATGCAAATAATATACCTCATCAGAGATAGTTTCATTACTAGGGTAGAAAAATATCCCACAGTATTAATAATAATAATAATAATAATAATAATAATAATTTCCTTCCTGCCTCTCCTCAAGGCTTCGAGGCAGGGTACAGCATGTCAAAATGCAAAACACAATGAAAAACACATAAACCCACAATTAAAAGACAACACTATAAAATCATTGAAATATTATCATAAGAGTTCATATACAGATTAAAAAGTCATGATTTAAAATTGACTGGATATGTTTTAATGCTATTTTAAATGTACTCAGCATTTTCAGCTGTCATATCTCTTCCGGCAGGTCATTGCATAGTCTGAGGACAGCAGACAAAAAAGTATTCTGTGAAACTATTGCTACTCTAGTCCTGGCCAGTTGGAGCAAACATTTCTGAGAGGACCTGAGTGTACAGCGTGGATTGTATGGGAGAATGTGATTCTGTAGGTAACCTGGACTGAAACTATGCAGAGCTTTAAAGGTAATAACACCACTTTGTGCAGTACTTTGGCTGGAAACTTATTGGCAGCCAGTGGAGTGCTTTTAAGATCAGTTTAATGTGATCATTCCTGGATCACTACCCATAATCAGTCTGGCTGCATAACCAACATAAGAGTTTGGAGTTTCTTACTCAACCTTATGTGTAAATGGGTTGTGAATCAGACAGTGGTATAGGTGTTTGGGTACTGTAAATCACACTTTTTTCAAGAAATGACAGTTAATTGGCTGATTGGGATTTTTCTACCTCTGGAAATCTCTCAGAGGTCAGAAAATATGCAATGTGCACAACATCCACAATATAAACAATGACAGGTGTTTGTATGATAACACTTGAGAATGCCAGGATGGAGGGGGAGGGCATTTTCTTGATGCAACAGCAAAACTATTTCCAGTGAGGTAGATGACCTCCCAAAATGAATGTTCTTTTTTCTTTTCTTTTTTCTTTTTGTCCCTGGTGGGGTTTTCTTTAAACCCTGTAAACCACAAATGCTGGAATTTGGGGATATTGAACATAATCCTGTTGTTGACCTATGATCACATAACCTGGGATTAAATGTGAGTAGCAGCTTTTAATGTGGATGAAAAAGGATGCATTCAGTACTCCCCTGTATGATGCCTCCACACCCAAGCAATGCAGCTTTGGATGCCATCACACTCTCCTTCAACCATTTAGTTGTTGAAGAGGTTGTGGGGAAGCCATTTAATGGCTGAAGAAGGGTGGGACATCTGGCCAGAATAAGGTGTAATTTCTGCAGCTGAGAGAAAAGAGCAGGTGATACTTTCCCAGATCTCTAGCACACTAAGTGGGAATCCAAGACCACAATGGGTACTCCCCTTCCCCAGCTGAAGAAATGCAGCCAGACACTACCCAGGCAATTCTTTTTTTGTGGTTATTAAATGTCCATTGGGAGTATGCACAGTGATGAGAAGCTGCCTTATGCAGGAAGAGTGGAGAACAGAAGCTATGCAAGTACCTTTATGGAGCATGACACACCACAAGCATCCTACAGGAATGTGACCATTGTTTACTATGATACAAGTGACAATCTCCATGAATGTCATTGTTATTTCTGGCTCACATTTCAAGTTTATTTTTTACCTTTCGTCAGTTTAGTTTCTATCTCTTACCTTTGCCACACCATGGTATTCTACTGATACTTCTCGAAAGAAAAAGTAAATATATTTGTCATAATCCACTGCATGGACAAAACTGGGCTCTGCAAACAAGGCAAAATGTTTTGTTCATGAATATATATGGGCTGAGATTCTCCATCATGGTCTATGTCTAGTAACTTTATGAATCTGTACCTAAATTGCAGAAATGCAACCAAATCCTGAGGACAAAATTATAAAGTAAACACTAAAGTTGGGTAAAATAAGACTGTTAGGAATCTTACAAATCCCAGAGATCATGGAATTTGCTCTTAAGGAAGAGTTATTAAGAGTCAGCCAGAGAATAATAACTACAAACTACAAATCCCACGATTGCATAGGATGTAGCTGAAGCAGTTAAAGTGTTATCAAAGTGTTGTAACTGTGTGATGTGAAAGAGACTCCTTCTCTTTGTCTTACCTACCTTTCAGCCATCTTGAATCATGTTTCATTGTCCGTAACTTTGGGTTGTCTCCAAGGCTCCGGTAAATGATTGGATCTATGCCAATGATGTCTGTCACTGTTGCAGAATACAGATCGTTATCTTCATGGATGAGGGATGCAAATATGAAAGAGAAAGAAAGGGAGTACAATTGGTTTGTCAATAAGATGAGGCATCTTTAATAAACCAAGACACTGTTTGGAATGAGGGGTGTAACTAGGATGGGGATGATGGCATTGCCCTTTACAATAAAGCTTCTCCTCCCACAATTTGAATTTTTCTTCAGTCTCCAAACATTACAGTAATTTAAAATTTAGGTCGAGCATTTAGAAAAACAGTTTGGGCATCCAAAAAAATAAATAAAAATAAAAATAAAAATTGAAGGAAGATAAGTTATCAAGAAGATTTAAAAACAGCACATATATAAATTCAAGGTATGTACAATTCTCAGTGTCTCACTCCCTGCAGTTGAGGACTAAAGGAAAAATTCATTGTAACTGCATTCTGGGATGAAAGTTTTAGCTATATATATATATATAGCTTGAACAGTAAGAATTTTGACATTTTTATTATAGGGGAATAATACAGATGGCCTTAACATGGAGACTGAAAATTTTTTAAAAAAATTCTGAGACATGCATGACCCACTTCTACAGTGTGAGAAAAACTCATCAGGATGAGTGGGATTTTCAAGGCCACCCTAGTATTTGCTAGTTTGTTTTTGATTAGAGAAGTGCAAGCTGACTGATAGGGTAGAGCAGCACTTTAAAAGATGAGCCAACAAGTCCTTATCTTCTCAATAGTGGTCTGTAGTGAAACTGAGGCCCCAAATAGATGGGCCAAATAGACTGGTGCTGTTCGCGCTGGGACTGTGGCAACCACATACACACGTCCCAATCCCAACCATGACTGCGGTCTCGAAGTGGGAAGGAGTAGATTCTTTCTGCTCCTTCTTGGCCTGGTTCTTTCAAGATGATGTGGGCTCGGTGTGCTTCCAGCCATGTTCGAGGCATGTGTCATCTGAACACCATGCCCAAACACAGTCGGAATCTGTGTCATTTGGTCCATGTGTTTCGGACCTGAGTGTCTCTCCCTACAAATGTGTTCTCTTTTGAAGAAGAGAGAAGCATGACGAATTGTGTTTGCCACACTGAACATCTCCTCTAACTTCACTGCTCTAACCGGTCAGTCTTGAAAGCTGTTTTTATGTGCTTTGGCATTCTCTGAATGTGAGAAGAGTTGAATTACAGTAAGTGAAGCAATTTTTAAAATACATTCTCCTTCCCTTTGTACTACCTGCAAACAATGCAATGTTGTCCTTCATTCGAAAGTAAGGGCACTTGCCCTTTCCACTGATGTCATCTCCTTCGGGCTCCAGAGTATCCTCCTGAAAGCAAGATTGTAATCACACCAGAGAAGTAGACCACCTTAAACTGTTGGAATACATTTCATATCATCCCTCATCACTAGGTATAGCAGTCAGGGGTTAAAGAAGTTGTAGTCCAGTGATACCTGGAATGTCACACATTCCTTACCCATAATCTGTTTTATACATGGGAAAACACAGTTGCAAAATGGGAAGAGTAAAATCTTGGATTAGCTGGGGAAATAGCAGGGATTATCCTTGAATATCATAATCCAAAACCTCAGTTATTTTATTTTCCCCAAGCAAATCTTGCAGGAAATTAGGAAAAGCTAAATTCATTGTAAGGCACAAAAAAGAGGAGAGGTCTTCCCTTATTTTTACTACTTGGATTGCTTTTAATTCTGTATTAGTTTTATTTAATTTTAAGGGGAGGGAGGTTAGGGATTGGGCTCTTGGAATGTTTTAACTGTTGTTTGTTTTAATTTTGTTGTACACTGCCCCAATTGCTCCACAGAATGGCAGTTTAGAAATAAAATTCTTTATTATTACTATTATTATTATTATTATTATTATTTACTGAGCCACAGCAAGGGACAAGCACACCCTAACCTCAGGCCGGGTCACTACATATTCTGTCTTCTGACTAATGAGATGGAGCAAACTACAAGAAATAAACCCTACAAGAAAAGAAAATCTATTAAGCATTAGGAAAAACTTATTTACTGTAAGAGCTGTTTGATAGTAGAATAGATGCTTCAGACAGTGGTGGACTTTTGGAGGCTGGGTGGGCATCTTTCAGGAGTGCGATAGTTGTGCATATCTACATGGCTGGTTTGGACTATATGTCCCTGATGATCCCTTTCCATTCTAAGATTCCATAATTCTATTATTCTCATTCCCTTCCATTGCTTAGGACAAGGGTGTGGTTTGAGCCCTCCAGATATTTTTGGACCTCAGATCCCATTAGCTGTATCCAACATTGCCAACAATAGTGGATAGTTGAAGCTGCAGTTTAAGGACCTCTGGAGTACTACAAAGAAGCTGGAAATTCTGTTTTAGGGAAGCTGGAAATTCTGACCAGAGCTAGAGAATAATTTTGACAATTTTAACATGTCCCCAAAGTTATTTTCTGTATATTTTATTTTATATAGCTTAGGAAAAAAATCACTATCATTTCTAAATACAACTTAAATGTCAGTTGCAACTTAAGTGTATACAATGCAACTGGTGTACACCTAAAATCCCTTAGCTTTATGTAAAATGGAAATTTTGCTTTCCTTAGAGTAACTGACATGAATGACAATATCACTGGTTTTCTGATTCTGTGGATGCACTCTGTTGATGATAATGCTTGTTGGATCTCAGTGTATTGTAACTGAATGAAAAATTTCTCAAGAGTGAGGTGTATTCTTACAGATAGAAAGTGTACCTTGTAATGTCTGCAGGTGGGATTGAGAGCATTTGTGCCACAGATGAATAATAAATTCTCATTTCTTTTTAGGAGAACCTTGATAAAGTTAAGGCATTCATCCTGTGACAAATAAAAACAACAAGCAATGAGAAATAGCATTTCAACAAATGCATTGTAACTCTCCCCATTAGAACTTGTATAGCAAATATGCAAAGAGATTCACTGCTAAGTCCATAATGAAACCAGTTGTCATAAACAATATACTCCAGGTTTTATTTCAATAGTTCTTTAAAATAGCTGTGAGTCATATTGTTTCATTAGCTTTATTTTAAACGTTTGGCTGTTAGAAAAGGGAGAACATGGGCTTCATCATGATTTGTGAGAAGATTATACCACCATGGCAGAATATGTGCAGTTCATTCACAGGTTCCCAGTTTGATCCCTAAGATCTGAAAGCAAAGCTAAGGAATTTTTTGCCTGAATTCTCTGTCCCTATTTAAATGACTTTGCCCCAGCCATTAGCCCTTTAGGCCCACAATACAAGGAAGGAAAAAGACCTGAGGCACCTTTATTTCAAAATCAATTAGGTAAACTGTGCCCCAAATGTCTACTTAGGCTGCATCCACACTGCAGAAATAATCCAGTTTGACATCACTTTAACTGCCATGGTCCAATGCTATGACATTCTGGTAATTGTAGCTTGGTGGGGCACCCAGACTCTCTTGATAGAGAAGGCTAAACATTCCACAACTACAAATCCCAGTATTCCATAGCATTGAGCCATGACAGTTAAAATGGTGTCAAGCTGGACTATTTCTGCAGTGTAGATGAAGCCCTAGTACATAAGGAACTAGATGAATTTCACCTGAGACAGTAGGCAAACCAATGAAGAAAGATGTTGACACTGGGTTGGGCTGATATATCCTTCCAGATCTCAACTCATAGTGTGGGTTTTATCAATGATGCTCTACATCTCTTTATGTACTCATTCCCCTCAACAACCCATAGTTGCAACTATGGGAGAAACAGAAAGGTGTACATGTTCATTAGTAATACAAGAGGATGGACATAATTAAATAAACTGGAGCTAGATTCTAAAAACATCTGCAAATAATTCCAGAACTGTAGGATTTAATCCATTTAATCTAGACAGTAATAGGCATGGATAGGGGGAAAGAGAATCCAAATTTGGGATGTTTTTATACAATTTTATATCAAAGATCCACTGCTTTAGGAAGTATAGATTTTTCAGGAACCAGCAGAAATCTCCTTCTGACAAAAGTAATAGATTTCTGCAAGTAGAATAAAAAAGAAGCAAAATTACTAAGAGGTCTGTATGGTGTGATATGGGAAAAGTTTGATAGGTTGATAGGTCACCAACCCTAGTGACACCACTGTCTGCCAGCAGAGCAATCTGCAGACAATCTGTTGGCTATAATGTCATGACAAGGAGGCCAAAAGAAGGGCAGAGAAAGTACAGGATGAGGAAGGAAGTATGTTATGCCAGATCCAAATATCCACCAACTGAGGGAAAGCAGGTAATAATATCTGAGTGGCCACCACATTGAAGTATCTCATTCTCTACATTTTCTGCCTCCCTTCAAGGATGGGAAGAAAAAAGACATACATTTACATGAGTACTTGCCTCTGGTTGTCCAAGAATCCTGCATTCCTCTTGAGCAGTTTCACTGGCTTCCCATACTAATTTCTAAGAAGATCCACAAATAAATTTATTAGAAGGTGGCTCACATTTGATTTCAAGTGTAGGGATTGGTAGATTTTTCAGTGTACCTTTATTCCACATTATGATTCTATGAATTTATATAATTTAGGATTTGAAATGGAATGAAACAAAATCCTCACCCTTCTCAATTAGAAGTAGGATCATCTTGTAGTTTCTACCTCCAACAAAAGTAAAACTCTTTTTTTAAAAAAATGGGACTACATTTGGCACTTTGTACCAAAACAGCACCTAAACTTTTGCAAATGTAAAAGCATGCAGAATTCTCTTGAGAGATTCAGTGTTGTCTGCTTAACAAAGTGGGTTGTAACCTCACAAGGAACGGAGACATCATGGATCTCAGAGGAAATGTCTTTTTGTATTTGTAATGGAATTCAAGTTTTATTTCCTGGGCTCTGAAATGTTTTGTTCACAGAGCCACATCACCTGAAGGAAGAGGGTCCTGCCTGCATAGATAACTTTTTATATAATGTCAACACATAATATATAACAACAACAACATATTCGCAATAAAATTTTGTCTGATTTGAAAGACCCTACCACCAACTGTGCATCAGCATAGCCTCTTGTATCCCATGAGCACACAATCCTATAACAATAGAAACCTACCGGTAGTGTCATAATGCAAACATTAGTTACCTTGCTAAAATAAATTTGGTCTGTATATGATTCATCCAAATTGACAGCATAAACATGGTCTCTGTAAATAAAAGAAAAATAAGGATCAAGATTAACTATATGTGGAGCATGTATCAGTGCGTTGCAGACTACAGTTTTTTTGGATTTCCACTCCCTCTGGTATCATCTTTTAAATTGTGGTAGCATTGTAGCTATTGTATCTGCCATTTCCTTTCAGAAAACATGCCTGTTAATAATAGAATATTATGCCTCCAGCTGCCTTGGAAGAATATCTGGAACATACTGGAAGGGGAAGATTAAAGCCTCTCAGAGAAACATCACCACCTAATGTAAGGGTGGAGAATAATGTGGCCCTTGAGATGTTATTGGAGTGCAGCTCCCAGCATCACTGGCCAACTTAGTCTAAGGTGAGGGATGCTGGGAATCACTCTCAAACAACATCTGGTGGTACAAAACTGCTTGCCCAACAATTACCTTCCCTGCAAACAAATCCCCCATATATGACCCTGTTTTGCTGTTTTTTGATGTTGTGTCAAAAAATTGGCAAGAGAGACTTTGACTTGGTACTGTCTAGTTGTGATTGTCTAATTATGAGCCATTGGCTGGATAGCAGACACAGAATTTGGAATTTGCTGTTTTGTGATGTCAATGCCAAAAACTAGGAAAAAACAACTTCAGCTTGCTGTTGTCTAGTTGTTATTGTCAAGTCACAAGTCTATGGCTGTACTCTATACACAGGAATGCATGTACAAAATTGTAAATACAGGAGATGCATTTTTTTTCTTTTGTGGAGAGATTCCCTTAGTGCTCCAAATGGCTTCAGCCAACACCACCCACTAGCCAAGATTTTACAGGATCAAGCCCTTTATGGATGGACAAGATATTGTTCTTGTTATATGAGTGCATTCTGATTCAGATACAAAGTACTTGAGCCATGGAGGTCTAAATACTTGCAACCAAAAGAGAAAAGATGGCAGCCCTGTCCAATGCCATGTCCCACATTTATTTTATTTATTTTTTTTTGGAGAAAAGTGGTGATACAGGGGAAAAAAATCACACTTCTCTCTTTTCTCTTCCATTTCAGAAGACAAGATGATGTTCTAATTTACCCCTTGTAAGAACCAATGAATTCCTTGTGAGACGCAACAGCACATGTTATAGACTGGGATGGCAGGACCATAGGGATGATCAGTCACAGTGTAAGTAATACATTTCACCCTGCATTGAACTAGTCCCTTCACACGTGAAGGGAAAATTCAGTTTTCAGTGGCATTTCATGTTCCTCTGTTGCCTGACAGCCTTTCCTAGAAGCATGAAAGACAACCAAAGAAATTAAAATACAAACAAATCAGCCAAAGCCAACTTAGAGGAGTTAGTACTGTTCAGAAGAGAAAGAAAATTGTTCAGAATCCAACCTAGCACCAATATAGAGGGTTGTGTCTGACAGCATGAGCAGATGGATATCCATTTTCAGAGGTGTCATGGAAGAATCTTCAAGCCCATAGCCCATAAATACTGGGTAATTATCTGAGTCTAGTGGGGGGAAAAAGAATGAGAGATATCAGGAAAAGAAGACAGAACCATGTAATGAGAACATGTCAGTGCTAGGTAGTGACAGATATGTGGATGTGTTAATCCACTTCTGCAGATTTCCTCCTCTTTTCATCTCCAAGCCCAGTCTGTGCTATTTCCATGTCTGATTTTTAATACAGTACTTTTTTTTTTCAAAAAATGTTTATGATCTGTACCTTTGCAAATTGTACACACTGGTCACACAACTATACTCATTGACTTTGCATGCTTTTTTGAAAGGTACAGATTTATCAATATATAGTTTTCAAATGCTCTTATTTGGATGATTATGGCCACAATACTGTATCACTTACTTAGCTACATAACTTAGTAGTTATGTAGTTTCTTACTTAGTTTCATAGCTCTCTCAACCTGATCCCTCAAATTCTTATGTACTGGGTAACAGCCACTGAGAGCAACAGAAGTCTGTTCTGTTAGCCCTGGTGGTGCAGTGGTTAAATGTCGGTCCTATAGCCACAGTGTTTTAAGTTCAATCCTGGAGGGCTCCAATATCAACTTTAGCTTTCCATCCTTTCATAGGTTGGTAAAATGAGTACCCAGTTTGTTGGGGGCTATTGGCTTACAGATTGTAAACCGCTGAAGGAGTGCTAGTTCATTGTTAAGCAGTATAGAAATGTACTTGCTATTGCTATTGTTCTGTTATTGAGTGGGAAGTAACTGATTGATGTTTACACACCTTACATTTATTTATTTATATTTCATTTGTATGCCACCTTTCTCCCAGAAAGGGACCCAAAAGTCTCATAGATAAAACCATTTAAAAATTTTTACAATAAAAATTTCAAAACAAATTCATCTAACTAAAAACAGTATAAAATTACATAAACATATACAAAAGTTAAATATACAAAAGCTCCCATCTCACACTGGAGATCTAGTGAATATGTAGGGATCATGAATATGAACCATTCATTGCCTTAGTGAATTTTGGTGAAAAGTGATTATTTATTTTAAGAAGAGTATCATCTATGCATGCCAGGTGTCCTCATGAACCAGAAGCCTACCAAAACCCAAGATTTCTATATATAGGTAGCTTCTTCAGAAATATCAGAAATGTATGTTTCCCTATGATTGTAACTGTGAAAGAGAAGGGCTATTTGGGGCTAGAACATCTTTTTCTTGCTTGCTGTTTTAACTCCTTTCTCAAGGTCCAAATAAGGAAGGAATCTATCAGAAACCTAGAGATTTGCAGATATCAGAAAACAAAATACATCTGGTGCATATCAATTTCCATGGGGTAAAGGTTAGGGAAATCAAGATATACAAAATGGACAGAATGGATGTCTTAGGGGCTGTGCACACCAGCTATAAAGGCCGGCCTGGGGGCGGAGTTGAGGCATGGTGTTCAATAATAATAATAATAATAATAATAATAATAATTATTATTATTATTTATATTTCCCACCTCTCCCTTTGGATTGAGGCAGGAGTTACTAAGATGCCTTAGTCAACTCAACTCATGGTAAAGTATATCGGGAGATACAGTCCAAAAAATCACTTCATCATGCTGAATCCACACTTGAGTAAGATTATTTTGGGCATAGAAGCATTCTCTGCCTAATAGTGCCATTTAATTCTCTTAAGATTTTTTCCCCATCTTATATTATCCAGGGTGAAGCTTGACAGCATCTTTCACACAAAATGGTAGATCAGTGCTTGTTTTGGGAGATATACTGAAAGTTGGGTAAAACTGTAATGAATTTTTGAACACATTTGGGTAATAGTAAAAAAAAAAAAAAAAGTGTTCCACATGTGTCCAATGAAGAGAATCCTGGAATCCTGGATGGGTGAGAATCTGCCCAGAAAATTTTCACGTGTTTTTGTGTGTGTAGAAAACAGCATTTGCTATAACAGGAAGAATATTTTCTACAAAGAAAACAATATTTCTGAAGGAATTCTTTCCCATGCAGAAATGCAGTTTTCTGCACACAAAATGCTGCTTTCTGTGCAAAAATTTTATGTTCAAATATGCACAGAAAAGGGCCTGAATGGCAAATAGTCTCCAAAAACTGTGCAGTTTTGAAATAATGTTCTTTCATTAGGAAGAAAAGTGCTACAATTACCCACTGCTTCTTTGAAGAGTGAAGTCTTCAAAGAATGAAAACCCTATATTTCAGGAGACTTAGCAATTGTGTTGTCTTGACCTGTAAACTGGGTCTGGAAGTCTGTGGAAAAACAAATGTCTCTGCTTTTCATACTCACAAGCAAAATCTACAGTGTTGATTGGGAGTGCATCATGTGGGAAACTGGCCCCAAAGTGTAGCAGTGTGACGCATAGGAAAATGAACTCTGTCCTCATAATACTATGAAAGATTTTATTTTCCCACTTCTCCCTGTAGAATACAAACAAGGGCATAAGAGATTCCTATCAACATATATCTATTATTTTATTTAAATACAAATATTAGTCACTCTACAAGCATGGCTCCTAGGGTGGGTTACACTTTGACAGAGTAATTAGGTACTCTTGAACAGAGAAATTGTGTATAATTTTACAAAATTACAAAGCAAATTTACAGATTGTAGTGGACAATAACAGTCTAGCATAAGAGCAAAAATTAGTAAAAATTCTAGGTAACCTTAAAAAAGAAGTTTTATAGTTGATGCAGAAAGGGGTTCTGGGCAAACCAAGTTGGTAGGAAATGTTCTGAAGACAAGCTATTTGAATGGGAGAAGCTTTGATATTTATCCACCTGAACAACAAAACAACAACACAAGTCTTTTAATAGCTTCTTGTGGGTTTTTCAGGCTATGTGGCCATGTTCTAGAAGAGTTTATTCCTGATGTTTCACCAAATTGGATCTGGATGTTGTGTAAATAGCCCAGACCCAATTTGGGTTTTGGGGTTGCATGTGGCCAGCCTGGAAGAATATATAAGTAAATATAGAAAAGCCCTATGTCTAACTAGATGTTTGTCCAGTTGTATCCAATGACACTTACTTCCAGATAAGTGTGTTCAACTTTTCAGTCTTTGTCTCATACAAATATCAACTGCACAACAGTTACTTTGGAGAACTAAAACCATAATTGTTACAGAGTGTTGAATGAGATACTGTTTTTACAATAACAAAGACAGAAGTAGTAAGAAAAGGAATTAAAGTTAATAGATTTGCCTTCTCAAAATCATGTCTACCTCAGGGAAATAGCAAGTTATTAACAATCCCAAAGTTAGTTTGCCTGTTACCTGGAGTTTATAGGCAAAGTTGGTGGGTCAGACAGAAACAGACATAGCATGCACTAATGGGCAGCTTGCAGAATGTTCCAGAAGAAAATCACCCCAGGTAAAGGCAATGACCTGTCCTGGAAGGTATTCTTCATTCACTCATGTAGCTTGCGTGTGAAGAATTCTTTTCAAGAACTTCTAAAAGAAGTTCTCTAATATTTATATACCACTTGATTGTTGAGCAGTCCCTTCACAGTTATCAGCATGCATAAATTAAAATAAAGGTTTCATAGTGTTCCTGGAATGATGCATGGGGCAGAAGGCATGGTGTCCCTCTGATCTTAATGCCCTGTTCCAGGCACAAAATATTCTTGGTACAAAATATGCCTTCTACTTGACTTTTTAATAAAAAACAAACGAAGGAACGAACAAAACACACACAACCATCCTAAAATACAAGACCAGACATGGGGAGGAAGTAGACCAGACATGGGGGAAACAGACAAGACATGGGGATAGGGAGGCAGGGAGAAGTACATACAGGGACTGTACATACAGCCCAGAAGGGGCAGCATGCAGCTGCTCCTTTTTCAGCTCAGATTGGGGCCACGGCAACCTCATGCCGTGGCTCCAATCCAGCCTCTAGAGGGTGCAAAAAGCAGCCGCAAAAAGCAGCTCCTTTTTGTACCCTCCAAAGGGTGCCATAGCCATAGTGGCACAGCTGTATGGTGCCCCTTTGGCGCTGCGTCATTTGGACACAGCGCTGGACGTGCATCATGATGCTGTATGTTGTCTGGAGTGGCACACAGCATCATGGTGCTCAGAGGTGGAGTTAGGTGAATGCCATCAAGATGCTGTGCCTGAACTGTGCCCCCAGGCCAACCTTTTAGGCACATCTGGATAGCCCCTAAGGCTATATGCTGCCAAAGAGGTGCCAAATAGTCAAGCTATGGCACACTTTCTGCTTTTTGTGGCTCCTTTTTGTGCACTGAGAAGGCTGGATCATGGTCATGGCATGAAGTTGCTATGGCCCTGATCCAGCTGAAGAAGAGGCAGCTGCATACTGCCCTTTCAGGACTGTATGCACAGTCTCTAACAGATTTTCTGCTGCATCCTGACAACTCTATTTCAAAGTAAGTCTCAACAATTACTAAAAAGTCTAATAATGCATAATATAATTAGGAATGTTTATACATACAAAGTATTCAATTTCAGATGGCCTCTTCTATCTCCAGGTTCAATCTTTTCGTAGTTGTGTCTGAGTATGTCTGCATATGCTATCTTTTTTATCTGTTTATTTTTCTTTATTTTTCTCAAATATATGTGTGTTGTGTGTGTGCTTTTTTAACTTGTGTGTTAGAATGCATTCTAGCTATTAACTAAAGAGAGCTTAAGTAGTGCCTTGTGTATGTTGAAAATATATGACTTTTTTATACACATGCTTTTCTGCGTGTGCTTTTCATATGCATTCTTAACCATCCGTCAGCATGTAGGTGCTGGATACAAACTGAGTCTGGATTGCTGAAGGTCTCAAAAATAAGGAGAAGTTTACACTTATCGATGACGATGATGGTGGTGGTGATGATGATGATGATGATGACTGGAGTGGATTGCTGGCCCATTTTCAACTATAGCTAATTATTCATTCAGCATTGTGAAAAATAAATAATGTGACACTTCTTATACAGATGGAAAAGGCTACCTAATATCTTAGGGGAGATGTCCTCTTCTTTGTCTCTGTGAACAAAACACTGTGTGAAGGCATGGGGGCTGGCATAGCTGAGTTTATCTAGCCTTTAAAAAGAAATCCAAGATCTGAACTCTGTATCTCTGAAAACAATAAACATGCTGCATGAGGTTTCGGAGTAGTGCATACTAGTTCAGGTAGCTCTAGAGCCTTGAGGAAAAGACTATGAGATACTATGTAACCAGCATCATCAATGTGCAGTAGAATCATCTGGGAAAATAAATATTTCCTACAAACCTTTGTCAATGATACTTATACTTGCTAACCCAATTCTGAATTGAATGGAGAGGACTTTTGGTCATCAGTTCTATAACTCAGTTGTGTATGTTGTATAATAAAGGAAGTTTAAGAAAATCAGAAATACTCTTAAATTACCTTGTCTTCTTCCAGGTAGGATCTCTCAATATGTCAAGAAACCCCATAATAATTATTCACTGTCATATGATTTTTCACAGTTTTTGATTCTTTATGAAAATTCATGAAGAGGTTTTGATGGAGGAAAAACCCACAATGTTCTGTGCATAGTCTTTTTTGGGGGGTGGGGGTGGAAAATGATGTAGTATGAAAAAGAATGATTGGAAATATCCAAAATCTCACCCTGTGAGAAAAACTATTTAGGCAGTATTGTGTCTCCACTTCTCTTTGTGGCAAGGCAATATTAGATTTTGCCTTTATATTTAGAACATTGAGTGAAGACAGAAAGCCTTGGTCTACCCTATCACAACCCACTTAAAACATTCCAGAAACTAGGTGAATGTTTTCTTCTTCTTTCTGCTCAGTTAGAGCTGTT
Organism: Urosaurus nigricauda; assembly: GCA_034509955.1. Taxonomy (NCBI): domain Eukaryota; kingdom Metazoa; phylum Chordata; class Lepidosauria; order Squamata; family Phrynosomatidae; genus Urosaurus; species Urosaurus nigricauda. The sequence continues at coordinate 20,154,846 of JAOEGL010000006.1, read as the reverse complement.
GCACGTAGGTAGATCAGTGGACTGAGATAGAAAAGGTAGACGGAATGAGATTTTTCTCTGAGTAGACTGTCATTCACCATCTCCTACCACTGTATGTGAGTGAAGAATTCAATGAGACTTGACTTCTACTGTTTAGTTTCTGAAGCTGGTGAAATCAGCAGAAAGTGATAAAACCATTGACATGGAAGGACAGAATCAATCTGTGGCAAATATCATTACAGTTTATTGTATTACTTGGCACCCCAGGATTTAGACACAGACTTTCCACATATAACATATGAAAAAACAAAACAAAAATAGGTCCAGAATAGTGCTGATAGCTTCTTTTGTGTGTGTGTGAGCTTAACCCCACTGGCTTTGGGACCTGAAGCATGTCTGGGGTGGGGTGGGAACTCCTGTTAATCTTTTAAAAATCACACATGAGGCCTCTCCTTGCTAATTCAGGTATAAGATTATAGGTGTTGTAAAATGACATCAATTTATTAATTCTTTGGATTTTTTTAAAATGACATTTTCAATTTCTACTGCTAGTAATCAGATACTCATGCTTGAGGGTTTATCTGTATTGTGACAATTCCCACCCCCCCCCCCCGTGCTACCATTATTCCCCATCTCTCATTGTCTCCAACACCATAGCCACTGGACGGTAGAAGTCAGTCATATTGACATCTTATTTGTTTACTGAATTCTTCACAACAAAGAGGCTGACTGATACTTTCTCATCCAGCACCCATAAAAACCTGTTTCCAATCCTGGCTCTGCCTCTAATACTCATGTCTGGAGTGAGGAAGCTTTAGAACTTGACATGTTCACCAAAATATCTGCAATAAAATTGGGATGTCATATTGAGGATGCTTGTTTTCTGTTGCACCAGAGACTAGGACATGGAATAAAAGATTCAAACCATAGGAAACGAAATTCCACATACACATCAGGAAGATGTTCCTAACAGTAAAAGTTATTCAACAGCAGAAGATGGATTCGCCTTCGGAGGTTTTTAAACAGAGGCTGGATGGCCATCTGTCAGGAATGCTTTGATTGTGTATTTCTGCATGGCCAGGGATTGGACTGGATGACCCTTGTAGTCTCTTCCAGCTCTATGATTCTATGAGAATGACAATCCTGGACTGTTGAGAAACTTTCTTTTGCACAAAATTTGCACATTTCATACTGCAAACAATAATTTCTGCACAAAAATATTATTTCTGAATAGACCTATGATTTTCTGTGCACTATAATTTTTGACCAGAGTAACTCTCTATCTACAGCATTTTCTATGTGCAGAAAATTCTGTTTCTTGTGCAAAAATACAGTGAGCAAATTATGTGCACTACTTTTATCCGACTCCTTGATTCATTCAAATTTATATATCTTTTTTTTTTTCTCCAGAGTCTCGTGGCTTGTGGCACTTGTGTATTTTCCTATCTCATTGTGCTCCTCCTTCCTCCAGTTTTTAATGTTAGAGAATTAACCATTTCTTTTCTTGCAAGAGGTAAAGTAAAAATTATCTTCTCTCCCACCTCTGACACCATGTGGTAGAGGGACATCCAATGGGAGAACCCATCTCAGGAACAATAGCAAATTCAACAGTGGAGAGAAGGGAGGGATGATCACTAGGAATGTAGTAGCAGAGGAAAGGATTAATCCTCCTCACAGCTATTTTCTTAAGAGGTTTTCCGTCCTTTTATTTCTGTTGAGACTTATTTCTTTGAGATCCAGAAATCAATTCAATATACACTTTCTATAGATAAACTGAAGTTAATTTGCTCTATCATTAATGGAAGCATGACAGATAAAGAATGCCTTACCCTCTATATGTTGTTGGAATGCAACATCTTACTAGCACCACCAGTGGTGAGGTATGAGGAAGGTAATCCAACAACATCTTGATATGGCAACACATTCCTCACCTTGATTTGATCTGATCAATACCTAATGGATTCTTTCCATGTGCTAAACATTTCAAAGAAGAAGGGAAAAAAATCATTTGTAACCACAATAATATTTTGTAGGTCCAATATTTTGTTTGTCACAAAACACACACGCACACACACAAAACACCTGGATGTTAATAAGTCCTTTGTTCTTAATCACTTGCAGCAGAGGCACCTATTCTTCAAGGAGGTAAATAACAAAGCTGGAACTATATTGCCCCAAGAGACCCCTTAGATAACAAATGTTTATTTGCTTTCCAAGGAATGTCTCCTGAGCACAGATTAAAACATTGAGGGTAACAGCTATGAAACTGAGGAGACAATCAAGCTGTAGCATCAAAGGAGATTGGTCAACTGATATAAATGTGTTTTATTTATGTTTTGGAGAGATGTTTTGCAACTTAACACACACGCACCTGGTCATACTCTTACAGCCTACATATATGTATTTTCAGGTGAGCACCATCCATTGTTTTTATAATATTACTAAGTTTTAACATCATGTTCAAAATGTCTTTTTCTCCCACAAAAGATATCAATTATAAATTATTGGGAAGGGATGCTGCAGGAACCAACAGACTTGTTCCATTCCCGTTTGAAGAGGATTGAAGACTATCAGACCTGGGATGAATGATCACCAGCTAATTGTTGTGGGTATATGAAAAATTGGAAACTAATATGACTCTTCTCTATGAAAGTCCTAAAATGACAGGGACAGGTTGGGCTCAGTTCTTCAGTCTGATTGGAATTTGTTGGTTTTGTGTCATTTGGATGCACTCATTGTAAGAACAAATATTCATTTTAGCAATAGCTGGAGAACTGCATGGTTTCCACTTCTGATTTGGTGGCAAACCATACTTTACAAGGAGTGAACTTTATTGAACACTTCAAGGACAAAGCTTTAAACTGAAATAAGCAACATGACCATTGGTTTAATCATAAGTAAATCTCATGGGATTTCATGGGGCATGCTTCAACAGACTTCTTTGGAAGGAAGTATTCAAAGCTTCAGAAATGAGTAGTGAATGCAGGAATAAACTCTGAGACCAAACATACATTCCCCACTCAGGGCCAAAACAGATAGCTTCTTGGGAGAAAATACACACCTCACCACAAACCTTTACACATTTGTGCTCTTTACAGAGCAATAAATAAAGTGTGTGCAATACAATATGAGTATTTTAAAACAGGAATGGTTAAAGTGTGCATTATTTTTAAATAATCACAGAAGCACACTATGTGTATATTAGGTGAGATTGGCAGAAATCAACAAACTGAGAATGAATGATTTTCATGTCCCTAATTATTACATCCAAACTAGAAAATTCTATTTAACCAATCAAGACAAGAACGCCATTATCTGCTCATAAATTCAGATATAATATTATATTATTGTTTGCATAACTTGTAGTTAGATTTAAAGCATGATTACAGATCCCAAACAATTCAGGAATATATTATGTAATCTAGATTGTAGGCTTTCTTGTCCTAGCTTTTTAATAAATCTTTCTTTTCATAAACCATGGCCTGGCATGATTTCTGAGTCATGATGTGTACATGGAACACTGATCATTAGGTGGTTGTGGCTCCCCACTGTGTGTCTGTATCAGAGGAGAGATTCCTCCAGCTCATGGATCTCACCCATCTTACATGTGAATCCTACTGACAACGGAATCCCCATATTCTCCAATGATGGTTACCCATTTCTGATTGAACTTTTTACTGTCTTTGGTAGAATTATGTCAAATATGTTGGGATATAATATTTATTTGAATTTGCATAAAGTGAAAATCAGTGCATGATTCCTTGCATTCTCTTTTACCTCTAGAAAAACATATGGATAAATTAGAATGGGAAAATCAAACCACGATAACAGAATTTCTTCTTCTTGGATTTGGGGATCTCCATGAATGGCAGATTCTGCTTTTCTTTCTCTTCCTTGTCATCTATGTTTTGACCATGACTGGAAATATCCTCATCATTGTCCTAGTTCTGACTAATCAGCATCTCCACACTCCCATGTACTTATTTTTGACAAATTTGTCTTGTTTGGAGATCTGCTATACTTCAACCATTCTGCCCAGAGTGCTGGCTAGTTTCTTGACTGGGAACAGAACAGTCCCTATTCATGGTTGCATTGTGCAGTTTTGGGTATTTGGCTCTCTAGCTGCATCAGAATGCTACCTCCTCTCAGCAATGTCCTTTGATCGCTATGTTGCAATATGTAAACCCCTCCATTACACAACCATTATGAAGACTAAAGTATGCCTCCAGCTTATGGCTGCATCTTGGGTTTGTGGTTTTGTAGAAAACACCATCCTGATCTTTTTTGTATTTGAGTTGACTTTCTGTGGTCACAATGAAATAGAGCACTTCTTTTGTGATTTTATCCCAATAATCCAGTTGTCCTGCACAGACACACATAAGGCACAGCTTGCATTAACCCTCCTAGCATCCTTCTGCACATTTCCAGCATTTATTTTAACCATAGCATCATATGTTTATATTATAAGTGCCATTATAAGAATTCCCTCAGTGAAGGGTAGGCAAAAAGCTTTCTCCACCTGTTCTTCTCACCTTGTTGTGGTGTCCATTTTTTATGGAACAATCATCATTGTTTATGTACTACCTAAAACAGAAATGCTGAAGAACCTGAACAAAATGTTTTCTGTTTTTTACACCATTCTTACACCATTAGTAAATCCACTTATATATAGCCTAAGAAACAAAGAAGTAAAAGAGGCTTGGAGAAGATGTGTCGCCAAATGTAAGAGTAATCAAAATGTAATGTGAGGTTGTCCATGTGAACCATTTTCAATAAACCTCATAATATATTCAGAATTTGCAAGCATTATTCTATGTACTACCGTGGTTCTCATCAGGATTATATGGAAGGATGAAAAGCCATTTGGGTTGCTTCTGTCAATGTGCTGCTGATTATTTTTTGTTATAATTGCCATCACGTTTGGAATGGGATCAGCTCCCTCAATTTGTGGGCCCCTTTGGGATAAGGGATATACCCATTCCTAGGGCAGTGAGTTCTATTTAACTCTCAGGTGAAAGGGGAGCTCAGGGCTTGTTCAAAGTTTTTGTCCCCTATTACATATAAAGCCAGAGGCCAGGCACCAAGGAGAAGGGTTAGAATGAACATTTAAAAGTATTTTTTTTTAAATGGGCAAAAACGTATTTTGCAGAATCAAGAAACTCTGATTAGAATCTTCACAATTAGAGATTTATTCTGTGCAAAATTCACATGTGATTGTGAACAGAAAACAGCATTTTCTGTATAGGAAACCAAAATTTCTGTGCATGACAATCCACACATAATTCACACATAGTTGATTTACACAGTAAAAAGAAATGTCTGCACAGGATATAATATTTTTATGTAGAGATATTATTTTCTGTGCAGAAAAGACATTTTACTTTAAGGAATTTGCTGTTCATTGTGCAAAATAACCACACATGAATTTTACCTAGTCTAAGTCCAAAATGCAAATAGGCTTCATGGTTTTGGAAGTTATGATTTTCTTGCATTGGGAGGAAAATTGCTAGAATTACTTCCTTTAAGAAGAAAATTAGCAACAAATTACATTGTTATCAAGGAGGTCCTTCTTCTCTATCTGTCTGGTATCTTATATTATTTTCTGTAGAAGCTGAGATTTTCTGTCTTTAGTGTTTGCAGATAGATGGAGGGAGTCATTGGGGTTCTCTAGTGACAATTGTGTATGTAGAAGAGTGATTTTGGTGGCCATCCTGAAGCCCTCAATTCCCCAGGTTCCAGGGAGCCAAGCAGATGCATGGCTGCATGGTACACAAAATAATGTTTGGCACTAACTTGGATGACAAGGCTTTGCCAGTCAGGCCACCGTGCTAATGCAATATCACCAGTCCTGTAATTGTTTCCTTAAAAAAACTGCAAAAAAGCTAGGGGAAAAGGAAAACTGTGGAAGAGGGGAGGGATGCATGGCTGGATCATCAAATTAAGAACAAATGAAAAAAATAGACATTAGCAGGATGAAGGGAAGGATAGAAAACAGGAGAAGAAGGAAAGAAAAAAGTTTCTTCCCTTAAGAAGGTTGAGGACAGAGACTCAGTATATAACTGAGGTGCTGAACCCCCTCCACTGACTGTAACTATGAGCTCTTTATTGTATATTAAGTACAAAAATCATAATTTAAAAAACCCCAGTCAACACTGAAGACATACTGAAATTATTCCTGAGATGTGATGCCACTGTGGATCAAAACAGGATTTATAAAATTGTGTAATGGTGAAAGTCATTACAAAATTTGGTGAGCAAAAGCAGGTGACAGTGAATCTTGCAGTCATTGAATAAACGGAGTGTTGGATCAAGCTGATAATACTTGAAGCAACACAGTTGGACCTAAAGCAAAGAGACATATCTTCATGAGTGTATCACAGATACACTCTGTGTCCATTGTCACAGATGGAACAGTCTGGTAGTTGGTCCTAACAATGAACTGTTGATATAAGATTATAATGAAAGACAACAGTAGTAACACAAAATGTGTCCAGCTGCATATTAAAATAATGTCTGAGAGAACTGTGGGGTGGCTTATATGTATATACATTCCTCTTCCTGACATTCCATGGTCTCCTGAGTGTAGATGGGCATACACTTAGGGGTTTTAATCAGTTGGCAGGCAGGATTTCCAGTTCCTGTACTATGTGATGCCCCTACAACTATATTCAATAAAACTGTGCACCTCAACAAGGGCTATGTATGTGAGTGTGTATATTTTACCTTGGCCTGCACCCTGCTCACCATTCACTACCAGGGACAGAAATTAATTATGTCAAACAGATGGAACTCATGTCTGCATCTCCAAAGCCATAGTAAATGGGCTACTCAGCCTTCCCATGATCTCCTTGTGTTTAGTGTGGCCATCTGAAAAAGGACAACCTATAAACATACCACCACATCTACAGGCTTCCACATGATCAGGAACTGCCTTTCTCTGTGTACATAATGCACATTAATAGGTCTCTGTTTCTCAGATAATTGCCTCAAATTTGTGGTTTTCACAAGCAAGGCCAATGAATTTCACATTATCATGAATGCTACCAGGGAATGCAGGAAATTATGATATCTTGATATAGTTTATATACATTTTACCTCCTCCAACACACATATACATTCCAGTAGGCTAAATTAACTGGATGGAGTTTTTTGTTGATAACAAGGGGTGCTATGATTTTTCTCTAGGTGTGTGTCCCATGCACTGAAGGGACAATAGTTATAGCTATACTCCATGATGCCAATACACATGATTTAGTTACTATGCATTCAGCATCAGGATGGTTATGACTTAGATGCACCTAGAATCTAAGTCAGGGCCACAAAGTGTGGTCCACATGACTCATGTGGTCTCCCAAGATATCTTTTCTGGCCCCCAATGAATCTGAGGGTTCAAGTGCCCTTTAGAAATTATGAAGCATTTTTGCCACATTTGTGGACTGCCTTTGGTCAAATTAGGACCAGGAAAGGACTTTTTTTAAAAGGAAGTGAAAAGAAAGTGCTTTATGTTCATTTCCTATAATTAAAAAGGACCTTTCCTAGATGTAAAAGGCCCCACATGAAAGCAACATTGCAAATATGCTCCACTGGAAGGCATTTAGGATCATTTTTATTGTTGGGGGGGGGGGGGTTCAGTGGGGGGTTGTGGCCCTCCAGGTTCTTGGGGTGTATGTGAATGTGGCCCCCTAGCCGTGTATCTGTACATGATTACATTTACACAGATATTGACTTACAATTCAATAATTGATTTAATGAGTCTATTGTAGGTGAGACTAACAACAAACTTTGGACCTCAGTTTGCATTTTGTGCAATTAATGGGTTTTCTCTAATTGTGACTATCAATCAGTTTCAAGCCTGCTGTTAGAAAGCTTGGAACAGAAAAAAAAGTGTAACAGGAACGCATACAGCCAAGCTGTGTAAGATCACACTCCATAACAGCATTTATTGCACTGTTATATGTCCCCCCCCCCCCTTTTTAAAGGAGAATATTTCACCAGTTTCGTTTTTCTTTTTAAAATCTGGTCACTTCCATGTAGGATTGCCAAGAAGATTTTAGTAGAAGTTTTCACTCTGGCAAACCTACTTTTCAAGCTAACCACATGACTACAGTCATGTGTGTGCTACTAATTTTTTCATGTTTCTTCGACTTTCTCTATAGCTTTGCTGAGAGATCAGGGAAAGGTAAGAGTTGTGTCTTGGTCACTTTAAGCCATTCTGGGCTTCCTTGACTGTGGGGGCAGCTATGATATAGAGACTTTCAGGATTTTAAGCTGTCAAATCAGGTTGAACAAAAGTAAACAGAAGCCATTATATGTATTTAGCTATAATACAGAACAATGTTTTGAGCTCCAGGGAGTACATTCCACCTGTGACTTCAGTACATGTTCTGCTAAGGGATCCTCCCTGTTGTGTTGCAAGAGCAGCTGTTTGGAAAACATCCTTGGATAATATATTTTGATTCCTTGGCACTTCTTTAAAATTGAAGCCTGAGAGGAAGGGAAGGAGAAATAAATGTAGATGGCAACATTCCTACACAGACGTATGTATTATTTGTGACCTAGATTTCTAGAATACCTGATTAATAATGGGATAAAACATTGATAGTTTGAGAATCTAAAGAGCAAGACTGTGTGTCTCAATTTCACAGAAGAGTGAACGTGGCCTTAAGAACTGTGAGCAATGGAAGCTTGTTCAGAGAAATGAACTTTCCATAACTGTTCTTCACTTGCCATTGCACAAGAAATACTGCTCAGGCACAGGAGCTGCTCACTACTGAATTTAAGCAATATTTGTTTTCCATCTTTGTTATTCTGTCTCTTCATTACTTGCTCAAGTAAAACCATAGTCTCCCTAGTCTCCAGATTCTAGGTGCTATCACTGAAGACAGAGTTGCATTCTTCACCAGACAACAAAGTGAAGGTGAGTACTTGTTTGATTGTTGAGAACTGTAGCACTGTTTTAGCAGAGCAGTGCTATTTCTAGAACAGACAGACAAATGCAAGCACATATGGAGAACTGTAATACATTTGCTGATATTATCAAACACTCAAGTGAGGGAGCTGACAGAAGCAGACTTTCATGCCTCTTCTTCCCCATGGAAACTGCATCAGCTCTCTAAAACTGCTAGACAGTATTGGAGGAAGGAGCTCACATATGGGACAGTGGTAGAGGTCCTTGGAAACTGACCAGACGTTCCCTACGTAAATTATGACCTTGATTTAAAAAAGGCAAATTCTGGATTGAGTTCCATGTAACCAGGAATATTTGCTTTTTCTCTTTTATTCCTTCTTTGATCCATTCTTTAAGTCTTTGTGAGAGTAGGCAGAAAGCACAAGTTTTCCTACCAGTACAACTATACAAATAGGTTCCTACCCACCCAGTGAGACACTGTAAACAAATATTTGCTTTAACAATGTAAAATTGTGAATACTTGAGTATGGGAACCCTTATTTTATTTGTTCACTCTGAAAACAATTTAGAGTGGTGATGCATATGATTGTTGAGGTTATTTTGAAGTAGAAAAAGATGTTTTACTCTTGATTAGCTTGAAACTATACAAAAAAAATCTGAGGATTTTATTAAGTTATACAGCTGAGAATATCTCAGTCAGCACCTCTAGTATTTACTTGTCCTCTCCTTTCCTTCTGAAATGTTCAATGTGTCTGGAAATGTCTGGGTGTTAACCATGGGACTGTATGTTTCACATCTACATGGTGTCTATAATTAAGCTATGCAAAGTCTGCTATATTAAAATATCAGGGTCTTTTTCTTTCTGTAGGGTGAGGAAAAAAGATATTTTAAAGATAAAGACATTTTTAAAAAACCTTAAATATTCTGGGCTTGCTAGCAAAGGAGAGGAAATATTGCCCACTGTCCTTCAGACAGGAGGAAGATCCCCCCCCAAGTCAAGCCTGGCTTACAGAAGCCACAATCCAACCCAGAATAATTTCCTTTGAGTAAATAACTCAAGTGACTGAATAAAGGGCTGTACAGACCGGCCCTCCAGGGGCAGTCTGCAACCACCTCCAACGTTGCCAAATTGGGGGCCACGAGAACTGTAAGCCACAACCCCAATATGGCTTTTCCACAGCGCAAAAAGGAGCCTCAAAAAACGACTCCTTTTTGCACACTGGAAAAGGTGCCATAGCTGCCAGCGCTCAGCTTTCCCATGCTCCTTTGGCTCTGCTTCATGTAGATGCAGCGCCAGAGGAGTGCCGTGATGCCATGTGCTGTGTGGAGCATCACACCAGCCTGGGGGTCAAGTTGAGGTGTGCGTCATATGGATGCCATGCCCCAACTCTGCCCCCAGGCCAGACTTAATGGCCATTCTGTAACCTGACTTTTTGCCATATGGGAGACCCAATCACTGGTATGGTGGCTAAGCACAGATTTTTCATAAGTACACTCCATGCAGATATCTTTATCACCACATCACCCAAACTGAATTATCTGATGTTTTATAAAGTTAGTTTCAATATCCTGTGGTACACCAATGGCAGTTGTACTGTGGGATGGGAGAGACTTATAATAAGGGTAGAGTGGGCATCCTGAGGCATCAGAACGATGAAAGGTCCCTATTTCACATAATCCCTCACAGTGAGGAAGTGTGAGAGAACTGCATGTGTAAGTCATCAATTGGTTCATTCTCAAGGAAAGTGCTGGGTAATTTTATCATTTTTTTCCAATGTTAGAAAGTCTTTAAAAACTACAGTTTCTGAATCCTATTCAGAATTTGGGACTTATTCTGTGTAAAATTTGCATGTGGTTGTTTATCCTGTTTTCTGTACAAATGTGTGCACATTTTGCATGAAATGTACCCAATTTCTGTGCATTTTATTGACAGGTAACAGCTTTTTGCAGTATAGAAAATAATATTCCTTCTTAGAAATATTTGATGCAGAATAATATTCCTTCTTAGAAATATTTCTCAACTGAAATACGTTGCTTCCTCTGCAGAAAATGCTGTGTTCTCTGCTAAACAACCATATGGGAATTTTGTGTGGAAATCATTCTAGGATTCTTCCTGTCCTTGATTTTCTCTCTCTATATATATTTTAGAATATTTTAAAATACTCTTTCCATCCGTAAATGGGACTTTTAGAAGTAACTGCTTTTGACTTAGGGCAGCAATCACCCATCTAAAGTTAATGGCAACTGTGTGGTCATGCAGCTGTCAGGGGTTTTTCATTGCATCATTTCATTTGATGGTCACACTATCGGCTCTCAATAGTAAGGATGAAGACTGAAAACACAGAGTTATGGTGAAATTACACTTATAGATGATGAGAAAAGGTGCTTGAGAGTGCAATGTGAATGAGGCAGAGATGGGGTTATACACCCCATTCTCCTTTAATTTCCATTAGTTGCTTTCTGTACTCTGGTAATCTATTTTATTTATTTATTGAATTTACATCCTGCCTTTCTTCCAAGATGGAAAACATCTCCACCTTTCCATCACAGCTGATGCACTCAGAACAGGATACCATTTTGTGCAAAATGTAAGGGAAAGTTGACATAGAAATATAATACATATAGTTGATTCTCTGATAACTCCCTTCAAAAAAATTCCTCTTTGTTTCAACAGAGTATATGCCATAAACATGGAGAGGAAGAACATTTCTGAGGTGTCTGAATTTCTTCTCCTAGGACTATCTCAGGTTAAAGAAGTAGAACTTGTGCTCTTTTTTTTCTTTGTTCTCTTCTATGCATTGATCCTGCCTGGAAACATCCTTATCATTGTTACTATCTGGATGGATCACCACTTGGGCTCCCCAATGTATTTCTTCTTAGCCAACCTAGCCTTCCTTGACATTTGCTACTGTTCTATCATCCCACCAAAGATGCTGGCTGATTTCTTATCTCAGTATAAAACTATTTCCTATGGTGGGTGCATGTGCCAGCTCTTTTTCTTGCATTTCTTGGGAGCAGCTGAGATGTTTCTTCTGATGGCTATGGCCTATGACAGGTATATGGCCATCTGTAGACCTCTACAATACCTTCATTTTGTGAGCAGACACGTATGCTGTATCCTTGTGGGGGCTTCATGGACTGGAGGGTTTATTCATGCTATTATTCTTGTTGTTTTAACCCATCAGCTTCCCTTCTGTGGTCCCAATGCCCTGGACAATTTCTTTTGTGATGTCCATCAGGTTATCAGACTGGCTTGCACTGATACTTACAGAGTGGAAGTCCTCACATTTATCAACAATGGTCTTGTTATATTGACCTCCTTCATACTCTTACTAATCTCGTATGCAATCCTTTTGCTCAGACTAAAAACCAGTGCTACCCAAGGTAAGAGCAAAGCTTCATCCACCTGTGTCACCCATATTATTATCATCCTTGTGATGTTCACTCCAGCAACCTATCTCTACACACGACCTTCTGAACCCTTACCTATGGACAAGGTGGTGGCTGTGTTCCATACTGTGATCTTTCCATTATTAAACCCAGTGATCTACACAATGAGAAACAAAGAAATAAAGAGCTCTATGAAGAAGTTAATCAAAAGGCATATATTCTTGGTTACCCCTTAAAAATAAAAATAAAACTTAGTAAGTGTAAAACAGAGCTCAGATTCAATTGCTTCTTTATCCCAGAAATCCTACAGTGTACTTCTGGAGCCCACCCTGAGCTTGGAAGCTCAAGATTCCAGCAGTAGTCAGGAGTGCATTTGCACATTAGATCTGGCCACTGTGACTCATGCCTTACTTAAACCTGCTTTGATTATTGCAATGTCAGATTGTCTTTGAAAAGTGTTCAGAAAATTCATCTACAGCCAAATTGTCAACTAGGGCTGGCTATAGGGAGCACACAATTCCTTTGTTTTAACAGCCCCACTTACAATTCAAAATGGTAGTTATGAGCTAAACTGCCCCATATGGTCCAGGTCCAAATTATCTTAAAGATCATATTCTCTAATATGAACTTGTCCATGTTTTGAAAGCTTATGGGGAGGTCTTTCTTCTTGTCCTACCACTCTCACAGGTATATCTGAGGGAAACAGAGGAGAAGACCTCAGGGCCCGATCCCAGGATCTAGAACTCCTTACTTAGAGTGGTCTCATGGGCACCCTCCTTACTGTACTTTTTCAGAAGGCCTATGAAGTCCAGTTGCTCAGAGGGAAAAGTCCTTTCAGAATGTGCTGTATTGTTTATTTGTTGCTTTCTTTTTAATAGTCATGCTTTTAACTGTTTTGGATTCTATAATTAATTTATAATTATTTTAAGAAAGTGAAAGTTAATGTGAATTTCTAGCTCTATATGTTTTGATCTTTATAAGCTGCCTTGAATTCTGGCCTGGGGAAAGATCATCATCATCATCTGAATGCACATAGATTAGGTCCTAACATAATTTGTTTCTGTTTACCCTGATTTTATGCCCACTGTGGTGTCTGAAATCGATTTGATTTACACACATGAAAGCAAATGAATGTAGTACATTCTGTAGTTCTAAACAGTTTGGCAGATGGAATGAACTCCAAAAAGATGGAGTTCATGTATTAGCCACTCATCTTTCCATATTTTTTTATAGGAAAGACTTCAGAGATAATGACTACTAACCATTACAGTGATCATTAGGGACTATCCTATGAATACTTGAGGTTGTGGTGATGGGAGATGAAACTGGAGCAGCAGCATAACTGGCTGTTGCCATCTTTTTTAGACCTGTATCACAGTCTCATCTAGTCTCTTTTACTGATTGAAAATAGGGGTTTCATGGAGCTGTTTCTAATTGGACACATGACAAGCACAAAATATTATTGTCCTCCTCTCTGTGCTATAATCCCATGCAAAAACCTCCTTCTTTGGTTCCATCTGTCTGTTAAAAATTTCTACCCAAGGGTGAACAACCTGGCAAACAATGGGTGTCCTTGAATTCTATCTGTGCAAGTGATTACATTTGTATAATCGAGCTACATAGATATTGGTACATCAGGTTAACATGATCTAAATAAAGAAGAGCCTGCTTCATATTATTATATAACTTTTTAACAAACTCTCTCAATCTCATTTGTGCAGAGGTGAATAGAATCAGTGTACACAGCCCAGTGTTTAAAGAAATATATAATCTTTGTTTCTGAGCTTATAAGTCAATATTTAATCTTTTGCGGCAGGGTCTAAAACTGAGCTCTGATAAAAGCTAGAATTTCCCCACAAATACATGCACATCAGAAAAAAAAGACCTGAGAAGGGCAAATAACCCCAAAATATTGCTTGGCTTCTGGCTGGTTACCAATTGCTCCAGTCTAGTGTTCTCATTATAGAGATGGGAAAGAAATGTATGAGGAGAAATGCACACAGAAAAATGTTAAAAATTCAATGTGGACTTGCATGCAAATATACAAACATACTTGCACAAACTAATGTGGACACTAGAAAGCAATCTTGTGGCATCTTTAAGAATAAATTTATTCCAACATAAACTAACCCTGGAACCTGGGTGGAGCTTGTGTAAGAATGGAAAAATTAAGAACAGACCAGTTTGTCCATCCTCAATGCAAACAAGTACACACAACACATAGGTTTTAGCTCTAATAAACTGAATTGTTCAGTTCTAATAGCAGTGTGCCTTGTTTAAAGACTTTAATCATAATCTGGGTGCAGATGCTTATCATATCATTATGTCTGACTATTAATAAAATGTTCTTGTTGCCATTGCATGCCTTCAAGGTGACTTCATAGGGTCTTCTCGGCAAGATTGCCATTGCAGTCTTTTAAAACAAAGAATTTCTCAGCATGAGCTCACTTTAATTCTCTCCAAGACTGGCTCTAGTTCTCTCAATTAGGTTTGGGCCCTGAAAGAAAAACAAACAAAACAAAACATGTACTCTGAGACAATATTAGGCAATGATTTCCCAATTGATTTCCATCCATGTGAATGCTTTAGTCACGTTAATTCTAGGAGGCCCATTTTTGTAGCCTATCGAAACCTGACACACTTTTATCTCCTGCCTCACTCTAATTTTTCCACAAAGAAAGAAAGAGAAAAAAATGGAATTCTTCATTTCTAGACCATTCTATTCAAGTATCTCTGCCCTTCCACAGCTACAATCCTGAGAAGTGGACCAAGGAGAGATCTCATATTTTCCATCTATGTCTTTTACTATACGGCTATACAGAAGTCAGTTTCTCTCTCAAAACAGTTACACACTCCAGTGTAGCACCTTCTACAAGCACCCATATGAAAAGAAACATGTCAAGACAGGAACTGGAGCCAGGTGCAGCAACACCCTGTCGAGATAGGAAGGTTGTTCAGTGGCTGAGCACTTGCTGTTTTCCAATATACCAGTACAGCACACACAGACTGCTTTTGTTCTGATCTGAGTGAGGATTTAGCGTAGTATTGTTAGTGGATCACAGAATCATGGAGTTGGACAGGACCTCATAGGCCACTGTCCAACACCCAGCTCATTTACAGGAAATGCATCTACAGTATCATCAGCATGTAGCTGTCTAGAGCCTCTTTATGAAGACATCCAGAAAAAAGAGTCCTCCTCTAGGTAATTAGTTCCACTGCCAAACTGCTCTTATTATTTTTTTAAAAATTTCCTTCAAATTTTGAATGAAAATCTGTCTTCCTGTTGCTTGAAACAGTTAGAGCTGACACTACCCTTTGGAACAGCAGAGAAAAAATCAGTACACTCCTCTCTGTGTCATCCCTTTAGATATTTAAAGAGCGCAGTCGTGTCACCCCTCAATGTTCTCTACACCAGGTTGAACATACACAATTCCCTCAGCCTTTCTTCATGTGATATGCTTCTCAATTTTATTTCCATTGGTGCTGCAGATTTCAGAACCCAGCTATGCAACTGGAACTTGCTGATGATTTATGTAGCCCATTTCAGCACACACATACATATTAACATTTATGGTGCATACACACTCCTCACTTCAATAGTATAACATGGTCTAATAACTAGGTTATTACAGTGAGCCTACCATCTGTGGATTGGAACTCCCACAGATTTCTCTGCCCCATATTATCCCCAGAGATTTCCTTGCCCATATTAGCCATGGGTGCAATGACACAGGCATGTGCATATTGCTGCCCATCGACTAGTAATGAGTTCCCATGGTATTTCCAATCCATGGGGCCCCTGAAACCAAACTCCATGGATGGGAATGACCCAATATACAGTGGACACTTTCCTTATGCAGGGGATAAATTCTGGACCCCCCACCCCCACCCTGCGTAAGGCGAATAAGGCGTATGCTCAAGCCCCATTGCATATAATGGGGCTTATGTATGCAAGCCATTCATTTTATTGCTGCATGGCTTCAGCCTAACCTGGAAGCTGCGTATGGTGCACCTGTGTATGACACGGGCTCACTGTACCACATATTCAGTAGGGAAGTAATTGTTTATTAATTTCATTTTTAAACAAAGTAATGGACAACTTTAGCAATGTTCTTCTTGCTGTGAAAAAGTATTTGACAACAACATAGTTTCCAAAGGCTATTTGCAGTTTGGGACTTATGCTACACAAAACTGGCATGTGGTATTTTTTATACAGAAAACAGCATTTTCTGTTAGGAAGCACCTTTTTGCATAGCAAAATATTTGTTCAAAATATTTTTGCAATGATTTAGTTGCAGAATCATTCTGTGCAAACTTTGCACTGTTTTTGGTTGAACAGAAACAGTAACTTTTTTCTGCACAGGAAATACTATTTATGTATTTATTTTATTGAATTTATGCCCCCCCCCCTTTTCTCCTAGGATTTTCTGGTGTTTTCTGTGCTAAAAATAATAACTTTCATGTGAACCTTTTGCATAGTAAATCCCTAACTGTGAAAACTATAATCAGTTAGGTTTCTTTTCATCCAGTTTTTTCCCAGCTCTCAAGAAACATGTCAAGTATTTTTAAAATATTCTTCCCAGCCCTACTATTGAGTGCAGACCTAAATATCTATATTCAAAGGTAAATTCCACTTAGGTCTGTGTAACTTATTTGTCCAGATGTTCTCTCTCTCTCTCTCATACATACACTACATAGACACTAACAGCACACAGTCAAATAACCCTAAACTATGTCACTATGGCTGATGTCAAAGACCTATAGTCACAACCAAAGCCTGTTTTTATAGACTTTAGACTGTCACTTCATGGGAAAATGATCCTATGTGTTATGAAAGTATACCTCTGTTCTAAAGCATTCCTCATGGTTGTCAGCTTCACAACATTTCGTCCCCATGTCTGAGAAATCTTTGACCACAGCTGCAAGTTGGTCATTTGTGATGGTGGGTTTGTGTTTAACAAAGTTGACAAGCAGCCTGCAATAAGAACAACAATTAAGCCATAGAATAAACCATTAGGCAGCTTTCCAATTCCATTGAAGCCAAAGAACACTGTATCCATATTGAAGGAAGCTGGAGAAGATTAATGAAAAAAGTATATTTTTAGTATATGTGAAGTGGAAACATTTTAAAAGAATTACAAACCCAGCCATCAGATTTCATATGATCTTCTCTGATCCTTAAACAGCATGTTACAGGGCCAAGGAAATGAGGAATATATAAAGCAAGTACCCAGAAAAGGAGGCATTGGGAAAATGGCAAACAACAGATGCTCCTATGAAAGGAAGCTGAACGAATGTCAATTAAGAGAGAGTAAGATTAGGAATGAAAAAGAAAGTGATCAATAAGAATGAGAAAGAAATTAATTGGAATTGCATTTTCATTGAGAAATACAATGCAAATTTTGCATCTCTGAAAATTGTCAAGGGAATTGATCTTGTTTCAGAAGTTCTTAAATTTGTGAGGCTTGTGATTGATTTTAGGGAGAGAAAAAAATCAACAAAAATCTGTCTCCATTTTTTAAAAGTACATAACCAACATTTGAAATGTGCATACAGACATGCTACACTCAATATGGAATATGGACAAAGATGCAGAAATAAGAAAAAAAATGCTAGGAAAATCATGAACAGTTGGGAGAAAGTGCAGCAAAATATACACAAATTTATATTTGGGAGAAAAAAGAATGATTCTGGAGAGAAATTTACAAATATAGTTAGAATAATGCTGATGATTTTTCACATCCATTTATGAGGTGGGCAGAGAATAAAGCATGAGATATTACAGATAAGAGAAGCATATGTGGTTATGGTTGGCAGAACTGAAATGTGCTAAAGTTCACACACTGATTAACAAAAATAACCAGTCAAATAATAGATTAAGCAAATCCTACTTTATACCTTTGCTTCTTTATTTGCTGATCTTCTGGTTTGGCTAAGCAGAAATCTCCATGAATGGCAAACAATTCAGGATCAAATGGGAGAGGAACATATTCTTCATCTACTCCTAAGCCAACAAAGCACTCTCGGCGGTTAATATAGGAGTCCTCACAGCATCGACCAACCTGTTTGTTGATAGGATGTTCTTCATGTTGCTGACATATATCTCCTGCCACAAGATCTGCCTAAAAAGAAAGAGAAAATGAGCTAATTTATACAATGCAAAAATGATTAAAGAGCTCCATGTGTAACATGCTTCAGTTGTTTCAATCATGCCTATGTAGATCAAGAACAATTTCAAGTCATGGTTATTACATGATGCTAAGTCAGGGCTACCACAGTATGGTAACACATATTTAATTGATTTCAAGTTTATAAAATTATAACATGCAGAACAAAGAAGAAATGAAATTAAAATCAAAATTGAGATGTTTATAGAAATTTATAGATGTTAAATCTGGGTGCAGTCATGGATACTTTAGTTATACCCACATAAGTCTATGGTTATATCCTTTGGTTATATCTTGGTGAAGTTGTGTTCAATGTGGGAAGGAGTGTCATTGGGGGTCTCTGCCTGTTACTCCATCACTAGTAATTTCCAAGATCAGCAGAAAGTGATTGTCATTATGTAGCAAGATTTGCCGTATAACAGATCTAGAGTATATATGTCTAAAGTAAAAGAGAGGAGAAGACAATACTCACATATCTGTCAACACATATCATTATGTGAGGCTCATCCTTCTTGCAGCACTTGGCAGCCACGTCTACAAATCTCTTGGTGTATTCCCAGAGCTCCTCAAAGGAGAGCTGTGGTGCTTTCTTAGCATAGCGGACAAGAAGTCTGCAACAACAATGACCGAGTGGATGTTAGTCAGAGAGAAGTGTAATCCTTGACTGATTTAAATTAGGCAGTAGTGCCCAAGGAGTCTGAGACATGGTGGGCCTGAATTCAGAGTCTTTCAGAAAAGAAAACTTGAGCTTTCTTTCATATATGGATTGGAGGGACTACAGAAATGAAATCCTTGGAGCTTCAATTTAAGAAGGGTATGACAGTTGGACTGTCAATCCACTCTGGATTTTAGTGTGAACTTTAGAGGTATTAGATAAAATGCTGAACCTATTTTAAAGATAAATTTCTGCACCTTCGATTGCTGAAGGAAATACTTCAAAAAAATCTTCAAAAATGAAAGCAAAATTTGCCACAATTTACACTGACCAAATTCAATTCATCCAATATGTTGATGTCCATGTTGCCCACTTTCCCACTTGCCCAATAAATATTAAAAATGAGGATCATCTAAGAAAACAAACAGGAGAGCAGCTGATTAGAATCTCTGTGTGTTTAACCATGGTAGTAGTGAATTAGAGTTGACTAGCAACCCTAATTCAGTGCTAGATTTTCCTAGATACAACTAGATGTTGTATTTTCAAAATATGGAACAGCCCTTCAAATTATGGAAGAAGAGCAGCATTGGGATGAATGAGCCTGCAACTCATTTTTACTTAGTAAAGAGCAGTCTACTTAGCAGAGTAATGTAGATTTTTGTTTGCTTGTTTCACTGTCTTGTTTAGATTATCTGCTGTCTCCCCCTCCTTTTACAGTGCATTTTGTTAATACTTATTCTTACAAAGCACTGTGGAAAACTCAAAAACCTTCTATTTTGTTAATCCGGGTAAGAACTAAATTGATAGGCTCCAGTTCAAAATCCTTCCTGCTATTAGTGCATGTTGGAATGAAGAATATATTGTCCTGAACTCTTTTCTGAGGATACTGGCCTCTTCTATAGCTTGTCTCATAAAACTATCTCTGGGAAGATTTAAACTCATTTAATGCTGAATGACATTCTACACCAAATGCATCTGAGAGAGTAGATGTAAGTTTATGAAACCTCATGCTGCCAACTTCTTTCAGTTAGTCTCAAAGGTGCCACTAGATACTTGGGTAAGAATCTGAGATATAAAGAAGCAATGAGCTAAAAGAAATAGATGGAAATCCACCAATATCCTTCAACAGAGCAAAAAATATCCAACCAATTGAAAACCGTGCTTGCAGTTGCACTTGAAATTCTCCCCCACATGAAAAGGCAGTATAATATTTTGTCTTAGAAAATCTCATGTTGAGGCTCATTTGGCGAGAACAAGGAAGAGGGCCTTTTCACAGGCTGTTCCCAGACTTTGGAACTTGGTCCCTGGGGAAGCCAGGTTGGCCCCATACTTGTGGTCCTCCTATCAGCAAATCAAAATGCATTTATTCTGTCAAGCTTTTAGAAACTGACTGAGATGGGCTTTTACTGCTGTGTAGTGCTCTTTTACGGTTTGTGTGTAGTGATTTAATAAATGTTAAGGTTTTTAACTTTATATACTGTTTGTTTTAAAGTAATTTTATATTTATACTTTATTCAATATTTTGCACACTTTTAATGTGTAATGTAATGTTTCAATTATGTTGTCAGCTGCCTTGAGCCTCATTACTGAGAGAAAAGTGCTGCTGCTGCTGTTGTATGCCTTCAAGTCATTTTTTACTTATGGTAACCCTAAGGTGAACCTATCATAAGGTTTTCTTGGCAGGTTTCTTCACAAAGGGCTTGCCATTGCCATGAGGGTGACAGAGTGTTACTTGCCCAAGATCACCTAGTAGGTTTTTATCCTTGAGCAGGGAATTGAATCCCGATCTCCAGAGTCGTAAGCCAATTCTCAAACCACTACACCATGCTGGTTCTCATCTGAGTGAAAGGCAGGATGGTGATGAGGATGAGGATGATAATCATGATGACAATGACAATGATGATGATGATGGATAATAATAATAATAATAATAATAATAATAATAGGATAAGAAATAGTCTTCAACAGCTCTTGAGGTATCTAGAGATGAAATAAACCATAAATTAACAGAAAATTGCTGTAACCTGCCTCCCCAAGCACCAACAGAGCTACTTCTGCCTAGCTATTTAGCAGAAATGGACCAGTGCATTGAGCAGCTAGCTATGATCTGCAAGTGTGAATCTCAGGAGAACAACATACGCATTGTGGAAGAGATAGGCTCCCATTTGTTCAGAGAGGTCACAGTTTTTCTTGATCATTTCATGGGTGTCATCAATATGTTTTTTGAGCTGTTCTTCCTGAAAAAAAGGTAAAATTGTTGTTAAATGCCTTAATTGAAAATTAGCACTGCCAGAAGACGCTTGTAGACTTCCTTGGGAGGAATCCTGAATAGTCAGAGTGTTTCTTGAAGACAACATGGACTGAAGAATAAATAGAAGACCAGGTAAAACAGTATATATTGGAGAAGGGGAAGTCAAATACCCCATTGCAATATTCTAGAATCATCCCTACATGCTTCATCTGCCTATTTCTTTTGTTACTCTATTGTCCCTGTTGTAACAGATATACAAGTACCAGTATTACAAAGCACAGCGATACCTGAATAGATCTGTACATTAATGAAGAACAATATCTTTCTCATGCTACTTCTGAGTCTCTGAAAAAGCAGTTATCTACCTGTAATATGAAGATGAAATTGAGAAGGTTCTTTTGCAAAAGTCAATGTAAACTTTGAGATTACTCTGAAAGAAGACTCTACTTTTCTTTTCATCAAAATGTACACTTGAATTTGTAAATTATTTTCAGAATTTTATACCATGGACTCTGTAAAAGGAAAGTATCCTTGACTGTCTAGCTGAAGTAAACCAGAGCCATAGAGCACATAGCCCATCCACCAAAGAGAAAAACCATGCAGGATAAGGTTGTAGCTCATGGTAGATTTTGCTTGCAAAAGCTCTCAATTTCCACTCCCAGGGAAGGATTTGGAAAGAATGTTGTCTGAAATCCAGCTCAGCTGGTGCTAGTCAAATGAAAATATTTGATAGAAGACACATTTGGTGAGGACATGAGACAGAGCCTCCAAAGCACACTGCAGAAAATAATCCAATTCGACACTGCTTTAAATGCCTTGGCTCAATGCTAGGGAATCGTGGGAATTGTAGCTTGTTCTGCTCTGACAGGGAAGACTAAATGTCTCACAAAACTACAATTCCAAAAATTCCATAGCATTGCTTAATTCTTTTTTTTTTTAAAAAAATATTTGTACTGTAACATTTTAGCCAACTTCTAAATTTTAAATTTCAGCAAACTTTTGTCCCTTTGTGGGAGAGAGGTGTAGCATAAATTGCATGAATGAATGAATCAAAAGGAATTGACTTCTCAATTGTGTAATTTATCTTGCTCCAAGCTCTCCACTCCCATGGTCATTTTACTAAGCATTTTCACACCCCTGATACCACAACATTTCCAACCAAGGATGTGAGTGTGCAGGTACTCAATGCAGATAGAGAATGTTATTCAAGGGGAAAGTGGATAATAACATGGGGTTGCATGTTAAGGATAGCAGACATGTTTCTTTCTTTATGGTTGTTTTCCTGTAAGACTCCATTCCACTCTGGTATCAATGACCGAATAGTTGCTTCACAATTGGGGCAAAACATCAATAACCTGCCCATCCATTTCATGACAGTAAAACAACTCACCCCTTGGCTGAGGCACTCCTTGGCATTTTCAGTTTTGCAGCACTTTTCCAACCATTCCTCATAGTCTTCGCCAAGGCTTAGAATCAGCTGTACAGAAAACTCAGGGTGTCTCCTTGCATATTCATAAACAAACCTGTAACAAAGGGAGATTTCATAAATGGACAAAAGTGATAAAAACAACAACAAAACATTAACAGTTTCAAAATTATAAAGTGTTCAAAGCAATTTCCTATCCCAATAAACTAAGATAATCCTTCCTGCTTCATGATGTGGAATCATAGCACTATAAATGTATAGTCTGAAAGAGCCTCAGGTGTACGGTTGTATGAATTCCTGTCAAATTGAACTCCCTTAGGCTTCATACAAGTAAGACATTCTGTTATGAAGACAAAAACCCCACTGTTCCCCAAAATGGTCGTATTTTAAGTCCCATTTATATCAAGGTAGTAAATCAGGATTAATTCCTTTATATTGGCTTGCATGGAGAAACAACATCAACTGAAAAACAACAATAAAAAGGAGTATTCGAACACAGCAGATGTAATGAATGGACAGTCATACCCTGTTCAGTTTCACTGCTGTCCCTGTGAAGTGAGCATTTTGAGGCTGAAGAATCGAGGAAGAAGGGTCAAGATGGCTTCCCTATCTGCCTTAACAACTCTTCTAACAGCCAATTGGTTCTTCTTGACCCAACTTGGAATTAAATGTTTTTGGTCAAGTTGGACAAGACTAAAATGTTTCCAGATTTACAGGCATATTGTAGCCTGGATCATTTCCCTTTTCCTGCCTCTGCTTGGCCATTCCCTATGCTTTCATTTTATAGACTTCCTTATCTTACATGTTTGCTCTTCTGTCTTTTTGCTCCCAGGATTTTGTCCCTGTCTTGCTTGGGAGGGAGAGATTTCATGCCTATACCCAGTAATTGCTAGTATTTTTCTTCCAGAATTTAAACATACCATGTGTTGTTGTCATTTTAAGTCATTTCTGATTTATGGGCGCCTAAGGCAAAACTGTCATTGGCTGAGAGTGTGTGACTTGCCCAATGTTGCCCAGCGGGTTTCCATGGCTGAGCAGAAAATCAAATCCTGACATCCCTGTGATTTGTAGTCCCAAACTCAAACCACTGTATTTTGCTGGCTCAGAAACATAACATATAGTTATGCCATTTCCTTCTTGTTTCTTTTAGTCTCATTGTCTCTGTTCTTGAATCAGTCTACAGATAGTTGGTTCTTCTTCCATTTTGTAGTCTGCAGTTGTTTATTTCCTCTGCATTTGAAGAACAAGTGGAAGTTCTCACTATGCAATGTTATGAAACCTTTACAACCTTTTAAGGTAAACTACTTCATATGTTTTTACACAGAACTTAAGTCTGTTTGTTTTGCGTCTAGATTCAAAACAGTAGGGATGAGTGGGGTAAGATCAATTTTGAGACACCTTATGCTTGCAAATATTAATCTGCTTTTGAGAGACACCATTATCTTACACATCCCCTAACAAGGATTTATCTTAGTTTAACTTTCCTGCAGATCTGTCCTAGAGCTCCATTTAATTCAGGTCCCCAGACACCATGGAGTTATGGTTTAACTCCTTACATCCTTAATTTTCTGTGCCCAAGGATTAACAGTAGCTGGGGGTGGGTTTGTCTAAGTCTATAATATCTATGCCATACTCTGCCAGGAGAGGGTTTTGGTCCTCAGCATAGCGTGGACACAGCTGTTCATTGTCCATGAACTCCCTGAGAGCTGGAGACAAATCTGCAGGCTTATCATCATTTTCCACAGTCACCAGACATGCATTTTGTTCAAAAAAGGGCTTTTCACAGCAGTCTTTCAGTTTAGAGGATAAAGCATCTTGATGGCCACAGATATAGGCAATCACTTTTGCCTGCAAGGAAAAACAACAGCCCAGGTTATATGAAAGTTAATAACATTCAAACTATGATGTGCAGGAACCTTGTCATTCTTTGAAAGTTTATGAGTTATCTCCATAAGGAGATGAATAATTACAGAGAAGCTTTTGTGAAAGGGAGTTTGCTTTTAGCTATCATTCCTTGTCTGCAGTGTACAAAGAGTCCCCAATGAACTCTTCTTTACTGTTAAATAAATGACCAAGAGATCAAGACAGACTCTCATGTAAACTGAATGTGTGCCCAAGAACAATGGTTTCCAACATTTGGTCCTCCAGGTGTTTGGAGACTTTAACTCCGAGAAGCCCCAGCCAGCTTGGCCAACATTCAACAATTCTGGAAGTGAAGTTCAAAACATCTGGATAATCAAAAGTTAGAAACCACTGCTCTAGAACATAACCCCAGAATCACCATAGATGTACAGGTGATATCCAGCAGTTTCTTGGTGGACTGAACAATGTATACAAGATTATGTGAAAGAAACTTCCAATTCTACTCTGTTTTGATGGTGGGTTTTTCTTTAGAAAGCTTCAGCCTTGAACCACACTTCAACTCTCTCTATTCTTCTCAAAAACTAATTCCAAAAGGTATTGCTAGAATACTAGATGAAGAAATCTTTGCTATCACAGCAGAGTGAAAATAAGTTCATAGGATGTAGAGTGGAAAGTAATTAAGATAAGGGTATGAGCTGGAAATGGAACAATCTCCTGGGAAATTTTCATCTCAACCATATTTCTAGGAAGATTTACAGTGGGTTTTTCCCTTATGTGGGGGATCCATTCTGGTCCCCTCCCCATAAGGGAAATTCCATGCATGCTCAAGCCCCATAGGAAGTAATGGGGTTTGTGTACTCTGCATGCTGCCTGCGCACGCACCATGGATGTGCATCCCATTACTGCCTATGGGTGCTGCATGGCCACTTCTGGGTCTGGGCTTCCAGCGTATGCTGGAAACTGCATAAGCCGCATGCATTTATAAAGTGAATGCACTGTAATTCTTCATTAAGTTCAAAGGTAGCAACAAGTTAAGTTCAGCAGTTTTTATTCCCACTGTAAGAAGTTCTGAAAATCACACCAATTTTGAAGACTATTTACAATTCGGGACTTATTCTGTTCAAAATTTACATGTGGTTGTTTTGCACAGAAAACAGCATTTTCTACACAGGAGAGCACATTTTCTTCATGGAAAATAATATTTTCATGCAGAAATATCTTGCAGAAACATCACAGAAAATGTTGTTGTTGTTGTTTTACAAAAAAGCTGTAATTTAGGTTTCTGTTTTGCACAAAATTCACACATTGTTGTTTTGTGTAGAATACAGCATTTTCTACATGAGAAACAGTATTTTCTTTATAAACAATAATATTTTGATGTAGAAATGTTAATTAAATAGTAATTCCAGTGCAGAAAATGCTATTTTCAACACAAATAAACCATATGCAAATTTAACACAAAATTAGCCCCAATTAAAGCTTTTTTTCCTGCAGGTGAAAGGACATGAGGTTGTACATCTCTAAGCAGAACATTTGCTTAATTGAAATGAATCCAAAATTTACCCTCTCAAGAAAACATTCCAGTGTATCACCTTTGCAGCACTTTTCCTGGCTGTGTGTAATTTCCCCAGCCAGTTTGTAAATGGTAAGAACCTCAGCCTTGGGGAACTTCTGGCTAAGCTGAACAAATTTTCTGGAAAGAAAACAAATAGGATTGTTTTAAGTTAGATTTATTCTCAGCAATATCATTAGGATAACTAATATCATTATGCTTTAAATGCAACATATATTTGAAGTCTTGCTGTTTTGTGTGATTACATTCAATTTTTAAAATACAGTGGTTCCCCGGGTTACGAAGGTAATCCGTTCCAGGATTACCTTCGTAACCCGGAAGTCATTCGTAACCCAGGGGACTGCTTTAACCAATGCACAGAGCGCCGGAAGCGCACTGTTTTAAAGCATCCGGGTTGCGAATTTTTTCTCGCAACCCGGGTTTTTTTTCGTTGGCTGGGGCCATTTTTCTGGCCCCGGCGGTTTCGGGTCCCGGGGATTTCGGATCCCGAGGGATTCATATCCCGGGGGACCACTGTATGAATTCACATAAGTATTCTAGAGAAATTGGGAATGGTTGCAAAATTCAGTGTTCTGGGGATCTTAGGTTTCTGCTTCCTTCCTTCCTCCTTTCCTTTCCTCCCCTTTCCATTCTTTCCACATTCCAGAATGAACAGATTTTTAAGCCCTTATTAGTGTTTTGTCTTTTTTTAAAAATGTGATGAATGATCAAGACCTGTTGGATATTCCAAAACTAGGAGCATTTAATGAGACTTGAAGCAAGAACCCTGCAGAATTCATTATTTCCCACCAGAAGAAATATAATAAAGAAATAGGTTCATTGCTTGTTAATCTTCTAAATTTCAAAACACAAAATTCATTTATGTTTCATATATACATAAATTGAAGGTAATTTTATACAATATTTTAAATACTTTTGTGCATGAAACAAAGGGGCCGTTCAGACTACGTTATATACCGGTTAGCAAACCGGTTTAAAATCAAGAAGTTCACACTGAAACTGGTTTTAACACTACTGAATCCGGATTTTGCACACCCGTAGCGGGGCAAATCCCCCATAACCCAGTTTCTCCCAAAGCGGTGCATTTACCGTTTCTTTTGGGAAAAACCGGTTTGCAGGGAATGTGAACTTGGCTCCGATCACGATCGGGTCAAGTTCAGGGGAGGAGAGAAGGCCAGGGGGAGGAACATGCCTCCTCTCCAGGCAAAATCAGGCACTCCAGCATTTTTAAAATATTTTTTTCTGTATTTTTAATTAATTATTTATTGTATTATTTTATTTATTTTATAGTTATTTTATTTATTATTTATTTATTGTATTTCATTGTATTTCATTTATTAGTAATTTAATTGTATTTTATTGTATTTTATTTTAGTAATTTTTAAATATATTGTTAGTTCTTATATATATATATTTATTTTTATTTTTCAGTTCGACAGCTCATGCACATCCTTTCCCATCCATAGAGCCTTGTAGAATGCGCATGAGCTGTCAAACTGAAAAATTATATATATATATATATATATATATATATTAAAAATACTAAAATAAAATACAATAAATCAGGTCAAGTTCAGGGGAGGGGAAAAGGCCAAGGGGTGGAACATGCCTCCTCTCCTGGCAAAATCGGGCACTCCTGATTTTTAAAAATATTTTAATGTATTTTTATTAATTATTTATTGTATTATTTTATTTTATTTTATTTTATTTTATAGTTATTTTATTTATTATTTATTTCATTGTATTTTATTGTACTTTAGTGTATTTTATTGTATTTTATTTATTAGTAATTTATTGGACTTTATTTTTTTTGTATTTTTAAAAATATATATTTTTTCTTTTTTTCCCCCAGCTTGACAGCTGTCATTCGCATTGGCTCTTCCGTTTTTATGAATTGGGCAGAGGGGGAATCCCTGTCCATATATGGACTGGGGTTCCCTTTCAGGGCCCCATTCATTCTTTAAACTGGAAGGGAATGAATGGGGCCCTTTTAAAAATATTTTTAAAAAATACACAAAAAATTACAATAAAATCCAATAAATTACTAATAAATAAAATGCAATAAAATACACTAAAGTACAATAAAATACAATGAAATAAATAATAAATAAAATAACTTTAAAATAAAATAAAATAATACAATAAATAATTAATAAAAATACAATAGAATATAATAAAATATTTAATAAAATATTTTATTTAATAAAATATATATTAAATTAAAAAATAAAAATACAATAAAATAATAAATGAAATAAAACACAATAAAATTAAATAAAATAAAAAATAAAATATTAAAACATATAATAAATAATAATTTTAAAAGTACTGGGAGGAGGCGGAGGAGGGGACAGGATCTCCTCAATCCACACCGCTCTCAGCCCTATGCTCCATGTGCATAAGCTGTCAAATATTAAAAAATATTTAAAAAACACAAGCATCTTGCGCGGCCAATGGCTGCATCAGACGTCACCATGACATCATTTGATTGACAACCAAGAGGCTCCATCTTTAATCGTTACTTTTGCGTGTATGAACTTTGTTGGGGTAAAATGCACTGGAAAGCATCAATGGGGGCAAAAGGTAGTATGAACTTCTCTCTGGAGAGAATCGGTTTGCCATGCACGATCTCATCTGGATCAAACCAGGGCAAATGGGCTAGTCTGAATGGGGCCAAAGTTTGTGTACACTGAACCATCAGAAAATGAAGGTGTCACTATCTCAGCCACCTATGAAAAAACTTTTGGTTTTTGGAATATTTGAGATTTTGGAATTCTGAATCAGGAAGACTCAACCTCTACGTCTTTTTCAAAACTTAAAATCCAAACAGGTTCCAAATCTTTGTAGACAGGTTTACTTTCTTCTGAAATGTTTTTGTCATTCTCATCACTTGATCAATAAGTAACTTAAACCCAAACCATACATGGCCATGATAGCTCTTTTCCCAAAGGCCTTTAGGATAGAACAGGAGTGCTTCTCCAGACTAATGGCTGTTAACAGATTCTTCCTGATATTTGGGATCTGTAACAAAACATAAAATATAATTAAGACACATTATCACATTTTTGCATTGGATGCAGACTCTGTCAAGTTTAGAGTAGGCCCATTAAAATCACAGAGTTGGAAGGAACCCTAAAGAGCTATCAGTCTCTTGCCTTCAGGAATAACCAGCTAAAGCACCTTGAGTTATGACTATCCAACCTCTGTTTAATTATCTCCAATAAACACAAGCCCATTACCTTCTAAGCAATGGCATCATTAGGGGGTGAGGGAGTGTAGCCTACACTGAGTGACATCCTAGAGGAGGGGTGACACCTGATCAGGGCTTGCCATAGTGGTGGAGGCATCCTCATGAGGAGAGCACCATTGCCATGGCAAAAAGGAGTTTGAGCATCCCTCTGCTGGCTTTGGAGGCAGCATGGGTTCCTCATAAGGAGACCTCTGCTGCCATGGTAAAGAACAGGACTGAGCACTCCTCTCCAGGCTTGCTGTGATAACATAGGCCTCCTCATGAGGAGACCTCCACTGTCGCAGCAAAGGAGATGGCTGAGTTTCCCTCTGTCAGCTTACTGAGGTGGTGCAGTCCTCCTTGTGGGAAGACCTCTGCCTCTGAGGCAAAGGAGAGGGTCAAGTGTGTCCTTTTGGCCACTGTTCCCCCCCCCCCAGCAGTCCCACTGTACTGGGTGACACCAGAGATGGGGACACCTCTGCTTCTGAGGAATAATGTTCCACTTAGAAATAACAATTTTTGTAAGGAACTTTCCCCTAATGCTTTGATAGATTCTACTCCCCTCCCCACCCCGTTTGAATCCATTAGTTTAGGTCCTAGCCTCTGGAGCAGCCAAAGACAAGCTTTCCCCATCTTCTATGTGACATTCCTTTCTATATTTGAAGATGGCTGTCATATCATTCATAGATACTATTCCTAACACCCAGGGTTTTTTTAATGAGTCCTTGATCATAGAGCAGCATTTAACAAATTAATAAAACAGGATGAATCAATTTTATGTTGCAGACATAACAGGAATAAACACTGAATTGAAATACTACTTCCCTTCCCAAACCTAAAATCTCCAGGTAAAAAGGACCTGGTATCAAGCAGTATGAATGATCTGTGCCATTCAGACTGTGCTGTGATAAAGGAACAAATTGTCTAACTCTAGAAAAACTTCTCATATTCCTCTGAAGAAAGAAGAAACAAATTATGTAAGGACCTCTGCACAAAACTGCAAGATTTGATCTGGATCAGAGTGAAATACCTTTTCATCCAAGCATGCACTTTGGCTGCTTTCCTGGCAGCAGGCTGTCAGGGCATTCTTAAGCTCATGGATAATAGTAAAAGGGATGAAAACACTTGTAAAAGGATTCCTTCTGGCAATTGCATAGAGATAACTGTAAAATAAAGGTTAATTGCATTACTCTTAGCAGTTTATCACTAGAAAACATTTTTGAGAGATAGTTATTTATGGCGGCATGTGTCTTTAATGGGTTTGTGGCAGCAAATGGTCGAATTATTGGACAACTACATGCCACTTTCAAATATCCTGACATTTGATTTCTTTTGCACTGATCATGTAGTCAGAACCTTCTCACACCCAGGAAAAAACATCATCTTTGTAACTTCGGGGCTCGACAAACTGCCTAAAATAGGGGGATTCTGGAGACGCCCCTCTTTGCTGTGGAGTGACGCAGCAGCAACCAAACAGAGCAGCATCACTGTGCAGCAAAAAAGGGGCTACCTAGAGCAGCTTCTTTTTGTGATTTCACAAGGCCTTAAGACACCACTTCCACCATGTTGCAGATGCGACATCTCCCATGTGGGCAGGGTGGTGCTGTAATGGTGCTGCCTGTACATTGTAGGGCTTGACAGCGTCTGTTTGGTGTTCGCTGCCAAGCCCTAATATTGCTGCTGCCACACCCCGTTTTCCCCATCTGTATTGGCTCTGAGTGTGCAAACCTCAAGAACATTTGAAATCTGTCTGTGATCAACAGAAAGTTGAATGATGGTTGACAAAGAAGGTGAGTAGAATGTAATATCTTGGAGGACAGTATGACTGATTGGAACCCTAAAATGGACAACTTCACATTACAATATTCTGTTGAAGATCCAGTGTTTTGGATATGTGACAACTTATATTCAGGATAAGTCAGTATTTAACAAATTGCTGATCGAATAATTTTATCAAAATGTGATACATTTTGTATTAGAATAACTTCCAGTTTTTAAAAAGGAAAGCCATTGAAGATAGTAGTAATGGATTGATTTACGTACTGGCTCATTGCTGCAGTGGAATCTTCTTGAAACGCTTTGCAATGCTCTTCTGATGTTGGTTCTTCAAAGGGAGGAAGGAATCCTGGGGTTGCATTTTTATGGGATAGAAAACATTCTTTTCTTTCTTCACTCACTTTGCCACAGCATTCAGTAAATCCATATTTGTCACCAAGTCCTTGTTCATTGCAAAGTTTATTGTAGAGAACAGTGTCCTAACAGTCAGAAGGAATAACGGTCAGAAGGAAAGCAGTAGTTCAATTTATTAGGCATGTATTGGGGTTTCAATGGGATCACTGTAAGAATCCAAGATCTGAAATGGGCTAAATACATTTTGAAAGGTGTTAGGAAGATGCACCCAAAACATTACCTACCCAAAATAAATTGTAATGAAATAGTTGGGTGAAACAACGAAGAGGGCAAAAGTCTAAAACAACTACTATGCCCTTCCCACTGCATTTTCTGCTGTCCAATAAAGCAAAATCCTTAATTTGTTTCTACAGAATAACTTTGTCCATTTGTTTACCATTCTGAAATGTTTTAAATGGCCAATACTTCCAGTTCTCCATGATGATGAATATCTACCATGTGTGACAACTAGATTAAAAAAAAAACCCCAGCCAACGTTTGCTAATTCAGCAGTCAAAATTGGTGACCTATAAGTATGAGCAAGGCTTAATAGGGTATGAGAATTGCAGTTTTAGCCATTTTGCACACTAGAGAAATATCAGAAGAAACTCTCATGGACCAACTCACCAGATAAAATAATAGATGTATAAACCCAGTCCTGTTCTACAAGGCTTGCTCTTCAAAACTTACCAAAGGCTTTGCACATTCCGGGTCTGATTGTTCATTACCAATACACTTCTTTGCAAGTTCTGTAATATTGTTGTTTATTTTCGCCACCTCTTCGTATGTAGCTCTTTGCACATTCTGGGCAACCAAGGCTTTAGCACTAAAAGGGAATCATATGTAATTAAGTAGATGGTTACTACATGGTATATGAATGCTGAAAGCAAGAAATTTCATTCTTATTTAAGGAACAAGACTGAATCTGAGCATGTGGACCTAAGTGTTCTTGAGGAAATCCTGTTTTGATAGAAATGCAATGATAACTTGTGGATTGTGTGTGGCCCCAAATATGAGACATTAGATCTGACAGTTACATTTTTGTTGCCGTTCCTTCAATAATATACAAGTTATTATATTGTTGTCAGTGATGCTATGTTCATAAACTGTTATTCTTCTTCTCCTCACCTTTTGTTGGTTGATTATGCATTGGTTCTCTTTTGAACTCCTCCTTCCTACTGGAATTGTGGCTTCAGTTTTACTCCTACTGGTCTTGTGGGTTCACTTTGCACTGCAACTGCAGTCTCCCAAGGACTGTTCAGACATGGGTACGTAAACAGGATTCCCAGTCCCAGAATGCATTCAAACTGGGATCTGCACAGAACTGATGTGTTGTGTATAAATACTGTGGCTGAGATCCTATATCTATGCATA
Organism: Urosaurus nigricauda; assembly: GCA_034509955.1. Classification (NCBI taxonomy): domain Eukaryota; kingdom Metazoa; phylum Chordata; class Lepidosauria; order Squamata; family Phrynosomatidae; genus Urosaurus; species Urosaurus nigricauda. The sequence goes on along the minus strand of JAOEGL010000006.1, from coordinate 20,121,862 downwards.
GCTGCACACAGTTCCATATTTTCCTCTTGCAGCTGTTAAGGGACTCACTTCAACTCTCTCCTCAGTTGATTATTTGCTTCACTATCACCAGTTTACAGAAATTAGCCATAAAGGCATAAAGGGGTTTGATAGACAGTGGAAAAGTGCTGGCCTGTGGGCAGGCTGATGGCTGAGTGTCCTCATGTTCCAAGCCCTCACCACACTGCCCGGGCACCATTCTGTTGAGTGCCCACCCACATGGGGCATGCCCTGATGATTCATTCAAACAGCGCAGTGCCAAAGGAGTGTCATCATGCCACACGGTGCCACTTCAAGGGCACAAAAAGGAGCTGGTTTTTTCTGCTCCTTTTTGCATTCTACGGAGGCTGGGACACTGATCCAGTAAAGGGGTGGTCTGTATAGCCCCATAGTTTATCAGTAACTATTGGTTATTCTCAAATTACTGCTGGCTCTGCTTGTGGAAAGAAAGAATGGTTCAAACAAGGCTAATAGAATGAGGCAATAGAATGTTTTGAAGACGATGCTCTTAAAATGTGATGCAGAAACTGCCAGAAGAAAATAGATGGCCTTATATGAAAGAAGTCCAATAAGAAGTCAAGGTATGCTAAGGTAAAGCAGGTTTTGACATTCTTTAGGGAAGAAACTGAACAAATCAAAGGACCAAAAGCATTCTAAGAATGTGAACTGCAGCAATAAAAACTTCAGAGTTGATTTACGTTTTCAGGATGGGAAATAGCATTATTTTATAATGTTTTTAAATATTTGAATTTTAAGAGTGTTGTTTGATCCATTGGCAACAGGATCTTGTTAGTTGATCAAACATCCTAATCAACCAATCTAAAAGTGCAATCCTTGTTAGGCTTTGAGGCCTGAGTATGAAATGTACAGATGTGCACAAAAAGGAAAAACAGGAATTATGGCTAGACTTGTTTACAGCTGGAGGCTGGGAGCAGACAGTGCTGAAGGTCAGCATGTGCTTGCTTGCACGTAAAGCTAATGAAAACAACTGTGTCTTCCTGACTGAAGGGACAACAAAGCAGGCTATACAAACGGAAGTAGAATCACCAGATGAGGCTGGGTTTGTGACCACATGACACAAGTCTATAACCAGCTTGCACACCTCAGTGAGGTTTTTTGGGTAATTGTGTTCTGTAATGGATGGTTGGAGAGATTTGTCAGACGAGCGTGTGTATATTTGTAAATACAGCAACTTAAGAATAAAGCCTCTGAGAAGAGTTTTGGCTCCAGTCTGTTTCATCAACAACTGGGAGGAGGATTCCTGATAAAGCCAAAGCTTCGGGGTTGCTGGTATCAGAGGCATCAGAGATTGCTTGAACTGCACACTTCTGCTTATTTATCCTAACAATCCTAACTCTGGAAGTGGGTCAACTGCCAGCAAGGGCAATATCACATTGCATGAAGTTGTGCTGTATTCACACCTCATTCTTTTTAAAATAGGTGTGGCTCTGGCTGATAAAATGAGACCCAGAATATTATTTTGGAAGATTTCCCATTGATTTCCATGTGTAGAAAAGGCCATCCCTAACCTTGACCTGACTTTGTGCCAGCACAAACTCTGCACCTCTGAGCTGAGAGAGATTTGGATGTGACATAGCTCCTCCCCTGCTCCACTCCCCTTTCAGCTCTTCAGATGGCTAATCTCTTGTGCCAGCTGATTTCTGAGATTAGATGACACAAGGGAGTTATGATGGAAATAGGGAAGTTCAACCAACCTAAGGCCAGTTCAGCTAGCACATGTGCCATATGCCTCATCCTAACCCACGTCTCCAAGCCTTTCTTTGAGTTAGGACTGTACTTTCTTTGAGTGAGGACTTTGACCTAACAAATTTAACACTTGGTTTAACTTCACTCAGCTTAGTATGTGACTGTTGTTATCAGCCTCTGTAATTATTCTTCTGGTAGTTTATTGTGTCTCTCACTATAATCCTTCTGTAAATGTTTAGTTCAAATCAGTAAAGATCATTTCTAATAATATTGTTCTTTGTTATACTTACAGATGTATGAATTCATCAAATGGTAATCCATGAGTGAGGGAGTCACGTTTTTCTATAAATAAGACAAGTCATTAAATCATTAGTTAGTCAATGCACAAAAAGGAGAGAGGAAAGTGAGTTATTTATATGTCCAAAGTATTGAGAATGATATGATCAGACATCTTCTAGGATTAGGAAGGCAAATGGAAGAGATTGCTGCAGGTTGTTATGTCCCTTTTAAAGAATATTTCATTTCCTCCAGTCCAAAAAGGTAGAACAACGTTTTATCTGAACAATATTGAGCCATGCATTATGATGGTCACTTCCTCATCCATGTCAAGTCAGCACTCTCCCAAGATCCTGTGGAGAGCAATGAAATCTGTCTATCCCTATCAATCACCCACTCCATATCTAGTCCATAGTGTTTTATATTGCATTGTTCTCTGTACTTTATATAGTAAATGAACATGGAGATTATCATCTAGTAGGTGGAAATGTAGAAAAAATATATATTAAGGGTGGAAAATGATCCCTGCTGGAACATATGTCCTGCAGCCTATAGGACCCATTTTAGCTCCATGCAGCAGACTCATGGTGGTATATTGGATTTAGATTTTTTTGGCTGAGACATTCACTGGGATTTTGTGCTATTTTGAAGTTTTCTCCCATATTAATGTTCTGCCTTCTCCATAGGGACTAAGAACCATTGCTTAAAATTTTCAGGGACTGTGAGGAGGTAACAGAGGAAAAACCAGTTCATACTGGCATCTCTGTGCTTACCCCCAAATACTCATACTATCCTCACTACTGGGGTTGCAAAATATGATTGCTTCTCATACATGTGTTCTTTGCCTCAGAGAGCTCTTTAAGGATCCCAGGCTAGCAAAATGACCTCCCTTGCCTCTTCCACCTATATGAGAAGCAACCACATTTAGTGTTTTGTTTTAGTAAGTAGGATGGGTAAATAGCCTTGCACAGGGATGATCATAAACCACTTTTCTATGTACTGTATATACACAACTATAAGTCAACCTCATGTATAAATCAAGGTCAGCTTTTGGGGTCAAAATTATAGATTTTGATATGACCTGTGGATAAGTCAAGAGTAAAACCTAGGGGCATGTAACAAAAGATCTAAAGGATGAAGCAAAGGAAAGCAATGTCAAAGAACTTACAAAATTCTAGCAGACATAACCATTAGTGCTCACACTAAAGGTTGGATAGATGAGAGAATAGAAGGGAATTAATGCTTCCAGGACAGATTATGCTCTTGCCATTTGCCACGGAATTGTTCCTCTTTTTATAAGAGTAAAAGTACAGGTCTTTCATTTACCTATTGATAAGTTGATCCAGGTTTTTGGGGGTCATTTTTTAAAACCAAAATATCTAGACTTATACATGAGTATATACAGTAAGTGCCTCAGCTCTGACTATTACATATATTCCTTCCAATTTAATTGCTAATGCCTTTTTTGGAGAAAATAAACCCAAATCATCTTACCTAATAATGTCCGCTGTCTTTCTGTCAAGGATTCTGGTTCAGCGAAGCTTGCCCCAAAAAGGCAGAAACTGAATATTAGCCACTTCATGGTTCTAAGCTACTTTATCATAGGTAGATCTGTGCTAGGTAAAAAGAGCAATGGCATGGAAGAAACTTTTATATTCCATAATGACATTGTCAGTCACTAACAAAGCCTGTTGGGGCGTGGTATGATTTGTTAAGTAACTCAGCTAATAATTCACTTTAAAAAGGATACTCACTATGTTTGCTAAGAGTACACATGTCCCTCAAAAGACTGCCAAACTTATTGCTTAAAAAAATAGGGAGAATCAGACTTTGGCCTTATGATGCTAAAAGAAAGATTATTGAAAATGTGCATTTTAAAAACCTTTGAACTGATATAAGGACTCTTTCTAACTTCAGCGTATTGTATGGGGTGAGGTAAAAGAAACTGAGCTGGATTTTTTTTTTTTGCCATGAACTCACCAAAAGCCTTTCTTTATGTAAAGTATGAGGACAATTGCATGACTAGCCCCAAACACTGTGATAGTGTTAGAAGCCTCCCCCATTATTGAATGTTGGCAGTAGCTGCAGCAGTGGCAATTGTAGATGGATGGTGCAACCTCTGAAGGACTGCAGGATAGCCAGTTCAGGACTCTATCCTAAAAAAAAAAAATGCTCACCTCTGCTGTGCACACTTGCTGTTAAACCAAGTATAACTTGCATAACTGTGCTATTTTGCTCCTTCCCACCTACAGCAAAAAAAAAAAATTGAACAACATCCCAGGAGTGGTCTATGTCAGGCCTTGGGTGCATCTACACTGAAGAAATAATGCAGTTTGAGTCCACTTTGACTGCAATGGCTCTATACAATAGAATTCTGGGATTTGTAGTTTTGTGAGGTATCACTCTTTGGCAGAGAAGGCTAAGGACCTTGTAAAATTATAAAGTCCCAGGATTCCATAGGATGGAGCTGCAGAACTTAAAGTGGGGTTAAACTGCATTACTTCTAAGTGTAGGCACTCCTTAAGACTTCTGGCATTTATTGTACCTTAGCAAATTTCATCTATGAATCTACGCAGTGAATGTAATGGAGATCCCACAATTCAGTTACAAAAGAGACCTCATTATACAGCTGGGGACCTGAAGGCATATTCAGAAATAATGTCCAACATTCTCATGTGCATACATCCATTGAGGAAGAGTCATCTTGTTGTAATTCAAAATAGGCTTTAATAGACACCAGGGCTGAATCTGCACACTGCAGATTGGAACTGTAGCTCTGGTGCCACAATAATTGACAATCCCCAGAATTCTACAGCATTGACATGTGGCAGTTGAAGTGATGTCAAACTGGATTATTTATGCAGTATGGTTAGGTTCTAGGACTTTAAAGAATGCTGCCAAATGTTATCATTCTACAGATTCATGTAATATAATTATAAGATTCAAATCTCAATTTCCTCATAAACCTCATGTGCGTATCATGAGCCAATTGCATTCTTCTAGCTTTACCTACTCCACAGCATTGTTGGTAGGATAAAAAAGTAGTCTGTATAAGAATGCCAAACAGAGTTCCCCCTCATCCATTTTACTCCATTTATCATCAACTAATTTTAAGGCAGAGGAGGATGGGATTGAAGGTAATTATCTGTATAGGCAATGTGCTTCATAATTTGGTCTCATATTGTAATTTTGTTTCATATTTTCATTAAGGGTCTATACCCCAAAATACAGGATTTTTAATGTCCTGTCCATTCTCCCTAAAGTACAATCTTTCCGGCTTTCAAGGAACATCCTTTGTAAGAAGGTAAACCTGGAAATCCTATTAGGCAAGCAAACTTTACTTTAGCACTCATTAAATTTATATTACATCTGAATTTTGACTCATGAATGGTAAGTACAGAAAAGACTTTGGCTGCATCTGCACTGCAGAAATAATGTAGTTTGACATCAGTTTACCTGCTATGGTTCCATCCTATGGAATCCTGGGATTTGTAGATTGTGGCATGAGTTTTCTCTGATGGGGAATGCTACATATCCCACAAAACGACAGTTCCCAAAATTCCATAGCATTCAGCCATGACAGTTAAAACGGTGTCAAACTACATTATTTCCGCAGTGCGGACACAGCCTAAGACTGATTGGAATTATAGTGCGACATCATCTTCCTGACTTATGCACCATCAAAGAATGGGATTTCTTATTTCTACAAAAGAAAGGGGGCATTGGCAGGGTACCACAAAAAGTACCACACAAAAACCATTCACTGAAATCTTGGGCTTTATTGATTCTCAGTTGCTCAGTTGAACATAAACTGTTAACTTCTTTGGAGTAAGAAGACTGATCTGATCCCAGTAAGGACCCATGCAAGATCAAGATAAGCATTTGGTGGATCAACCTTAGTTTGTTGTTAACTGCCATCAGGTCAACTTTGACCTCCAGTGGCCCCATGATACTCTATCCTCAAAACCATGCTAAGTTCTTGCAGACCTAGGGCCATGGCCTCTTCGATTGACTCTGTTCGTCTGGGGTGTGGTCGTCCTCTCTTTCTACTACCCTCAACTTTTCCTAGCATTACTATCATTTCTAGTGAGTCATGTCTTTCTATGATGTGGCCAGAATATGACAGCTTCAATTTAGTCATCTTGGCTTCTAGGGAAAGTTCAGATCCAATTTGCTCTTGTCTTTTTAGGCATCCACAATATCCACGTTATTCGCATCACTAGGGAAGGTGCAGGGGTGCAGACCATGCCAGATGTCACCCTAAGGAGGGTTGACACCACTGTTCCTCAAACATCTGCTTTGTGGCAGAAACAGGATGTGGCATTCACTTATGTTCCATTAAAATGCTGAACAGATTATGTGAGTGAGGTGAGGCTCAGTGGGAGGAGAAAGAAGATGCTCACTTTTTTTAACATAAAATTTCCCAAATTGCAAAAAGTAACTTTTAATTTTTAATATAGATATATAGATATCTTTTAAAAACATCACATTATTACCAGATTTCCACTTCAAACTATGTATATGTAAATACATTTAAAATGTGCATATTATATTGTAATGAAAAGTGCAATTTTAATTGTGCTAGTTATATATTTAATTGGGAGAAACAGAGCAATTCCCAATTGGTAAATTGGTCAGGCAAGGCTGCATACTATCACCCTGTTTGTTAGATTTATATGCTGAAAGCATCATAAGACAAGCAGAGTCAGATTCAGGAGAAGCAGGCATGAAGATAGGAAGAAGGAACATGAATGATCTAAGGTATGTGGATGACACAATAATACTGGCAGAAGTCATCACAGGCCTGGAACAGTTAGTGAGGAATGTCAAAGATGAAAGTGTAAAGGCAGAGTTAATGCTGAACATAAAGAAAACAAAACCAAGGGCCACAGAAGAAATATATACATTCAGTCTGGTCAATGAGGAAATTGAAATGGTTAAAGAATTCCTGTACCTATGATCAAACATTGACCAGAGTGGAGACTGCAGTCAAGAAATAATACAAAGACTAGGAATGTGTAAGGCAGCTATGAAAGAATTGGAAAAGATCCTTAAATACAAAGATATACAACAGAGCACTTCAGTTAGAATCTGGCAGGAAGTAGTATTCCCCATCACTATGTAGGGATGCAAGCGCTGGACAGCGAAAGAATCAGACAGAAAGAATATCAATGAATTGGAGTTGTGGTGCTGGAGAAGAGTGCATAGAATGCCATGGATAGCCAAAACATCAAACAAATGGGTCCTTGAAGAGATCAAACCAGACCTCTCCTTGGAAGCCAAGATGATCAAATTGAGGCTGCCATACTTTGGCCACATAATGAGAAGACATGGATCACTAGAAAAAACAACAACAATAATGCTAAGAAAGGTAGAAGCTAGATGAAGGAGGGGAAGACCACAAGCAAGATGGATGGACTCAATTGGGCGGCGTCACAGGCGTGCGTATGCAGAGAATGAGCAGAGCAGTGGAGGACAGGAAAGCTTGAAGGTGTGTTATCCACAGGATCGCCATGAGCTGGGGCCAACTCGAGGGAAGTTAACAACAACATTAACAAAAAGTTGTTTATGTCACAACAATTACTTATTACATTCAGTGATATATAGGAATTATGATGTACGAGTAACATTACTACAAAAACATTACTAAGGATTCTGTATGGTGTGGTACAGGAGGAAGTCAATGGGGGAGGGTGACACCATGAGTTACTGCACTGGCTGACACCAACCCTAGTGATGCCACTGATCCATAGAACTCTTCTCCATCACCACATCTCAGATGAGTTGATTTTCTTCCGATCAGCTTTCTTTGACACCCAGCTCTCACACCCATACATGGTAATGGACAGTATTTGGTTTTTAAAATTTTTTCCCTCCTTCTCCTTGTTCATACTGGAAGGGAATGTGATATGCAACCGCACCGCCACTTTGATCAGAGAAAGAATGGAAGGAGGAAGGAGAAGGAGAAGTAAGGCCCATGGAGTCTTGCTGCAGCTTGCAAAGCAATTCTATGTAGACCTACTCAGAAATAAATATTTAGTTCCATATACTTGCACACGTAAATCTGTGGAATCCTCACTGTAGAACTATAATCTTAAAATTACACAAGTCTTTCTTACTCACTATCCAGATAGCAAAGTCCAAAGCGGTCTGGACTTATCAGTAGACCAACTGTTTATATTACAGTGTACACTTCTGGGATCAGAAGCCTAGGAGGGTTTACTTGTAAGTAAATCCCATTAAGTGCAATGGGACTTAGGTCCAAAACACACTGCAGAAATAATCAAGTTTGAAACTGCTTTAACTGCCCTGGCTCAGTGCTAGGGAATCCTGGGAATTGTCGTTTGTTGTGGCTCTCTGACAGAGAAGGCTAAATGTCTTATAAAACTGCACTTCCCAGAATTCCCTAGCATTGGGAGCCGTTAAAGGAGTCTCAAAGTGGATTATTTCTGCAGTGTGTTTTGCACCTTAGTTCCCTGAAACAGACTGTCAAAAAGAGCCAGATTCCCAGCAGACTGGCGACGTGGCATTCAGACAGCAGTATGCCCCCAGTACACCAGGAAAGTGCATGGCCAACAGCATGTGTGGTGGATCCCCAGCGTTTGAAGGTGTAGAGTTAACATGCTGCAAGGAAGAAATGCTGAAAAACGTATCACCAAAGTGGCATTCATTCCCCAGTGTGAAAAGGAGCAGATTTTTCCTGCTTCTTTTTTTCCACCAGGAAAAGGCCAGGTTGGTGAGGTTGTGTGTGGTTGCTGTAGCCCCAAACCTAGTTAGTAAGGGGCGATGGTGAGTCACTCCTTATCCGCCTTCTGTTTCACCACTGGGTGTGGATAGGATTCCAATGTGCCCTGTCTTAGGTCCATAGACTTATGCCTCTATGTCCATAGAATTCTCAGTATAGAATTGGGACCTTAAAAGCTACACACAAGACTTCATTGCTCATTAACGAGATAGCAAAGTTCAAATGCTTTACTTATGAGTAGACTAGCTGTTTGGCTTCCACTACACACCTCTGGGAGCATAAAGCTTGGCTGGTTTCAGGCAAAGATTTTTTTCCCCTAGGAAAACTTAGGGCAGGAGCAGACAGCTCAAAAGGGATACCTTCAGGGCATCATCAGTGCATGATGTTTACACGTCATGATGATGCCCTGAAGCCATCATGAAAACCTGGCTTTTTGCTGGCCGAAAAAAGACAGGCTCTTTTTCATCCGGCTCAAAGTTGGATTGGGGCTGCACTGTGTGTTTGCTGTGGGCCCCAATCCATCTTCAGAAGGGGTGACTGCAAGCTGCCCCTTCCGTCCCATCTGTTTCCCCCCTTAGTTTTGCTGATGTCAGATCCTGAGATGTGGTTAATTTAGGAATGTTATATCTATGCTATTAAATAACTGGTACTCAAACTTTTTGTCCTTGGAACCTCCCTTTACATCTATATGTGGATGTCACCCCCCCCCCACTCCATGTAGTATAAGAATAAAAATATTTTGCTTATTTATTTTACATATTTTCCCTCACACATTCATGTATATTTTAACATTTTATAAGGGAATTACATGGTTCCAATTAAAACAATTTTATTTAAAGTACATTCAAAATTTAACTCAATGCATGGTAAATTTTACACATACATTTTTTTTTAGGAAGAAGACAGATCAGGGCATCCAAATCTCATGCCCTTCAAGGGATCCTGCCCCACAGTTTGAGAACAACCCTGTTAAATAATTTCCCCATTCCCATGGGAAATAATGCCTCTCTTTACTTCTAAGTTGAAAATTATATAGGATGTCTGTTTACTGCTAAAGAAATGGCACTAGTGTTTGGTATTCACAGAATCTTGAACAGTTCTGTGATTTTTCCCATGTCTTGCTTAGATGTGATTCTGCCACAGTGATGCCAGATCCCTCACTTCTCACACACATTCTGTCACTCTTAGTGCCATTTTGTATGCCAAACTCTGTTCCCAGCTTTCAATACCTTCCACCTCAACATCCACTTTCACCATGAAGGATGTCAACAGAGCTGATTTTTCTTTTCCCTTCCACCAGCTTCACACACACACACACCGCCGGCTCTCCAGTTTAACTGTCAAGCTGATTCCCCCACCCAAAGGCTGCATCTGTGCTATTGAATTAATGCAGTTTAGCACTACTTTAGCTGCCGTGGCTGAATAATATGAATTCTGGGATTTATTGGTTTGTGAGATATTTAACTTTCTCTGTCAGAGAGCTCTGATGCCACAACAAATTACAAATCCCAAGATTCAATAGGTCAGAGCTATGACCGTTAAAGTGATGTCAGACTGCATTTAAGTGGATGCAACCCCAGTCTCCTCTCTCTGACCCTATCCCTCCTCTCTCCCTCCTTTCCCACACAGATATAGACACAAGCCACTCCATACCCCACCTCTACACACAAATGAATGATAAGGGAGAGTTTTCTTTAAAGATTTTATTCATTCTCAACAGTAATACTGCCATGAGAGGTGAAAGTTACAGAAGAATCAAATCCTTGTTTCCTTTCATTTGAAAAGTTGGCACGTGACAAGATAGCAAGCAACAAAGGGCGTGTTGGCATATTAGGAATTTATCTCCAGCCTTCTGCCTTTGCTGAGCTGAAAGAAAATACGAATAAATCATTGTAGGCAGGACTAAAAATGAGAGCATGTATTTAAGTTAACCTTGCAAAAGGAGAAATGAATGAAGTGTAGATGAAGGGGGAGGATTGGTTATGTTGAGTGTATCCATATTAATAATAATAATAATAATAATAATAATAATAATAATAATAATATTAAAGAAATACAACTGACACCATTTTAACTGTGCTCTCTGACAGACCATACTGAATACCTCACCAAGCCACAAATCCCAGGATTCCACATGATGGAGTTAAAGTGTTGACAAACAGCTTTATTTATGCACTGCGGCAATAGCATTAGTGACTTGACCATTACATAAAAAGACCCATCAAGCATTTGTTGCTTTGTAGAATCCCCTCCTTCTTCTGTACTCAATAATAGCAGATCTTTAAATCATGGCTTTAGAGAGACTTTGGTTCATCTTGTGTACATATTAACTTTCTTCCAGTATACCAAGTGCTGTAAACTATGTTTCAGAGGAATGATCTGGCAAAACCATCTCCAGGTATTCCTTGCCCAAGAAAATCCTATGAAAAATTTATGGGGTCAACTTAGGTCTATGGGGGCCTTGAAGGCACGTGCGCACACACACCAGCAGTCTTCCAGCAAGATCTGACAGCTTCTACAGTAATAAAAAATCCTGCAAATCTTGTTCTCTGGTTGGAAATGTAGGTTGGATACACCAGACCCTATTCATAGTGATCTCCTTCATACAGCGTTAAAATCACTAGTGGGGAGGGGAAATGTGAAAAGCTCAGAGGAGAAAGTATTGAAGTATATGTATGCCTGGAAAGCCAGTGCAGTGTAGTGGTTCGAGTGCTGGATTGCAACTCTGGAGTTAAGGGATCAATTTTCCGCTGAAGCATAAAAACCCATTAGGTGATCTTGGTCAAGCTACACTCTCTCAGCCTCAGTGCCAACCCCCCCTCTGAAGAACCATGCCAAAAAACCCCCAGTAAGTTTGCCTTAGGGTCACCATAAGTAAAAAATGACTTGGAGGAACACAATGACATTGTATCATCATATCTGGCTGTAAATGCAAAACACATACCTAAAAATTCCAAGAGCTTAAACAAAGCACACTGAAAGCAGCAGTAATGACACTAAGGTCCAAAACACACTGCAGAAATAATCCAGGTCGAGACCGTTTTAACTGTCCTGGCTCAGTGCTAGGGAGTTCTGGGAACTGTAGTTTGTGAGACATTTAGCCTTTTCTGTCAAAGAGCTCTAGTGCCACAATAAACTACAATTCCCAGGATTCCCAAGCACTGAGCCAAGGCAGTAAAAGTGATATCAAACTTATTTCTGCAGTGTGTTTTGGACCTAGGCTATCCTCTAGTTTTTCAAAGCATGCAAAGGACCATGGGTAGACAGGGAGAGGCCTGATTTATAATTTTGTCCTAGAACAAGTAGGAAAAAAAAATCTTCTTAGGAACTTGTGAACATAACATGCACACAAGCAATGAACTTCTTAGCCCACTTGATTTCTCAGGTTTAGTGAGCTACAGATTATGGCTGGATTTGTAATCGCTAACATGAATTTGAAAATTAATTTGTTGTCATTGTTTTCATAGGGATCGCAAAAGGAACAAATTCATTTTTGAAAATGTAAACCTTCATTTAAAAATACTAAAAATGGCCTAATCTCCTCAAAATCACTACCTCCAAGAAGGAAATTATACAAATGTTGAACAAATTGTTATTATGTCTGTTGAATGAGTTGCCTTTGCATGATTAAAATTACTTTTGAAATTGTTTGAAAGCAGCACATTCAGAGTAATGGATTCATTTTTAACAAGTTATTTTCTGAGAATGCTCTCCTTCCTTTGGGATTATCAGTCAAAAATAAGTGATATTTTTTTGCATGAGCCATATTTGCACACCAGCTCACCTCAGATGGTTAGTGCTCTCCAAGAGCAGCCTTGATCCGTTCAATCAGCTTTGGCCCCTAGAAGAAAAGACACACATACTTGAGATCATATTTGGGACCTGTATCTATATCTACAAGTTTGCATAATGCAGACAGGCAGCTTCTACAGTTTCTTTCTCTCTCTCTCAGTCTCTCTCTCAGATACACTATATGACTTATCATCTGTTCCATTAATCATTGAAGCATCTCTCCATACAAGAACAGCCAACATTTTTGTTGGCTTTTTATGATGATGTCTGATTAAAGTAAAAATGTGATGTGATGTAATATTTTTAAAGAAAATTAAAAATAATAATTTCATTTTTAGAAAATAAAATAAAATTTAATAATGTAAAATTTAAGGTTTTTTTTAATTAAAAAAAAACCATTATCCTTTCTCCTCCCACTGAGCCTTGCCCCACTCACAAAATCCCTTCAGCATTTGAAAGGGGCACAGATGAACACCACAGCCCATTTTTGCCCAAAGGCAGATGTTTGGGGAGCAATGGTGTCACCCCCTTTAGAGTGTCACGTGGTGCAGTCTGAACTCCCCCAACCCCCCTAATGATGGCCCTGGTCTGAGGAACAGCTTCTTACTGATATGCAGGCATTCATACACACACATGCCCGACACCACTCTGCTTCTGAAAAGAAGTCCAAGGTCCTGCAATTACATCTCTATGAACTTATAAAAACAAACCCTGTAAACATATTGTAAGGGACTGCAAATTCTAAGAATTGTGGTGGTGGTGGGGGAGCCCTGGGTCCTTTTCCTTCATAAAAATATACATGCCTCTTCAGCAAAGCATTCTTCATGGTTTGCAACTTCACAGCATTTTGTCACCATACCGCCAAAATCCACAATAGCAATTGCAAGTTGTTGTTCTGTTATCTCAGGTTTGTGTTTAATCACGTTGACAAGTATCCTGTAATGAGAACAAGCATTATTGTTTTTGTCTGACTACCAGCAAAAAGATTCTACACGAAATGTAGAAATGGCCTTTTTTTTTTTTTTTTAAATGTCTTTGGTTTCACTCTTGTGCTAGAAGCAAGAAATCTGATGGGGATTAATGAACATGCAATTTGAACATTGGTACATCAAAACAGTGTGTCTCATTGAGAACAACTAAGTGAGCAAAATAACCTTTTTGCAATTTTGGAGAGGTAGAAACCATAAGAGAATGTAGTGAGGAGACGTAAATCCTTAACTTGGTCACCTCAGTCAGAGATCTTCACAAATATCATGAACGGTAAGTATGGGGCTTTACAGACCGCCCAAAATGGGCGGTCTGAAGCCTTCTTTGTTTGCTGTGGAACTTTGCTGCAGCAGTTAGATACAGCGGCGAAGCAGCGCATCAAAAAAGGAGCAGAAAACCCCCGCTCCTTTTTAGTGCCACAGTTGCGGCACAATGTAAAGAAAAGGCCCCATTGGGCACCTTTCCGCCGCCACAACCGTGCAGCTCCATCTAAAAGCTGCACAGTTGCAGTGGCATGCTTACGCATACCATCTAAATGGCGTTACGTGACAACGCAGGCGTCATCACGTGCTAGGGTTAGGGAGTGTGAAAATGATGTGCACTCCCTAACCCTAATCCCGCCACACAGACAGCCCTTTTGGGCCATCTATATCAGGCCAAAGAGGAAAAGCAAGCTAGGCCTCTCCCCATAAGAGCTTACTTTACACATGAGATAGAAGTTTGGTCTTGGGGTATGTGTCCTCATTATAATATGATGTCAGGTTAATGATGATTGTCAGGAAAATATTGGTTGAGTGGCTGTTACATCTTGACTGTGGGAACATATTTCCATTAACTGTTCAAAACAGGGTCTAGGAAAACAGAAATAGGAAAGCAAGGAAGCAAGAAGTAAGTAAGTAGAGATTGTAGAAAACAGTAGGATAATGTAATCCAGAGGTCATTCAAATTAGGGGCTTACTGAATGACTGAGACAGGGGGTGCATCTACACTGTAGAAATAAAGCATTTCTAAACACCATTTTAACTGCCAGAATTCTGGGGTTTGTAGTTTTGTGAGGCACCAGCACTCTTGGCATATTAGTCTGAAGACCCTGTAAAACTACAAATCCCTGAATTTCATGGGCTGGAGCTACTTCACTTAAAGCAATGTCAAACTGCATTCTTTCTGCAGTGTAGCTACAACCTGATAGGTCATTTAAAGGAGAATAATATAGCTAAGAAATTAAATATAAGAATGTATAGACAGAATAATTGTAAATACTCAGGAGTTACAAAAGTGACACAGGGTGATGCATTGGGTGATTGGAAAGAACGAGCCCAGGTGCTTCTGATATCTTACTCTTGTTTCATTTTTTTCTGGTCATCGTCTTTAGCACTGCAGTAATCTCCATGTATGGTGAGCAATGAAGGATCAAATGGGCCAGGTTGATATTCTGGATCAGGTCCTAAGCCAGAGAAGCACTCTCGACGGCCGCTGTAGGAGTCACCACAGCATTTGCAAATTTGTTTGTTGATGTGATGTTCTTCATGTCTGTCACAAATACTTCCTATCACTAGCTCCGTCTAGAGAGAGAGAGAGAGAGAGAGGAAAAATGAAACTGGCTTTTCAACTGAAAAAAATGTTCAAATATACTCACAGTATGTGTAAAATTTCAAGTTAGTTATGAGCATCTCCAAGTTAAGCATCTCAAAGTTAGGAAATGCTAAACAGCTTAGAGCAGTATGTGTTTAGTTTAATTCAGTGTTATAAAATTGCAGTACCAAAGATGTATGGACAGAACAGAAACAAAGAACCATATTAAGAGTCCAACATCAAATCATATGGGAAAAAGGCTTATAGAACTGCACAGGGCACTAACCAGTCAAATACTAAACTCAGTAAACGTCACTAAGGAGTTTATCACACGCATTTTCCAGCCCAACCTGTGCACTGGATGGGACTGGGCTGGAACAGGGAAAAATGGGTTTTACTGCACACAAAATTGCTGCTGCACTGCTGTCTCACCATGATCCATCCCCAAGCAGTGTTCTGGAGGCCGATTTTGGTAAGATGGAAAGCTTCCACAGTACCAAAATCGCCACCAGAGCACTGTTTGGGGATGGATCATGGTCAGATGGCAGTGCAGCAGCAATTTTGTGTGTACAACCCATTTTCCCCTGTTCCAGCCTGGTCCCCTTCCAGTGCACAGATCAGGCTGGAAAATATGTGCAATAAACTCAAAAGACACAAATTGGATATTTTTAGGTGAGTGACAGCCAGTTGAGGACTGAACATTGCTTAACTTCTTCTGGATGGAGTAGCACTTCTGACTTGAAAGACTCCACACACAACTGAAAATGCTGCTGGGTCCAGCTTACAGTTGACTCTACTACTATTTTTGCACACTTTTGGCAAGCAGAGCTGTTGTCATCCTACTTAGAGAGGTCAGATCTGGCTACTGTCATGTATGATTTGGTCATATCCAGGTAAAGATAGGGTTATACCCTTTGGTCATATCTAGGCAAGGTTATTACAAATGCTGCCAGAAGGGATGTTTTTGCGGGCTCTGCCTAGTATTCTGAGATTAGTTCATCTGTATATAACATATTGATCTTTCCAAATAAAATTGAAAATAATTGTTATGTTTAAAGACTCAGAAGATATGGGTGCAGGGTATTTCACAGAATGTTTAGGTCAAAATTGTGCTAAAGTAGAAAAGAGAAAAAAAATTAATACTGAGGAAACAATACTCACATATCCTTCAGCACATGCCAGTTTGTGGGCATCATCCATCTTGCAGCATTTGGCAGCAACATCTTTGAAATGCTCTGTGTACTTATGGAGTTCTTTAAAGGTAAGCTGTGGTGCTTTCTTGGTGTAGAGAACAAGGAGCCTGCAGCAAAGATAACCCAGTGGGTGCTAGTCAGAGAGGAAACAAAGTGTAATCCTCAGTAAAAGTGAGTTAGTGATAGTGTTCAAGGAGTCTGAGGGAGGGATCCCTTCAAACAGAAGGATGAGCTTATAGGAGTTTAGAAAAAAGGGTGAAAAGGTCTTATGTGGGTATCCATTGTTGGGATTACAGAAATGAAATCTCTGGAACTTTACTTCAAGAGGTATCCACATTTATCAATACCCCTAGTATATATCTCTTTGCAAATTATATTAGCTGAGATGATGGATCAAGTAAGTGTAAAACCTGACCCATGCAGCTGTGTGTCCTCCCCTGATCCTGACAGCTGACAAGCCAAAGAGGGAAATTATTGCTGCTGCTTATTAGTTGGATGTGTGTGAAGGAAATGAGGCAACTCAAATGATGAAGAAGTCATTAGTCTCAAATGCGAGGGAAAAAGAAATGGTATCTATATCTTTAGTTTTTTAAAAATGTTAAAGGCCACTGAGTACCCTGCTCCTTTTTGCAAACTTGAATCACATGAGAATTACATACTCATTCTGGTAGAGGTAGTCTCCCATTTGCCCATATTGGTCGCAGCGGGTTTTCAGCAGTTCCAAGGTTTCAGCAATGTGTTTGTTCAGTTGTTCTTCCTAAATGAAAACATAAATAATTTTGAAGATTAATAATAATAATAATAATAATAATAATAATAATAATGGAGCACAGCTACAGTGGATGATCTTGGGAAGAAGACCGAACTGGCTTCTTAAAAATCCACTGATATTTATTAGGGCTTGAAAAATGTTTACAAGTTGTCTTGTTGCAACTGTCAACTTCTGCAAGCCTTTTTTTCTTTTTTAGAATCATAGTAACATAGAGCTGGAAGAAACTACAAGGGCCATCCAGTACAACCCCCTTAATGTTCTTGAGTGAGAGTGAAAAACGATGTTTTGCTTTTCATTTTCAGTGGGTTCTGCACAAAAGGACTGTATGTGATGCAAACTAATATGTTTTATGATTTTTTTTATGTTTTATGAATATGAATCTTAGCAATGCAACACCAATCTTGCATCATGTTTCTTACAATCATTATGCTGTACGTTGCACAGTTTCCCACTGGTGCCTCATACCATTGGCATGTTAGAGATAGAGCAGGGAAATAATAACAATGCAAGCTCCAATATGTATTTTGAAATATAAGTAGTCGGTTATTGCAGGGATCTCACAAGTGTCTGAAAACTTGGCTTTGTTTCTGTTTCTCCCTTTTCTTGTCAGATCCCATTTCATCATCATACAAAATGTTCATCAACAATTGCATGATTATTGCAAAATGCGATCTTTTGTTTAAAGTGGCAGACAGAGCCAAAATTAAATTTGGTGAAGAGAAAACACAACTTACCCCTTTTGCTAAGCATGTTTCAGGATGCTCTTCAGTGCAGCAGTTCTCCAGTAACTCCTTATACCCTTTGGCAGATCTCAGAAGCAGCTGTGGAGAGAGTTTACCTTTTCTCCTTCCATACTCATAAAGAAATCTGTAACATGTAAAAGATTTTGTGAGTATACTGTCACCACTGTCACAACCTAGTAGCACATTTTAGCATGTTTAAAGCTCATTTGAAATGTGATGGTGGAAGAGAGTTCTATGGATACCATAGACTGCTACAAAGATGGATGAATCCTTGAGCAAACCAGGCCTGCGCTCTCACTAAAACCTCAAATGACTAAACTGTTGTACTTTGGACATATCATAAGACAGCACGACCCATTGGAAAAGATGATAATACTGAGTTAAGTGGAAAGTAGTAGGGAAAGAGAATGGCTGTGTTGCAGGTAGATTGACTCCATCAAGGAAGCCATGGCCCTTAGCTTCTAAGACCTGAGCAGGAGTGTTGATGGCTGGGCCTCATGGTAGAGATCTCTCATTCATAGGGCGCACTAGGGCTGCATCTACACTGCAGATATACTCTTGTTTGACCATTTAGCTGCCATGCATCAATCCTATGGGATTCTGGGATTTGTAGTGTTGTGAGACATTTGGCCTTCTATGTCAGAGAGCTCTGGTACTACAACAAATCACAGTTCCCAGAATTTGACAGCACTGATTGTCAAAATGGATTATTTCTGCAAGATGGATACAGTCTAGATGGCAGATTCTAATAATAAGACATCTACATGATTTCAGACAACTAACTTAGCTGGCTTGGTACTGGTGCCTTGTAGAACGATGGGATCCAATAACCCTACCCCATACTGAGAACAGATAAAGTATATGAACTCCTGTCCCAGGAGATGTAAGGTCTTCAGATAAAGGTTCATGTTTTGTGTGTGCTATTATCATCCACTACTTTTCAGCTCTTTTGCCAGTTACCCTTTGCTTTTGCACAGGGCCAATGTGATGTTTTCTGCTTGATTCTTGCCCTGTTTCATTTTGTGTTAATATTCTGCCATTTAACTTTGATATATATTGTAATAAAGTTTTACTGATTTGTTTTGAAATGATTGCTCTTTTAATTTGTGTCCTTTAGTCTTGGACATGTTTGTAATGTTGTTCCCACAAATCATCATCATCATCATCATCATCATCATCATCATCATCATTTTATAGTGTATGATAAAACAAAAATAAATGAACAAGAGTCCAGGGCTACATTTGCACTGCAAAAATAGCAGATGTCCCTCCATATCCATGGATTCTTTATTCATGGATTCAATCACCCATTACTTGAATGTAACTATTAAATAAATAAAAACATTGATTTTTCCATTTTATGTAAGGGACATCATTTTATTATGCCATTGTATTTAATGGGACTTGAGCATCCATGGATTTTGGTATCCATAGAGAGTACTGGAACCAAACCCCTGTAGATACCAAAGGCCCACTGTAATGCAATTTGGCATTGCTTTAGCTGCCATGGCTGAATGCTATGGAATTCTAGGATGTGTAATTTTCTGTCAGACAGATCTGGTGCCACAACAATTTCCAGGATTCCATAGCATTGAGCCAGGGCAGTGAAAGCCGTATCAAAGTGAATTATTTCTGTACTTTAGTTGCAGCCTGAGAAAGAATTCTTGAAAGCAAATCTGCTGTGGAACAACTTTGTTTAGATTAACTAGACTATGGGCCAAAACAGATAGCCCTTTAAAGCCTGCTTCTGGGCATCTTGGGAACTTGGCATTTACATGCTGCACAAATTGTAGGTGTCTGGAAGCCACCTGGACACCACCCAGACACCCAGACATGGGTGGCTTCAAGACGCTCTGATGACGCGGTGTTTACACACTGCACACTGCTGAAGCATCTTGAAGCTGCCCTGGGGCTGCAGCAGGACTGGGAAAGGTGGCTCTTTCCCAGCTCAAATAGGAGTGGTTCTTTTCTGCTCCTATTTGGGCTGGATTCAAGGTGGATTGGGGCCATGGCATGTGCTTCCTGTCTGTGCATCGGTGTGCTGTGGTTTGGTTGCTGTGGCAACAATGTGCAGCAAAAAGGGGCGGTGTTTCACCACCCATGTGTACCGGGCCTGAATTTCCTGTGCCTTACTTTGCCACATGTTGGTTCTTATTTTCGGCATAATGCTGGCACACTTCTTTGTTATCCACAAATTCTCTGACTGTTTCTGACAGATCTGCAGGCTTTTCATCATTCTCCATATGAACAATGCATTCTGCTCGTTGCGTGGGAGGTTTTTCACAGCAAGGTGCCAATTTCGACGAAATCTCATTTTGGTGAGCACAGACATGTTTTGTCAGTTTTTCCTACAAGAAAGAAAGTTCACAAACAAACCATTATTTGAAGGAAACCACTTTCACATTGTAGCCTGGCAAAGCCTGGAGTAGATTTCCTTGGAAGTTTATCCTTCACAAACAGATCTTGCCCTATATTGCATGGATTCTTTCCCTCAGCTAGAAGCACTCCATTTGACAACAGCTTCTCCTGCAATGTAAATATGCAAGGCATTGTAGCCTATTTGAAGCTACAAGATACAGAATGATGCCCAAATGGTCTGGACAACATCTGCTATAAATTGAATGTGTGCTATCTAGGACATAGCTCAAAATCTCTTGAGATTAGCATAGGTTCACTGGCACATATGTAATTTCTGTCAGGTAAACCAATACCATGAACAAACATTTGATATTTCTATGAGTGCATCTACACCGTGCAGATTGACACCACTTTGACTGGCAAGGCTCCATCCTACAAATTCCAGGATTCCATAGTCTGGAGTTACCATCTCCCCACACCTTGAGCAAACTTTCAGCTTTGCACAGACTATCATCCTTTCAATTCTTTTCCTGTAGCCAATTCTAAAAGTTGTTGTGGCTTCATGGGATTGCATTGTGTGGCAGTGGGGTATATTGCACCCCACCAGACTCTGCAGCGGGGGGGGGGGGGAAGGCTCCCTTCTACGTCATTTCCATAAACACTTCCAATGCCTTCTATGCAAGTTCTCTATGTTTTCTTCCTCCTCTTTAGACCAAGGAAAGTTCCTTTCTTCCCCAAACAGGAAATAAACCATACATGTGACTCTTATTTAAAAAAAAAACAAGCAGCAGAGGAGCAAATATGTGGCAATTTTGGGGCCAAAAATGGGATTCTTTCTCTCTATGTTTGTGTGTGTGGAGGGGGGGTATGCATGGACCATTTTTCAGAGGTCTACATCATTTAGCCAAAGTCGCATAGCAGGCAAAATCTGGCCCCTGCTATCTCAGCCTCTTCCTACAGGCATGGCTCACTCCTTTGACATATGCATATGGCTATGATAGGATGGGTTTTTCTCTCTGTTGAAAATTCCAAATACATACACACAGTTGATAATATTTGCATAGGTATGGAACTGAGGTATACAATGGCAGGTGGTGGGGTCTGCCACAGAAGTCTTCAAACCCATCCCCCCCAACTTGTGTTTATTGTATGTACAAAGTTGAGCTCAGGAGTTTTGGCCAAACCTTCATTGTCATCTGATTTTTTTCTATGATATTCTCAATTTTCTGAAAAGGATAATTTTTTTTTTGTTTTATCTTGTTTTGTTCTGTTTTCAGTGCAACAAATCCTCTTTCAAAGATTTGGAAAACAGAATGGAGATTTCAACAGGAAATTCAACTATTGCCCAAAGGATATCAAAATCTAGGAAGAGAATGGGAGATTTTTTTGGAGCAATTTAGGTTTGGTGTAATGGGAATAAAGTGAACAACTCTTACCCGGTCAAGCATACACTCTATTGTATCACCTTTGCAACACTCTTCATGGATGTGTACAACATCATTAACTATCTTGGAAAGTGTAGCAAAATCAGCCCCTGGGAACTTCTGGGATAAGGAAGCAAGTTTCCTGGAGTGACAACAAATGAATGATTAGGATTGTTGTGAAAGAGCTTCAGTGTCACATCTATAATGTAGCGACTATATTTCTGACTGGAATACTGGAGTCCCAGGTCAAGAGTGGGATGCAAATCTTTGAATATTTTGTCCTTGTATGCAATTTCCATGGTTTTCTTTTGGATGTGGAAGAAAGAAACACTTCTCTGCAGTATTTATCTGGTATTTGGCCATCCTGCAGTATTGTGGGGCAATTATTCCATGAAAGAAATACAAGCATAACCCCACAATCTTCACGTAACCCCCACCCCCATGTATTATTTCCATTATTGGATGAGAAGAACAGTACAGCCCATGTATCTGCAGGACCTTACACTTATCCCCCCTTTTTCCCAGGGGGAAAAATTCTTTCTAGGAATTTTTCTGCTTGAAATCCAGAGCTATACATGAGCCTATTTTCTCCTTTATTGATACCCTGCCCCCAAGACTTGCCTCCCTTGGCACCAGAAGCACATTTCAGAAAGCATTTATTCCCATGCCCTCATGGAATGAATCCTTATTGGAAGATGGTCTGGAGCTGAACTCCAGATCTTCAACTGTTTCATCCTATGCTAGTCTTCTCCCTGCAGAAGGGGGAAATAAATGTCCCTCTATAGTATTCTCCATGTATTGAAAAGTCCCAAAGTATGTAAGAGGAATTACTCTGCACAGAAAAAACCCCAGGATTTTTAGTTGCACAAGATTTTTACCTGTGAAATTCTCATACAATTTTCTCCTAGTTTTCCAAAAATATTAATTATTATTTGTTCCCAGGACTAAAAACTGGGTTTCCCAAATCTTGCAAACTCAATGTTTTTAAAACATGGGAATGTATATCATTTAGGAAACTTTTAAAATAAAATAAAATAAAATAAAATAGCATCTGTACTTACAGTGCCTTCAGTGGTTTGTCTCCAAATTTCTTCAGGATGGAACAAGCGTGTTTCTGCATAGCCACATCTTCCATCATTTGCTTTTTTACAAGTGGTGCCTGTGACAAAATGAAAACTTATGTAGGCAATGTGAGGTAAATTTTTAGTTCAATAATCCACTAGCAGATTGGAATGAAGAAGAAAGCAAAAGCTGAATTTCCTCATGAGTGACTTACAAGTGCTTGTGAAACTATTCAAAGTCAAAGTAGTTTTAAATGTTAATTTCCCTCAATGAGATTAAGACAGAAATCCACAAGAATCTGGTTTTTGATGGATTGTGCCCACATATTCCACAGCTACATAGAATTTTGCATACTTAAGCATGTTCTGGAAGGTCCTGGAGGATTCCTTTGTCATTGTGTCTCCAGCTATAGGGACACCATTAGATACTTTTCTCTCTCCCCCCTTCCACTCCATAGGTCAGTAAATGGCCAGTAAATGGACTTCTCCCAGACAACAGCTGAAACCCACTGGAGGGGAAACAGAGTGAAGTCCTGTCGGGATGGAAATATATGTTTCCCCATGCAAAATCTTGACTACTGTACATTGCTTCACTTGTGTACATAAATAAGATCTGTAGGACAGAAGGGGAGCAATGGACTGAGAAAACTGTGGGTTGAAGTTGCTATTCTAAAAATAATTTTCAAATTATAATTTGTAAACAAGGAACTGGAAACAAGGGATTTCCAGTAGATATGAACAGTGGACTGGTACCTCTGTTCATCATTACTGGTCAGAAACGGGCTATTGCTCCTGCTATCGACTTATAAAGGACAAAGTGTGCAGTGATTAATGTTTCATTGGTTGGTGCTATGTCAATAGATCCCTGGTGGCACAGTGGTTAAATATTGGTACTGCAGCTACGACATTGTGAGTTTGATCTCAGGGGGCTCCAGGTTGACTCAGCCTTCCATCCTTTGTAGGTTGGTAAAACTTGTTGGGGGCAATTGGTTTACACATTGTAAGCCACTTAAAGAGTGCTTAGTTCACAATGAAGCGGTATAGAATTATAGGTACTGTTGCTATTGCCATTGCTATCTCTATGAATTTTTTAGGCCAAGCTTGCCATGGGGAAGAACCATGTGCTCACCTGGGCAGTGAGCAGACATTAAAGAAACAAGAGAAGAAGATGCTGTCTAACACCTTAATAATTTCAAGGCTTGATTTGGATTATAGTGACACACCTTTTCACCAAAGCAGGCAGCCTTGTCCTCTGCTTGGCAGCAAGTAGTCAGGACATGGTCATAACCATAGAGGGCTTTCATGATTGTGGCAACTTTTGCTTTGGGATACCGTATGCTGATCTCATAGAGGTAACTGTAGGAAGAGAAAGACAGATCAAATAACGTGAGAAGCACTTTCTTATAAATGAAGAACCAAGTGCTATAGGAAAAGCTGCTGTTTACTCTAGTTTAAGCTAATAATAGGATTCAGACCTTGGGAGCTTCGAAGAGTTCTAAGGTTTTTAGGGGCTAAAATCTGATGACCAACACAATAAAACACCAGAATGATAAACAGTAAGAACTTCACAGAAACCAAAAGAGTAATTAAAAAAGAGCATGATCAGCAACAAGATGTTGTGTGTTATTCTGAAAATGAAATCAAAGAAAAGAAATTAAATGAAGAGATGGGCTAGAATAACGAAGAAGACTGCAGGATTGACTGGGTTGCACTCAGAAAGGAGAATATATTGCAGGATAGGTAGGCAAAAGTCTAAGCGGAAAGACTTGTTACTGGCCTCACTTGGTACTTGACAGCCTACATGAAATGGCAGTCTGAACTTGAATTTATCTTGCATTAGAAAGAGTGACTAGCATTAGAAAGTCATGCATGTTACACCATTGCATTCAGAAGAATTCTTCAAAATAGCAGCAGTGAATTGATTTACTTACTGGCCCAACACATCCTTTTTGTTCTCTGCAAATTTTTGGCAGGCCACCTCTGGGCTTGGTTTTTCATAGGGTGGAATGAATCCTGGAGTTGAATTTTTATGGGCCAAGAAACATTCATTTCTTTCTGGATCAGCTTTAGCACAGCAATCAGTAAATCCATATTTCTCAGCAAAACCTTGTTCATGACATATTTCATCAAGGAAAACAGTGCCCTGGTGGACAGATACAAAATCTTGCATGAACTCATGAGAAATGAAAATCAATGGCTTATTCACAGCAGACTAACATATCTTGTTGGAAATCTCTCATGCCCCTTAAATTATCAGCCCATATCAACAGTGCCTTATGTGATTAAACAAAGGGCAAAAACACACTGCAGAAATAATCCATTTTCAGACCACTTTAACTGCCCTGGCTCAATGCTAGGGTTTTCTTTGACCTGTACTTTTGTGAGACACTTAGCTTTCTCTGTCAGGGAGTGCTGGTGCCACAACAAACTACAGTTCCCATAATTCTCCAGCACTGAGCCAGGACAGTTAATGTGGTCTCAAACTAGATTATTTCTGCAGTATTTTTTGGCCCTTAGTTACTACAAAGAATTATTCCAGTATGTTCTCTCAGCTGGCTATAGTAGCTAGAGCTAGGGTTGCTAGATGGGATATGGGTCAGAGGTCTTACAACTGTAATCCTAAATAGATCTTGGAAAAGGATGAAGTATCATAAAGCTCCATCATGAATGAAAAAGGTACCTGTCCTATTTCACCATAAGTTAACCAGGAGAATAGAGGAGAGACAATGGAGCAGCGCTTAACTCCGTTCTGGAGGCAATAGTCCTATTTAGAAGGGATGGTGGCAGCTGAAGGTTAGGTTTTGGGAATTAAGAGAGGACCTTCATCTGGTTTGATGGAGCTTTATGGTACCTTAGTCTGCTCCTTGACTTGTTTGTGGTTAACATTATAGGAGCCCCATCCTCATTTTACCCTGTTCTTTGTTCTTCCAAGTTGAATATTAAATAATAACTATATATGTCTCTCAAATTCTGCTAAAATTTTGGAAATCTTGCCAACAATTACCAATGCTCTGCCAAATCCATATTTTATTAACATCTTACTACAACTCTTGATGCTAGATAAACCTTCATCTGCTCCAGTGGGGCTTTCTAGATTGGCAAAAAGAAGTGTGTTCATGGCTGCATGAAACTCTAGCCTTTAGATGAGAAAAAGGGAAAGTGTGCCATGAAAATCCTTTTTTTTTTTTTAGTTTTAGGGGAGAAGAAGCGCCTTTAAAAAGGTGCTGGTGTTCCCAGCTTCTTTTTTAAAAACTGCGGAACAGTGCAGCTCCATCTAAAGGCTGCGGTGCAGCTGCTAAGCATTAAGGAAAAGGCAACTTCATGTCACACTTTCCTGCCAATCTAGAAAGCCCCACTGTGTACTTAAAAGAGTTCCCTGTTCAAAATGTTACATCATATCCTAAACTGGCTTTAATCAAAATTATTTGCCTTCTGTCTATAATTTATTAGAACTTGCTTTTGCCACATTTTTGTTAGTAGTGTGTGTGTGTGTGTGTGTGCGTGCGCGCCCTTCAAGTCACCTGGTTAACTTATGGTGACCCCATGAATTTCTTAGGATTTTCTTAGACAAGGAGTATGCAGAGATGGTTTCCTAGTTCCTTCCTCTGAAAAATAGCTTAAAGCACCTGGTATTCATACTAAACACTAAATAAAGCCATGACTGACCAGATATGTGCTATATTTTATACTTGGAATATTTCTAAACATTTTCAGATTTTGCTCCAAAAGCTTACCAAATGTTTTGTACATTCTGGGTCTGCGTGTTCGTCAGCAGCACATTTTTTTCCAAGTGCAACAACATCATCCACCATTTTATGCACTTCCTCATATGTGGCTTTCTGTGCCGTCTGAGAGAATAGAATCACAGCACTAGAAAAAGGCATAAAGGATTAAGAAAGCAATTAATTCTGTGCAAAACATGGTAAAGATGTTAGCAGTGATCTGAGGTATACCCCTAAAAGTATTTGAGAATGTGTGAGTTTGGAAGAAATGGAAGGTATGGTGAAGGAAATTCTTGACTTGAAAAATGTCAGATAGGAAATATTCAATGAATGGGATATAAGACAAGAGGATGAACAGTATGGAAGCATTGTGTTGACAATACATGAGTTTGTGATCAGGTATGTGACAAATTGGCATTATCCATTTGACTCTAACTGTTGTAATAGCTGTTGGTGTATTACTGTAAGAGAGCTACTGTAAATTCAGATTTAACAAACTGTAATACCTGTTGGGTTCTAACAAATTAATATGTTATACCAGCATAAAACGACATGTGTAGTTTATTATGAATACCCATAGTTATAGGGAAAGCAATCGCATGCTATCGTTTTAGATGATGAGTCATTTTTAAAATGATATCTTCTTAGTGCTGGTTATGTGCTTAGTGACTGACATTAAAGGAATGAAAGCTATCATTGTAAAGTTCTCACAATGTCTGACATACCATTACCCAGAGCTGGGGTGGGGGAAAGCAATTGGCAATAACTTTTTAATATTTATTGTCAGAATTTAATTATATTTGTATACATGGATGTTACTTCTGAAAGGTAAAAGCTTGTCAGATTTCAGAGTAATAAGTGTAGAAGTGTTTTTACTAAAAATAAAATAAAAATAAAACAAAATTATAAGAACTATTTTCTGAGTCAGCTACTTAGGTTGCATCTTCACTACAGAAATAATGCAGTTTGACACCACTTTGCTGTGGCTACATCCTATGGAATTCTGGGATTTGTAATTTGTTGTGGCACCAGAGATCTCTAAAAGGGAAGGCTAAATATTTCTGAAAATTACAAACCCCAGAATTCCATAGCATGGAGCCATGGCAGTTACTGTCATATCAAACTGCATTATTTCTGGAGTGCCGATTAGCTCTAAGTAACCTTTCTTGACTCAATCTCCCATCCCAAAACTTATGGAAATGTCATGCTCTGATTGCTGGCAGAATGGAGCTCCTTACTACGCTGCTGCTGATGCTTAATAATAATAATATTTAAAGTAGATTGGAAGAGGAGTTACAACTGTGATAGATATTTAAATTAATTTAGAAGCAAACTCATTGTCAGCGTCTCAGGTCCAAAACATACTGCAGAAATAATCCAGTTTGAGACTGCTTTAACTGTCCTGGCTCATTGCTAGGTAATTCTGGAAACTAGTTTTTTAAAAAATAAATTTCATTAATAAAATAGACATAGAACAATAACAAACATATATATATCAAACAATATGAAGACATAAAGAAATTACTCGAAATGATTTTTCTTCTTTTCTCTAAATGTAACTTCCAGATACCTTATAAACACCCTGTTTCAAAGTAAATTCCTTGATTTTCTATTCTGATTAATTTACCCAGGCCTCTAAGCATATGAGATAAATATGTGTTTTTACTAATTTCTACTATCTTTCTAATTCTTTTTACTATTCCATCCCCTTATCTCATAAAGAGCCGTCATTATACATTCCGTAATAAGCATAAGGAATATAAAAAAGAACAAAGAATAGATCTCCTAGATTATAGTTATTCTTTCATAACTGTAGTTTTGTGAGACATTTAGCTTTCTCTATCAGAGAGCTCTGGTACAACAATAAACACAGTTCTCAGGATTCCCTAGTACTGAACCAGTGTGGTTAAAGCAGACTCAAACTGGATTATTTCTGCAGTGTGGTTTGGACCTCTGTCTCTGCAATGCTAGAAATTTGAGGACTAAAGGGGAAAGGAGAGTGCTACAATATCTTATTTCGTCATCTCACTCCTAAATCAAAGAAGTAAGACCTTATTGAGAGACTTACATGCCTGCAAATTCCTCAGGTGATAGTTCAGAGCCACGCATGATGGTGTCATGACTGTCTGTAAAGAAAAACAATGATTATATTTTAAGTCAACAGTTCTTGTAATATTTGTAAAACTAGAAACTTTCTTTCCATATGGTCTTATACATATTTGTCTGAAAGAAAAACCCCACAGTGCAATATTGCATACCCTTATGTTAATATATAGAGAATTGAAGCCCCAGTGATTGAACAACAGAAGGTGATGGAATTAATAGAAGGAAAGAAATAGATATTTAAATAACCAAAGTGCTTGCATTTGGATCAATTTATATATATATATATATATATATATATTAAAATAGGATAATTCTTAGAAACTACTCTATAAGACAGGTGGAAATCATGTGGCCCACCATATGTTGCTGGTGTTGCTGTGTGCTTTCATGTAGTTTCTCACTTATGACAACCCTGAGTTAACCCTAACGTTGAGGTTTCTTGGCAAAGTTTGTTCACAGGAGGTTTGCCATTATCTTCTTCTTAGGCTGAGAGAGGGTCACTCAATGGATTTCTATGCCTGAATGGGATTTGAACCTTGGTCTCCTGGAATCCTAGTCCAGCACACAGACCATGCTGGCTCCAACAATTCCCATTTTTATTCAAGAATTAGCCTGTATTCTTCTGGGATTATTGATCGCCCTGGTCAAAAACATGAGATGTAGGCAGAAAGATGATTCTGTCAAACTGTTGTTGGGAAATGATGAGCATTTACATTTTAATTTACTTCACTACCAGAATGTATATATTTTAAGTAAAGATGAGGATATGGCCCATATCCTCGACTACCATATATTTCAAAGGCTAAATAGTGAGACCAGTAATAGGTGTTGTTTCGTTTTTCATTGTGAAGAGCATTTTGGTTTTGGCAGTCTTGCTTGATTATTTGCTGTCAAGACATTGCCAAGTTACTGAGCACAATTATAATGGAAGCAAATGAACACCAGCGTTCCAATACTAGACCTGCAGTGGTTAAAATACAGAGAAGCCCTTGATTTTCATACAGATTTTCTGAATGCTAAGACACCTTCTGTGGCAAGCAAATTTCAAATAAGTTTTTGTAGATATATGGTATCATAGAGTTGAAGCAAACTGCAAAAATCATCTCTTTCAACCCACTGCCATACAGAAATACATAATGAAAGCACTCTTGAAAGATAACCACCTAACCACTATTTAAAGAACCCCCCCCCCCCCAAAGTCAGGTCATTCACAAAGGTGTGCCATCACTGTCCTAGTGTCTGGAGTGGCTTGCTCCATCTTCTCCCTATGTTTAAATATGGCTATCGTAACACCTGTCATTGTTTCTTTCTCCCAGCTAAACATAGCCAGCTTCCTAAAATGTTCCTTATAGAATTTGGTATCCAGAAAGTAAACCATTTTGGTTACCATCACATAACATAGCAGACACCATCTAAATAGAACTGTTTTTCTAAACGTATTTTGGTACTCTTTTCCATAATTCTGGAGTGCTGAAGTATGGACCTTGGAAGGACAATGAATGCTGAGTTTTTCCCAGTTCACAAAGCTGACACATGCCAAGAGATGCCTCATACTGGGAATCTGGAGGAGTCATACAAATCTTGCATGTATGCTATCAATTATCTCTTGAATTGACATAGTATTATGGGCTAGTTCACATAATCTTTCTGTCAATGTATGCAGTTCCTTTGCTTGTTAGGGAGAGTGCTTCTTATAACAAGGGCTGATGAACATAACTGGATCATACAGTCAGCCCTCTGTACCCAGGGATTCTACATCCATGGATTCAAGCATCCACAACTTGAAAATATATATATTTTTAAAAAATTAAAAAAAAGAAAACCTTGATTTTTTTTCTTTTTATATAAGGGGCACCATTTACTATGCCACTGTATGTAATGAGACTTGAACATTCATGGATATTAATATCCACAGGAGACCCTGGAACCAAGAGCCCATTGTATATGCTTGTCCATGCATCTGAGCACATTCCTGGGCTAACATGATGAAATGTTGACATGAGAGTGATAGCACTCCATTGCACACAGGAGAGTTGTCTGAATTCAAAATTAAACATAATTAAAGTGTCATGAATGCTGTGAAGACGTACTTTACATTGAAATACTTTGTTGTAGTAGTTCAACAGATTAAATGGATCCAATGCTGCAAGAAGGCACTAAAGATTTTTTTTTTAAAAAAGAAATCCCAACTATTTAGGCCTAAAAGCCTGCTAAAATATAATAGGAAAGAGTTGCTATTGTTTGCACAAATAATATTTAAAGAGGGCAGGGGATGGGGGGGTTTAACATGTTAAAAGAGCAAGCATTCAACTGTGTCCATTCTTCAGTGATTTGGTGTACATTACACCAAAACAAACATATTACATTCATATCTGGATCGTTCATCATCTGTGACCAGAATAACATACTTATATCCCATCCAAGCCCATATTGACCAGCATAAATTATATACATCTCCACAAAGTCATTCAGCTTCACCTTGACTAACTGGCTAGAAATATCCTGAGTTCACATTGTGAAATGTAATTCAGATTACTGGTTTTGAAATGTAGTAAATAACCTCTGTCAAGATGTATTTTTATTAATGAAAATGGAATAGGTTTATGAGAGAGTAAGTCCCATAAGGAGCAATGTCTGTGGAATCATCTCCATTCACTTCAGTGGAGAGGATAGTTTGGTACACATGTCTGTTCCTGCCATTAAATGGAGGAAATAATTTATTTAAGTCAGGACATATCTGAATACTTGCATGCTCATAAGCAGTGGCAGTTGCTATCTTCCATCTCAATGGAGTGGTGAATACACATAACTCTTTCTTTTAAAGAAACTACCCAAGGTGCTGCATTCTATCTCCCAAATATGTTTCAATACCTTGGATAGGTTCATTAAAGTGCAAACTAAGAACTGGGGTGATTCATCCTCATACTGATATAGGGCTCAGGGCTACCCATCATCAGTATGCACAATGAAGCACTGGAGCTGTGCAACTGTATATTACCCCCTCTAAGAACAAATTCAGGTGGTGAATGACAAGAGGATTGAGCAAAATAGGGCCTCTGATAAACATGAAGGATGTATCAGCATGTTCTAAGTATTCAACAATTTTTGGGAACAACACATTCTTTGAAAGACAGATTCCCTCCTCCCTAACCCAAGAGTCCAATGGGGACTGAAGATCTTGAGTAATTATAAATGAGTGAACATGGCATAGTGGTTTGAGCATTGGACTATGACTCTGGAGACCTGATTCCATGCTCAGCTATGAGACCCACTAAGTGACGTTGGGCAAGTCACATGCTCACGACCTCAGGGAAAGCAATGGCAAACCTCCTTAGAACAAATCTTGCCAAGAAAACTCCATGATAGATAGGCTTTAGGGTCACCATAAGTCAGAAAAAAACTTGAAAGCACAAAACAACAAGAAGGCAGGAGCACAGAATGGAATATCCTGGAGGAGAGCATCACTGGCTGGAATCCAGAATAGAAGAATTTCTATTAGAATATGAAGATAGATTACAACATTTTAAAAATCTTTATTTCATTTTTGGCAGGTCTCATATACAAATAGTCAACAACATGCCTCAACAAAACATGATGCATAGATTCCATATAAAATTTATTTCCAGTAATTATGATCTAGTTTAAGCTTCATCTTTTACACAAGCAAAATATTTTCAAATGCATATTTGCTTCCCATGTTCTTTTTTTAGTCTGATATAACATATCTATGTCCTGATATTCCAGGGTTGTTCCTGACACAAGGAGCCAATAATATGAGGACACACAACTCTGTGATGTCAAGATGTTGCTACTAAATCATGGATGATCTACACTAAACATTATAAATGGAATAAATAGGAGACATGATTATTTTGGATGTAATTTTTTAAAAAAAATAAAAGTTCTTACCTACATCCCGGTATTTTCTGGGCAGGTGTGTTGATTCAGAAAAGCTTATTAAGAAAAGGCAAGAAATGAATGTTACCCACTTCATGATTCCGAATTGTTAGGGGCTTGAATGTACAAGGTAGGAAGAGCAAAGTGGAAGACAGAACTTTTATACTTTAGCAGACACACATTGGGTTAATAACCACCCATCACACGTCGTATGCGTAGGAAGGATACAAATAATTCTGCTAATAATTACTTTGATAAAATATTTGACCATTATGTTTGTTAAGGGGGCATCTTGTCACAAAAGCTTGCAAAAGTCATTTCCCCCAGAAATAGGACAAATAGACATTAGACTTATCTTACTTTAAAGATGTTAAGCAAACTGTATTCTTCGTTACATTATAACTCATATACAAACCTTTCCCCTCTCACTTTTTTTGTCCAAAGGTGAATTGAATTTATGTAAGATGGCCAATGGTTATGTTAAAGACCTCAAGTTCAGACTGGAGGTCTGTGACGTTAGTTTCCAAGGCTGCTTATGAGTAAACATTTGATATTTTGCAATGGGTTTGGGACATCTGAGCTAGAATCAAGGAGAAATCAGCTAGAGTTCTGTATTCCTCACTAAAATAGTACTACTACATTTATCAAAGATATACAACCGAGCACAAAAGTTAAGCTATTGTATTCCCTATTACCATGTGGATGTAAGAGGAAAGTGGATAGGAGGAAAATCAATTCATTTGACAAGTGGTGCTGGAGAAGAGTCTGAGGATACTGTGGACAGCCAAAAAGACAAACAACTGGGTTCTAGAGCAGATGAAGCCAGAAATCTCCCTGGAAGCCAAAATGTCAAAACTTAGGCTCTTGTATTTTGGACACATCATGAGAAAAGAGGATTCATTAGAAAAAACAATAATGCTGAGAAATGTGGAGGGAAGTAGAAAGAGAGGAAGACCACATGCTAGATTGATGGGTATGAATTTGCATGAGCTAAGCAGAACAGTGGAGGACAGGGAGTCTTGGAGATGTTTCATCCACAGAGTCAAAATTGAAACAACAATGAGTTTAAGCACTGGTTTGAACAGTGCAGATTCCTACTATGTGTTGCCAATATTGTTTTGATTTCAATGAACCTACAAGCTATGTCAATACTAGGGGACTTTGTAACACTCTTTAGGTACAAAGTCATTTTTATTCAATTAGCATGGATGGCATTAAAAAGATTGGTAAATTCATCATAAACTACCACAGAAATGTAATGATCCACTGAAAACATTTTAATTTAAAGATGCTGGAATTTGTCATGATTTAGATAATGAAATAAATATCAATCACAAAACACAGCATATCAATCTGTTAGAGTGGATCTTAATCAACTATATGTATCCATGTACAGTAAACTACACTGAATTTTATGGCATTTACATCTGAGTAGATATGTACAGGATAGCCCTTTTAGACTACAGTCCCATGGAATGTATTTCTGAATAAGCATATGCAGAACCTTAACTCTAGTCCTTTGACTATATTATTCTTTAACTGATTAGTATATATATATAGGTAGGACTACAAACTTAACACTGAAATATTCTATCTCTCTCTGAGAAGTGGGTCCCATTGGATTCAGTATGGCTCATTCTCAGGATTACTGATCCAATCTCTCTTGGGAAGCCCTTGTGTCTACAGTTAAGATTGACATCCTGCCACAAATACTCTTTCTACGAATCAGCATATCTTAAAAACTAGGTTAAAGGCCTGGCAAACTCTTTCAAAAACCTAGGGTTGCATCCAAGTGACAAACTGAATGTGTTGTTAGAAGAGAAAAAAGTCATTATTTTTTTTTGCCTGTCATAATCTGAACTAAAAAAGCTATTGTTTATATTTTAGGGGGCATTCTTTTCAGATGCCATTTATATAATGACCATTCCTGCAGATAAGTTACATTAATGCAACTAACCTCACAACTAATTTGAATATACAACTTTACACATGTCTTCTAACACTTTATGTTTCTTATTAGAGCGGAACACTTGAATTACAGTATGCATCTAAAGACTGAATTGGCCAGATTTAGTCACTATTAAAGAGTAGTCCCATAAAATCCTGTTAAGCATGTTGCACATGTCCATTCCCAAATTGCACAGAAATGAACTGTATTGCATAAAACATTGTTTCCCCACAAAAGCAATGTTTCTGGCACAAACATTGAAAAACAAATATTCAAGAAAGTGAAAGAACATAGAAGAGTCTCCCTCCTTACTTTTGGTCCCATCTTTGCTTTCCTTTTGCCAGCAAACTTTTAGAAACTAGTTGTGATGGGCTTTCATACATTCATATTTTAACTTTTAAACTTTGATATTTATAATTTTGTTGATGTTTTGCATAGTTTTTAATATGCATTATTTTTAATAAAATGTAGGCCACCTTGAGTTTCATTACTGGGTAAAAAGTGGGATATAAATGAAAATAATAATAATAATCGTTACGTTAGTCCCAATTAGAGTAGAACTATTAAAATCAGTAAGATTTACCAATGTGTTGACTCATCATTCAGTAATTGATTTTAAAAAATGCATCTCAACCTCATCCAGGGGAGCTTTCATAATGCTTCATTCTTGTGTTCAAGACCAAATTAAGTGAAGATTTTAATCCCTAGAGGAGAAAACATTTTACTCTTTCACTCCTGAGAAAATGCGTAAGAAAAATAGTTAGCTCCCCAAGTTACTAGTTTCACTGGGAGAGAAGTTTTAATTGGTGCTAATGCTCATTAACACAACTTATAGGAAAGTGGAAAAGAGGCTGGAATCCTATTATGTCTTTGTAAGCAGATTTACAAAGAGAACATCTGTGAAATTAGAATTATGCCATTGTGTAACATCCGTATCTAGTAGAGGGCAAAGCTGGAAAAAATGACCATTGTACAACAGTGGTAAGTGGTAAGTGTGTGGAGTTTTAAAATCTCTTGGGGGAGTGTGTCTGTTGCAGAGGAGGAGGAGCTTCTGTGAGTCACATCTGTGAGTCACAAGTGGGAGGAGCTAGGAGACTAGCTATACAGAACTGCTCAGAGAGCCAGCTGCAGACCACTTGGAGTGAGAGAGAGGAGAAGGAAGAGCACCTTTTTGGCAGCCATTTTAAGTGGTAAGTGTGTGGAGTTTTAAAATCTCTTGGGGGAGTGTGTCTGTTGCAGAGGAGGAGGAGCTTCTGTGAGTCACATCTGTGAGTCACAAGTGGGAGGAGCTAGGAGACTAGCTATACAGAACTGCTCAGAGAGCCAGCTGCAGAGAGTTGGAATTCCCCCCCCCCCCCAAACAGGGTAAAGCACAACATTAGGAGCAGAGAAGCTGTAAACTTTGTTTTAGAGGTTCTCCTTTAGATCTCCCCCTTTCTGAAAGTGCTTTTGAGGGGGTCCCCTCCACCTCAGAGGAAGTGAATACAAGTTAGAAACCAGGGCATCTGTATAAAGTAACATTTCCAGTAGGTTGAAATCACTGATAGAGATTGGTGAAATAGGACAGGACATCAGGGGCTTTGACATTAGTGTTTACCGGGGGATATTCTTCGAGGAGGAAGCCCACAGTCCTCTTTTAGTGATTCCTTAATAGTTCTCGGTATGGGCACCGAGGGAGCGGCTGCAGTCACTTGCAACACTTGTGGGATGTTTGTCTTCTTGCCTACAGATGTGGCGAACTTCACATGCCCCAAGTGCAAGTTGGTAGCCCTCTTGGAGGAGAAAGTACAGCAGCTGGAATCCAGGGTAGCGACACTTCAGCATGTCAGGGAGCAAGAGGTTTTCCTCGACACAACGGAAGGAACGATCTTGGAAGGGGACCACACAGAGAAAGTCGCTGCGGGTGAGAAGGTCACTTCATGTACACAGGAGGCAGACAGCTGGAGGAATGTCACACATAGAAGCAGAGAAATCAGGGATAGCTGTAGGAGCTTGCAGCTACAGAATCGTTTCGAAGCCCTTTCACTTATCAAGGAGGATCAGGAAGAGCAGCATGGACAGACTTCAGGGACACAGCAGGGGAGCCTGGGAGCTCCATCGCAGGGAAGAGTTGCTGCTAAGCCTCAGAGGAGGCGCTTGGTTGTGGTGGGGGACTCCTTGCTGAGGGGTACAGAAGCAGTGATTTGTGGGCCCGACAAGATGTCTCGTGAGGTGTGTTGTCTCCCTGGGGCGAAGATCCGTGATGTGACAGAGAGGCTGACAAGACTGGTCAAACCTACTGACAAACACCCCTTCCTTTTGGTCCATGTGGGAACGAATGACACAGCAAGACACAGCCTTCAGAATATCAGAAGGGATTACGAGGCTCTGGGGAAGAAGCTGAAAGAAATGGACGCACAGATTGTCATCTCGTCTCTTCTACCAGTAGAAGGGCATGGTCCAGGAAGAGAGAGGAAAATAGCAGATATCAACAACTGGCTCTGCAGATGGTGTCGCCGAGAACAATTTGGATTCTTGGATCATGGGCTGCGGTTGCATGAGGAGGGACTTCTAGCAAGGAATGGGCTACATCTCACGCCAGTTGGAAGAAACGTTTTTGCCAACAGTCTGAAGAATCTGATCAGGAGGGCTTTAAACTAAGTGATCTGGGGAAGGGAGACAGCAGTCTGGAAGGCAAAACGGCTAGAAAAAATAGTCAAACTGACATAGAGGGAAGAAGACAAACAGTGCAAGGACCCAAGAATAGGAGCCAAAAAAACATGCACAGGCATCAAGTAAAGGGGACACATGGTCTTAGATGTCTCTACACTAATGCACAGAGCATGGGAAATAAGCAAGATGAACTTGCACTTCTAGCACAACAAGGGAAATATGATATAATAGGCATCACTGAAACCTGGTGGGATGAGTCTCACAATTGGAATATAGAAATAGACGGTTATAACCTTTTTAAGAGAAACAGGACAAACAAAAAAGGAGGAGGAATAGCATTATATGTCAAGGATATTTACACCAGTGAAGAGATCCAGGACATCAATCCTGGAAGCCAGGTGGAGAGCATCTGGATAAAAATTAAAGGAGAGGGAAACAACAGGGATGTTACTGTGGGAGTCTACTACAGACCCCCAAGTCAGCCAGAGGAAAGGGATGATGCCTTTCTAGAACAGATGACCACACAATCAGGAAGGAGAGATGTAGTAGTGATGGGGGACTTCAACTACCCGGATATTTGCTGGAAGTCAAACTCAGCGCTATCCTCAAGATCTAGAAAATTCCTCACTTGCCTGGAAGACAATTTCATTGTCCAAAAGGTGGAAGAGGCAACAAGGGGATCAGCTATTTTGGATCTGATCTTAACCAACAGGGAAGACCTAGTTGATGGGGTGCAAGTGGTGGGATCCTTAGGGGGAAGTGACCATGTTCTCCTGGAGTTTGTTATACAGTGGAAAGGTGAAGCTAGGCATAGTCAGACACGCATTCTAGACTTTAGGAAAGCTGATTTCAATAAACTTAGAGAAATACTGGGGGTGATCCCATGGTCAAGAATACTAAAAGAGAAGGGAGTTCAAGATGGATGGGAGTTCCTCAAAAGGGAGATACTAAAGGGACAATTTCAGACAGTTCCAACGAGGAAGAAAAATGGGAGATGTCTCAAGAAACCGGTATGGATGACTAAGGAACTTACAACTGAGCTAAGTTTTAAACGGAACATGTATAAAAAATGGAAAAATGGGGAAATCACCAAAGAGGAATTCAAACAAATAGCCAGCACATGTAGGGATAAAGTCAGAAAAGCTAAAGCGCAAAATGAACTCAGGCTTGCTAGAGACGTTAAGAACAATAAAAAGGGCTTTTTTGGGTATGTCCACAGCAAAAGGAAGAGGAAGGAAACGGTAGGGCCACTGCGTGGAGAAGATGGAAAAATGCTCACAGGAGACAGAGAAAAGGCAGAACTGCTCAACACCTTCTTTGCTTCAGTCTTCTCAGGAAAGGCAAAGGGTGCCCAACCTAAGGATGATGGGGCAGAGGACAGAATAGGGGAACTTCAGCACAGAATAAGTAAAGAGACAGTACAGGAATACCTGGTTAATCTAAATGAATATAAGTCTCCAGGACCAGATGAACTACATCCTAGGGTATTAAAAGAACTGGCAAATGTAATATCGGAACCAATGGCAATCATCTTTGAGAACTCCTGGAGAACAGGAGAAATCCCTGCAGACTGGAGGAGGGCAAATGTTGTCCCAATCTTCAAAAAGGGGAAAAAAGAGGATCCCAACAATTATCGTCCGGTTAGTCTGACATCAATACCAGGAAAGATTCTGGAGCAGATCATTAAGCAGAGAGTCTGTGAACATTTAGAAGCCAATGCCATAATCACAAAAAGCCAACATGGGTTTCAGAGAAACAAGTCATGCCAGACAAATCTAATCTCTTTTTTTGATAAAATTACCAGCTTGGTAGATGAAGGGAATGCTGTGGATATAGTATATCTTGACTTCAGTAAGGCATTTGACAAGGTTCCCCATGACATCCTTGCAAACAAGCTTGTAAAATGTGGACTAGACAAGGTAACCGTTACATGGATTTGTAACTGGTTGACTGACCGAACCCAAAGGGTGCTCAACAATGGTTCCTTTTCATCCTGGAAAGAAGTGACAAGTGGGGTGCCACAGGGTTCTGTCCTGGGCCCAGTGCTATTCAACATCTTTATTAATGACTTGGATGACAGTATTGAGAGCCTAGTTATCAAATTTGCAGATGACACCAAATTGGGAGGAGTAGCTAATACCCCAAAGGACAGGATCAAAATTCAAAATGACCTGAATAGACTAGAAAGCTGGGCCAAAGCTAACAAAATGAAATTTAACACAGAGAAATGTAAGGTCCTACACGTAGGGCGGAAAAATGAAATGCACAGATATAGGATGGGGGACACCTGGCTGAATGAGACCACATGTGAAAGGGATCTAGGAGTCCAAGTAGACCACAAGTTGAACATGAGTCAACAGTGTGATGCAGCAGCTAAAAAGGCCAATGCAATTTTAGGTTGCATCAATAGAAGTATAGTGTCTAGATCAAGGGAAGTAATAGTGCCACTCTATTCTGCTTTGGTCAGGCCCCACCTGGAATACTGTGTCCAGTTCTGGGCACCACAATTCAAAAAGGATGTGGAGAAACTGGAGCAGGTCCAAAGGAGGGCAACTAAGATGGTGAAGGGACTGGAAAGCATGCCCTATGAGGAATGACTTAGAGAGCTGGGGATGTTTAGCCTGGAGAAGAGAAGGTTAAGAGGTGATATGATTGCCCTGTTTAAATACTTGAAGGGATGTCACATTGAGGAGGGAGCAAGCTTATTTTCTGCTGCTTCAGAGAACAGGACTCGGAACAATGGATGCAAACTGCAGGAAAAAAGATTCCACCTCAACATTAGGAGGAACTTCCTGACAGTAAGGGCGGTTCGACAGTGGAACACTCTCCCTCGGAGGGTGGTGGAGTCTCCTTCCTTGGAGGTTTTTAAGCAGAGGCTGGATGGCCATCTGTCGGGGATGCTTTGATTGGGAGTTCCTGCATGGCAGGGGGTTGGACTGGATGGCCCTTGTGGTCTCTTCCAACTCTAAATTTCTATGATTCTATGATTCTATGATTCTAACAGGATTGATGCACAATAGGATGCAGTACGCTTTACTGAAGGGTGAAACAGACAGGGTTAAAGGAGTGGCCAGAAGCTGCTTCTGCACCAATCACCCCAGGACCACCATGGCACTGAAGCAACCAGATGCCATGGTTCTGAGGGCACCTGCTGCCACAGTCCTCAATGGGCGGCAAAAAGGAGGAGTAAGAAACTACTCCTTTCACAGGCAGTGTTGAGCGGTGTTTGGTGGCCCTGGCATGGCTTCTGCTTAGCTTCTGAGCAATCCAGGGGTGTGTTTCATGCCCATGTCTCACTCCCAGGTCAGCCTGATGGTGAGCCTTTTGGGCCGTCTGTTTCAGGCCCTAGCTTCTTTCAGCAATTTTCTTCCTACTGTGATAAAGTTTTTTTCCCAAAAACCATATGGTCTTTGAAGGCTAGTCACTATTCAGAACTGATTCTGTGCAAAATTCACTTGTGGTTATTTTGGGCAGAAAATAGCATTTCCTGTGCAGGAGACAGTAATTTCTAAATGGAAAACAATATTTCAATGCAGAAATATTAATTTTTGCACATAAAATTTTTGCTGTGAAAGAATGGCAATGTTCAAAGTTTTATACAGAATAAGCCCAAAACTGTGTAGATTCTCATCAGTCCAGGATTCTTCTCATCAGGGTTTCTTGGCATTCAAAAAACATGTTGTCTGACCATTATTATTATTTAAAAAAACTTGGTCAAATATTCTTCAGAGAATTTCAAAGCATGGATAGGCTGTTATGGGAGAGCACAGACTTTCAGATAACCTGGACCCAAGCGAGATAGGGCTTTAAAGGTCATAAGGAACATGTTTGCCTAGAATTGTGCCGAGAAACAAACCAGCAGCCAGAGAAGCTTATGCCCCACTATCCAGCCCCAGTAAGGAATAAGAGATGCTGGAGTTGGACCTCCTCAGGCATGTGCTCAGATAAGGGGATAATGTTCCCATCCTGCCCCTCATGGGATCATTCCATTATTTGGCACCAAAGTCTGTCAAAGCCATACCCAACAAAGTTGCAGAAATATTTCATAGAATCATAGAGCTGATGAGAGCTCAAGAGCCATCAAGTCCAGTACAATTGGGCTTTTCTCATTCCTTCATTTCTCTTTTTCTCCGATCACCACTATAGATTGCAAAGATATGGTTTATTTGTTTATTCTGAAAACACCCATATACCAGTGAATACCCCAGGGACTGCATCACAATCTTTTTAAAAATAAAGATGTTCTTTTTAAAAAAAATCCTTCATGTCTTTTCTCCCTTTCTTGATTGGAAATCAGTTTTTTGAATGCTTAATAGAATCCCCTGCTGCAAATGTGTCCAGAGAGATTACTTCTTCTTGGAAGAAAGATAAATAAGCACAAGGTGTCACCAGGCTGGAACATCATACATGGTTCTTCCTTGTGCAGAGATACATTGCATGGAGAAAATGTAAAGGTACCAGAGAATTCATGTCCAGTAAGAGTGGAAGAATTTTCTTTAAAGGTACAAAGATCTGTATGTGTGTGTGTGAGAGAGAGGGGGGGTACTTTGAATCTGCAGTTTTGGGCACCTTGGATTTTTTTTAAAAATTAAGACTGCTACTGAAAACACTTATGAAACTGTTTAGATCAGTGTAGTATCATAAGCTGTCACTTGGAGTTGTACTACTTTAGTTAATATAGATGGGCATATTCAAAATAAGGTGGTCTTCTTTCACAATGGCCTGAAACAGATGGGCAGAAAGGACCATGGCAAGATGGCACCAGTGCCATTCATGCCGGGGCCATGGCAGCCACATGTGCCTGGCCCTGATCCAGGCCAGGTCCTGAAGCAGGCCATGGGAAGGAGCGGTACTTACTGCTTCTTTTTGACCCAGCTATTCAGCAATGGCGTGGCATCGGTGAGGTTTCTGGCTATATTTTTGGTGCGTGTCATCTAAACATTACTCCCCAAATGTGCCTGGAAACAAACAGTACTGATTGTGCAGACAGTCTGTGGTTCAGACTGTTGCTTCTCCATGTAAAACAGCCTTGAGGGCTACGAAAGGAGCTTTGTTTTTTTACATTGGGAAGCTATCAGCTGTTAGAGCTGGCTAGATACATCAGTGATCTGAGGAAACCTCAATATATTGATATATTTAAATTGTCAGTACTTGTTTTGAGTGTAAGACATCAAGTAACTTAATTTATTCTGCTTCCCTCTTCACTGGAGTTAAACTTTTCTATAAGACAATAAATGGCTATGGTCCTGTTGCCTGTCATAACTACACCCGTATAGGTGAGATAGGCAGTTAGGTTAAAATAACCATATATGAGGAGGGGGCAACAGTGAAAGCAATCTCCTTCAGGAGAGGAAACTCTTCTGCTAGCTTCTGAGAGGCTGGGGAGTCAACAGAACAACCTTCTCTGTCATCCACACTTCTGTTGTTTCTACACTTCACAAAATACCCTATGACACCTGATGCTGGTGTTGGTCACTTACTGGATTCTGGCCAAGAAGAGATAACTCTTTCCTTCTTCCCTTTTTTCTTCCTTCCTTCCTTGAATTGCAATTGACTGGCAACTGAATACCCACCAGAATCCTTTTAACTCATTGAAAGAAAATATTTAACATTTTCATGTCAGATGATTTGATCTGTATCTCATCCAAGTGAAGTAAACTCTACTATAGGTATTCGTAGTCTTGATACTATGAAGAAGTATATAGAATCATAGAATCATAGAAATTTAGAGTTGGAAGAGACCACAAGGGCCATCCAGTCCAACCCCCTGCCGTGCAGGAACTCCCAATCAAAGCATACCCGACAGATGGCCATCCAGCCTCTGCTTAAAAACCTCCAAGGAAGGAGACTCCACCACCCTCCGAGGGAGTGTGTTCCACTGTCGAACAGCCCTTACTGTCAGGAAGTTCCTCCTAATGTTGAGGTGGAATCTTTTTTCCTGCAGTTTGCATCCGTTGTTCCGAGTCCTGTTCTCTGGAGCAGCAGAAAACAAGCTTGCTCCCTCCTCAATGTGACATCCTTTCAAATATTTAAACAGAGCTATCATATCACCTCTTAACCTTCTCTTCTCCAGGCTAAACATCCCCAGCTCCCTAAGGCGTTCCTCATAGGGCATGGTTTCCAGACCCTTCACCATTTTAGTCGCCCTCCATTGGACATGCTCCAGTTTCTCCACATCCTTTTTGAATTGTGGTGCCCAGAATTGGACACAGTATTCCAGGTGGGGCCTGACCAAAGCAGAATAGAGTGGCACTATTACTTCCCTTGATCTAGACACTATACTTCTATTGATGCAACTTAAAATTGCATTGGCCTTTTTAGCTGCTGCATCACACTGTTGACTCATGTTCAACTTGTGGTCTACTTGGACACCTAGATCCCTTTCACATGTTGTCTCATTCAGCCAGGTGTCCCCCATCCTATATCTGTGCATTTCATTTTTCCGCCCTACGTGTAGGACCTTACATTTCTCTATGTTAAATTTCATTTTGTTAGCTTTGGCCCAGCTTTCTAGTCTATGTTAGCTTTGGCCCAGCTTTCTAGTCTATTTGGGTATGCGCTATGTGAATTCCTTTGTGGGATTTTCAGAGCCAGGATATCTATACAGTTGGATACAGCAGTGTGTCATTTTGGACTTAAGAATTTTTTAAAATAATATTCTGTAATATAATTTTTCATTTTCTGTCTCTCACATTATTAAAATGATTGATGGCTCTCAACAATTTATTTCAACTATACAGGGGATGGAGTGAAATTCTCATATAAAATGCAACCTATCTGACTGTTATCAACATATGGCCTTGCAAATAAATATATTGGATCACACCCAAGTTCTTTTTTTTATTTATATGGTGGAAAGTGCAAATGCTCCATTTGTATTTGAATAATAATGGATCTGTAGATGATGTTTGCTGACTTATTCATGACTGTTCTTCCTTTTCCAGCATTTTTTCAGTTATAGATTGAAATAATCAATGGCAAGAAGAGAAACAATTAATCAAACAATGGTGACTGAATTCATCCTCCTGGGATTCAAGACTGTTCCTGAACTGCAGATTGTCCTCTTTGTTTTGTTTTTAGTGATATATGTGGTGACAATGGCTGGGAATATCCTCATAGCAACAGTAGTTTTAACTAGTCATCATCTGCACAAGCCCATGTATTTATTCTTGGGAAACTTGTCTATTCTGGAGACCTGCTACACCTCAACAATTCTCCCTAGGATTTTGGGTAGTTTTATAACTAATTATCATGGTCTTTCATTCACTGGATGTTTTATACAGTTCTACTTCTTTGCCTTCTTAGCTGGAGCTGAAAGTTATCTCCTATCTGCAATGTCTTATGATAGGTATTTAGCCATATGTAAACCACTCCATTATGCAACCCTCATGAACAGCAGGTTGTGTGTGCAATTGTCCCTTGTATCTTGGATAACTGGCATTGTGGCTAGTGCATTTACAACATCCTTTGCTTCACAGTTGACATTCTGTGGCCCCAATGAAATAGATCACTTCTTTTGTGATTACACACCATTGTTAAGACTCTCCTGTAGTGAAATTCA
The DNA here is from genome assembly GCA_034509955.1 of Urosaurus nigricauda. Classification (NCBI taxonomy): domain Eukaryota; kingdom Metazoa; phylum Chordata; class Lepidosauria; order Squamata; family Phrynosomatidae; genus Urosaurus; species Urosaurus nigricauda. Next base: position 20,077,328 of record JAOEGL010000006.1, on the reverse strand, counting down.
GCGGACAGAACTGGTGATGAAGGTCCTGGGCTCTGCATGCACAATGCCTCCATTGTTGCTGACATTAGCTTCCTATGTTTGCATCATCACCACTATTTTAAGAATCCCTTCAAATACTGGCAGGAGTAAAGCATTTGCTACTTGTTCCTCTCACCTTATTGTGGTCACAATTTTCTATGGAACCTTAATCATTGTGTATATCTTACCAAAGACCAGCACTCTGAAGGATCTGAACAAAGTTTTCTCAGTCTTCTACACAATCTTGACTCCCATGATCAACCCTTTCATCTATAGTCTCAGAAACAGGGAGTTCAAGGATGCCTTGAGGAAAATGATTGGGAAGCTTGTGTCACTGAGAATAACTCAGGGAATACAACCCCAGAAAAATATAATATCCCAGTAATATCTTTGTTCTAAGCAAAAGACCACTTTTATCTTGAAAAGACCTCGTGAAATTAATTCATATCTGTTAATCAAAGATTGTGAAATGAAAACAAGGAGGTACAATCCTGAAATTGTAGAGGGGATTGAAGGTGAGCAATAACATTTTTAATGTTTCCTTAAATAGAGCACCCACAGACACCCCACACAAACAGAAAGAATTTAAAGGGATCAGAATCTTACATTTTAACTATTTGGGAAGCTGTTTGTTCTATCATGAACAAATAGCGAACAATGGAGATAATCTCACCGGCAAAAAAGATGGGAGCATAGTGGTATGCTCCCATCAATATCGCACTATTTGACAAAGATTATCAGACAACATTGTGCAACATCATGATTATCCTGTGAATGAAGAAAAATTCTAGTGCCGCTTTTTATTTATGGGAAATCCCATGAATAAAAAGTGACAAATTCCTCTTTATTCATGGGATATTTGCTATGCCCTGCAATAGGGTGTGATAATCTTTGCCAAAACGTGCAATATTGTCAGGAGTCAACCTCATTTTTGGTACTTTGAAGTGGTAAAATTTACTTTGCTACCTCAGGATTCTACATTTGTTTTTGTTATTTTAATTTGAAGGTCTGTGCCCCAAGTTTCATTTAAATGATCTTGTATGTTATAACAGTACAACATATTATCTCTATTGAGAGTGAGTGTGTTTCTCAGTCTCTATTAAACTGGAAAGACCAGTAAGCAAAGATGGGTATAGAATGGGAATGAGCATGGGAGATGAACCGAGAAAGAGGAGAGAATTTATAGTGTTTGTTCCATTTCTTTTGTCTCTAAATTCCTGCCTAAACTGGAGATTGAAATATTTTGAAAATGAAGAAAAAATATATATTGTGTAATGAATTTGAGATGTTATAATATTGGATTATCTATGTGTTCCTTAGTGCCCTAAATATTTTGATCTGGTTTTTATGAAAATAAAATCTATGCCTGCTATTGAGAAAGTCCACAACTGAACTGTTTTGTATACAGAATTTACATTAGTGGGGCTTGAACATCCCAGAGTATTTTGACATGACACATCTAGAATCACTGTCTACACTTAACTTGAAGAAACATGAATTAGGGAATTTCCTGCCTCATGGAAATCAATGTGACAAAGAATTACCGTGTTTCCCCAAAAATAAGACAGTATCTTATATTAATTTTTGCTCCCAAAGATGCGCTAGGTCTTATTTTCAGAGGATGTCTTATTTTTCCATGAAGAAGAATTCACATTTATTGTTGAACAAAAATTGAACATTTATTATATACTCTCTCTCTCTCTCTATATATATATATATATCCAAAAATTTTGCTAGGTCTTACTTTCGGGGAGGCCTTATATTTAGCAATTCATATTTAACCTTTATTTAAATATTTAGCAACATCTAACCTTTACCAGTTTTTTTTTTGGGGGGGGATGTCTTATTTTGGGGGAAACAGGGTAAGCAATGCTCAAAAGAAAAGATTTCTCTGTTTATCTATGTTGAGCAAAGCTACTTTACAGAATTCCTTGCAACTAGGAAATAACTGTTATCTGGATACTAGTAAAATAAACTCTACTCCTGCTATTTCAGGAAAATGCCAGCAGTTTTAGAAATTTTAGACAGAATGTTAATTTTAAATTTTAGACAGATCACTCTAGCATCCCAGAAATATACATGTTAGATTGCTGAATTATTGTGCAACAAATATAACATTTTAAATGTACAATGGAACAAAAGCACATTCTTAGACAGAAGTCCCTTTGAAAAAGCATAGTTGTTGCACCATTTCTGCTATTAAGGATTACATATAATCTATGCTGGATAAACAACAATAAAACACAGATAAGAGGAACAGGGGGTGAATAAGGAAGTAATAGAAATATCAAGGAGGAGGACACAAAAAGAGGTTAGTTTGGTTGAGAAAACAGATACATGCTTTTCCGTACTGTACATTTATACTACATTAGAGAAGCAACAAAAGTAATAAGTTGAAAGTACCTAGAACTATGCATGAGAGTATTTAGAAATTCATCACATTGTTAGTTTAATGTCAAAATTAGTTGAACTTGTAACCAGTGAATTGCAAGTATGCAACATATCTAGTAAATATCTGCTAATATCACAGAAAGCCAGCATTCATTTGCCAACACCACGGTATAGAAGAATGACTTTTCTGTTCTGACATCTGCTAGCTGGAAAAATGTCTACATTAAATAAATAAATAAATCAGGAAAAGATCTAAATGCACGTAACTGAGTAAACTAGGTGAAGTTTGTGCTGATATTAGGGCACAATAAGGTGGGGCATCCATATGCGCTGAGCCCTAACATCAGCGCTCTTACATCACAAGGCTGCTGGGCACAGCGTTGTGACAAAAGGGCGCCCACACACCTCTGGGCAGAAGAGTTGTCATAGGGCTGCATCACAGCCCTTATGACGCCGCAAAAAAGTAGCCTGCAGCACAGACGGATGCTGCAGCACAGACATGGGGCAAAAATGGGCAACATGGAGCCATCCGTTTGTACTGCCCCTAAGTTAATATGGTAATGATCGATGGTTGAGTGGGGAATGTCTTAAAATCTTATTTATGCTCCATGAGTTCTTCTGTGGAATCTTCACAAGGCAGCGTGGCTGAATAGAGGAAGGAGCCTTGGAGGCCAAGCCATCACCTCCCAACCTACCCCACCTGGCAAGTAACAACAGCAGCGAGGGAAGAGAGAGAGAGAGAGAGAGGCCATAAAATTGCCCAGACCCCTCTAAACTCGCAGGCAGCGTGGGGAAAAGCAGCGAACAACAGCAGCGAGGGAAGAGAGACACATTGGACTCCAGTGTGGAGGAGGCGTGGCCGGGACACCTGGGCCCTTAGGGGCCCCAACACCACCCTTTTTCCTCCAGCCATGGGGCGGCGGGGGACTTTGCCGCCTCCCCCAGGAGCAGAGCCATGTCTAAATCCCGGTGGGCTAGTGAGCAGCATGTTTCTCCAGGCTTCTACCCCTTATTCCATCTGAGCTCTGCCTATGTTCTGTTCTTGTTTTTACACTAATTGGGATTAATTATGAGGTAGAATGTTTGTATTGGGATTTTGCATACCGTGTATTGTACTATGCTCTGAATGTAATTTGTGCAAATTTGTTTATTTTGAATTTAAGTTGAGGAACCAAAGATGTATATTGTTACTGTATTGTATTTTATTGTTATTGTATTTTCTTTGTTTGCTAGTAGATTATATTGTTTATTCTATTTGTTGTATATGCATTGGGTAGGAACTGTAATAGACTGACTTGTATTTATTGTACAGTGGTCCCCCGGCTTACGAATCCCTCGGGGTACGAAAACCCTGGGGTACGAAACCAGCGGGACCGCTACAATATCCCCCGGGATCCGAAAGATCCCCCGGGATACGAAAAAAAGAACAGCGCGGCCCCTTTAAATCGGCCGCGCGGTCCGTTGCAAATAGCGGTCCCCCGGGAAACGAAAGCTTCCAGGTTATGAAAGGTAATCCGGAATGGATTACCTTCGTAACCCGGGGGACGACTGTACTTTGTATTTTATTTTCTACTGTTGTAAGCCACCCGGATTCCTTGTTGATTGGGCAGGGTATAAATAAATCTTTTATTATTTATTATTATTTAAGGAATTAAACTTACTATTTGCCAAAGATTCTGATAGTATTCAAGAACTCCACCAGAACTTGGATCAAGTTCTCAACTAGACAACATCACACTGTGTGCCTGGACTCATCAGGAACCATTTATAGTCTGGGTAAGGCAGACTATGGCATGTTGGGCCTAGGTGAAGGAGTTTCAGAGAAGAGCACCCCCACTGCCATTCCTGGGGTGCCTAAATCCACTTCATTAGCATGTGGGGAATGGGTTGGCTTTGCAGTTACAGAAGATGGCATGTGCTAGAGTATTGTTCCACCATCTTGAGGGAGAGAAAGGGAAACCAGCTCCAACAGACCTTGCCTAAAAACAAGAAAAGCTCTCCCTCCATCCACCATCTTGAGGGAGAGAAAGGCAAGCTAGCTCCAACAGGCCTTGCCTGAAAAGAAGAAGAAACCTCTCTCCGTCCACCATCTTGAGGAAGAGAAAGGCAAGCCAGCTCCAACAGGCCTTGCCTAAAAAGAAGAAGAGCCCTCCCTCCATCCACCATCTTGAGGGAGAGAAAGGCAAACCAGCTCCAAAGGCCTTGCCTAAAAAGAATAAGAGCCCTCCCTCCAGTCCATCTGTATTGGTACAGACCTCTGAGGGAGAGAAGATCTGTTGGACTATTTCCACTTCTCTACTGCCATTCCATTAATGCCATTATTAATGCCATTAATGGTCTGGGTCTATTAATCCCCTGAGAACCTAATGCAGTTTTCATTGCTTTTGCTCAGGTGTATGTGGGAGAAATGAAAAGGAATTTTAGCATATGTGGGGGAGCATGTTTTGTGCTTGTTTTGTTAATTCCATGGTGCAGCTCAGAGGTCTTTCTTTTTTAACTGTTCTTTGCAGCTCTGCATATACTGGCAGCATCATGTGGCTTTTTCACTTAAGATTGCATCCTGACATCACTTCTAAGGATGCCCAAGGAAATATGGTGTTGTTAGTTTCCATGGGCAGAAGAGTACGCAATCTCAGCCTAGTCCAATATTTCAAAATGGTCATGAGAAAACAAATTGATTGTGCTAAATATCAGTTTGCCCAGTGAACAAAGGATTTGGGTTTCCTTTATATCTTATTTTTCTTTTCTTCTTTATAATTGTTTACAAAAATGTGCACATTAGGTGAAATTGCATACAAAAAGGCATCTAGACTCAGAATGGTGTAGTGGTTTGAGCATTGGATTACAACCCTGGAGACCAGGGTTCAGTTCTCTGCCCAGCCATGGAAAACCACTGGGTGACCTAGGGCAAGTCATATACTCTCAGCCCCAGAAAATCCTGTGATAGTTTTGCCTTAGGATCACCATAAGTCGGAAATAACTTGCAGGTACAGAACAAAAAGATCAGCAACAACCAAAAAGATATTTGCTCTGTATATTTCTACTCTCCTTTTCTATAAAAGGCCAGCAGTTGAGGCCACATATTTTAGGAAAAACCTTGCAAATTTATGTATATGAAGCAAGACCACCTGCAAAAATGTGTGTAAATTTTTGAGTGTTTTTTTTTAAAGGAACTGCTATAGAAGTAGGATAGGATGGGGTTAGTCTGTGGTACCAGGAAAAAAAGAGTGAAATTCATTCATACATAGCTTCATTTCCAGATATCTATATCTTTGTCCATAACTGCAATGTGATTGCTACAGGATTATGAAACTGAGATGGCCAGTTGTAGGACTGTCCAGTCTTGTCAATGGGACGAAGCAATGGCCCAGAAGGAGTGGCCTCCATCCACTTCAGCACCAATCACACTGGGACTGTGGTGACCGCACGGCCAACTCCTGATGTGGGCCACCACCACGGCCCCAAAAGGGGTGCTGGCAGGAACAGATTTAATCTGCGCCTTTATGGGCTGACTCTTGCCCCTTGGTGTGGCCTCTGTGTGGCTTCTGGATACTTTGGGGGGTGTGCATCATGTAAACACAACAACCTCAAAGTGGCTGGAAGCCACTTTATTTGGCCAATCTATTTTGAGTCAATCTGTATCACTCAGAATCTTCTCTTTTCCTTTCTGGGCAATAAGACTAACAGTATGGGTGAAAGGCACTGTTTGTAGGCAAATTTAAATTAAGTTGTCTCTGTGTAAGGCCACCACATTTGCTTCATGTGTGCCTATACTTGGAACAGCACATTTTTTTTTAAAACTTCCATCTTAACTTACTTCTTGCATATGTGGAACTGATGTCTATTTAAATGTCTGTTTAAAAAAGTCAGTGCAAATTGCTAGAACTGTCATAATTCAAACTTCAACCTACTTCCTCTGAACTCTTCAGACATTAAAACTCTGAAATGTGCTTACATTTCATGTCTTCACCATTGCATACATTTTACAGGTAAGTATGCATAAACATAAAAACATAGGATAGTGCATAGCTTGCTGTTTCACGTATTAACAGTGGGCAAAGGTGGGTTAAAACTGAGCTTTCTGTAACATCAAAGCCAAAATCCTGTTGGCTGACATAGCCACACTGACATTGCTCATGGCAATGATGTGGTCGTGGTGGAAGTGGCAGCAGCAAAATAGCCATGCATGTACTGGTGACAGCAATCAGGAAAGACAACTACCTAAAAGCTGCTGAGCTGCTGAAGATCCGGTAATATAGCTTTCTTTCTCAGTATTGGTTACTTTTCTTTTTCCTGCATGTAAAGGCCTGAAAAAGCAAACCACACCAGTGTAACAGACCATTCCACTGATTCAAGCACCAGCAGCCTACAAGGCATTATATAAGTCTGTTATGTCTGTCTAGCAAATCTTTAACTGAAAAAACAAACAAGATAATAACTTTTTAAAAAATTGGAAGACTGTCACTGTTTGAGAAAAAAATCAATACATCATATAGCACAAAGATAAGAGACTTCACCAATGGAAAATTCAGTGTTTTTGAGAGAGGGGGAAGTAAAATAAAAAAGCCAATAAAAATCAGTAATGTGATTAGTATTACATGTAAATTCCCTATTTTTATCCATATCACTGCTGCACATAAGCACAGCATGCTAGCATCTGTAAACATAATGCAAGCATCATGATGAACTAGATACTGGTATGCCTCATATCAGACTTCTTGGTTTCTTGGTCATCACCAGGAAATAATGCCAATGAAAAGCTAGGGGAGAAGGCCTAGTAGGCCAGTACATGACATAGGACCTTATCACATGGAGGCACTAAACCATGGGCAAAACGTTCCTGAAGTGTTTCTGAAGCACAAAGGTGTGATAGCACGTCACACTTTTAAAACATCATTGAGGCATCCTGCTTCTCTCCCAATGATGAAGCGTTCATGAAGAAGCAATTTTTTAAATAGCAGGATCTTCCGTTATTCAAAAAATGGCTTCTCCACAAATGCTTCATCGATGAGAGAGAAGCGGGATGCCTCAATGACGTTTTTTGAAGTGCGATGCACTATCACACCTTCATACTTCTGAAATACTCAGGAACATTTTGCCCATAATAAAGGTCCTTGTGATAAGGTCCTAAGACACAGCATGGGATATCACAGTGGCAACAATGGTAGTGTTTTTTCCTTCATCTGCAATACCCCCCCATCTTTTCTAGTGCTAAGGGACCATCAGTAATGTTATGGCCAGCCAAGAGTTGGAGTCGGAGGATGAGGAGGAGGACAGGGCTCCTCAGGAGCAAGAGGAATTGGAGGCTAGGCCAGGTCCCAGTTCTGCCATGCCAGACCCTAGCCCTGACAGTTCAGCCCCAGGAGTGGAAGCACAGCCAGGCTCTGTTACTGTGGAGCTCCCTTCAGGGGCTCAGCAGATGAGTGTGGGCTCCAGGGAAGAATCTGGCTTGGAGGTTCCCTCCTTTAAGGAGCGAAGGGCTGAAAATGCTTGTGTCCATCGATCTCGCAGGCTGGCTGAGAAACAAGCTCTTAATAAGGCTCAGCTGATACCAGGCAGGGTGTCGGCTACTTAAACACCTGTGAGAGGCCATCCCTTTGCCAGAACCTATTGTAAGTCTCTTGGTGTGACTGTGTGCTGGCTTTGTGTCTTTAGAACTCTGGTTTGCCTTACCTTGGAACGATTTGGACTTTCGCTGCTTTCTCCTTGCCCTGACCTCGGACCGGACTGACTTCTGTGATTTCCCCAACCCTGATCTTGGCTCTGGCTTTTGGACTATTCTTTGGATCAACGTTTAGGCTTGTGGAACTGACTTATCAGCTATTGTTGGTGAGTGCTGGATGCAGTCCAGGACAAGTAAGAGGTTTAACTTCAGGATGCTTCAGTGCCAATGACAAGGGTTCCAGCCAGATTCGAAGACAAGGGGGTAGACATGAGGGTTGACAATAGCTGACTGGATGGTGTGGCTTCCTACTGGTGGAAAGTTTCACTGCCAGTGTGCTGGAGGATGGAATAGTACCAGAGATATACTAGGCTCAGCCTTCAGCATGACTGCATTTCATCCTGAGAACTGTGTTGTGCAGATAAGTCATAAGTATTGCTTCTGGGGGGGTGGGGGGGGGTCTGCAATGATCCCAGGTAAGCACCACCCAAGTTGTCTTCATTCTCAGTTGAGGAAGTGGACCCTGCAGGTAGTGGAAACTTCCTGCATGTCACCATTTGGAAAAGGCTGGAGCACAGTTAGCTTTCACCTCTCCCCTGTCCTATCCATACAACAACAAAAATAAACTAGAAGGAGCAAGTCAGTGAAGCTTGCAGGAACCATATTTCTGTCCTTGAAATCCTGACATTTTCACCCTTTCTATGACCAGTAACCAGGCACATGAAGGAATTTGGCATGCTTGCTGCTCATCTGGGAATCAGAGCCAACCCTGCATGTATTTCCCTTTAAATGACAGAATGTTAAAAAAATAAAACAGAACAAAAAACCAAACAGTCTGACATAAAGGCTGATCTAACTGATTTGACTATTTCAAGGAGCAGTAGTCTGGGAGGGAACTTTTGCTTTGTCCATATTGCAGACTAAACAAGGCCCCACTGCAGGATAGAATGGGAAAAGTGAAGCCAGGATGACCATTTTTGAGAGCCAGCAGGGTTTAGTAGTTTGAATATTGGACTATGATTGTGATGACCAGGGTTCAAATCCTTGCTCGGACATGGAAACCCATTGGGTGACCTTGGGCAAGTCACACTCTCTGAACCACAGAAGAAAGCAGAGGCAAAGCCCCTTTGAATGAATCTTGCCAAGAAACTCTGTGATAGGTCTGAGGGTTGCCATAAATCAGAAATGATTAGAAGGCACAACAAAAGCAAGGCCATTTTCAGTCTAGGGTGGGCAGAACTGTTTTGAAGTTTTCTTCTGGATGACTTCTGGCTTGACAAAAAAAATGTGGTAAGGTATGAGGCCCTCTAATGGTTATTGCTGTCCCTTAACCAATGATCGTTGCCTACATCTGTTGTAAATAGTTAAATTCAGTGTGGCTCAGATTTAACACATCAACTGTGTCTCACTTCTCTATATTTGAGAAGGTATGGAAACTGAATTTTTCAGTGTGTCAGTGAGTACTTGTCTTTGCCAAACCCATTGCCTATCTGTAATAATAACTTCACATTTTAGAAAAGCGAACACCAAATATGTGTCTCATTTTAACTTCCAATTATAACTCTTGTTACTGACTGTTATTTTCTTACTGGGGAAATTTAAGTATGGCAGCATGCACATTTACCATGATGGCCCCCTGCCATATATAGAAAGGAAAATAAAATAAAAATAAAAGGATATTTAAAATCCTTTAAAAAGGTTGGATACAAGAGGTTATCATAAAGTTTTAATTATCATCTTTAAAACTTTTTGACAGAAAGTTTGTTTTGATTTGTAGTTGTTAACTTATCTCTATGTAGTCACCATCCAGATTTACACATTTTCCCCAGCGTTTCTTGACCCTCCAAATATCATTATTGTAGAAGCCTGCAGATTGCACCTGACAAGGATTTTACACTTTAGTCACTTCTGGCAGAGCCAGTCACAAAAATAAAGGATGCAATGAGTTGATTTTCTCAAAAATGTGTACTTAGGGGCCAATGATGACATTGACAAAATTTCATCAATATGCCACAATAACTTCCAGGTGATAGTTATTACTTTACGATACCCCCTTGCAAGGTGCAGTCTGCAGACTTCTACAATATCAGGTATTCGGAAGGTCAAGGTACACTGGGGAAAATGTAAAAATCTAGATAGTGATTACATAGAGATAAGTTAACAACTACAAATCAAAACAAACTCTGTCAATTTTTTAAAAAGATGATCATTAAAACTTTACGATAGCCCCTTGTATGTATTATTTTTAGAACATAGAGGTCAATGTTTTCCTACACAATTTTTTATTGAAATGAATGCACTCTATGCTTAACAGAATTCCCTGTGTACTAGATGTCCAGAGAGATTGTCTTCTCAGAAGAAAGATGAATATATATAAGCTGTAACTGAAGACTACAGACTGAAAAACCATGTAAAAATTGTAGTCCAATGTTCTGTAGAGAAAATGGAAAAGTACCATAGTATCCAATCATATCTAATCTAGCTCTCCTGATGTGCTGAGGAAAGAGGTCGAAGCACCAAAGGTGGAAGCTTATTTGAAGGTACGAAGGTCTGTGTGTGCATGTGTGAAAGAGAGAGTGTCAGGGAGAACATTTTAGTAGTATTACAAAATCAGTGTATTGAGAGCTTGACCTCTGTTGGGACTTGCAAAATCTTGCAAGGAAGAATGCTTAACAAAAATCTTTATGGAACTCATCTGAGCTGTAGAATTTATTCTATAGATCCATGCTTACTATGGAATGGTCCATATAATTTTATATACAAGCAGAGCTTGGAAAAGTCTCTTCTTGAAATCCTAAAAGGTGTAGATAGCCATACTGGGCCTGGTAACTCCATAGTCTAAGGCAACTTCTCAAGGCCTTTTTAGTGTCCATAGGACAGATCATCATATAATTAGTGAAAGTAAGGCAGCTGCCTCTGGGAGTAGATAATAGAAAGTACCACAGTCAGATCACCATTTCCTTTGGATAATGCTTGTTTTCATGGTCTTCATGATGCTTGCTGCTGGCCTGAACCATTTCTTTGTCTAGTCTATCTGCTTTCTTCCAATGCATCAAAGAAACACTATTGGAAAAAGAATATGATTGAGTAGGAAGGGGTGCAGCCAGTGATGGCCACACACTAACAGGAATTATGCACATGTGTTGCAATATTCACACAAACTGGAGGGCATCAGGATCACTATTGCACCGCAGCATTTGTCTAAACATATTGTAAGCAGACAAGAGACTAAATTTGAAGCAGCAGCAGCAGCAGTGAAGTGCTGGAGGATAGGGCTATGTGTGCCATATCACCTGCTCTGTGTTTTTCCTAAGTAATCCTGTTTTCCTCATATGCAGTGGAGGCACCATCCTTTGGCAATGTTATGATTCAGCTGCTAGCTTGTTTGGCTACTTTCCATGGGAATGTGTGAGACCTGCATCTTTGTCAAAGGCAGCAAACTGTCTTGATCTGCCTGTGTGGGTACAAAGTTGTGATTTTTCATTTTTTACTGAGCTTTCATTTTATACTGAGTTAAATAGACAGTTGCACAGATTTGTGGATGTTAAAAATACCTCATTACTTTTTTGTTTTATTATCATACCAATTGGCTACTAAATACTACCTCCTTTCATTGGCTACTAAATATCACTAAAATTTTAATATACCACTTAACATAGAAGAATCACTACTCTGACCTGTAGAAAAAAATGTTTAAATGCTTCTTGCCAGAAAGTTTTATTCAAATGTCATCAAAGTGCAGGGAATGTGTAAAACGTACTAATGGACAGAGATAGTACAAGAAGTTTGATCTGCCACATGCAGAGATAGGATAGTTAGTAGGGGAGAGTTAAGATATTTACTTACTTGTTAATAAGCTACCAAAAAAATAACAATCCTGTTCAGCTACATTTACATTAGAAAAGGATAAATTTATCTTATGTTTAAATGACATTTAAATTTAAGTGAAATGCCTGCACTAAAAGTCTTATCTTCCCTGTTTTTAGTCCTAGAGTGCAGTGTCATTCCTCTTCCCACCTGCATTCACCTCTTGCATTGTATAAACACCTAGCCTTCAAAGTGGTTGAAAGTCACTTCATTGTGTGGAGTCAAAGGCTTTCATGGCCGGCATCCAAAGTTTTTTGTGGAGCTTTCAGGTTATGTGGCCATGTTCTAGAAGAGTTCCTTTCTGATGTTTCACCAGCATCTGTGGCTGGCATCTTCAGAGAAATGCCAGCCACAGATGCTGGTGAAACATCAGAAAGGAACTCTTCTAGAACATGGCCACATAGTCTGAAAGCCCTACCACCCCCCCAAACCACTTTATTTTGCCTGTGTGCTTCACCCCAGATCCTACTGATTTGTAGAAACTACAGCAAAACAAAAACAAAATATATCTCACCAATCCACCAAATATGCTGTCATCCAGAGACAGTGCTGAGAAGTTTGGTTTTCCAAATTTTTATTTGCTTTTCCCATAGTTTTTTCCTTGTTGGGGAACATTTCATGTTGTGGCAGTCAGAGTCAAAGCATCACCAAAGACAGAAGAGCTGTGGTGGATGATGTGTGGCCCACTAGAAATTGCTAAACTGCAAGTCCAATCAATTTTCACCATTATCCATGCAAGCTAGGGCTGATGGAAGATGCAGTCCAACTATATCTAGAAAGCCACATATCCCCTCCACCCCATGGCATACCAATGCTTAGAATATGCACTACAGTAATATACACTACTTGTGGCTGTCTTGACAAATAAATAATATGCATTAATAATGCTTTAGACATAATTTGTGGTTGTTGGGGTCAGCCATGGTTAGTACTTCAATGGGAGACAAACAATGAATGCAAGATGCTATATGCTATACTTCAGAGGAAGGAATGGACAAAACCATTTCTGAGTATTCCTAGCTTAAGAAATCCATATAGACTTAATGCTATCACCATAAGTTGGCAGGCACAAAACATTCGTCAAAAAAAGTTGACCCTCCCCCCCCCCCCCATGAGTGTGTATGTATCTTTAAGAATTTGCTGGTATTGTTGCTTCACTATGATAATGCTGTCTGTTTTCATACATCGTTTTGAGATCAATTGCTTCCCATATATAAGCAAAACTATAATGAATGCTAACCTTAGGAATATAAGTGATATTTATTTTACTATGCTTCAGTGACATTTGAATATTCCTATATTTTCAAATTATTAATAATGAGATAGATAAAAATATAGTTCCTTGAAAACAATGGGACTTACATTACTAATAGGCATTAAAGGATCCACTGAAATCAATGAGACTTACATTCCTAATGTAAATCTCATTGATTTGAGTGGATCCTTTAATGTCTATTACATCCAGCCCATTGTCTGGATCCAGCCCATTGACTTTCATAAATCAACTACCACAAATATACCAGAATATTTATTTATTATTTTGCAAAGAATACACTTTGCTGGGGCACTGTGGCCATCAACGTGGGCTACAAATCAAATTTGCAAATGTATGGTCTTGTAGGCTTGGCATTCATTAAATGTTTACAGTTCTGACTTCTTTTCCAGCAGTTTCTGAATTGACGAAAAACCCATGGCAAAAAGAGAAACAGTTAATCAAACAATGGTGACAGGATTCATCCTCCTGGGATTCAGGACAGTTCCTGAACTTCAGATTTTCCTCTTTGTTGTGTTTTTGGTCATTTACTTGGTGACGATGGCTGTAAATATCCTTATAGCAATGGTACTCTTCACTAATCATCATCTGCACAAGCCCATGTACTTTTTCCTAGGTATCCTATCTGTTCTAGAGACCTGCTACAGCTCAACAATTCTTCCTAGGGCTTTGGTTAGCTTTGTAACTGATCACAATGGGATTTCGTTCACAGGGTGTTTCCTACAGTTCTATTTCATTGGTACCTTTGCTTGTACTGAGTGTTTTCTCTTGTCAGCAATGTCTTTTGATAGGTATTTAGCCATCTGTAAACCACTCCATTATGCAACCCTCATGAATGGCAGGCTGTGCATTCAGCTCTCCGTGACTACTTGGATAATTAGCATGGTGGCTACTTCATTTACAACTTTCTTTGCTTCACAGTTGACATTCTGTGGTCCCAATGAAATTGACCATTTCTTCTGTGATTACACACCATTGTTAATGCTCTCCTGTAGTGACACTCAGCAGACAGAAAAATTGATGTCTGTCCTCGGTTCCACATGCACAATGCCACCAATGTTGCTGACTCTCATCTCCTATGTTTGTATCATCCATACCATTTTAAGAATCCCTTCAACCACTGGCAGAAGGAAAGCATTTTCAACTTGTTCATCTCATCTTATTGTAGTCACAATTTTCTATGGAACCCTAATCATTGTGTACATCTTACCAAAGAGCAATTCAATGAAGGACATGAACAAAATTTTCTCTGTTTTCTATGCAATCCTTACTCCCATGATCAATCCTTTCATCTATACTCTGAGAAACAGAGAGTTTAAGGCAGCCCTGAGAAAAGAAATTGGCAACCTTCCACATTTCAGAAGAATTCAAGGGACCAGTGTTCAATAAATCAGATTGCTTCCATAATGAATCGGAAAGTACTTTCCTCTTGAGAGGATCTACCAAACTCAGTAGAAAGGTTTTGAGGTAATTGTTGTGTGATTTGTAATTTCATAATGCTTCCAGAGTAAAACTGATGATGTTGTTGTTGTTTTCCTATTCAAGTTCAACATATTTAAAGGGCATTCCATAGCTTGAAGTGGTTTTCAATACCCAGTCAAACAATGGTTGAGCAATGCAACTGTCAAATTGGATGGTTACTTTATGCATCTTTTATATTCATGACATCATTTCCATAAAATCAACTCCAGCTGTATTTATTTATTTATTTAATTAATTATTATCTCCACTTTTCTCAGCACAGGAGCCATGGTAGCTTACCTGATTTAATGTTTGACCTTTTTAAACTTGTTAAACTTGTTAAATGCTTTTAATGTGTTAAATTATTGTCATGTTTTAAAATATTATATTGTTTGAAGCCCTTTAAATTGATCTTAATAGTATGATACTCTGAGATTTTTTAATAAAGGACAGGATGTAAATATATTAATAAATAACTAAATAAAATACATTTACTGAATGCAGACATCTGTGTACTCCATCCCATGCACATTTACCTGACTATTGAAGCTACAATAGTCAATAATAAAGTGTCAGGGAAAAAAAAAGAACCAAGCAGTCACAATAGAAACCAGCCTGCTGGGAAGATTTGAGTAAGCTTCTGAAAGGCAGTCTCTCATTCTATTGCTGTTTTTTTCAGTTTTTATGGTGCCATTTCTAAGAAATTAGGGCTCATATCAGCATAGAACACACTCAGGAACCCCCAGCCCTTGGTAGATCTCGCTGATGCTGTTGATTGTTGTTGTTGTTGTTGTTGTATTTATATCCTGCCTTTTTCCCGGTACAAGGTGGCTTGAGGTTTTTGCATCATTTCTCTGAGTGTTGAAATTTTATTTTCCCCCCAATGCCTTTTACACAACATAGGCCCAGAGTATTTTGAGAAATCATGTGTGTTGCTGCTACTGCCACCACCACCACCACCAGCTCGGCTCTGTCTGCCTGAGCATTCGTTGAAGGGCCCTTTTGTGATACCTTCCCAGAAACGACTGAATTTTGTAATATCAAGAAACCAGGAGTCCTCTAGTGTAAAGATTCTCATTCATTTTCTAGAGTGGAGCTGTTTTTCTGTATCTAAATATCTTCCTAGCCATCTCCAGTACATGGCCACTTTCATGAGACCTCTGGCCCATGAATCTATGTTTCTGCAGAGTGAGAGAAAGAGATTGCACTGTTATAACCTACTGGTTTCAGTGGACAAGCTGAAACTACAGGCATTATGGGTTATTTATAACCATTACTTTTTCTTTCTGTCTTTTTAGGTTACAGAGTAGAAAGCAGCTGGCTTTACTGGTAAAGCAATGCCAATAGTTTACACTGGCGACAAAAATTCATTCTATCCAGAGTTATTTTCTAGCAAAGAATGGTGACAATGATGGGAATGGGGAGTAAAATGCTCCACCCAACATGATAGAACTGTTAACTGTCAACTGTTACTAACTGTCCCTTTCCACAAAATAGCCCTGTGGATCATTTCAGGGGTTTTAATCATGACCTTCACAATAGAGACAAAATAGCCAGTTCAAATTACTTTTCCACAAATGGAATGGCAGACTGCTGGACAATAATTTGGCTCCTTCAATTCATATCACTTCCAACTGCAGATTGTGCTCAGGTGATCCTGTACAACCCTTTCCACATTAAATTTCTACCATGTTAAAAAGTAAGCAACTGGTAGGTGTTATCCTGACACTTGGAGTGCATCTACATTATAGAAAAAATACAGTCTGACATCACTTTAAGTTATGTAGATAGACATGGAAATAGCTGTCAAAATTCTTCTTGTCCCTGGAGAAGGATAGGAAAGATATTTCCTTTTTCCCCCACAGGTGAAGTATGTGAAAATTAAAATCTTTTCATCTCTCGCATAGGGAGGGTGGGTGTTTCCATTTTAAATTTGATGTTCTCGGTGGCTTTATTGTCCCAGTACTAAGCTGAACAATTAAATGGTGGTGTGTGTGTGCGTCTGTGTGTGTGTTGCAATTTACTTTTGTTGCATGCCTTCAAGTCATTTCTGACTTTTGATGACTCTAATGAAAACCTATTACAGGGTTTTCTTGGTAGGATGTGTTTAGAGGGGCTTGGCCATTGTCTACCTCTGAAGCTGAGTGTGTGTGAAATGGGGCCATCTTAAATCATAATAAATAAAGACAGACTACTACATACATGCTGGAATTCTGTGTTGCTTTTGCAAATGACTGGATTCAAATTTGTCAACTCTAAAACAGAAAAGGTTACACAAAGGAGGGGGGAGGTATCTTTGATGGGAAAGTATATTTTTAAGAATATAGTAAAGACAAGCTGGGAGCAGTTTTCCATTTAGGCTCCTTTTGTTGGCATCCCAACCAAAACAATCTGTTGAAGAAGCACTCTGTGTAGTTTAGAAAACATGTACACTATGGTCCTCAGAAGCACAAATATATTCATTCAGTTGCATTGTTCCTTATCTGTCAGAGCTTGGAAACATTGCCTTTTGTGGACTGCAGATCTCATAATTGGGCGGGGGATTATAGGAGCTCTTGTCCAAACTTTTCCAAGTTCTAATGCTCTCTCTTCATCCTGCTACTCTCCAGTGCATACTGTAAAGCCCAATTTATTTGGATAAGCTAACACACATAGAAAATACAGACCAGTATGCTGTTTTACATGTTGGAGCCTAGGTGGAAAGATCTGGGTTCCCATCCTTGATACAACTTAAATTTACATTGTGGCTTTATGGCAGTCAGTGTCAGAGTTTAAGGACTACCTTACAAGATTATTGGACTTTATCCAAGCCTGTAGATTCCTATATGAACTCAACAGGGAATACAGATGTCCCATTCAATTATGCAGTTATTCCTTTCAAAAGGTACTTTTGGGCTACTGTGTTATTTTATCAAAACACATGGCCCTCCAGCTATTGTTGGACTACAAGTCCCAGCATCCTCTTGCCCGTGTAGCCAATGCTGAGAAGTCATGGGAGCTGCAGTCAGCAACATCTGGGTCATGGACACTGTACTACTTGAAGCTATAGACAAATACGCTTTACAATTTCTGGAGCATATGATCTAAGAGTTGCAGTCCAACACTGAAAACCACACCATACAGTCTTGATTTGATTCTTAATCTCATAACCTCCATTAAGACATAGAATCATAGAATCTTAGAGTTGGAAGAGACCATGAGATGTAGAATGTGTTATTTCCCACCATGAATAGGTACTGTATTAACTGCAACAGACACACTTATTGTCAGCATGAAACAATCTGGTTTCACCTGTATGCCATGTTGCTGCTAAAGGTGAGATGCCTGACACAAAGAAAAAGGATATGGCAGCCTTAGTTCAGCAATATAAATGTGGCTTAATATTCAGGAATTCAAAGGCAGACTTTTCAGCTAAGCACTCAGAGCCCTCTGCCTGGATAGAAAAATCTGTTAGTTACACTTTATCCTCTCCTCCTCCTCCAAAAATATATCATGTTCTATCACATCTGGGTAGATGGTTGCATAGTGGAAAGTCGTTATCCAAAAAGCAAACAGGGTGAGATTCCCATCCATTTCAATGAAGATTTAAATGTAGTGGTAAAAAAAAGCAGAGGAAGTGGCAGAAACTCTAGGCAGAGTATTATATTTCCATTTTATTTTCTTATATAATTACGACTTTTATCCATTAGGAAACTGTGATGTGTAGTCCCTAGCAGAAATGGATGATCCATGTGGGACTTGAAGTATCATCTTTAACACCCAGCACCATCTTTGCCACCTGTAATATTTTCCCTGATTTCAATAGCATTTACATTTCTCTACCTCTTCATACTGAACTAAGTGGTGTCTAAGAAATTTACAGTGCTTAAGCCAATTTCCCCCAACAAGCTGTGCATGGATTTTACCAACCTACAAAAGGATGGAAGGCTGAGTCAACCTGGAGCCTTTCAGAATCGAACTCACAATGTTATGGCTGCAGTTCTGGCATTTAACCGCTGCATCATCAGGGCTCCTATTCAAGGACATCACTGGTAAGAGCTAATATTTCACTGATCTCTCTGTGAGAGGCAGTAATATTTTGGAAAGTTTCTCTTTGGGAGATAGCTTGGAGGGTTTTTTGTTGGTAGGGGAGGTTTTTCTTGATAGTTTCCCATGCATAACCAATAGTATCACCTCAATTCAGTGCACACCTGGAACAAATTATGTCACCATACTAAGGAGTCTTTTGTCTGAGGTAAGTAATAGGAACAAATTCAAATAAGATAAGATGCAGATGGCCTTCATACGCAACCTTGAGGTGAAAGTCCTCAAACTGAAAGTCTGGCAGCTGAAAAGAATCTAAAACAACATATTGACAATGTAAAGTCAGCATTTTACTAAAGAGGTGCCATAAAATTAGGGACTGTCCCTGGTCGATAAGGCAACTAAAATATATGCACAAACATTCATTTGACTTAACTCACTGCTTTTCTGAAATGGTTGCAAAACAACTTGCCTTATATGGAAAGAAACCACAACCATTGGTGAGAAGAAAAATGACTAGGGTCTTTTGCCATTCCATATATTCCATATGATTCAAACCTCTCAGACATACTGGAGAAAAATCTGCCTTGGATGACAATGTGAGTAGTTCTATTTCTGGTTGTTGTTTTTCCTTTTGAGTAGTCTATAATCATTATTAACTGTGATTATATTAACAGAACAGCAGGTATACTTGTAAAGATATCTGTCAGTGGAGCATTTGACTCACACACACACACACACACACACACACACAATCTTTCCACATGGATTTGTGTTTATTTTTGTGGTCAGAGTAATGCTGCACTCCTGACATATGGGTTAAACCAGTGGTTCCTAAACTTTGGTCCTCCAGCTACATTGGACTTCAACTCCCAGAAGCCAACCAAGTTGGCCAAGAGTCAGGAACTCTGGAAGTTGAAGTTCAAAACATCTGAAAAGCCAAAGTTTGGGAACCACTGGGTTAAACTAAAAACTGCTTTCAGAGTCATCACTCAGTACATTTCATCCTTGATAAGAGGGTGGAGCAGGCTATTGCATTCAGGCTCTGTTTGTGGGCAAATTTGGGAAGACAATTGCTATTCTTGATGCACATTTGATGTGATCCAAGGTCTCAGAGGGTTACTTGAGACCTTTGGCTTCTCATATTTTCAGCTACTATTCTGGGTTTGGATAGACTGATACAATTGTACTTGTATTTCATAAAAAATAAAGGTAGGGGTTATATAATGCAGGCCATGAATAACTATCAATATGACACTGTGAAATTTGGACTGAGCATTTTTTTTAAAACAAATTATAATACAAAGACATTAAAAACTGGAGGAAACAGAGGAAAAGTTACATGCTGAGTAAGGGAGATATCTCAGACAGTGATGGGGAATGCTCTAGGTTTTTTTCCATTATATTTTTTGGTAGACCTACACATTGGCCAATATCAGTGCCTAAATAATTAGTAAATTGGTAAATTCATATGGGGACTTTGAGTAGAAACAGCTCCAGGTAAAACAAAAAATCATTTTATAGCTGGCAGGGAATCATTTGGGGGTATTTGGGATGAAGGGACTTGGTCATGTTGAGATCTGGAATATGAGAGTGTACAGACTTGTTTGTTTGTTGTTGTTGTTTTGGAAAGGATTCTGAATGCTGTTCATTTTTAATTGCATGTATTTTCTTGAGCATAGAACTGACTGTCCTAGCAGTGGATTTGATGTTCAACCCTGTCCTCGCATTCCCATATCCATAGGTTTTATAGCAATAAATTTGATAATCTCATAGTAGGGAATTTGCACTCTGTAATTAGCTAATAAACTTCCACCTGTTTTTGGCTAAATTCAGATAGCAGTGTGGTATTACAGTTTATGGTTAACTGCTCCAAACTCAGAAGGGATCATTGGATAAACCATCATGATTCAAATGTGTCATCTCTCAGTTAGAAAATTTGTCATTTGAGAATTGCTGAGATGATTATGTCTAGTGTCATAATGGGAGAGTTTTTGAAAATGTTCTTTACTTTGTCACAGAGACATCTGAAATCTGTGAGTTACTCAAGACAATAAAATCAGGAAAAGAAATGGTAAGAAATCCATACAAGCTGGACCATTCTGCCTCGTTTGCTATATATGAAAGAATTCATTGTTTGCTACCTTTGTAAATCAAGATGATGTCTTTGTGTCTAAGAATAAAATTACTATTATTAGCTTTATTTATAAAGTGCCGTAAGTGTACACGTAAAACTTGCAGCAAGTCAGCCAATAGCTACCTTACTTGCCAAATGACATCTCATGCAGTTATGAGCAAACATTGGATACAAACAAACAAACAGCTTCATTTATATACCGCTTCATCCCGCCTAAGGAGTGTCTAAGCAGTTTATAACTGTAAGCTACTTGCCCCCAACAATCTGGGTACTCATTTTAGCGACCTCGGAAGGATGCAAGCCTGAGTCAAGCTTGAGACCTTTTGCTAGTCTTGAACTCGCAACCTTATGGTCTTGAGTGAGTGGCTGCAGTACAGGCATTTAACCGCTGCACCGCCAGGGCTCTTACAATGTTATGATAAATTGTGGGGAGATAGTAAGGAGATGTCAAGAGCAGGCTCTGAATCCACTAATGCAGGAGCAGTGCCTCCACTGCAGATTTTATCACCACTCCAATTCCAGCTGTTTCTAGCAAAATGGGAGGTATTAAGTTATGGATCCTACTTCAATACTGGCAGAGCTCCTGTTCAAATTGGAGCGGCTAAGGGAGAAGTGGAAGTCAAATCCAGAGTTGATTTTGCATCCCTCTCCGAAGTAGTTACTCCATGGTGGTCTTTTAAGAAAAAGAAAAAAAATTGGTCTAAGGCTTACATGTTAATTAAAAAAAACAACCCTTACAGTTAGATTTTGCAGTCTCACCAGAATTTTTTTTATTGGGCATTACGGATGGGGAACTAACTGGACAGTAAATATGGACGACTTCTCCAATATATGATAGCAGCAAGAACACTGTTTGCTCAAAGTTGGAAACTGGCTGAAGCACGGATGATGGAAAATTGGATAGTTAAGGTTGCAGAGTTTTCCCAAATTGCCAAGGTTATGTGGATTTTAAAAGACAAACCAATTGAAGGGTTAAAAAAAGTGTGGATTTTTTGAGCAAGATGATATGTACCAATGCATGAATTTGTGGCTATGCCTACTAGTAATTTTAGTAAGATTAGTTGTAACTGTAATAGTAGAATAATAAATTTTGTCTTTCTTTTCCTCCCCCCCCCCCGCCTCATATTACATTCGGGGGGGGGGGGGCGGGATCAGAGCCTTTTGTGTTTTGGCTTTTTAGTGTTTTTGTTAGTGTTAAGTATTCTTGTGCTTTAGTAAATATGCATTTTAGTTTAGCTTAGATCTGGTTATATATGTACATGTATTTTGTTTTATTTGTATTTTATTTGTATTTTTCCCATTTTCTTTATTTTTTCTGAATGCTTATGTTTTTGGTTGTGAATTAGTTTGTGTTAAAAGTTATATAATAATAATAAGTAGTAGTAGCAGTAGTAGTAGTTGCTATGGAGGAACCCAAAAACAATCCAATGAGGAGTGGTCACAGAATGCTGACTGTTTTGGAGGGAGAGAGAAGAAGAAGGGAGGGGAAATTAAATAAAACATCTGGAAAATGGCATTGCTGACTTGCAAACAGCATGCAATGACTTCATATTTATATCTATATCTTTATACCTGATCAGATGACTTCACTCCAATTGAATTACGAGTTAACTGAACAATTTAAAATCATATTCAACTGTGCCATACAAATTGGATAGTTGAGTCTCATCATATATTTTTATCTTTCATATTTTTAAAGGAAAATGGGACTCTTAATGAAGACATGTTGGACTTTAGGAAGAGGTAATGCAAAGAAAAGAAATGTGCTACAATCTTATCATCTGATTAACACAGATGAAACTGGAGATTAATGAGAAATTTACTCTTTCCAGCTTTCCCCCTCTTTGTACATGTTTGTTCATTTTTCAGTTTCCAAAGCCAGATGTGTAAATAAATAAAATTTGCAATCAGAAATTCATACATACATATTCTGAATATATGTATGTCTGTGATTCTAACATGCACACACATGAAAAATTCAAAAGACAACTGCATATAACTCTGAAATGTGCACAAGCACAATTAAATCAATGTGTAGCTGTCTATAAAAAGTCATCCTCCTCACACAGATATTCTAACACTTTTTCCTGTACCTCTAGGCACTGGGAGAGTCCAAACTGGTCAGAAATTATTGTTACGGCTATAAATATTTTCCTCACCATTGTTCCAGTTCTATTTACAGCTTCATCCTGCTGTACCTGCCTCCAAGTGTTTATTATGAAGTTTGAAATGGATTGCCACTTGGACACCTGGGATCTGAAAATGTGCTTGTTTCATTCTGTCATACAAGAATGGGAAATTTCAAATTGTCTCTCTCCATCAGCAAGCTTAGGAGACTTTTTGTGTATTCTTCAATTATTTTTGTGAAAATTTTGTAAAAGTTTTATTTGGGAAAAAGCTTGATTCTAGCCAATATATACATCTTTTGCTATTGTAGCTGCTGACAGAAGAAACAGCTCTGCTGCACTGTGGTGCAGGGGCAATAAAATCCCAGGTGGTTTAAAAAAAACAAAACAAACAAGGTGGATAAGTATTATTTTTATTGTAGGTATTCTCCTTACTTTCGAGCAAGGGCTTAACATTAGTACATGACATCCTTGGACTATCCTTTCATGCAACAAAAGGTAACTAGAACTAATGCCTGTTCTGGCTTGGGCTCATGCATTAGTTTGCCATCCATATTGAATCTAGTAATTGGTGGATGAAAGAAAAGCCACCAGTTGAAGGTCATAATTATTTATTTATGATACTGTACTGCACTACCATTACTGCTAAGCCTGTTAAGTAGGAGTGTTGAATTTTGTTTCTTACCTACCTTTCTGCGAGGCTCAAGATGGACTACAATACAAATTAAAATATAATATATAACTAAACACATAAAACAATTTAAACAACCGAGTTAAACACATAAACATAAGAGTAAAACAACCATTACTTTTAACATCATCCAGGGACAAATTTAAAATTCATACTTTAGGATTGAGTAGATAGGACTGCCAGAAGAGATAAGTGTTTAACACTGTTTTAAATTCAGACAGCATGTTTAGCTGTCAAATCTCTGCATAGTTTGGGGGTGGCTGACAGTTGACAGTCTAGTCCTGGCCAGTTGAAGTAAATGTCCTCCAGAGGACCTGAGCATACAGATTGGATGATATAGGAGGAGGCAGTCCTGCTGGTAACCTGGATCCAAACCATGAGGGCTTTAAAGATAATAACCAACACTTTGTACTTTGCCTGAAAACTAACTGGTAGCTAGTGAAGTGATTTTAATGTTAGTTGTCATGCATACTTTGGGGATAAAAGTTGCTCTCACAATTGCATACCATCTAAATGACACAAATTTTAATGTCTGAAAAGTACACAAAGTATCTCACAAAGGATGCCCATTAGTTTACCCTGGCCCTATTGAATCCAGTAGGTAGTCACTGGAAAGTTATTTTATGAAATAATAGTGGGAACAGAGATCATAAAGTTACCCTTACTGGTTTTATCATTGAACAGTAGTCTTGTTTTTCTCACTCACAAATCACCTTGTGCCTATTGAGTCAAACAGAGTTCATTGGCTGCAAATATTATATTATTGGGTGCCTAACAACATTACTTTTTTTAAAAGGCCCAAGACAGGGAATTTTTTCTTGAGCTGCTAAACATAGCTGTTAGCTTGGATTCAACACTAAAGGGCAGAGGTTGTGTGTATCTGGTTTAAACAAAAGCTTACTTTTATCCAGATGCTGTTTGCTAACTAATGATTACCAGAGCTGTGCTTGCAAAACCAGTGGTTGCATGCAGAAACTGAGGGCCATTTTTGTGCAAATCAAGGATTAACTTAAGTATTTCCTGTAAGGAAATTAATTGTAGCAGCATTGGAAGTTTTCTCTCGATATCTTCAACATGTAGGAAAAAGGACCCAGTGGTTGTAGTTTGTGTTTTTCGTCAATATGCAACCATACCATTGTCTTCTGACATAACCTTGCAAACTGTTCTTCTATTTGGTTGAGAAGCATACTTTGTCCTTATTTACTTTGTTTTGTTTACAATCCACTAGTCTCCTAGCTTAGTTGCAGTTAGTTCTGTTCTGACAATGGAGAAGAAATAGACATTTGATGCATGGACTTACGGTAGTATGCCATTTGGAAGTTGTGCAAAAAGCTACACAAAGAAGTCAATCTCTGCAGCTCTCCATCTCTCCCTAATCATTCTATTGTCTAAATAAAATTTGCCCACATGGACTGTGTATCGGTCTAGGAAACCAGGAGGCTAGGGTTTGAACCCCCATTTAAGGATGGAAAGCCACTGGGTGATCATGGAGAAGGCACACTTTCAGAAAATAGGAAGAAGGCAGTGTCAAACCCTCTGTGAAAACATATATATAGATATATGATCCAGTTGCCATGAGTACAAATTGAATTGAAGGCACTTAACAACAGCAAAAATGTAATTTTCTTGATGACTGGTTTTATTCAGGATTTCTTCAATACTTGAAGTCTCCAGCCAGGCTATCCCCACCTTTGAAAGATGACTGTGGTGGAAGGTAGCCCAGAATGATAATGATGCTAACTCTCCTTTTTCTCCTCCTCCTCCTCCTCCTCCTCCTCCTCCTCCTCCTCCTCCTCCACCTAGTGATACAATCCGGATTTCTAGAGATATATCAGACAAAGAAAAAGCAACAATTGGCAGAAGAAAAGCCGAAGTGCAGAATTGTCTTCAGAAGTTTGGGGTGAATTGCACTATGGTAAAAATCTATGGTCTATGTATTCGACCAATGAATGTGACTTAACAAATTAGATCTAGATTAAATCACACTGAGGCCCATAGCACATAGGCCCAAAGAAGTGGCTTCTGGTTACTTTGGGGTTGTAGTGTTTAGATGACATATGCCTGAAGCCACACCAATGCCACAAATCAGAGCAAAAAAAGAGTTTAAACTGACTCTGGTCAATGCAGCTTGAAGCCTGTGGCAGCAACATGCTTTGGGAGCAGGCTGTGCAGTTGTTGAGGTCCTGGACCCATCGCAGTCCCTAGGTTTCTTTGTAAATCAATAGGATTTAAGTTAATCATGACTAATATCTCACACTGATTTTTAAAAAAATATAAATGAGTCTTATGGATGCAGTCTTAAATCTATGGACATATATGACAATCTATTTAATCTAAGCAATGTATGTGTTTAGCATAATGTTATGTACTATTTTGTTTTAATGGAAAAAACAATGTATGGAACATAGATTTAAGATTCATGATGTAATTATAATCAACTAGCAGTGCAGCTCAAAAAGCTATCAAGAAACAAATGTCTAAAATAAAGCAGCTTCCAGCCACTTTGGGGGCATGGTGTTTTATGTCCCTGAAGCGGCTAGAAGCCACTCTGAGACCAGTTAAAGCGGCCTGAAGCTGCCAGAAAAAGGAGTAGCAAAAAGCTGCTCCTGCTGGAAATGCATTCAGGACTACACAGCAGCCCACTGTTGGAGCAGGCCATCCGGATGCTGCGATCTGAGTCAGTTGATGCTGGAGTAATCTTTTCTCTATCCAGTTCTTTTGACCTGTCTGCTTCACCCCAATGATGGTTATAGTTTTCATTGGTGAACTCAATCAATACATCATTTTTAACTGATCGGTGCACTGTTAGAAAAGTGTTTGATATAACTCATACACAATTATGAAAAAGGATGATGATGATTTTTCTTTTTCTCCCTCTTCCAACAGAACAGTGTCTCCAATATTGCAATATTAGGTTCAGGTGGAGGACTGAGGGCCATGATTGCACTGCAGGGTGTTCTGGTGGAACTTCAGAAACAAGGTTTATTGGATGCTGTCATGTATCTCTGTGGAGTATCAGGCTCTACTTGGTAAGTGGAAGTGAGTTATTTTGGTGTATAGTTGGCACATGAAGATGTCTGTTTAACTCAATGTCCATTAAAACATTCCACCAAAAAGTTCTAGTTATCATAGTGAAAATAGGTCTTGCTTAGGTGGTCAGTGATGATACAAAATGCATAGAAAATTTCAAATATATTGTCAAATGTAATTTTAAAGCTTTTCCCCCCAAATCCTGTTCATTGGATTTTGTATTTTTCAAGGTGCATGTCATACATCTACGAGCATGAGTTATGGGTGACACAGCTTCCCAATTTGGAAAAGAAGTTGTGTGACAAACTTACAAATACAGCCTGGGATCCCAAGAAAGCCCTAGATGCCCTGGTAGAACCAAGCAAAGACGATACATACTCCTTGACTGATCTATGGGGTAATGTTATTGTCTATGGAATGGTACATGAGGTGAGTAATACCATACCATTCCTGCTCTGGTCTTGCCAACTCAGGGCCATAGCTTCCTTGATTGAATCAGTCCCTTAGTAATGTGGTCCATTCATACTGTCTTCAACTTTACAAGCATTATTGTATTTTCCAGTGAGTCATAATATCTCTTGATGTGCCCAAAGTGCAAGAGTATCAGTTTAGTTATTTTAACTTCTATTGATAGTTAAACTTTGATTTGCCCAAGTACCCATTTATTTGTCTTTTTGATGGTCCATGGCATCTGCAGAATTCTGCTCTAACACTACATTGCAAATGAGCTATTTTTTTTTTTTTTTTTTTTGGTCAGCTTTCTTCTGACTTGACATTTAATAATATATTTTTGCATTTAAGGATTTTAATTATTTCCTTCATGCCTGCCTTCCCAAATTTTACCTTCTGCTTTCTTGCCAACAGTCTCTATTTTGATTAATGACTAAACTTTTGTTCTTCTTAATGGACCTGCAGTGGTCCCCAGCCCGTAGTAACCCTGTGATTCAGACATCTTCAAGATGTTTTCCACTGCTCTGTTCAGTTCCTGTAATTTCATGTCTATGACCTCCCTTATCTATCTATCTGGTGTGTAGTCTTCCTTTCTTTTTTATTGCCTTTCCCAGCATAATTGTCTTTTCTAATGAGTCATGTCTTCTCATGATGTGGCCAAAGTATGGCAGCCTCAATTTGATTATCTTGGCTCCAGGGATATTTCTGGCTAGATTTGTTTAAGGATCCATTTGTTTGTCCTCTTGGCTGTCCACAATGTCCTCAACACTCTTCTTCAGCACCATATCTAAAATGCTTTTACTTTCCTCTTATCTGCCTTCTTCACTGCCCAGCTCTTGCATCCATACATGGTAATGGGGAATACAATGGCTCAGACAATTCTTGAGTCTTCAGTTTTATATATAAAATCTTTAATTATTTCAATGTCTTCATCACTCACTTTATTGGGAGTAAATTTCTCATTGTCATTCCCATGTTTTTGTAGATTATCCACCCAGGGATAGCATTGAGAGGCAAAAGCCTGCTACTCTCCAATTGCGAATGTGTTCTTTTCTCTACAGCTGGATGATCATAAGCTGTCTGAAGAAAGGAGAGTTTCTTTGCATGGGAAGGTGCCTTATCCTATCTATGCAGCAGTGGATTCAACTAAATTGGCAGATAATTCTAAAACTCACCCAGGTAAAGGTAATATCTATATGTGTCCATTAGTCATTAGGGGCCAAAACACACTGCATAAATAATCCAGTTTGACACCACTTTAATTGCCCTGGCTCATTGCTAGGGAATTCTGGGAATTGTAGTTTGTGGTGGCACCAGAGCTCCCTGATAGAGAATGCTAAACATCTCATGAAACTACAGTTCACAGAAATCCCTAGCATTGAGTCAGGGCAGTTAAAGTGGTCTCATACTGGATTATTTATGCAGTGTATTTTGGCCCAATGTTATACTTCCCCATAGGACTTTAAAGCACTTAACTGTGCTTGAATCATATCTTTATATTTTCATACCCTCTCTCTGTGTCGCACCCTTTCAGTGATATTGTTTTGTGTTTATTATAGTTGTCTAACAACAATAGGTGTGTCTACATCTTTAATTACTATGTGAAGAATGATTCAGGGAGAAAAACTCAACATATTTAGTGAAATTAGATAATGTCATGATGATATAATGCAAAAGCATGACAATGAGAAGAGAGATTAATGCAGAAAAAGCAACAAGTTTCTGGAATTTTCCAATCACATTTATTTCTTCTTTCTCCTCTTCTCCCTTTCATCTCCTAAAGAGATATGGTTTGAATTTACCCCTGATGAGGCTGGATTCATTCACCCTGGAGCATTTGTGGATATGAGGCTATTTGGAAGTGTGTTTGAAAATGGCAAGCTGAGGAAAATTAAGGAGGAAAAAAGTGTTTCCTATTTGAGAGGTAATTCTGCAATGAGTTGTTTAATAGGTTTAATGAGAGTATGAGTGGAACTTTATATGAATACATAACACAATAAAATGAATGCATTCCTTTCTATTCTAATATATGCTGTATGCTTTAGCACGAACACGTCTTACAAATATTACAAATAGTATTCTAAAATTGCAGTTTTTGACAACTTTCTTGCAGTGAGGCAAAAAATGATTAAGTTATCCATTCTTGTCTATGAGAAAAAAAAGTTACCTCCCTACTTAGTAAATGGCAAAAGCTTTGCTAGAGCCTTTTTTGGGATCTATTTATTACAAAGAGTGTGATCCAAACTAAAGTTGTGTTTCTATCTCCTGTTATCTGGGAGTAAATTTCACTGAATTTATTTTAATGATACTACTGGATTGTCATGCCTAGAATTTCTCTCTGACTGAATCAAATCCATTACTTAATGATTATGGATGTAATAAGCCATTATTACATGAGACATTCATGTCTGCCTCTAGACATAGTACTTTCTTGCAATCCACATTAACTTGCTTTTCTTTCAGGTTTATGGGGAAGTGCCATTGCAAGTCCCACAGCAATAGAAGGTATTTGATATTTAATACTTGGAAAGTGGGGAGGGAGGGAGAGAGAAACACACACACAGAGAATTATACCATAGATGGAGAATGTATATATAGAATAGTTTTAATTTTGCTTCCTGAAATACTCCTTCCGGTGTACAGAGAAATAGGAAGAACCATAGGAAGGAGAAAAAACAACAACTTTTCATCAGTTTATATGGGGTGGGATTCACCGTTTGTGGCACAACAGTTCTACAAGCAATATAATTCATCACTAAGCTGCGAAGTTTTCAGTCACATCACTATTTCAGTGGGAAATTTCATGTTCTCTGATCTAATCCTTCTATAGCAAGGGTGGGACAATAAATTTAGTTAAATGCTAATTCCGTCTCCTAGCACAAGATTTATGGCACAATTTGATATTTTAACCTAAAAGAAAAACTACAGTGGGTCATTTCAGTCCATCAGAATCACTTATCGTTCCAAAAAGGAAAAGAAGCAAAAAGGAAAAGTAGGCCTTCTGAGATAATTGCCTTTGCATAATAAAAACCATGTTCCTAAATTCAACTCATTTGCCATTTACGGTGTTCATTCTAGGAACAATAACCACCTGGGTTGTCTGGCAGGCAAAGGAGAGATGTATCAATTATATTTTGACATTGGGATAAGCCCCTGCCCCCAGCCTCAGTACCAGTCTCACATTTCAGGACAGAAATATTTCATTCTTTTTGAGGAGGAAAACATGACATGCAAAAAATGAACTGAAGTGCTCTAATTCAGTGCTACTCAGATTGCTGGTCTGCGAAATGTGACAAACTGCACATTATTACCTGCATGCCCATGGCAAGCTTTTAGGAAAGATAGCAACAGTCAATGGGCACAACTGTGGTGCCGGTTCAAGACACAATGGGAGGGGAAAGCCTTCTGGTCTTTCACATTAGATACCTTGAGGGGCAATGCTCTATGTGATACTAACAGTGGCCTTTCATAGTGGTGTGCAATTACCTCACAAAAAAGAAACATATCCTATGATATATATAGCATATATTTATTTAACTTCACATGTAAGTGTGCTTTCTGTCCTAGGCATGGCTCTAGATTTTTGGGTATTGCAAAACACAATTTCTTCCTAATTGTGTTGTTCTGGGGCATTCTTTTGCTCCATGGTAGACTGGAATTCTCATTGGGATCAGAAAATGCCCCAGACTACAAAACAATATCAGGTCTTTCTTTCTTTCTTTCTTTCGAGCTTCAGGGTGCTGATACTGTTAAACTTGTGGGACTTTTATTTTTACCCAGTAACAAATTTATTTCTATTACGGGGATGTGACAATTTCAGAGTTTGTCTGGATCCTAGAGATTCTGTGTTTATTTCCCAAACTTAAATTTGTTTATATGTTTATGCATTTCTTTTAACCTGCCCATGTATTTGCATGATGTACCTAATATAGCACATTTTCCCCACTGATCATTGGTAATGCTGGCTCTGTTAGAAGTTAAAACCCTACAACATCTGGAAGGCACTTGCCCACTCATGTATTTTGACTTATTTCCTTGAAGACAATCAAATTAATAAGGTTCTAGAATAAATCTATGTTGTATCTAATTAAAGGATAAGTTAGTAGCATTGAAGCATTGAATCTACACCAAGGGTCATGCCACTCTACTAAATTATAACACTATATTACATTGTTATAGTGCTAAGAAACTAGCTAAGATGTTTTCACTAATAATATTTTCAGATTTTATTAAACAGCTGGTTTCTGAAATTCACAATTCAGGTAAGACACCCACATTCCTTGCAATTTCTGAAAAGATAGAGAGAGAATGAAAGAGGGAATGAGAGAGAGAAATAGAGAGGTAGACTTTTACTATTTGAGTTTTTGAAAGCTATGTGGGTATGCCTGTTGTATCTAGCATAGTAAGTATATTTCTGTTATGGATTAAAGGGTCACAGGTGGGAAGGTCAGCTTGCAAGAATGTAGCTTTGGTCAATATTTAAGTTAGCAAAACATTGTGTTATCAGGGATATGTTGATAGGCTGCAAGATAACTTTGGGACAGAGATAGATGAATGGAAACATTGCAGTCCTCTTTATCCACCCACACAGTTACAAGAGATTGGAATCTACTGGGTCACACAGAGGATAAATATCTTCAAGCGATTTGCAATAGATCAGCAAAGGTTTCCCAGTCTGTACAGTGGTAACAAAAAAAGTCTCATTTCCCTTCTAAATTAGGTTCCTGAAAACTGAGTTGAGCACAGTATTAGATATGTGTATAAAATATATGTGTCTGTGGGCTACAGATGTAATTTTTTCCTAATTTGCTTCAAGAAGGCATTTTTAGCAGTATTCTTCTGACTCCAAGAAACTCTTGGGAAACTTCACAGCTTTTGAAATCTATTCAAAATTTGAGACATATTCTGCACAAAATTTGCACTTGGTATTTTTGCCATTAAAAAACAACATCTATGCAGGGGACAGCATTTTCTGCACAGATGTAATATTTCTATACAGAATTATTATTTTCTGCACAGATAATGCCATTTTACTATGCAGAAAATGCCATTTTTTGTACAGAAAATGCTGTTTTCTTTGAAAAACAACCGCATGCACTTTTTGTGTAAAATAAATCCTCAGCTGTGAAGAATCTCACTAGTTCCGATTTCTTCTCTTCAGAGTTTCTTGAAAGATATATCCTTTGACTACTTTATGGGTGTCTTTGAATATTGTCTCTCATCCCTAGTGTGAACTTCAGTTTTGGTACTTCAAATAAATTCTTGGGCTAAGCATCTGTTCTGCAAAGGGACATTATTGTAGACTTCTTCCAAAACAATGATTTTGCATCCCACTCCAACTGATGGGCCTCAGGGTTCTAGTGAAAAATAAAACAGATCCCACAAGTCAAAGGTAGAAACCTTTCTATAAGATATATCCATTTATCCCTTGCAATAGCCTGGAGAAACTAGCAGGACTAGCTATATGTACCCAAGATGGGTTTTGGTGGGACATCTTGGTTTGAAAGCCATCTCTTATGCTAAGTTTGGTTTAACTCAGCAACCAACAATATTCAGAAGAGCTATAGAGGAGGAAGGGACAGATTTGGACTGGGCAAATAGATAGATAATTATATATATATCAATGACATTGGTTGTAGCTGGAGCCTGGGGAACATAGGCTGAGTTACCACATGGTGGCAGATGAGAGTTGAGACATGGAAATCTGGCTAAGTGAGGCTTGTAGGCTAGAATGGGACAGCACCACAAGGGTTAAGTGGAGAAACAGAGAACAAGGGCATTTTCTTTGTTGGATCCATAAAATCTCTTGCCATGTGTGCAGATCCCTGGGAGGATTTCTATAGCTTGGGCCGAATTATAGATGTTTTGTGTTGAGAGCCATTATTTGTATGAAATAAATAGATAAAAATATAAAAGTGAAACAAATGAATTAAGCAAGAATCCCAAACTTCATTTGCTGAAGAGCATAGAAGGACAGCTGCCATGTCCAAATGTTGATGACATTTAAAAACAAAACAGAAAACAACATTCCACCCAAGTATCTAACTTCCAGTCACACTCTCCTGCTAGCATTGCCATCTTCTTTGGATGATGATGATGATGATGATGATGGGGTCATGGAATGATACTTTTGGCAGAATAGACACTCTCAAAGGTGTTAAGGAGCAGAAGACAAGTGAATTAGGTGCTGTAAAAAAGATGGAGAAAGATGGCTGGAGGTAGGATGCACAATTAAAGTTAAACATTTTTATAAGTTAAAATTTCTATGTTCCTTTTTCATGAAGAAGATACAGGGGGAGTAGAAGAATTGGAAGAGGTGGAAGAAAAGGAAGAAGAAATTGTTGAACATCTTGACCCAGAGGAGCGAGAGAGTGAGCAAAGTACTATTGATTCATAGGGCAGTGGTGAATGTGCATGGTCCAGGCATTTGGAATGCAACAGTTGGAATATCATGCCGCATGATAGTATAAGGGGGGATGTTCAGATACAGAATGTCCCAATTTCACCACAGAAGCTTAATGGTGTGTGCGCAGGGTGGTGGTTTTGGTTTCCTTTATGCCCATTTGGTAATAGGAATGGGTCCACTGCCTACATTTCTTTGGCATGAGACTAGAAGTGGTATCTGCCCAGCTGGGCATGATGCTGGAAGCAAGGAGTCCCCCAACCCCCAACTTGACACATAGGCAAGAAACCAGGGACAATCCCTTATGTGTATTTAGTGAAATGAAGGAGTTGGATGGTGGGGCAAAGAATAGAAACTGCAAACTTTGCAATATATCACATCATAGCTAACAACGTAAGTCTGATACTCTCTGTCTTTTCTCTTTTAAGGTTCTGGATGTCACTGTCTGCACTGCCATTCTGCTACATGTGTAATAAAGCTTCTGATGCATGCCATAGAAATGAAGACACATGAAAACTATGATGAACACATTAGAAATCTGATGGATCTCCTAAAAGGCAAGTAGCAGCTGTGGAATAAGTATTTATTATCTCACCTTACCCCTAAACGTCAGCAGAATATCTCCAATGGCTATTGCTCATCATTCACAGGCAATAACAAATGTCTACAGGTATAGGGCTAATAAAAATATATCTGCACTGTGCATTGCAGATTATAATGTTTCAATTTCATCACAACAGAATATTTGAATGTTCTAAGATATCCTGCCTCACTGAGAATGAGACATTTTGTAAAGAATTTTCATGTTCTTGTATTAAGCAGTTGAAAATCACAAGACACAGCTGGCCCTGATCTGAACATCATAATGAAGAAGATATGGTGGTATGGGGCCAGTACTATGCCCAGCCAAAGGAATGTGTCTGACATTTGGTAGTGACATATGTACATGTACATCCACCTTGTTGTTTCTGTGTGCCTTCAAGTCGTTTCTCACTTATGGCAACCCTAAGGTGACTTTCTATGTCTTTTTGGTTTGTTATGGAGGTTGCTATCTTCTTTCACCTGATAACTTCAGCCACCCTGACAGATCTTGGTGGAAGATCATATTGGTCAGTATCTGGCTATGGGGTATAGCCTGATTCTTCTCCAATGCCACTCAACACTCTCCACTAGTCACAGTATGGCTGTTTAGTGGGCCTAGCAAAACACAACCATGAGTCCTTAGGGTAGTGAGTGGGGAGACAAAGTGAAGTATGCTGAGCAATGGAGATCAGCCTATAAGGGTTTTTGTCTGTGCTAGTATGAAGGAGTGAAAAAAAAAATTCAGCACTAACTGTGGTGACTCCAGAAATCAAATATCAACAGTGGTGAGGCCTAGGCTGGAGCGGAGATGCAATGTGCTCCCAATTCCACTAAAATGCCCACCTTGGGACTGACAAAGCACACATCCAAGTTGAAAATCCAGGCTCTAAAATATTGATATTTATTCCTTCACCATTGTCCTCCATTTCATCTTCACTGTCTTACTTTCTCCCCACCTTTCCATCTTTTATTATATCTCAGTGAGGACATAGCTCATCCAAAGTGAAACATATTTGACTTCTGTTTATTTCAACCAGAAAGCTATGAGTCGATCTTTAACTCGCCAACTGTGAAGTGTTCAATTTTGTTTGGAATATGCATGATAAGAATGGAGAGCTAAAGTCCTTTTTAAATAATGAGAAGAATATCCTTTTTTCCCAGATTGAGTTAAGTCATAGCAGCTATGATTCTATTCCTGGTCAATGTGTCAGAGTTATTGGTCAGAATACACTAAGACAATTCTGAAATAAATGTGTAACCAACAGTTACCTACATATTCTCTATATTACGAAATACATGAAAGTCTTCCAATCCACAGCTACTGGGCAGCAGACACTATGAGCAATAGAGGTCAGTTCCCTGTCTGGTGACAGCAGATGATACAGAATTCTGGCCTATGTTCTATTGTGTTCTACTATCATAAAAGCAAAGATGTGGAGGACAGTTTGATGATTTCAGCCTCTAAGTGAAATAAATTATTTCAGTAACATGTATCCCAGTAATAGTCAAGAACTCTACTTTATACTAGATATCAAAAAAATAAAATAAAATTGAATGAATTTTTGATAATGAAGTCTGCAACCAAATTTCAAAAATGCAATGTGTAAGTGTTGGAAATATCTTGTTTTGGGCATCTTACTGGTAATCTGGTTTGACCATATGGATATGTTTTTCATTTTCCTCATTTCATCTTATGTTATTCAACAGGTCAAGAGGCCCGAAACACCTATAACCAGTGCATTTTCTTGAAGGACAAACATTGGAGTCTCGGCAAGTCAGAATGTGTGACACATATATTGACACTAGCTGAGACTTTACATCATGAATTTACAGGCATGTATGAGCCACTGTTTTGAAGCTTAGAAGCTGAGAAAGTAGACAAGAAGTTCCCAAAGAGAGTAATCTCATATGCTTATTCAGAAAAGGAAAAGTTCTGTTGTGTTTAATGGACCTTCATTTCACATAAAAATGTGGAGAACTACAACCCCAATCAATTTTGACCTTTGTAAAGGATATAGTAAATAGCTGTTAGTACTTGTATCCTAAATAAGGGTCTGCACAGACCACCCAAAAAGGGCGGTCTTGAGCCGCCTCCTTTTCTGCCGCACAGTCGCTGCAGCAACTAGATGAAGCAGCAAAGGTGTGGTGGAAAAAGGAGCACCGAAATTGGGCTCCTTTTTGCATCACAGTTGCAACGCATGAAGCTCCGGCCAGCGCATTTGTGATGTCACAGGTGAGCAGCAATGTTTAGTTGCTGTGCACCTGCAATGTCGTCGCTCCACACATCGTTTTTATGACTCTGCTCCCAGGCACCCCTAGCACTTGACAGAGGTGCCCTAAAGTGCCCATCTGTATTGGGCCAAAGATTCTCAACAGTACAGACATGCCATCAAGGAAAAGAAGACCAGGTGCATTTTTTTTTATACTTTAGAATGTCCCCCCCCCATGATGGTGGCTCACTTGTTCAAAAACAAAACAAAAAAACAACAAAACACCCCCCCCCCCTAATTTGTCCAATTTGTTCCTAAACAAAAACCATGTTTTGAAGCCAGAAACATGTATTTTGTGTTCAAGAACTAGTTCTTGTTAAAAAAAATCTTACTTGTAGCAAAAAAATAAGCAAAGTTTTACACTTTTATACTTGTACAAGATAGAGATTGGCAACTTGTGTAGTTGGAGTGGGGAGGCTGCAGCAAAGCAACCTGCAAACACCCCACCTATTACCCTGTGTTGCTTAGTCTTGTTATGTCATTTTCCAATAATGTAGCCATTTCAGTGCATTTTATCCTTTAACTTTGTATGATTTTTTTTTGCTTTTGGTAGCTAGCATATCTCCACACATCATCCATGAAGGAACAAAAAGAAGTGAGTATACAATTTAAAGTATCCTTGGTCTGAAACATTCTGTTTGCGAAGTAGTCAGAAAATCCAGGCTCTGAAACAGGAATATAATAATAATAATAATAATAGTAATAATAATAAATTCCAGCTTGCTTCTCCTATTTGGATCAAGGCAGGTTGCAAAAAATAGCAAAGTTACAAATCATAGTGCTTATGAGATCAAAGTTAACAGTGGGAATTAGTAAACATGAAAAATAGATTCTGAGAAATAAAAAAAAATCCTTAGGTATACTTTAAAATGTTTTTGATGATCATTTTGACCACCCCCTAGTTCCTATAAGGAAAGTTTAATTTCAATTTGTTACTTTTTTGAGTTTCTGTTTGGTCTTAATCCTCTGATTTGTTTTTTCACATCTTCTCCCTATATCTTTATTTTTCATTATGCAAAAGACATTTGAACTAATCACTGTATCAGCCCCTTTCAAACCTCAGAAGCACAGTTGCAGAAGAATCTCCCTTGAATGTGTGTATTTAATATCTGTACCAAGTGCTTTATGTAAAATGTATGTGTTAAGGGTTCTGTTCCACCTGTTTGGGAAACTTGAAAAAAGCAGGGTTGGGTAGTTATACAAATAAAGATTATTTGGGCCATCCAGAGATCATGCATAGGTTGGGAGCAAATCCACTGATTGCTATATCATTATTGTATGCATGTTTATTGTAAACAGCTTGTCCTCCATCCCATTGTTCATTTAGTACTGAAGAAAGGGAGTCTCATCACTGGAGTGTTAATGAGAGCATAACATGCACTTATCAATAATGGTATGGCAACTTTCTTTGCCATTGGGATAACCCATGTGATAAACCACACTTCTATGATGGGTAGAATTCTGTTAGTTGCTCTTGACTAAGAGCTTGTCTGCTCTAGCTGGTATATTCAGGGGTAGCCCAGAATATCCTCACCTCTGCAGCTGCCCTGACTTGCCTCCCTTACCTGGTCTTCTATTGTTATGACACATATGCATCCCACTAAGCTACCCAGCATGTCTGCCACCATCATGGGTGACTTGTTTCTAAGGTCAGAAAAAGTGACATGCTGGACACCCCATCCTATTTTTTAATTATTTCAATATATATAATAAACATTGCTCACAACATTATAAAACAAACCAACATTACTAATCATTCATCAACCTACTATATGACAATAAAATAACCTTACATATATCTACTAAAACCATACTATCACCTCGTTCTGACCTCAGAATGAGTGACCCATAGTGGCAGAAACAGAAAATCTATAGAAACAGGTATATTATTTTAAATTTTAAGGATGTAATGTCAAATACAGGTACAGAACATGCTGGATGTTATCCTGACTGCTTGCACCAGAACTAGGGTTTGACCCATGTATTGTCTGAATAGGACAATGCCAGAACAAGGGAGAAATGGGCATTTTGGCCCATGCAAACAAGGCCCAAGTGGACCTAGTGAGTTTACTGTTGAATGGTGAGTCGACACATGGGTAAATACAGTAGATTCAAATGTTTCTGCTCTTGTAACAGCAATAGGATTTAGGCTGTTATGTATTTAGCAGCCATGAGAGAGCCTCTCTTCTAGGTAGCTTTTAAACAATAACATCTTTATCATGAATGATAATCATGCAGTCCTTGATTTCTTTATTATTTTATTCAATTGCTTCAGGCACATGGGATGTGTTGAGAATTCTGAGAAAAACCATCTCTTGCATCTCTGAATGGAAATGGGGGACCATCTCGAGTTATCTCTACAAATTCAGTAAGAAACATGTACACACATACACACTGCAGTTTAAATGTTATTCTGTAGAGAGCCTTTTTTTTTTTTTTGATGAGAAGGTCTTTTGTTACAGATATCCAGTTTTAGTAAGTAGCAAGAGAGCTGAGGACAGATGGCTGAAAACTAGAATGTGAAAATTACAGTGTGTGTGTACTTTGAAATAAATACACACACACACAATGCTGATTGTAGTGGTTACAATGTTTCCAGGACTGGACATTGCTAAAGGACTATATAATATGACTGACTCTATTCCATGCTTCAGGTGATTCCTAGAAATACAGTCTCAAGGAAATAATGCAATCTCTCCTTCCAGCTGGCCTTAATAGCAAGGATCTGACAGCACAGGAACACATTCAGCTGGTGGATGCTGGCTTAGCCATCAATTCTGCTTACCCTCTTGTCTTGCGTCCAGAGAGAGGGGTGAAACTCATTCTCTCATTTGACTTCAGTGAGGGAGATCCTTTTGAGGTAGGCTTGTGGTGATCCTGTGCTTTTTAATTTATGCTACATGCTTAACTAGTACTCCTAGAGGGGAATATCACCAGGAACAGATATGAGCATCAAGGACAAGAAAAGCAATGAGTATCAATGGTGTAATGTATTATTTTTTTTTCAATTTAAAATATAAGACAAGGAAGAATTCCTGGTTTGCTCAGCCATCAAACCCACACCAGTTTCTCCCTCCTCTTCCACTTTCCCCCTTTGTCCTCTGCTTGCTTCAGTTGCTGCAAACTGAGTTCAAACTGCAAAAGTAATTTGCACTCTGTTAACTCAGAAGGAGGTGAGGGAGGGAGTCTTGCCCTTCCCAGTTGCTCAGGCAAAAGCAAATTGCTGCAGCCTCTCCTCATTTCTGTCCTCAGTAACTTTTATTGATAAACCATGCTGTTATCCCAGTGTTGCTGGGCCTCTCAAAAGGTATGTGAGAATTCAGTGAGAATGTTGACCCAATCTAAATGGGCACTATGCGGTGCTTTGGCGGTGCAAATAGGGTTCGGGAGGGTGTAGTGTCTACACCCTCCCGAACCCTAGTGTGTATGGGTGCTGCCATTTTAAAATGGCGGCGTCCATATGGGTGTGCTACCATGTCGTCATGGCGTGCGCAGCGTTTAGATATGCTGCGCACACCATGACAACATGGCACCGTGGGAGGGCGCCAAGCCTGTAGTTCAAAAAAGAGCTCCAAAAAGGAGCTCTTTTTTTGTGGCAGGTGTTTGCTGTGGCCTTTAAACGGCTGCGGCAAAGACCCAGGGAGAAAGGGGCCACAGCGGTGGCCCCTTTCTCCCTTCCCCACCGCCAAGGGAAGTGGGGTGCAGTGGGCGCCTGCTGCACCCCGCTTTGAGGCTGTGGGGAACTGGCAGTTTGTGGCTT
Source organism: Urosaurus nigricauda (assembly GCA_034509955.1). NCBI lineage: Eukaryota > Metazoa > Chordata > Lepidosauria > Squamata > Phrynosomatidae > Urosaurus > Urosaurus nigricauda. The sequence goes on along the minus strand of JAOEGL010000006.1, from coordinate 20,037,184 downwards.
CCCCGCGGCCTCCAGAAGCGGCAGGATGGGGCCGTGGAGGCTGCCCATGCGGCAGCCTTGGCCTCATCTCTCCACTTCTTGGGGCGGGTAGAGACCGCCCCTTTTTGGCGGTCTAGAAAGCCCCTATGTTTCCAGGGTTAGTCTTACCATTTGGCAGAGCGAGTTTACTTTTTCAAATCCTACGGGAATGTGTCGTTTTGTGAGGCACCAGCACTCTTTGGCAGAGAAGGCTAAAGATCTTGTAAAACTACAAGTACTTGTAAAACTACCGTCTTGCAGCGGTAATGGATTGGATGAGGGAAAACAGGTTGAAACTTAATCCAGACAAAATGGAGGTACCAGCTGTTACAGGGCCGAAACCAGATTCGGGAATACAATTTCCAGTCCTCGATGGAGTCACACTCTCCTCGAAGGACTCTGTTCGCAGTCTAGGGGTGCTTCTCAATTCGTTGCTTCACATGACGAGTCAGGTGAATGCGGTGGTCAGGAGTGCCTGTTATCAGCTTCGGCTGATACGCCAGCTGCGCCCCTATCTGGATTTAAGGGACTTGGAAACAGTGGTGCACGCTTTGGTAACCTCACGTTTAGATTTCTGCAACGCGCTCTACATGGGGCTACCCTTGTGCCTAACTTGGAAACTTCAATTAGTCCAAAACATGCCAGCCAGGCTTGTCAGTGGAACATCCAGAAGAGAGCACATTACACCTGTGCTTAAAGCTGGTGTATTAGTTTCCGGGCACAGTAGAAGGTGTTGGTTTTAACCTTTAAAGCCCTGCTTGGGTCCATCCTATCTCAGGGGACTGCCTTTCCCCATATGAACCCCCCTGCACACTCCGGTCCTCTGGGAGGAACCTATTGCAGCCCATGAAGACCAGGTTAGCACAGACCTCCCAGAGGGTCTTCTCAGCTTCTGCTCCCAGGCTATGGAATGGCCTGCCAGATGAGATACGTCTTATTACAGCGTTAGACTGTTTCAAAACAGCTTTAAAGATGTATCTCTTCCGGCAGGCCTTCCCAGAAACTGTATAATCTACCCGGCTCCTACTATCTACAATCCTCCCAGCCTATTCTCTGTCCCCCCCCCCCCCGTACTTTGTTGTTACCCATGCTGTGGCCAGCATTGTGGTGTTATGTGTATAACATGTTGGTTGTTTTATTCTTGAAATCTAATTTTAAACTCAGCTAGTTTAATTCTATTTTAAGGGGTGGGAGGTTTGGAATGGGATCATTGAATTATTTTAATTGTAATTGTTTTTTAATCTTTCTGTACCCCGCCTCGAGTGTAGTACAAATCTCAGGGTCCCATAGTCTGAAGCAACAGACTATTTCTACAGTGTAGATGCACCCTAAATGTAGTTTATGTAATATCTGATATATGGAAAGGGGAGCATATTGCATTCCTGACAGTGAAATGTCTGCCCTTGTAGTCCAGACAGCCACAAGTTATTTCTTGAGAGTGTTTTGTGGTGTCAGGATATTAGTGGCTTCTCTTGTGTCAGTGGCAGGACCAGAGATCTTCCTACCTTACATGAAGGTGACGTCTTCTTAGAAAGCGATCTCATGTAGTGTGTGAAGGCCTAAGAAGACAAATATGACTTTTTCACATTTCCCTGTTTCCACAGACTGTCAAGCAAGCAGCCCTCTATTGTAAGGAAAGTCAGATTCCTTTTCCTGATATCGATGCCTCAGAGCTGGACAAGAGTAAAGACCACCCTTCTGACTGTTACATCTTTCAAAGCAACAATGCCCCAGTTGTCATGCATTTCCCACTCTTTAATAAAGTGAACTGCGGAGGTAAATTTTGTAGCATTTTGGAAATCCTAAATACACGACACATATTGTATGAGCTGGAGCCATACTTATTCATCTTTAGGACTGATCTACTGAAATTAATGCAACTGAATATGGTCACTACTAATTAAGTTGAATCAATTTCAGTGGAACTTTCTAAGCTTGGCTAAATCTGGATCATTCTAACTCTGGCTAGAACCTGGAAGATTCAGGTTTTATTAAGCATACACGAACGCACACTCTGGAATTTAAGAAAATGGATCTCAATAAGGTAAGGGGAACATTGGGTAACATCCTATGGTCAAAATAATCAAAGTTCCTGGTAGATGGGCATTTCATAAAGTTAGATAATGAAGGCAGAGTCACAATTCCAATGGGGATTTTAGAAGGGGAAATATAAGAAGGGGAAGAAGAAGCAAATCACCATAGAGGAGTATAGATGAGAGCTGAACTCTACAGGAGGCATTCAGGAAGGCTAAAGCTAAGAACAAGGCTGAAAAATAATGAATTGTAGAGGAGGCTGGACTGTGAGCAAGAAGAAGGGGGAGGAAGTGATAGATCTACTGTGTGGAGGATATCAGCAAACTGGATTGTGCTCAGAGGATGGCAAACAAAATGGCAAAAGTTCCTGGAAAAAAGCCCTATGTGGAATGGTTGAGGAATTATTCAGGTTTAGCCTAGAGAAGAGAAGTTTGAGAGGTAATAATAATAATAATAATAGTAATAATATTTTTTATTTATAATTTGCCCCTCTGAATGAGCAATCGGGGTGGGGTACAACAAGTTAAAAAGCAAGTACAATTAAAAAGTTACAACCCGATTGCTACCTCCCGTCCCTTAAAATGGAATTAACTAAAACAGAATTAAAATAAATAGCAATAAAACAATACAATTATTAAAATCAACATTCTTGGGCAACCTGAAGGTGGCATCTGATGTGTGGCTGGGAGAGCTGGATAGGTATCATTGGAGACCGGGAGAGATTAGCCATCATCCGGAAAGGCCTGATGGAAGAGATACGTCTTTGGATCCTTTTTAAAGCCGTCCAGGGTCATAATAAGACACATCTCATCTGGCAGGTCATTCCACAGCCTGGGAGTGATAGCTGAAAAGGCCCTCTGAGAGGTCTGCAACAGCCTGGTCTTCAATGGGCTGTAGCAGATACTGAAATCATATTTAAAGTTTTGAAAGAGTAAATTTGCTTTTTGCTGCTTTCGAGAGGAGAACCTGAACCAATGGATTCAAATTCTTAGAAAATGTTACCTCAAGGTAGTAGACACTGGAACTTTTAAGCAGGGGATAGACAGCCCTCTTTCAGAGACAGTTTAATAGTGGACTCCTGGATTTAAAGTGGCATCGACAAGATGAATATTGAGATTCCTTCTAGCTTTAATTCTATGATTCTTTTATTCACATAACTACTTAGGTACAAAGCAAGTTTTTGTGGCCCTACCAAGTTGGGAAACTGACTTACCAAATTCTAAGAAAGATACTTTACAAGATAACTGTGATCTTTTCAGATAAGTTGAACTTCCCTTTAAACCTATGTCAGGGTGGGAATTGTGTAGTCATCCAGACATTGTTGGCTTACAAGTATTAGCATTTCACATATTGATTATCTTATCTAGATCTGCTAGGAATTACGGTTCAACAACATCAGGAGAGCCACAAAATTCCTACTGTGACCTAAACTAATCAGATAGAGTTAAATCCAGGTTAGAACCTTTGAAGGAAAGAAACTTGGTCTGTCAACACTATTGTGGGATTAATAACATAATGTTGTATTTAAATATAATGTTATACCAAGTGCTGACTCCACTTCCTAATTTCAATTAGAGTAGACCAATTGAGCCAGTGGGACATATATAAGTGATGTCTTATGATTCAGCATATTTGGTTGGGACTAGAAATTGGATTTAGCACTAATAGATTTTTCAAACTGCATAACAAGGTGCTTGCTTACTTTTCTTTTTGTCTCTCATTTGAAAGATAAAGTAGATGAATGGAGAGAAAAATATTCCACCTTTAATCTTTCTTACACGGAAGAGGAAATCAAAGATCTTCTAGAAGCAGCAAAAACAAACGTGAGGAACAATGCTGGAAGAATCCTGCAGGCTGTTAAAAATGTATCCATTCCTTAATAGTGTTTTATCCCAGAATTAGGTCATGGGATTATAGCCAAAGTTTTCTTAAGCCTCTTATAAGATGTACTCAGCTTTATTTTTCATGTCATTAATTTTTCCATATGACGTATTGTGAGACGGATGCAAAATTATTCATATTTTGTAAGGACATCCTTTTTAAAAAACATGTGGGACTTTTGGTCATCAACCTCCTTACTGCCAGTGCATCTGTTACTAAAACTGGATGCAACCTCTTGTATTCAAATGTTCTAAGACAATTCAAATCCAACTTTGTAAGTGGATTTATGACTGTAGGAAATACAGTTGAGCATTTTGGCAACATCCATATTCAGTGAAGGACTATTCTTATGTTATTACATAGATGAGCCAGAAAAATGACCATTCCACATCAGGACCAATGTGCAATGGAACTCAGTGCAAAGGAACCCAATGTAAAACAGGGCCAGTGCATAATGGGATCTGATGGAGAGCTGGACTGATGTGCATCAGGACTAGGTTGTGCTGATGTACACTGGTAGAACCTGACACACATCAGGACACTCTTGATGGTGTGGTGATAATCATCTTCACAATTATTAACATGGGTCCTTATTCCCTCTCTTATGTAGCTAAGTATGCATAAAGTTACTCAAAAAAGGCCCTAAATAGACTAGCATTTTATGGGGCTGAAAGTAGGGCACGGCAGGGCTGAGCATCCACATGTGCCCAGCCCTACTTTCACTGCATGTGCGCAAGTATCGTGCTTACCCATCCAGATGGCAGGCACCATTCTTCCGCATGTGCAGCACAGTGCCCAAATGGTGCTGGTCAGAAAGGGCCTGTGATGCCCTTTATAGGAAGCTGCTCTTAGAAGCTTCTTTTTGTTCCTGAGAGGTATATATCACTAAATTGCAAACTCTAGGATTCCACGGGAGGGTCCCAAGGAAGTTAGAGCAGAATCATACTGCTATAACTGTGACATGTAAAAGGGCCCATGAGCTATCCCTTATTAACTAAAGCAGATGAGAAATCCTTGGAAATTCTTCCAGAAATCCCTGGAATACTGCATGTTCAACAGTGTTTTCCTGTTTCTTACAAGTTCACCACCAGATGGAGCATGTCTCATTTGCAAAAGTTAAGCCATATAAACTGATGTTGCTAGAAGACTATTTAGATAATTCAATTGTGAACAACTTTCAGTCATGTATAGAGAGATCTTGTAGCACCTTTGAGACTAACTGAAAGAAAGAAGTTGGCAGCATGAGCTTTCGTAGACCTTCAGCCTACTTTCTCAGATGCATTTAGTAGAGTGGAAACCAGGGACAGACATATATATGCAATTGATATGTGAGAATGTCAATTCAAATTCAAAAACCCTTATGTATGGAAATGAAGTAGCAAGTCCAGTTTTAATTATGGTTTTTAGTGAACACTGGGAAGTGGCCAATGTGTATGGAAATGAAGAGGCAAGGCCAGTTAGACTTTGGAAACTAGTCTATAGAAGGGGAGAATAGATAAATGTAGGATGCCCTCCTGAGGATGGGGTCAGATAGTGTTGAAATGTGTGTAGTGGGTCAGAAAGCCATTACCCCTGTTCAATCCATTGCTGAGGGACTGTAGTTTATGGATGAATTCCAGTTCTGCTGTTCATATGATCTGTTGTTAAATTATATGAGAAATCAGTGCAAACGTATTCAATAAATATTCCCCAATTAATGTGTTTAATGATGTTGTGTTCCTTCAAATTGTTTTTGACTTATGGCAATCCTAAATTGAATCTAGCACAGTATTTCCTTGGCAAGATTTGTTCAAAGCAGGGTCTGCCTTTGCCTTCCTCTGAGGCTGAGGGAACAGTTATTGCAATGTATAGATATAGAAATATAGCATTTTGTTCACCAGATGGCAGCACTTCTATATGGGAACATATAGATGAGAGTCTGCTCCTCATTCTAATGAAAAGTGGAATAATAGAATTGCCAGATGGACATGTAAGTCTATGTGAGATGGACACGTGAGCCTACAATCTTATTTTAATTTTTGCTGCATAAGATAATTCACTCCAAACAATCTTTGGGTCACCACTGCATATAACAGAAATTTTATTATCATATTATTAGTTTATTTCCATCTCCTGGATTTGCTGGTACCAAGGAAAAGAATATATGTTTATAATGTTAATAAAGTGATTTATATGTAAGCAATGTTTAACTGTGGGGAGGATTGCCCCAAATGTAAACTCCAAATCAGAACTACATCCATCTCAAAATTGTATTAATAGTTATTAGATTATTTCTATTTCATGGATTCACTGGGGTCCGATTGGGGTGGGAGATTAATGAAGATATTCATATATATATGAAATGTCTTGAGGGGGATTTACAAAGGGGTTCGATTCATTTGGAGCTGTCTTGAGTGTTTTAACTTCTGTCTTCATCAGTGACTGTTTCCCAACCTTTCAAAATTTGGTGTCCGTTAAGAAGATTCTGGTAAACTTTAATCTAAAATGTTAAGCATTGAAAATATTCATGGGAGTGGCAACATATTTTCTTGGCTCACACTCAATCCATTATTGAAACAGTTTGTACAAAAATGGGAGATCTGTGGCCTCTCAGATCTTGCCTGGGACAACATCAGATCCCTTCACGTTTCCTTCTTGGCTATGTTTCTCTGAGCTAATGGAATCAGGAGAGCCACATGCGCCTTGATTCTGACATCCATGGTATATGAGAAATTTATATTTTCTGTGTTCTCAAAATTTCATGGCTAAAAGATAAGTTGAAATATGTTCAGCAGTTCTCATTTAGCTTAGTGTTGTGTACATAAGGAAAGAGGTTTTGCCACTGAAAAGAGTAGCTTATCTAGCTCCACTACAAACTAATGCTAAAAACAAATATTAACTAGAATTCTTTCATACACTGAATACCACCCTTAGTAACTATCAACTGTCAATCACAATGGATTAATATGTATCAGTTTTGCTTTTCCCCACATTGATGACATCAGATCTTTCCTTTCAACACATTAAGAGAATTGCAATTTTTGGTACAGTTCTTGAGTTTGTTGGAACCTGATCCTGAAGCCATTGCGGTCTCTGACTTCACCATACCATAGTGATGGTCCTCTATAGACTCCATTGCCAGATATTGTGTGAATGTAAGATTTTAAAGGGAAAATAAAACATTTTAGGAACTGGTAGTGTTCTTCAGCTGAAGAAGGAAAGCAAACTGTGTGATTTCTTCCTAGGGCAAAATAAGAAAGGGTATGAAACTTGATCAATGGATCATTCCCTAAAGTCATATGAACCACTGTCCATCATATAAATCATGTGAGAAATCAATGTCAAAGAAGTCCAGAACTAGTAATGTAAAGAATATTTGTCAAAATTTGAAAAACAGTAGAAATATCTGTTATTTGAAGATTTCGAAAAAATTTTAAAGAGAAGAAATTATGAACACTTCTTGATCAACAAGTAAGAATCAGCTGAAAATTCAATGGCCAGGATTTGATATTTTCATAAGCAAAGCTATCATTCATACTGGGTTTTACCAAAGGCTATTTCCTTTGTTGGGGTGATGTCCTCCCCAATCTTTGCCTACAGCTTTGCTTAGAAAAACAAATGAGAACAAAAGAAGAGAGCATTCTGTGTGTACAGTATATTTTCAGACCTTCTCCCCTTTCTGGTCATCCTCTTCTAATGAAATTCTCACAGAAGAAAAGAAATCTAGCATAGGAATGGATTCCTGAGGGTTATCTCTTCCAACCCCACCCACCGCGCCGCCCCCAGTTTCACCACTGTAGGAGCAGAATGAGAGACAAGATAGGCCACTGGTCCTATGCAGGGTGCTTCTAATGTTTACTATGCCATTGTATTATTCATTCATTCATTTATTTAGCACCACTTTACAAGTAACAGAACAGCAAAACAATTCTTTGCATGCAGGTTTACAAACTAATTAAGTCATGACACAAAATGCAAAGGGGATGGCAGTGTGGGAGGAACTGCCGATCATATGGTTCGAGTAGCATTCAACATGCTGCTTTATTTTCCAGTATTTAGAATGTATGAAGTGAGCAAGGAAGCAAGCCATCCATTCAGGGTACCAGCAGTAAAGGGAGGAATTTAATTAAATAATTAATTACTTGTGGCTCTTCCACCCATAATTTTATTTGCAACCTTGAAATACATAGCCTTCCCCACATTCCCAAAGTGCTTCCACTTTCAATCTGATGTTAGCAGCAAAGGATCCACTTTTTCTCCTCTTCCCCCTCCCTCTCTGCTAGACGAAAGAACATCGTACCTTCCCATTTTGACAAACTTTGTATTCTCTTTATTTCCAAAGTCTTTCCACTCTGAATCTGATAATTGCAGCCGTTGCCACAAACGGATGGTATGGTGTTGCTTTTGTCTGGCCAGGAGAGAAGGGAAGGAGGAGGAGGGGAGACAAGTTGGATTCTCCCAGGGGTGGCTGCAAACATTGGCTTCAAAGGGAAAGTCTTTGGAAACAGGGAGGATGCAAAGTCTGGTAAAGGAGGGGAATGTACGGTGTTGGTTTTGGCTGGCTGAAAGGGAGGGTGAAGAAAGTGTGTGGAAAGGTTGACCTTGTTAAGCAGCAGCTACAAAGTTGCAAGTAGTCAAAAACCTGTATCCCAAACTTGCGAATGTGGAGGGCCAGCTGTATACCTGGAATAACCCTGTTAGCCAGTTCAGGCTTTCTCACAACCATCATTTGACTGGGAATTTTTTTTTGCTCAACTTTTTGTCCAAAACTTATTAAAAATTCTCCTCATGGCCAGTTTGACTTCTTGGTTCCTTAAGCTGTAAATAAATGGATTAATCATAGGTGTCAAAATGGTGTAGAAGATAGAGACGACTTTTTTTAGATTTATCAGGCTGTTGGTTTCAGGCAGCACATACACAGTCATGAGAGTCCCATAGAAAATAGTCACAACAAGGAGATGAGAAGAACATGTAGAGAAGGTCTTCTGCCTCCCTGCTACAGAGGAGATTCTCAAGATTTTTAATATAATACAAACATAAGAAGTCAAAGTAAGAATGAAAGGGGGGAATGTAAATACAGAAGAGAGAAGGAATATAGCCATAGAAACGGGATGTGTATCACTGCAGGAGAGTTTTAGAACTGGAGATGAGTCACAGAAAAAATGGTTGATATCATTTGGACCACAAAAAATTAGTTGTGACATGAATGAAACTACAATGGCACTGGCAAGAAAGCCATTTAACCAGGATGCAAATGCCATGTTTCTGCAGAACCTGTTGTTCATGAGTGTGGCATAATGCAGGGGTTTGCATATTGCTACATATCGATCATAAGACATCACAGAAAGAAGATAACATTCTGTACCAGCAAAGCTACCAAAGAAAAAATATTGGATCATGCATTCCCTAATCAAAATGACTTTATTGTTAGATAGGAAACTAGCCAGCAGCCTGGGCAGGATAGTTGTACTGGAATAAACTTCCAGGCAAGATAGATTCCCCAAGAAAAAATACATTGGAATGTGAAGATGTCGATCAATTACGACGAGTACAATGATGAGTAAGTTTCCAGCCATTGTCAGAAGGTAAATGACAAAGAAGAGTAGGAAGAGGGGTATCTGTAGAAGCTGGAGATCTTCAAATCCTAGAAGAATAAATTCTGTAATCGTTGTTTGATTTTTCATTTCCATGTTTGCCATCATTTTAGCTAGGGAAACTCTAATGCAGAAACAATAGGAAAATCATGGTTCATTTCAAATCCTCATTCAAAGTTCAACTGCTTGAAAAATGTAAGTAATTCTTCATGAAGGTGGCCTATTTTTTACTTCATCCAGTCAACAATCAAGTGATTGCAAATGAGAGTGAGCCTATTTCATTAAGAAGTTTCTATTCTTCAATTGACCAAATTGCCAACACATTTATATTTATATGCTTTTTAAAGCATCAGATATTGAGAATCATATCAAGATCAGGAGGAAAGGCTATTTCAACATTATGTCATCTTCTGTGTATTTCACCCAAAAAGTAATTTGATTTAAAATGTCTAGTTATATACAGTAGAGTCTCGATTATCCAACCTTTGGTTATCCAACATTCCGGATTATCCAATGTCACGGCTGCTGTGATTTATTTAAATTTTCTATGATTTTCTTAAATTTTCGGAGGACTGAACTGTTTATACTGTACATCGCAGTGTTGATCAGTGATTTCTTTATTTTTACTTTTACTGTTACTGCAATAAAAACTTCAATACATTTGCAATTCATAGTGATTTCAAGGCTTTTCTTGGACCTTCCGGATTATCCAACATTTTCGGTTATCCAACTATCAGCCGGTCCAGTTTATGTTAGATAATCGAGACTCTACTGTATAATAAATAATGGATTGCTAATGCCTTGTCCATATTTTTATATAAAATCAAGAATTTCCATTTTTTAAATTATCCATCTTTGTTTGTATTTTTGGCAGATAATATTGGCTGAAATTCATAATCACAATTACAAATGTGCAACCCAGAGTTATGCATTTATAACTGAATTGTATTCACAATCCCTGTGTCTGCTACATTTTGAGTGAACAGACACCTGTCATTTGAAGTAGCTGCTGTCCAGTAAGTCAGAATTTTGTGTGTGTGTTAAGAGATGCTATGGAAGTTATGTAACTAAGGAGCATGTGTAAACATCTAAACAATATCTTTAGAAATATATATAGGAAATATGTAGATCTGAGAATTCTTTTGACTTAATAACAAAATTTTTAAGGGTCATCCTTTATGTTGCCATTACGCTTTTGCTTTGTTGTATAGTGATAATATAAAACTGATTGGATTGTGATGCAGAGAAAATTACAGGCATTTCAGTCTGTTGAAATAAATTAAATTTGAATTATCATCAATTTCTTCTATGAATTTCAATTTCTCCTATGAATTTCTAAGCTCAGCTGTCATAGTCCACATATGGCCCCTTCTACCATTCTTCTGCAATTTCTTTTTCAAACCAATTTATTAAATTTCAAATCATTCTTACTGTTGTCGTCTAGAAATCTACTATAAGATGCATGACAAACTCTATTTCTAGTCATGCAGAATTCAGAGCATAAGATTTTTTTTCATATTTCTTGAGTCAGGATAATTTTCAGGTGGTCCTGTTCAGTCTTCCCCCTCCCAAAGATGTACGGAGTAGCAACATTTGGCCATGCATTAAACCATGTGATATCACATCAGCATTTAGCGAGCATTAACAAGAAAACAGCAGCAGCAGCAACAACACATTAAATAGTATGTTAAGGGACTAGAGATGAAAAATTGCCATCGGAGTCACTCCACCATGCCTGAGTTTTGGGAGGAATTTTAACACCCCCAGCTTTCTGTGCATAAAAATCTTAGTAATGTTAAATGGCAAGCTACATATTTAATATACAGCTTCTCTTTTTTCCCTTCTTTTACTCACAGAAAGAGTATTTCCTCTACATGGTAGTCTCTGGCACTCTGCAACCAAACAGAACATATGTCTTGTCTATAAGCTACTCCACATAAGGAGAGCCAGTGTGGCATAGTGGTTTGTGTTGGACTGGGACTCTGGAGACCAGAATTCAGTTTTCGCCTCAGCCATGCAATCCTCAGGGTGACCTTGGGGAAGTTACATGCTTTCAGCATCAGGGGAAGGCAATGGCAAACCTCCTTTGAACAAATCTTGCCAAGAAAATCCCATGATGGGTTTGCCTTAGGGTCTCCATAGGTTAGAAATGACTTGAAGGCACACAACAACAACAACAACTCTCATAAGACATCTTAGTAGACTTTCTTATTGTAGACTGAACCCAGAGTTTCATGGTTCCATCCTACAGAATCTAGGAATTTGTAGTTGGTGAAATATTTAGAATTCCATTCTAGAGAGACCCAGTGCTGTAGTTGGTGTGTGTGTGTGTGTGTGTGTGTGTGTTTGTACACTTTCAATTAAAGATCCCTGGCATATAATTCTAAGTATCTTGCTAACTATAAGACCAGGATTCCACAAGGTGGAAAGATCAAAGGTAAATAAGTGGTGCTGTCTTATGAAGATACACACCTATATAGATAACACTTATTGTAACTTCCTTTAAAAAGAAGCTTCTCTAAAGCCATGCTAATCTGGATCCAAAACACACTGCAGAAATAAAACATTTCGAGACCATTTTAACTGTCCTGGCTAAGTGCAAGGGAATTCTGAGAAGTTTAGTTTTGAGTGGCATTTAGCCTTCTCTGTCAATGAGGTGTGGTGCCACAATAAACTACAATTCCCAGGTTTCCCTACCACTAAGCCATGGCAGTTAAAACAGACTCAAAAAACAAATTATCAGATTTGTTCGGAGTGGGTTTCCATTGCCTTGGAACTGTTGTCAAAAGACATGATGTATCTTATAATTTTACCCTCCATAATAGGCCTAAATACTCTAAAGGGATCAGATCTTGGAAGTTAAATAGGGTCAGTCCTGGTTAGTACTTTGATGGGAGACTGCCAATGAATACTAGGTGCTGTAGGCTATATTTCAGAGTTACGCAGCAATGACAAAACCACTCTGAACAAAATTTTCCAAGAAACCCCCATGATAGCTTCATCTTAGGGTCACTATGGCCCTGTACACACCACCAGGATGTGATGTCCTTGCTGCGACTTTACGGCAAGATAGGGCTGGGCGTCCTAACGCATGATTAAGACCAGACACCAGGTAGTTCTCACCACTTCGAGAAATCAAATGTCTCGAACAACATTGAGTTAATTCCACCATACCTTCCTGTCCTGTATTCTACCAGACAACCATATATTTATGTGCATTTGTCTGCACATAAAAATACTTCAGCAGTGTTTTAGAGAGGGGCAACTGTCCATGCATCTCTTCCTTCATACATTTTAATGATAGTAAAAGGAAAAAAAGCATACATCTTGCGAATACAGCTTGCTGCCTTTTTTGTCATCCCCCAAATTTGGTAGGCAGCATTTATTCATTTTTGAAAATCTCAACACTATTTTCAGACCTTTCCCCCCAAATATTACGGCAAAAATAACAGGACATATTCCTCAAAGCCTCCAGGGGTGCTATTGGTCATTTACAGCTATTTTGCCCCCCAAACTGAGTATTTCTAAACCCTATTTGATTTCTAAAATTACCACCATTCACTCTCTCTTGTCCTCCCATCACCACAACATGGCTATGTCAGGGGACAGCAGAGGGCGGTTGAGACTGAGTTAACTTCTAGTAGCTGGTAGCTGACACACCTATCCTTAGGATCTCCTAGGGATCCTCTGGATGTCCTAGAAAATGATACTACCATTAGTGTGCATGGGTTTGCAGCATAGCTGGACAATGATCATCAGCTGTGCTTTGCTCTCACCCCACCCGCTATATGACTGTATGGGGGTAGGGGGCAGAAAACAGTAAAGGGGCAGAAATAGTCCTTGGTATCTGTTGAAAGACTCATGGAAAGGGGTGGGGCTTTGTCAGGGTTTCCTGATGCTTTAGGGTGTCCTGATACAATAGCATTTTCATTGCTGTTCCAAGGTAAAATGAACCTTGTTCCATTGGAATTCTTAGGAAGGTGAAATGGATATTGCTATATGAAACTTTGTCCAATAAATTTCTTCTGCATTTTGACTGGGCCACCAGTGAACTAAATTGTTCAACATCCTTGATGTTGACAAGCTGGAGTGTGTCCAGAAGAGGGTGACCAAAATGGTGAAGGGTCTCAAAATCATGCGGCATCGGCAGCATTTTCCTGTGCGATAACACCCATTCAAGCCCATTCAAGCCTGTTCCCAGCCCATGCCTGAATCAGGCAAAAAATGCCATGCTATAATCTCCTATGTGTATTCACAGATGAAGTACCTGTTTTTTCAGGGGGAGTATAACTCCATCCAGGTAGAGTAATCTATCCAGTTCTTGGGCCCCAGAACCACCTATCGACAGAGCCTCCATTTTATTGGGATTCAGCCTTATCCATTCCATTATTGCATACAGGTCTACTGTTCCAGCACCTTCACAGCCCCAGCTGACTTGGATGACAAGGAGAAGTAGAACCGAGTGTTTAAGCATAAAGATAGCACTCAGTGCCCAAACTTCTAATGACCTCTCCTCATGGCTTGATATAGATGTTGAGCAACATGGGAGACATGATGGAACCATGTGGTACCCCTTAGCACAAAGACCAAGAGGCTGAACAGGATTCCCCGGCGCCATTCTTTGTAACCAGCTTTAGAGATAGGAGTGGTGCCTCCTATAATACAGCTGGAAGTAACATAGTTGCCTACCCCTGATAAATAATAATAAATAAAACTTTTATTTTTATCCCTCTTTTCTGTGATAAAACAATCAAAGCGGCTAAGAACAGATTAAAACAACCATATACAATATTATATCTCAACATCCTCCCCTTAAAAAGTTAAAATAAGTATTAAAATATCTGTTAATAATGAACATAACATGATCAGTGTGGCAGCATAATACATGGAGCGAGGGGGGAGTTACTCTATGGCAGAGCGGTTTCATTCAGGAAAGGCCTGACAGAAGAGATCTGTATTGACAGCTTTTTTTGATGGTAATTTGATGGATCTCATCTGACAGAATGTTCCATAGTCTGGGAACCATTAGGGAGAAGGTCCTCTGAGAGGTAGCAGTTAATTTGGTGTTTAAAGGCTGCAATAAATTCCTCCCAGATGACCTGAGTGTGCGAGGTGGATTGTATGGGAGTAGGCGATAAGGTAATAACCAACACCTTGTACTGTGCCCGGAAACTAATAGGCAGCCAGTGAAGTGATTTCAAAACAGGTGTTATCTGGTCACTCCTAGTTTTTCCGGTGACCAGCTGGAATTTTGCACTAATTGAAGTTTCCGGACTAGGCACAAGGATAGCCCCATGTAGAGTGCATTGCAGAATTCGAGTCATGTAAAGTGATAACAGTCTACAGTAGAACAATTGTACAATAGAGAGTGAAGAATGATGTAATACCCAAGATAGTACTCCTCTCTCCTTCTTATGAATGCCGCCTCCCTTCAGATATGCAGAGATAACAAGAGCATTGTGAGAAACACTTTTTAAAATCTTTAGGCACATTTTCAAGACAAGCTTGTTGTCTATGATTATGTAGTTGGAAGTTCTCCACAAAGCTGAGAAGGTAGGGAAAGTGTTGTTTATTTGTTGGAATAGTTTTGTAAGATATGAAATACTCATTTTTTATGTATAAGTTCTGGTATCTGAAAATGAATTTATCTCAAAATTAAAAAGAGATAACCAAGTTTATTTAAAAAGAGATGACCTAGTTTTGCATGCATCCTTTCGGACATTTGCAATTAATTAAAACATTTAGAAATGAGGTTTACTGATAAAAAAAATCTATATCTGTTAATTAACACACAAGTGAATGATTGATAATCTAATATATGAGGAATGGAGCATGTTGTACCTGACTGGTGTAGCTGGCAACAATGAACAATTAATTCTAGGTATTCCAGGTTACCTACACAGTTGTCCTCAAGACTGAAATGAATTAACCTTCCTTCATGGCAAGGATTCTTGCCCCTCCTTCACTTCTAGCTCAGAATGAGAAAGGCTTAGCTCTGTCTTCCTTGTAACTTCTTTCAGTTAATATAGGCCTGTTTTTGAACCGCCAGAATTTGGAGTCTGGGATAATAGGAGAAATAACTTAATATGTTTAAAGTTATTAATTGTACCAAATGTCAATCAAATAGCATTTAGTTTATAAAGCTTTACTGGTCTGTGTTCTTCCCTTCTCTGTTCCCAGCACTTGATCAGCCCCTTTTGATTGTCTGTCATCTCTGGTATTTAGACTGTGATGTGGTTCCTTTTCCTCAAAGCTCCCATAGTAGGAAGCTTCCAGACAGTCTTCTCTATGTGTCTGCACTTCATAAACTTTGTTTTCACCTAGATTTCTGACGATGATCTTAAAATGTCTTCATCTTTCTAAAGAAGCTTCCTAAAGTGCATCCACAGCTGAAATACTCTGTATTAGCACACTATAAGTGCCAACAGAAGGAGAAATATAATACAGGAAGATGTCATTGGAGTTTGGTGGACACTGGATGGGGGAAAGTTACTGAGAAATTATATCTACATACATCTAGCCTCAATACTTCTTTTTATGAAAGAAAATATGTGGCCAAGTAGGGATGTGATTTTCTAGTCATGGCCAACCTTGATCATGTGGCCAGCATGACTTAACACCAAGGCGCATGGAACACTGTTACCTTCCCACTAAAATGGTAGCCATTTATCTCCTTTCTTTTGAACTGCTAGGTTGACAGAATCAAGTATTATTATTATTATTATTATTATTACTATTATTATTTTCTTATATCCTGCCTTTTTCCCAATATAGGGATAGTGAGTAAAACAGTACAATTTAAAAACAATACAAAATATTAAAATACATAAATATATTTTTTTTAAAAAACAAACAGGTAGAGAGTTCTGCATTTTTGCAGGATCATAGAAGAAATAAAGAATTCATGCCAGTTTTTAAAAAAGAAATTTACCAAGATTCTCAAATGATTCCACATACAAGAAATAAATAGGCAGATGGATAGGTTTTTCTTTTTCTTTCTTTTTTAAAATGGATATATTGAAACAAAAACTGATGTATCTGTTCTTCCAAAACTGGGGTTTGGAGTCGCAAACTCATAAGAGTCTGGGTTTGAAACACTCTATATTCAACCATATTATGCTGAATTATTGACTGCAGCCCTTCTTCTCCCCTGTTGAACTTGATAACAATAACACATACATTGTAGGCAAGTACAACATGACCTTCTTAATGTATTGAATTTGGTTGATACAAGTGTGTGTGTTTGGGAGGAGTGAATAAATTCCAGTTCATTTTGTTAGAATTTACAGATATTTGCAAAATCCTTTATATTTTGCATGAAATAAGTTGAGGTTTAAGATAACTGAAATGCAAATGAATGTGAAAATGACAGATTTTACTGTCTCTAGAAATAAACCAGATAAAACTCTATGTAGAAGCGTCAGCTGGAACATGACAAAAGTATGTTCAAGTTTTAAATCTATATTCATAAAATGCATCATCATGCTCACATTTATTTATTTATTTATTTATTTATTGGATTTATAAGCCACATTTCTTCCAAAACAGGATTCACATGCATATAATTAATGCATTATGTGTAAAGTTCATGATCAGTTGATTTTTTTAAATATAAATTCATAAGCAAGTTACCCACTTTTACACACCTGTCATCTCACACCCAATTGTTGTTGTTGTTTCTGTTGTTGTTTTTAGGTAAAGAATCCTAGACTCATGGAAGGTCAGAACAGAAGTATTGAATTTATCCTTTTAGGATTTACTGGCAACTTAGAGATGCAAGGGTTGCTCTTCATTTTATTTTTCATCATGTATACTATGTCTCTGCTGGGGAATGCCTTAATAAGTATCACAGTCAGGCTTGATTCTGCGCTTCACACACCAATGTGCTATTTTATTGCCAGTCTCTCTTTAGTAGATATTTGTTATACCTCTGTCACAGCCCCTAAGATGCTGGTGAACTTTCTTTCTAAAAAGAAAGCCATCTCTTTTATTGGCTGTGCTGCCCAACTGTATTTCCTTCTCTTCCTGGGAACCACAGAATGTTTTCTTCTAGCCGCCATGGCATATGACCGTTTCTTGGCCATCTGCAACCCTCTGCGCTATTCATCCATCATGAGTAAGCAGCTGTGTGTCTGGCTGGTGGCTGGGTCATGGGCCAGTGGGATCGTACTTTCACTAGGACAGACCAGCTTGATATTTGCTCTGCCTTTCTGTGGGGACAACAAGATCAACTATTTCTTCTGTGACATCCCTCCACTTTTGGGGCTTGCTTGTGGAGATATAACCATAAATGAAATCACTGTCTTTATGGCTGGGATGCTAATTACTCTGATTCCATCTCTGCTGATTCTTGGTTCCTATATACACATAATCAGCACAATCCTGAAAATCACAAGTTCAAAGGGTAGGCAAAAAGCCTTCTCCACCTGTTCCTCACACCTCATCATCATCATTTTGTTCTATGGGTCTGCAAGTACCATGTATCTAAGACCTCGATCTAGCTACAGTCTTGAAAATGATAAATTTCTAGCTCTGCTGTACTCCATCATCACCCCAACACTCAATCCCATCATTTACAGTTTGAGAAGCAAGGAGATAAATGATGCTCTGAGAAGAAGGATGTGTTCAAGAGGATTTCATTTCAATATCTGACTAAATGAAATCAAGCTTCTTTAGAGTAGACATTTCTTACACTATGACACATAATTAATATATGGAGATTTTAAGATGGTCAGGAAGGGGGTCTTAAGAAATGTATAAATTCAGTATTGTTAAAGTTGTTTGACTGGATCTTGCAAACTAACTTTGTTTGTTAGCCAAAGCAA
Organism: Urosaurus nigricauda; assembly: GCA_034509955.1. Classification (NCBI taxonomy): domain Eukaryota; kingdom Metazoa; phylum Chordata; class Lepidosauria; order Squamata; family Phrynosomatidae; genus Urosaurus; species Urosaurus nigricauda. Next base: position 20,018,853 of record JAOEGL010000006.1, on the reverse strand, counting down.
GCTATTGGACTGAAAACAACCACACTGCAAAGCCACAGTGAGATCACAAAAGACAAAAAATTCAAAAGAAAATATTTAACTAGCATCAGATTATTTTGCATTACGGAGTGTCTGTAACTTCTGGGGGCAAAAACAATGCAACCTGTTCATAAAATGCAAACTTACAGCTAATCTGCAGTCCGTAAGCAATGAAAGTGCATGTGTGAAACAATCTCCCAAGTGGGTGAGAATCTTTGGTGATGGGAAAGGACATTATTTCAATTGTGTGTAAGTGTGTGCAAAATAGGGATTCAAATAATATTTGAAAATATTTGGGAATTAATATTTCTGCAGGAATTAATATTTTTGCGTTGAAACTCCATGCAGAAAATGCTGTTGTGTGTGCAGAAAATGCTGTTTTCTGAACCAAACAACCACATACAAATTTTGCACAGAATAATTCTGGAATGATGAATAGCCTTTTAAAACTGCATGGTTCTCCAAGATTTTCTTGCATTGGGAAGAAAATTTCTGAAATTACTTGCCACTACCTTTGAGAAGTGATGAACAGACCGGCAAAAAGAACAGGCATCCCAGTAGCTTTTGGAGCATGGCGTACACACAACACATGCCCCTAAACCACTGGGAGGCCACTGTGAAGCCACCCTGAGTGACCACATGGTGGCAATGTTTTGGCATTTTGGGAGTTCAGGTTTAGATGCTGCATGTTGCTGAAATGTGGAAAAGCTGCCACTGCAGCAGCAAAAGCACCCTTTCCTTGGCACAAAAAGAAGCGGCTTTCTACTGCTCCTTTTTGCACTCGAGAAAGGCCAGGTTGTGGACATTACATGCGGTTGCTGCGGCCCCAACCCAACAAGAAAAGGGACGGCCAGAAGCCACTCCTTATGGATGGTCTGTTTCACCCAATAATGAAAAATTACATCCCTAGTGTAAAGTACTTTCTGGTTTCCATTCATTTAAAATTCTTAGGAGAGTTTGAAACATAAAAACAATGAGAGTGCATCAACAGTGTAGAAATAATGTAGTTTGACACCACTTTAATTGCCAGGGATGCATCTTACAGAATCCTGGCATTTGTAGTTTTGTGAGACAGCAGTACGTTTTGACAGAGAAGGCTTAAAACCTTGTAAAACTACAAATCCCAAGATTTTATAGAATGGGGCTACAGCACTTATAGTGGTTGTGAAGTGTATTATTTTTACAGTTTAGATGCACCCTGAAATAAACTGAACCATGAAATAATAAAAAATGTAATTGAAAACAATCACAATCACAATCACAACTAAGTGAGGTGAGAGATCAGCATCAGAATTGGACCAAAAGGATTTGCTGCCTGTTAAAATTCTGCCCCTCATCCATGGAGAGGGGACCAGTCAGGCAAACAATGGAATCTTTTTTCAATAGTGGCAGCAGGAAAGCATTTTTATCATATCCAAGGACAACAGGGTAGCTTAGAGGAAACAACAAGCCATATGTGGCTTATGCAGCAGTTTCTACCAGCTCCTCTTGGCTCCACTTGCCACCCCACTGTATCTGTTGCCTGAGTTGGCTGCCTTTCTCTTCCCAACACTATAGCCATTCCAATATGGGAACTTAAACTAATGAATATGTTGTCTGAGGTTATTTGCATTGCAGTAGTACTGAGTAGAAATGTATTGAGTTTGTAAGGTTATTAATGTAAAGTTAGTTCTGCTGAGCTATTTTTTAAAATTAATATTGAGTTTAATAAATGTGAATGCATTTTCTTTTATGTATGCATTGATACCAGCACTTCTGTGTAATTGAAAAGCAGTTTAAAATGTATTTCCCGATCCTCAGAGAGTTCAAACAGGACTTGCTCACACATAAAAATGTATAACAGAGGTGGGGAATCAGTTTTTAGTGGCAGGCCAGAGTCTTCCTAACACCCTCTCTATGGGCCATATGTTGTTAATGATGTTGTCTCTACTATCTGGCTTAAACATGACCTGGAGTTCATCTTCTCATCTACATGAGGAGACTGAGTGGATATTCTGGTTGAGTGCACTTCAAACCCAATTCAATCTTAAGAGAAGGAAGCTAGAGCTGAAAGGGGAGAGAAGATCTATGGCCTCAGAAATCTTCCTTTCCTGCCCTGCTCTTCCCATCCAGAGCTTCAGTAGGGAGTTTATCACACTAATGAGTTTCTACAGGCAAACGGGGGTTAAATGGGAGTTAAGCTACATTCGAATTTAAAGAAGACTTGCAAATTCAGTTCAGTTTTTCTTAGTGAAATAATGCAAAAGTGCAATAACTCGAAGTTAATCTGCACTTAAAGTGGAGGAAACCAGCAGCTTTTTAAATTGAGTTCGTTCCAAATTTTAAAAGCTGCTGTTTTCCTCCACTTCACATTATGTCACATTAACAGTGATGTTGTGTGAAAAACTTTGGGCATTTCCAGGTTTCCTTTGCGTTATAATGTGATTAAATCCCATTTGCCTGTGGCATCTCACTAGTGTGATAAACTTCTAGGAGTAGTTGAGGCAATAGAGACACCTAAGCATGTTGAATAATGGACACCAGAAAAAGAGCCTTGGAAGAGAGAGCTGCTCTTTCCTTCTATATAACATTTCATCCTATGATTTGATCCTCCTTCTGCAGCTACATCCCTATAGCCAGACACACAATGATTAGAGCATCACTGACACACCTGGAGGGCTGCAGTGGATCTCACCACTGATTGCATCATTGCCAGCACCTGAGAAAGGGTATCTATTCTGCACACACAACAGAATTCCAGCTTGCATCTGTTGAAGAGGAGTGGGCCCACCAAAACCTAAGCCATAACAAATTTGTTTGTTGTAAAGATGTAACAAACATGATGGATTTGGGGGTCTGTTTTGTATAAAAATGTACTCTTTTGCACAATCTTTTCATTTCACCATTCCTTTCTGTATTTATTAAGACATAAAGTTTCGCCCCAGTGTCTCAGGCTATACAGTTCACCCCCTGTATCTGTGGATTTTGTATCCACGGATTCAACCCTCCACAGCTTGAAAATATTTTTTAAAATCTCAAAACAAACCTTGATTTTGCCATTTTATATAAGAGACACAATTTTTTTTCTTTATATATAATGGGACTTGAACATACATTGATTTTGCTATCCATGAGAGAAAGGGTCCGGGAGCCAAATCCCAGGGAATATAAAGGCCTACTTCTGTAATATCTTCAAACCAGGATATCCTTGCAGCTTGTGGACTGAAGAAAAAAGGGTTCCCCTCTGCTTTAGCAGGATAACTTGCCCCCACTCAGTTTGGACTAGAAGCTTACACTGCATGCATATCTTGAACCAATCATAAGGTTTTGGATAAATTTTTGTAAATAGATTAAAGTCACATTTAAGCCTAGTCCAATATATTTTGTTATCTGGGTTAAAGGGGATGTTGGTGCTCATCTCCATTCAGTATACTGAAGCTGAGTAGGCAGGCAATTTTAAAAATGCAGTGTAGGAAAGGAAACAGCATTGCTCGAGATGAAGGACAAGATGCCAATCTTTCCCCCTGTTTTACATTTATAACTGATTGGCCTGTCAGTTAGATCCTTGTGGGTAGCAAGATGTTTTAAAGGTGCAGAATTGACTTTGTGGAATACACATCCCTGTATTTTTAAGAAAGAAGAAAGGCCAGGGAGATCTGTAGGAATCAATGATCACTCATCTACCAATCTAAAATGGTTCCCTAATGCTATCTCTGGGCACCTTACTTTGGGCTGCCCATTTCAGCTGTTGCTCATACCATCAGAGTAAAGTTGCAGGGATAATTGTTTGAAGAAATAGCTGTCTATTGACAAAGGGCAATGATGAGGAAAAGACTGGAAAGAAAAGACTATTAGTCCTGGGACAACCTCCCAAGGGAATAACAAGAATTGTATTGGAAATATACATTGGTATACAAATATGTCATTACCTACAATGTATAACACTTATTTTAACAATTATTTTCTTCTTACATATCACCCCTAGGGAGTACGTTGAACAAGCTCTGTTCAACACATTCAAATATGTGAGTGGCTGCTGGTAGCAAATACTTTCAGAATGAGGGAGTTTCTTTCTAGCATTGAGAACAAGAGAATACAGACAACAGAGAAATGCATTCTTGTAGAAAGTCAGTCTAAAATGCTGAACTGCATCTCTTCATTCAATGCACAGGTAGGATGACATTATTTTTGTTTTACCTAATGTGTGAGTGAAAGTCAAGGTGGTTTTGCCAGTTCCTTCATCTGAAATTTATCCTATAGCACCTGGTATTTGTTGGCAATCTCTCATCCAAAGCTGACCCTGCTTATCTCCCCAGATCCAATGGATCTGATAGATTTGTATTTTCAGTTTTATATTATTTGGAGTTCAAAAAGGCTTTCAATGAACATTAGAATTTTTCATTCCTCTTCTCTTTTTTTTGTGTGTGTGCATTTTATTTGGTAGAATAGATTTCTACTGTTCTTTTTATTTATAATTCTGTGGGTTTATTCTGCCTTGTGTATATCCCCCCCCCCAAAGCATTTTAAGAAAATCTATTAATTCATTCTTCAAGCTGATTGTGCATAGCCTGTTCACCTTTCAGTTTCATATTTCTTCCAATCGTCATTACTGTACATGGATAAAATGATGTGAGGAAAATGGATCACAAAAAGGCTATCTTACATGGCATTCCTTAAAATGTCTATTTAATAATCATATCAAACTTCATATCAAAACTGTGAATTTGGATTATAACCCAAGGCACAGTATGCTGATTCCTATTTGTCTGTAATTTTTGTAGCTCACTGCCAAATTTAGCCTTTCTAATACTTACCAAAGGGGGGGGGGGATGCACTTGTATGCCAGAAATCTCCACGATCTGATCTGTAATTTAATGCATTCAGGAATATATTTGTTAAAAAGCACACATAGGCATTACTTATGTAAATGGAAATGTGCTTGCAAAAGTTGTTCACACTAGGGAAAGTGCATGGAAAAATACTTCTGCAAGTGAATATATACACAAAAATGTATGCACCTTTAAAAAAACATTTAACTGAATTCATGTCCAAGTGTATGGAAATGTAAGATTAAATAAAATGTATTTATTTAAAAGAACCTTGTTATGGATATAAAATTGCCTGGTGTCCTTCCTTATTTGCATGCAGAAAAAGATCTCTGCAACAGTTTCAATTGTACAGGGCAGAATAAGTAATCTTGATACTCTAGCAGAACTACAGAATGAAGAGGGGAACTGTGTAGTAATTTTTCTTTGGGCTGACTGACCTGTCTTCTCTGTCATTGCTATATTTTTAGATACACTGCAGCCAAATATGGTCAAAGAAAATCACACCACCTTTTCTGGTTTCATTCTCCTGGGATACTCAGACCTTCTCGATCTGCAAGGTTTTCTCTTTGCTCTGTTCTTGTCCATCTATGTAGGGATCATAATAGGAAATGGACTGATCATATACGTTACATTAACTGACCCTGCCCTTGACAATCCAATGTACTTCTTTCTGAAGAGTCTTTCTTTTCTGGAGATCTGTTATACCACAGTCACTATCCCAAAGATAATGGCCAATTTAGTGGTGGAAAACCAGACAATTTCTTTCATTGGCTGTGCTGTCCAGATTTTCTTCATGCTTTTACTAGGAGGGACTGAATGTTTGTTGCTGGCTGCTATGGCTTATGACCGCTATGTGGCAATATGTCACCCCTTGTATTATAAGGCCATCATGAACAGGCAGCTTTGTTTAGGACTGCTTAGTCTGTCATTGACTGTCAATATACCTGTGCATGCAGGACAGATATACCTGCTGTCCACTTTGCCTTTCTGTGACTCCCATGAAATCAACAACTTATTCTGTGATATCCCCCCTTTGCTAGAGTTGGCTTGTACTGACACCTACATCAATCAAGTAATTGTATTTGCAGCTGCCCTGTTTCTCCTAATCATCCCATTTTCACTTATTCTTGCATCTTACGTGAAAATAATCTCAGCTATTTTGAAGATCTCTTCTGTGGATGGTCGGAAGAAAGCGTTTTCCACTTGCTCCTCACATCTCACTGTGGTATGTCTTTTCTATGGCTCAGCAACTATTGTCTACTTGAGTCCTAGGTCAAAGGAATCAGTGGAGATTAACAAGTTGTTTTCCTTGTTCTATATCATTGTAGTGCCCATGTTCAATCCCATCATATATACCTTGAGAAATAAAGAAGTAAAAGTATCACTAGGAAAGCTGTTTAGAAGGAAAATGGTTCTGTAGAATATAAGATTTTTTATTCACAATGGGATGTGCCTCCTGCTCACATTGAAAAGATCCAAACTGAAGGTTTGGATTCATGTTTGAACAACTGGATTGGCAAAAATGAACTTTCCTATCACCATAGCTCCCTTTCCATTCTCCTGAACTGTAAAATTTACAACTTCCTGCAAATGGTTTGGCAATACTTGAAAAACAGTCGTAGAACATTTCAACCTCCCTGGATGTACTGTAAGGGATTTACAGGTCATAGACCTTGAACAAGGAAATTACAAAGGAAAACAAGAAAGAGTAATGGCTGAATTAAATTATATTCACAAATTCCAATCCCTTACCAAAGGTATGAGCAAAGACAATGGCTTCATGGAACACTACACATATTGATATAAAAATTCTCATTGATGAACATATCATCAAAATGAATCTTCTCAGAGAGACTTTTGAACCTAGGTGAACTGAGTTTTGGAAAGTTGATCTCTTGCTTTCACACATCAACACTAACTAATCACTATAAACATCTGACAGACCTGTATCAACTTGCCCAGTCCTTTGAAAAATTAGGGTAACAGGCAGGATTTGCATCTTTCTGGATCCTATTACATTCTGTCTCAGTCCTACAAATGTATAAATATGATTTATAAATGAAAGCTTTATCACTTTGTAATACAGCTGAAGAAGTGGGTTTATATCCACAAAAGCTCATGCTAAAATAAAATAAAAAAGTTAGTCTTAAAGGTGCTGTTACAATCTTTTCTTCTTCCCCTTCCCTTTCTCCTTTTTCTTCATTGTTTCAGCAACTGATCCTGTAATGATTGCTGTGCTCTTCTTTTGGTTAGGTTAAGTAGCTGTTTCTTCTCGTCAATAAATCAATGAACATTTTGTCATTTCTAGTTCTACCTATTTCAGCCAGCTCATTTTAAGCATTTCCATAACCCCAATCCCCCGTTTCTCCAATACAACAAATGTTGGTTTTGGTCATAATCACTAGTTAGCTTATGTGGAGAAATGGGATTGGAGTTATATGTGGCTAATATGCCCAAAGATTCTGGGATGAGGTTCTTTCATGGATAATCCAAATAGTGGAAGACAATCTGTTTTAGAGGGCCATCACTAATGATATTACTATTTGAAAGGCAGAATCAGGATCTATCTCTTAAAGGCCTCACATAACTTTACATTATATGCATCAAGACTGGAAATTGTCAAAACATGGAAGAAATTAGAGAATTTGTCAATTAAGAATTGGCTAAACAGGATATGAACTATAGCCCTATCAGAGATGTTAACCTATTCAATAAAACCAGCAAAAGGAGATATGAAAGAAGATCTTTTGAAAACCATTTGTTACTTTTATGTGTCAATAGCAAATTTAAACCACCTAATGACCAAGTCCAATTTTGGATGGGAAAGGGATGGATTGTTTGTAACAAGGGGATGAATTATAACAATACTGAGACTGTATTATTGTTAAATATCAATAAAATAAAATACTAGTTATCTTGGTACATCTCTCTGGGTGGGAGGAATTTTGCTTTAAAGAGCTGCATTCTGTAACTAAAGCCTCCACTTCTGAGGCACCTTTGGATTTCCTTTCACTGTCACTTGTCCATTCACTCAGGCTTCAAGTGAAGCCAGTCCTCCTTTCAAGGAAAACTCACAGGCTTTGTATGGGAAATCACTTGGAACTTTGGGCTAGACAGTTTTTCCATTGATTCACCCAGTATTCCAGCTAGGGACCCATCTTTGCACTGTATTTAGCATATTTGTAACAGCACTTACATTTCTTGACTGACTTCACTTTCAGTCTCACTCATCTTCAGGAGAAGACAAGGGGAAGAGAATAAACATTAAAACTGGATGGAATGTATGATCCGGTAGTGTTGTTTGGAAGCATAGTCAGTGTGATTTATTTGGGAAGACAACACAATGGAGGGACAGGGAGAGTAATAATTTTTGGGAGCCTAGATCACATCAGAATAGTTGAATGTGTGGAGCAGAAGAATAGCTAAGTCTAAGGTCCAAAACACAATGCAGAAATAATCCAGTTTAAATCTGCTTTAACTGCCCTGGCTCAGTGCTAAGGAATCCTGGGTGTTGCAGTTTATTGTGGCACCAGAGCTCTCTGACAGAGAAAGCTAGATATCTCACAAAACTACAATTCAAGAATTCCCAAGCATTGAGCCGGGGCAGTTAAAGTGGTCTCCAACTGGATTATTTCTCCAGTGTGTTTTGGACCTAAAGGGAGAGGGGGAGCTGAGCATGAGGCCTTTTTCTAGGCATGTGGTGCATCCCTGCATGACTTTCCATGAGTCAGATTGGAAAACGGCATGAGGTTCCACCTCCCAAATAAAATTTCCGCAATGATTCCAGCCTCCTCATGATACTATGGGTTATTACTATTATTGTTAATGCTAGTGTCAGTGATGCTCCTATTTTTGCTCTGTATGCTTCTCCTGGGAACACATGGCGATAATGCTATGCCTAACTGTTATATATTAAAAACAACAACAACCAACACTTGAAAAAAACCCAATTTTGGGAAATTTTAAAATTTGGAAATTTTAAATTTACACTTAAAATTCCATCATGCCATGGATCAATCTGCACGGGCACATGACAGGCTGGCCTCCATGGTTGGGGAGTTTGTTCAGCAACTACCCTCACCAAAAACATTTCCATTTGGTCTTATTATTGTTATTATTATGATTATTATTCATACTGGATCCTCTGCTGTTTCACCACTGTGGGAGCAGAATGCGAGACAAGATAGGCCACTAGTCCTATCTTCTTATGTTTCCCCTGCCATTGTATTATTCATTTATTTATTTAGTACCACCACTCTATATAGTGTTTTATAAGTAATAGAACAGCAAAACAATTCCCTGCACTCAGGTTTACAAACTAATTAAGTCATGACAAAAAATGCAAAGGGGATGGCAGCCTGGGAGGAAGAGCTGATCATATGGTTCAAGTAGCATTTAACTTGCTGCTTTATTTTCCATAATTTAAAATGTATGAAGTGAGCAAGGAAGAAAGCCATCCATTCAGGGTACCAGCAGTGAAGGGAGGAATTTAATTAATTAATTACTTGTGGCTCTTCCCAAAGTCACCAGCATTGGATTAATAACAGCACTGAGAATTATCACAACATTCATAACTCATGTAGCAATTTCAAATCGACCCTTAGCCAATTTCAATGGTTTTACTGATAAATCAGGATTGAACTCCACAAATAGCAAGTGATTGCCTTGGGTTATGAGATGATCAAACCCATGTGGCTCGGGGTTATAGAACTGAAATTGGTGAAGGGTGTAGAAATGATTGTGGTAAAATAAAATATGCATTTATTTTGAAGGGAAGTGCCATGTGTGTATACATATATATTCTAAGACTAGCAATGAAGGTTTCCCTGAAATAATACATGGCCAGTGAAGACATAACAATGATTGGGTCCCAGACTAGATGAGTAGTTACTGGCATAACATAATTACAGCAAGACACCCCTAAAATCAGAGTAGGCATTGTGGTTTGCATTTGCACTCACATCTCCTCACAACAGTCATCCAATAGCCACATTCCAAGACAAGTAGCCTGAAATACTTTATCTAAATCAGAGAATAAGACTGGGCAACTTCACCTCTCATGTTTTATTATCTGTATTTGTGCTGCATATCAAAGAGACATTGTAAAACCCTTGATTCTGATGGATTGTTGAGCTCACTAGTGCTCAACCAATCCTTGAGGCTTGTGTTAGGTTTCTGGGTCTTTGTGACATCACCTTGTGGCTGTTGGTTTAGGAGGCCAACTGGCAGTTGGCAGAGGAGACCAACTGGCAGATGGAAGGGAGATGATCAGGAAGAGGCAAGTTTAATTACTTGCTAAGCATGTTCTGAGTCTAGGGACCTGAAGCCGGTGGAGTTCCTTGACCTAACACTGGGTGATGTCAGCCAACAGACCCGGCAGAAGCCTGTTGACAGAAGCTTGGTGGATATTTGTGGGTTGAAGCTGGGGCATGTTTGTGAGTGAAAGGAGAGTGTCTGGGAGAGTGCATGGAGCCAGTGTTCATGTTTGTGTGAATGTGGTCTAGGTGAATGCGTGTGTGTCTGTGCACTTCAGTCTCTGGCAGAGGTCTGAATCTGGTGCAGGTGTGACTGGGGCCACGTGTTCAGACTGGGGCCACGTGTGGCAGAGGCCCCCTTCCAGACACAGAGTGAATGTGATGAACCAGTGGATACTTGAGGGTTGAAGCCGGTGGATGTTGGCAGGCATGGGGATGAAGTCACCCACAGAAGCTGGTGGATACATCCTCGGTGAAGCTGGGGGATGGTTGCCGATGAGTCAGACCTCTTATTTTGTTTGTGTTTCTCTTCCAGGGAGGCGAGGTTTCTTCTGAAGGTGTGACCATCCAAAGGATCCTGGGGACAGGCTTCTTGTTGAATCAAAGCAGCTCTGGGATGGGTTAGCATGAGGCGTCCTGTGTAATATCTGTGAAATAACAGTATAGGAAATAAATCTAGAACTTTCTTGCAGGCTATTTATGATATCTGAATAAAATATATGCGACAATAAATAAAACCTATATATATATATATATATATATATATAAATATTATTATTATCATCATCATTACCCCACCAATTTGATAGGTCAAATGCCCTGCCAAAGGAGCTTGAATGAGATGAAGAAAGCCTAAAGGGCTGTGTCTGGGTTTTGGCTGCATCCACATTGCAGAAATAATCAGGCTTGACACCATTTTAACTGCCCTGGCTCAATGATAGAGAATTCTGGGAATTGTACTTTTGTGAACTGTTCATCCTTCTCTGTCAGAGAGCTCTGGTGCCACAGTGGACTGCAGTTCCTAGAATTCCATAGCCTTGATCCATGACAGTTAGTGTTGTCAAATTATATTATTTTTCCTATGTGGATGCAGCCTATCAGATTAAGTACTCAACATTCTTAACTCACTGACTCATCTTTGTCATTTGTCATTATTGCTGTATTTCTGGTGATCAGTGTCACCCAACTGACATAAATATCTTCTTATAATCCTTTGACAAACAGAGTTTTTGATGAAAGATTTGACTTTATATGTTGGTGATGAAGGAAATGAAGATGCAGATTGAGTGACAAATAGAAGTGAAGAGATTATAAACTGAGATTCCACACTTTCGAACATTTTTACCCAACATGACAGTTCCCAAAGATCATAAATTCCCTGCATTACTGGGTAATGATCATTCTGCCACATAAATCATCTCCAAGATATTTTATTTGCCTAAATAAAACAACAAATTTCTGCCTCCTCCCTTCCATGTATGGAAGATGACTACCAGTAATTGAATTCTTGAGTATTGGAAATGGGTCAACATTGCCGAAGATGGACAAGATACCCACTCTTCCACCATTACACATCAATGAACTGACTGGTCAACTAGACAATATTTTATGAACTGGTAAAAGGATAACATGCTCACTGTAATTATGAGTAGTAAGCTATTTTAAGGAAGAATGACAGGCTTTTTGGCATGCACAGGTCTATCTTTTAAGGAACAGATCAGGGGGTACTGGAGCAATTACTGGTCACTGTTCTACTAACCTAAGACAGTTCTCTATTTCTATGCAACAGTAGGGCTTACTCTAGGCACCTTATTTAGAGGCAACCTATGTTACAAACACTCAAATCATCAGACCAAAGGATCACAGAATGTTGTTCAAATAACTGTCTGCCAAAGTTTATTGTGAAGGGAAAGACAGCAAAGAAAAGGACAATTACTAGTAAAACAGTCTCCCAGGGGCAAACGCAAGTATGCCATTGCCCCAATGTATAAAATTCATTTTAACAATTACTTTAGTTTTAAACAACAGCCGTTGGGAGTAAACCGAAGAAACTCTGTTCAGAGCATTCAGATACATAAGTGATTACTGGTACTTTCAGAATGAGACAGTTTCCTTCCAGTATTGAGAACAAGAGCATGCTGACAACAGAGCAATGTATTCCTATGTAAATCTAAAAGGCTGAATTGCATCTCTTCATTCACCGCACTGGTAAAATATCAGTTATGATCTCTGTAGTTGTACATTTGCATTTGCTGTTCTATGTTGTTCGGATTTCACAAAAATCTGTCAATCAGAAAAAAAGGCTTTTTTTGCTTCTATTTTTTATGTGTATGCTATTGGCTGAGTAGATTTCTACTGTTCTTTTCATTTATAGTTCTCTGTGTTCATTCTGCCATTTGTATCTTTCCCTCTCAAGTTCTGGTTTCAGAGAATGTATAATTTCCTTCTGTAAGCAGATTGTTCATAGCTTGTTGCAGATTGTTGCAGTTCCATACTTTTCCCACTCTGCATATTTGATTCACTCATGTGCATGGTAAAAATGAGAAAATATAGTACAAAAGGGTAAATTTAAAATACAGTCCCACATGTGTCCACTCAGTAGACATAACAAACTCTCTTTCACTGCTGTGTATTGGATTATGCTCCAAAACACAATAAGATGAATTCTAGTTGTCTGTAATCCCACCAGATTTGATCCTTCTCACTTTATAAATCCTCAATTTCCCTGATTTCTCTTATCTGTATTTTTTTTTTAAAAAAACAATTTCAACCATGTATATGTTAAAGCAAAGCACACACAGAAATGAATTATATAAGGGAAAAGTGTTTGCAAAACTTGTGCACACTAGAAAAGTGGATACAAAAATGTGCATGTGAGGGAATGGATGAACAAAAATGTTTGCATGCTTTCGTGGAGCTTTTCTTTTACTATGTTTTACTGCAAGCATATTTAAATTTAAGCTGAAAGTTACTTTCAGTTGGAAACGTTTAGCAAAGCTGATCTTTGTAGATGTGTTCATCTCTGTTACACACTATACATGAACTGTTAGCACAATGGACTGACAATGTAAGTGGGGAAGAAGAAATCTATGTTTTTAAACTTTGTAAATGATCTGGAACTAAGGGTGAGCAATAGATGGCAAAGTTGTCAGATGACATAAAAATATTTAGAGTGGCAAAACAAAAAGAGAAAAGGAATAAATCCAAAAGGATTTCTCTAAAATGAATGAAGAAGCATAGGCGGGTAATTGTCTTCCTTATAAGTGTAAAGTGCAAAGACATATGAAGATGACATGCTAGAGTGAGGCAAAAACTGACAAAAATGTCCCCCTTCCATGATATTAGAACCAATGCCAGTCAGTGCATGAGTGTGAGATTCAGGATAGTTCAAAAATGGAAATACTTCATCAGAGAGTATGTCATTTTAGACATAATGAGAATATTTCTATATACTAGTTTCAGGCATAATGACTATTTTAGCAGCATTTGAAGTAGCATATCTCAGAATATTGTCTTACACTTAGTAAAGTGGTATTAAAGTTGGCCAGCAATATTTGAAACTCATGGGAACCATCAACAATTAAGTAAAACAATTTAAACTAAAAAAAAATCAACATGGCCAGTGAAGGAGAATCAGTTTAAAATACCATCACTGATGGAAAATGCTTCTCAACAACATTGTCTTCATCTTATCTAGCACTGGAAGCCAAAAACAAAGAGAGACAAGCAATATGTCCCATAACAGAAATGGGTGGATGAAGGGTTGGTTGACTGTGTAACAATTTTCTATGACTTGATTAACTTGTCTTCTTTGCTATTGCTATATTTTAGATATCTTTTCACCAAACATGATCAAGGAAAATTGCACTGCATTTTCTGGCTTCACTCTCCTGGGATACTCAGAGCTTCTCAGTCTGCAAGGTGTGCTCTTTGCTCTGTTCTTCTCCATTTACGCAGGCATCATTGTAGGAAATGGACTGATCATTTATGTTACAGGAACTGACCCTGCCCTTGACAATCCTATGTATTTCTTTTTGAAGAGTCTCTCCTTTCTGGAGATTTGCTATACCTCAGTCACAATCCCAAAGATACTGGTCAATTTAGTAGTGGAAGACCAGACCATATCCTTCATTGGTTGTGCTGTCCAGATTTACTTCATGCTTTTACTAGGAGGGACTGAGTGCTTGCTCCTGGCTGCTATGGCTTACGACCGCTATGTGGCTATATGTCACCCCTTGCACTACAAGATCATCATGAACAAAAAAATATGTGTAGGACTGATCACTGGGTCACTGACTGTCAATATGCCTATGCATGCAGGACACATATATATGGTGTTTACCTTGCCATTCTGTGCCTCTCATGAAATCAACAACTTTTTCTGTGATGTCCCCCCTTTGCTTGATTTGGCTTGTGCCGACACTTACAAAAGTAAGGTATTTGTGTTTGCAGCTGGCATACTATTTCTAATCATTCCATTTTTTCTTATACTTATGTCATATGTGAAAATTATCTCTGCTATTCTGAAGATGCCTTCTGTGGATGGTCGGAAGAAAGTGTTTTCCACTTGTTCCTCACACCTCACTGTGGTATCTCTTTTCTATGGTTCAGCAAGTATTGTTTACTTGAGTCCTAGGTCAAAAGAGACTATGGAGATTAACAAATTGTTTTCTTTGTTCTATATAATTGTAGTGCCTATGTGCAACCCTATCATATATAGCCTGAGAAATAAAGAAGTAAAAGTATCTTTAGGGAAGTTGTTTAGTAGAAAAATTGTTCTGTAGAAGTTATTGTTCTGTTGAAGTTATCAACTTTCTGTTGTTGTAGCTGCTTTTGCCATCAGGGTGGCTTATGGCAATCCTATAAGTGACAGATCTCCAAGAACCCTCATCATCAACACCCTAGCCCAGGTTTTTCAAAACTGAAGGCCATAATTTCCTTTATTAAATCAAGAGATAGCATGATTTATTGGAGAAAATGATGATGATGGGGAAAGTGGAATACCATTTCAGAGATAGATTGATTCAAATAAAGGAAACACTTTTTCCCCCAAACTTTATCCTGAAACCAGGACTCAGTGTTGTTAGCTGACAGTCTGCTATCTTGTGTTCTCTCCCTGAATAATATCCAGTAATTTGGAAGACTAATTAAAAAAACCCCAAACAGATTCATGTTTAGATATAGCTGAGATTGCAGAAAAGAACTTCCCTATCCACTCTTCAAAATAACAGTTCTCCAAGGCCCACAGAAATGGAGCACAGAGCATTAGGTGGCTTGATAGTGCAAGTTTTGATGTGGGCAAAGCAGACTCCATTAACATTTTTTGCAGGTTTATCAGAGTAAGATTCTCCCTATCTGTAATACAATGTACTCTATTCAGGTGGATCTCTGGTCTTATGTGTAGTGTTGTATGGTTTGAGGGTTGCCGTGAGATGGACCTGATAAAAAATTGGAAACTAACTGATTTGTTGGGTTAGAGAGCCTCATGTAATTATTCCTATATCTCATTATGTGTGTGTGTGTGTGTGTATGTGTGTGTGTGTGTGAGAGAGAGAGAGAGAGAGCATCTTGAGCAAAATTCCTTCAGGAGACCATTCCATGAGGATGCACACTTCAGTGCCAAGGTTGCTACCAACTCCTACCAACTCCTTGCTTTTCCATATTGGATGAATTTTCACCACTGTTCAGAGGTCAAGGAAAGAGAAGGCTGGACCCTTCTCCTTGTTCTTCTGTTTCTTTGGATGCATAGAAAAGAAAGATAAACCGGCAGAGGAAAGGACTAAGAAAAAGAATTGGCCCTGGCATGTGCATGTGTGGATATGTTGTTCAGCAGCAAGCCTGCTGTTGGTAGGTCATTCTTCAGGATAGTGCTGGATACTTTTATTATCTATTATCCCGCATAAGTCAGAAAAGCTAAAGCGCAAAATGAACTCAGGCTTGCTAGAGATGTTAAGAACAATAAAAAGGGCTTTTTTGGATATGTCCGCAGCAAAAGGAAGAAGAAGGAAACAGTTGGGCCACTGCTTGAAGAAGATGGCAAAATGCTCACAGGAGACAGAGAAAAGGCAGAATTGCTCAACACCTTCTTTGCTTCAGTCTTCTTAGGAAAGGCAAAGGGTGCCCAATCTAAGGATGATGGGGCAGAGGACAGAATAGGGGAATTTCAGCACAGAATAAGTAAAGAGACAGTACAGGAATACCTGGTTAATCTAAATGAATATAAGTCTCCAGGACCAGATGAACTACATCCTAGAGTATTGAAAGAACTGGCAAATGTAATATCGGAACCAATGGCAATCATCTTTGAGAACTCCTGGAGAACAGGAGAAGTCCCAGCAGACTGGAGGAGGGCAAATGTTGTCCCAATCTTCAAAAAGGGGAAAAAAGAGGATCCCAACAATTATTGTCCGGTTAGTCTGACATCAATACCAGGAAAGATTCTGGAGAAGATCATTAAGCAGAGAGTCTGTGAATATCTGGAAGATAATTCCATAATCACAAAAAGCCAACATGGGTTTCAGAGAAACAAGTCATGCCAGACAAATCTGATCTCTTTTTTTGATAAAATTACTAGCTTGGCAGATGAAGGGAATGCTGTGGATATAGTATATCTTGACTTCAGTAAGGCATTTGACAAGGTTCCCCATGACATCCTTGCAAACAAGCTTGTAAAATGTGGACTAGACAAGGTAACCGTTACATGGATTTGTAACTGGTTGACTGACCGAACCCAAAGGGTGCTCAAAAATGGTTCCTTTTCATCCTGGAAAGAAGTGACAAGTGGGGTGCCACAGGGTTCTGTCCTGGGCACAGTGCTATTCAACATCTTTATTAATGACTTGGATGACAGTATTGAGAGCCTAGTTATCAAATTTGCAGATGACACCAAATTGGGAGGAGTAGCTAATACCCCAAAGGACAGGATCAAAGTTCAAAATGACCTGAATAGACTAGAAAGCTGGGCCAAAGCTAACAAAATGAAATTTAACACAGAGAAATGTAAGGTCCTACACGTAGGGCGGAAAAATGAAATGCACAGATATAGGATGGGGGACACCTGGCTGAATGAGACAACATGTGAAAGGGATCTAGGAGTCCAAGTAGACCACAAGTTGAACATGAGTCAACAGTGTGATGCAGCAGCTAAAAAGGCCAATGCAATTTTAGGTTGCATCAACAGAAGTATAGTGTCTAGATCAAGGGAAGTAATAGTGCCACTCTATTCTGCTTTGGTCAGGCCCCACCTGGAATACTGTGTCCAGTTCTGGGCACCACAATTCAAAAAGGATGTGGAGAAACTGGAGCGGGTCCAAAGGAGGGCGACTAAAATGGTGAAGGGTCTGGAAACCATGCCCTATGAGGAACGCCTTAGGGAGCTGGGGATGTTTAGCCTGGAGAAGAGAAGGTTAAGAGGTGATATGACAGCCCTCTTTAAATACTTGAAGGGATGTCATATTGAGGAGGGAGCAAGCTTGTTTTCTGCTGCTCCAGAGAACAGGACTCGGAACAATGGATGCAAACTGCAGGAAAAAAGATTCCACCTCAACGTTAGGAGGAATTTCCTGACAGTAAGAGCTGTTCGACAGTGGAACACACTCCCTTGGAGGGTGGTGGAGTCTCCTTCCTTGGAGGTTTTTAAGCAGAGGCTGGATGGCCATCTGTTGGGGATGCTTTGATTGGGAGTTCCTGCACGGCAGGGGGTTGGACTGGATGGCCCTTGTGGTCTCTTCCAACTCTAAATTTCTATGATTCTATGATTCTATCTATTTTATATATTTTATTATAAATATAATTACAGTGGGCCCTTGTTATCTGCTGGGGTTTGGTTCCAGGATCCTCTGTGGATAACAAGATCCGTGTATGCTCAAATCCCATTAAATATAATGGCACAACAAAATTATGTCCCATATATAAAATGAAAAAAATCAAGGTTTGATATTTGGAATTTATACTTTTGGGTAATATTTCAAGCCGTGCATACTCAAATCTGTGTACAAAAATAAAATAAAATAAAAAAAATTCCATGGATAAGGAATGCCAACTGTATATGTCATTGCTTAAAATTTACTAAATAAAGCGTTACCAAAAAGATTGTCAGCCCTTATAGCTAGCTAAAATGCTCTTTAGCTAAAAGAGATTTTTTCCTCTCAATATGAAGTACTGAACAGAACCAGCTAGACCTCCCAACAAGAAATCATTAAAGTAATGCATTACAGCCACTGACCCTGCCTGTCTCCTTTAAGTGTATTTTTAAAAGGAAATCCCATGTTCAAAAACATTCGAAGAAAAAAAAATCAGAACTAAAAAGACCTAGTCTAGGGATGAGTGAGTCTGAAACATATTCCAAGCAATGGCTTGGCATGTGTATGTATCTTCAAAAAAAGACCTATTAAAATTGAGAAATGTTTGAGAGAAAATGGCTTATTACAAGACCATGAAACTAGATGCATATGTAGACTAAGCGTTCTGTTGGAGGCTGAGATGATATGGATGTCTGTGATGTTCCATTCATATGTGGAACTGTGAATGGATATTGTTTAATGGTTGAGTGCCCATTATAGAGGGCTTATAGTTCATCTTTGGCATCTCTGGTCAGAAAGATCAAATAGAGATGATTGACAAGACTTTAGAATGCTGATGCCTGTCACGTAACAAGTTATTCTGTGTTTCTTGCTTTTTTCATCTTTATTTTGTTTAATACCCTGATTTGTCAGTAGACAGAAGAAATTTTTATAAATATATCAAATAAATAAACAAAAGGGAATGGAGAAACAATTAACTGGAAATTTATTGTGTCCTCACATTCTTGCATGCACAGGACAAGCCCCCTGTCTCTTATGTCCAGCTGTAGTAGCTCAAGTGCAAGAAGATATATGTGAGAATAGCTATTTCAGGACATACATTATTACATGTTCTACGTGCTTTGCTTCAGATAAATGCAGAAATGTGCTGGACACTATAAAATTTAACAAATATCTTAATAAAATAGCTATTTCAGCCCATTAATGATTGAATGTGCTACATGATTTACTTCAAATAAATTCTGAAATATGCTGGGCATTTCATCCCTACTTTAAAAATCCACGCTCCCACAACTCTTTTTGTTTGGCACCAGCTACTTACACTGTCTCTCACATTGACTTTCTAACAATGAAGTCCATCCTAACCCTAACCCTGCATATAAATCCATCCTAACCCTAACCCTGCATATAAATGCACCAGTGCAGGTGTGCATTAAAAAGGATGGAGCTGTCATACCTAAGCAGTCATAGTGGTAATACAAAAAAGTGAAAGTGTGACACCTCTAACGTATATAATGACAACATACACAAACCAGACAGTCCATGGGGTGAAGAGGCATGTAAGGGGGTGTCCATGATTATGCTTTGCCAGTTTTTTACTGGGCACACCAATGCTCCAATGCCATGTACCAGTGGAGGATTTCAGGTGCAACTATGTGGCTGGACAAAGGGGTGGCCATCCAATAGGATGGCATCTAGGCAGCTGGTGGTCACCGGTGGTGTGTTTGTGCAACAGTGTACATGGATGGTAGGGAGACAAAAAAAATAAAAATACCCAGCAGTGGTGACACTGTACCATGCAGTCAGGCCATGCATATTCAGGCCAACTTGGGGTCAGTAGGTGCTGACAATGGTGTTTCAGACCACTTGTGGAAAAAACAGGGTTGAGATGCTTTTTCCTGCCTGTCTGTTTTGCCCCTAACTCCCATTAGAGGCTTTTAATATCTATATAGATCCCAACAATCCAAATTATTCTCTGGTTCTTCCATTGAGAGTGTCCTCTAATCTGTCAGTCCAGCAGCACAACTGGAATAGACAACAAAGAGAGAGCTTTGGAAAAGAACCTGATAGGCTTATCTAAGGTGAAAATCATGGAAAATATATACTTATATATGTTTATACACATACTTTATAGTTTTCACCTGCATCAGTTGTCGATATACATGACTATTTAGTATCTAAACTAATCTGAGAAAAATTTACTCTTGGGGAAGTGTGTAGCTGAGGACAGCTAGCAACATCAAATTTCAAAATGGAAATCAAAGCAGCTATGCTTTGTGTGTGTGTGTGTGTGTGAGAAAGAGAGAGAGAGAGAGAGAGAGAGAGAGAGAGAGAGAGAGAGAGAAATGGTCATATGAAATTAAGATTGAATACTTTCCACATTTTATTATTGCATATTAGAATGGGGGGGGGATTAGATTTCCTACACATTAGAAATGATGACAAGAGATTTTGCAGGTTCACCCCCGAATTTTTTAAAAAACAAAACAAAATTGTTGTGGAAGTTTTTCTTTTGTGCAAAAGACATTTTGAAACTAAAAAGGTTAAATACATTTCACAAAATATATTTTAATGTAAAAGTCAATATTTTTGTACAAAATACAAGACTGCTGCTTGTGACAACAATAAAATAATAAAAGGCTGGGCTTTGTACCCTCATGCAAGGGAAAAATCCTTGCAGTGTTCAATAGTCCCCCCGCCTTCAATAGGCTATCTTGACATTTGAGATATCATTTCAAGGTTTTTTTAAAAATAAAAATGTTAATGTTATTTCGATCCCTATTGCTAATAGCTAACTTGTTACACAATGTGAAGGCATACCTCAGTTAAAAAGGAGGTGTGTTCCTGTATCCTTAATCAGAAAATTTGGTACCAGAAGTACAAATAACATGGAAAGAATTGGAGTAAGTTTCTGTACTACGTAAAGAAGAGCAGTAGGAAGAAGAGGAGCTTTCCTTTTCAGAATTTTCTTATGTTAACTCATTTTAACACAGAGGCCAAACATGATACATCCTCCAACAGTAGGATCCCACATTGTTTCTTGGGGAAGGAAATGAACTATGGTTTGAGATATGAAATATTCATTCCTTAAACATATGAACTAATTGGTCAAATCAAATATAAGATCCAAGGAACTTAACATATATGGGGATAACTCATTTATCACAGATTTTTTTTATTTTTAGAATTTACATGATAGTTATCATCTTACCCTTGAAACATCATCCACATTACTTTCCTGCTCTTTAATCACTTTAAAGGTTTTCTTTTCCATATCCTCATAAAGGCACATTTCACTTCTTTATTTCTCAAGCTGTAAATGGCAGGGTTTAAAATAGGACCAACAACAGTGTAGAACAGAGAAAGATATTTATCAGTGTTTGGGGAATAATTGGAATTGGGCTTCAAGTATATAATACAAGCAGAACCAAAAAACAAGGTAACTACAATGAGGTGTGAAGAGCAAGTAGAGAAGGTCTTCTTTCGTCCCTCAGAGGAAGAGATCTTCAAAATGGTGCTGATGATGCCAACATAAGACATCAAGATCAGCACAAAAGGAAAAGTTACAAAAATCATAGCCACTGCAAACACAGCAATTTCAGTCCTAGTTGTATCTCCACAAGCCAGTTTCAGTAATGGAGGGATATCACAAAAGAAGTGATTGATCACATTGGATGCACAAAAGGAGAGGGTAAACACCATGCTGGTGTGACTAAAAGACATTAAAAACCCACTTAACCAAGATGCAACTGCTAGAAATGTGTACACTTTAGGGCTCATCAGAACAGGGTAGTGCAGTGGCTTACAAATGGCAACATAACGATCATAGGCCATTGATGCCAAGAGAAAGCACTCTGAACCACCAAGAAAGAAGGCAAAATAGGTTTGCAGAGCACAGCCAATGAATGAGATGGATTTCCTCCCAGAGAAGAGGCTGTCAAGCATTTTGGGGACATTGACTGAGGTGTAGCAGATCTCCAGGAAGGAAAGGTTTCTTAAGAAGAAATACATGGGTGTGTTAAGGGCTGGATCGGCCAATGTGAGGAGAATGATGAGAAGATTTCCAGCCAGAATTATTATATAAATTGCTAGAAAGGTTGAGAATAATACACCTTGCATGTGGGGCTCATCAGAAAGACCCAAGAGGATGAAAGTTGCTGGTCTTGTGCTGTTTTGCAGAATATTTTCTTTCCTTGCAGGCATACTGGAAAATAAAAAACATATATCCATATAAATAAATAGAAATGGGATCAAGTGAAGTGAAATGGGATTGTTTGCCTGCAATGACAGTAAAAATAAAATATATCACCATTTGTCCTGAACTGCACCGCAGTGAGGGACAGCCTAAACACCATGAATAAGACTAAGTCTAAGCCTAAGCCTAAGACTAAGAATAATTCATTTCCCACCTTTCCTCGTGGCTCAGTATCTTAAAATACAAAACACAGTTAATAACACAGAAACCCACAATAAAAATACAACACTATAAAATCATTAAAATAAACTCATAAGTGTACATACACTATTTAAAGGTGATGACAGGGATCTAGTGCTGAATCTATGTAAATTTGTCCCCAGGCTGCTTTTTCAAAGTTTGGAATATAGGAATTATGAACTTGAATTCCAATAACACAAAACCTGCTGCCATGTTCAAATAGAGTAGGCATATAGAATCAATGAGATGACTTCTCCTTAACTTTAGCTAGTTAAGACTACGCTATGAGAATAAAGCTATTTAAGGTGTTAGAAGGTACAGCCAGAGTTACTATCTAAATTGCCAAAAATGTGAAGTATAATGAGCCTCACATTTTCAGCTTTTCAAAAACATCCAGAAGGAAAAATTTTGCTAGCATTATACTGTTTTGTAGAATATTTTCTTTCTCAGCATGTGTTCCAATAAAAGCAAGAAAGAGATATATTCACTTGAGAGATGTACAATGCAATTCAGGATATGATTCTTGCGATATTTTATCATAATAAATATATAATATATTGCCTTTTGTTATGAACTGCACAGCAGATCAAGCAAGAATGTCAAAGACATATATAATTGCCTTTAAAAAAATCATACAAGTGTAGTAATAATGAACTGAACATAGTCTGGCCTTAATCTGCTGCCAGTGAATGTGAACTGTTTGACACTATATCTGAGCTTCCTCTTCTTGAAGGAAAAATGGACAGAAGATGGATAAATATTAATTTTAATAGATGGTCATTTCATAACACTATAGAAATAGATGGCCTCACTTGTCATTGCGGGGAAGACACCCTAAATAGAAAAAAGCACCACAATAGGTCAAATTTATGTCTTCTGCTAATAGTGAAAGAGTCATGTCATTTCTAATTCTGGACTGGACAGTTAGGTAACCCTGGGGCCACTGACAGTATTGTCCTGGCTTGGTGAATCAAAAATTTTTTGGAGGTATAATATGTGAGAACATTTTTCAAATTAATACGTGGCATGAATCAATGATCTAGCCAGAATTAAATATTTTTAACTCCCGCTCTGTCAAAATGTTGAATGTTGAAACTGATTCTTGAATTTCTTCCAGTAATATAAGTCGGATTTAAATGTTCTATTATACCATACCTTTAGCTACATTGGTTGAAGATGTTTACATTATTTCATTCAGAATTAAAGTAAAAATGCATTTAATTATCATTAATACAGTCTTCATTGTTTTGTTTAAAATATGATTCATACTATTGAATTTCAGTAGGATATATTTAAATATTATTGTAGTGCATTAACCCTGCAAAATAACAAGAAGCAAAAGAATGATCTAGAATAATTTACCTCAAGATATGCTTGCAGTTGCTTCCATCAGAAAGAAAATCAAGGCATTCAGATCAGATTATCTTGTTCTTAACTGTGCAACCTTTAGTTTCGGACTTCTGAGCTGCAGCTGTAATTTCTCAGTCACACTTGGAAGGAAATGATTTTGTACTGATGCCAAAATATGTGTCACCAGATGCAATGACCTTATTTCGTCTTGCAATATTATCCCACTTGGGAGCTCTATCCCACAGCAGATCACAAAGAATAACTGAATTGACAGATCCATTGGAATCATTGTTATTATACACCATGACCAGCAAAGAACAGAAAGCAATGTCGATATACTGTACAAATTAGGAGCTTGTTAACTATACCATCCTATATTCACTGACATAGGAGTTATGTTTAATTCAACTCAGTGGAATCTACTTTCAAATGAGCATGTATAGAATAATTTTAAATGGACATGTACAATAATAATAACAGTGATAATAACAACTACAGCACCTTTCTATAGCTGGCAGCTGTCCATTTTACACTCATAAAATGTAATTGTACATTTAGCTGCTTCTTAACTGATTGAAAATATGTAATTGTTTAACCCTTAGCATTTGAAGCTTAGATCTACTGAAGTCAATGCTTTTAATGTTAGGCATGGATAACTAAATTCCAGTTGATTTTGGTGGATCTACTGACTTATTCTATGCAAAATTCGCACATAATTATTTTTGAATAGAAAACACAATCCTCTCCACAGGAAACAGCATTTTCTGTGTAGGAATTGATATTTCTATGCATAAATATTATTCATTTTCTGGAAGCAGGTAAAAACTCCACTGTCTGAACCAGCTGCTCCCAAAGATTAGAAATATCCAAATGGCCCTGTTACATGGCATGGCATTAAGCCACGTGTTGGGTAATTTTTTGGTTGCCTCACCACCATGCATGCATACCATCACACAAACTCACCACCAGTGACTATCTGCTGCTTAGATGCCATCTCGTTGGATGGATGCTCCTTTCACAGTTGTGCCTGTGATCCTCCACTGGTAAAGGACATCAGAGCATTGGTGTGCTCAGTAAAACACAGACAAAGCACAATCATGCCCCCTTCACCTCTTCTTCACCCCATGTCCACTCTTGGACTGTCTGGTTTGTGTATCCATTGGTGGTGTCACACTTTCACATTTTTGTCTTGCTACCCCAATCACTTGGGTACACTGGCTTCATCTTTTTTTTTTTTTAATGTGCACCTGCACCAGTGCATTTATATATAGCTTTAGGGTCAGGCTTAAGATGGAGCACTCCTTCAGGACCACTTTCACATCGGAGCATTTATATGCAGATTCAAAGGTGTACATTTTCCAACTTGAGCCTGACTATCACAGCTTTTTGTTCCAGTTTTTATCCCCAGAGCGGGGCTTCAATCTGGTTTTCGGTCACTTTGGAGGTGTAAATCATCCAAACACAGCACCTTCAAAGCAGGTGGAAACTATTTTATTTGACTCATTTGTTTCTCCCCTTTGTCTCACATACCTTGCATAGACCTCTATGCTACATAGTTCCCATCAAAGAGATCCTTCATTTATTCCATGTATTTGTTGCTATAATGAAGGTTCTCAGACATCATGAGAACCTTTGGATAGTATAAACTGATGCCATTAAATCAGTGTGAAATATTAAACATTTTACAGAAAGTGATGGATAGAACACTACTGGTCAAATGTACTATATAAAACTGACTGAACTGGGAAGAGATGAGAAGCAAAAAAGTGTGTTGTGTGGTAGAGGAATGAGTCCACAGGAAGTCATGGTGTGCTGTTAGTATGCAATAGCTCAGGGTGCAAGTAAAAGGATAAACATGGGGACTATTTCTGGGGCTATTATTCTGTGTTCTAGGAGACTTCCACAGATGCTGACAAATAGACTTTTTGTGTTGAATAAATAGGAGGTGAAACTGTTTAATCAATAGGAACATAGTAAGTTAGCAAGTATATAAATCTGTCAATGAAAAGGGTCTAATTTTTATGGAATTAAAAACCAGGTTTGGATGTTGCATATAGAATTGCACATGGGCATATAGGGTAGGAGTTCTGAAAATTTCAGTCAAAAAAGGTATCTTATTCATGCTTTACTCCAGATACTAATAGGAAATCCTAAAGGCTTGCTATGATCATGGGATGGAAGCAAGATATAGAAATGAGAATTATCCCAAAATCTGTGGTGACCAGGAGGGTATTTTGTAGTTTGTGCCCCAGCTGTGCCCAAATCTAGAGGGATTTGATTTGGTCCTGGCACTACAGAATTAACATGGTTTGATAAAACCTTAACTACAGTTGCTCATGCTATGGATTATACTACATAAAAATAGCAGGTAGCAACTGCTCAATCCATGAATATTATTAATTGCCCCTGCCTCATACATTTGACTGTCAATATTATATTGCAAGCTATAGTTGCACATTTAATGCTATTCTAAAACCTAAGGACAATTCTTTGCCCAAGTGTCTCCTTTAAGGTTAGACTTTCCTCTATACATGATTCTTCCCCTCCTTCATAGTTACTAAAAATTAGACCATGGTCTCCTTTTTTCAAAAGGAAAGATTAAAATGATTTGTAAGTGCACAATACACTGATGTCTTTGGCAATGATGCCTTGTGTCAAGAGTTCATTGCATATGCAGACTTCCTCCGACACTTGCGTTTTTTTGATCATGTAGATGCTTTACATCAAAGATGCTTACATCAAAGGAATATATTTTGGGCAGAAGCAGATGAGCATGAAGGGGTTGCTCGAAGCTTCTCCCACTTAAGATGCCTTGGGACTGCAGAAAAACTGAAACAGAAAAAAAAAAAACACTCCTCTTTGAGCCTGGTTTGTGTGGCCATGGAACAGCTTCAGTACATCTTCCATGAATCTTGGGCTTGCATCATCTAATTGCCATGCCTCCAGCCATGCAGAAGCTGGCTTTTTCATCCCATCTGTTCTGAAGTGTAGATGCAGCATAAGTCATCACTGGCTGTTAAACAAGACAAAGGTTAAATTAGCATTGGACTGTAATGCAATAAGTTTGTTGTTGTTATTGTTGTTGTTCTTAGAGAATTGCCAATCCAAGGTAGCATGGACATATCTGATTATTCGGTAATGTTAGTTTGGGCAAAGAAAAAAAGATCAGTAAAAATAAAAGTATCACCATGCTGGGTCTTCATTTCTTCCACATTGCATCCATTCTTTGTAAGCACCCAAAGGCTCCCCCCTCCCAGATATTCATAAACATACCTTTTATTTCTTTAGGACACAGCTTAAATGGTTTTTGAGTGGTAATGAGGTAAGCGTTTTAATACAGCATACTGTAATATAGAATATTGGTTTAAAGTAACTGATAAAAAGAGAATTAGATACCGTACCACTGCAGTAAACCCATTTACTTAGGAGAAAGAAAGATAAATAGTCTCTACATAGAAAAGTATCATGCATTTGATTTTACATTTCTCATGCATTATGGTCATTCTCCTTTATCATACAAAAGGTTTTCTTTTCCAAATTTTCATAAGGGCACCTTTCACCTCTTTATTTCTCAAACTATAAATGACAGGGTTTAAAATAGGGCCAACTATAGTGTAGAAAAGTGAAAGGTATTTATCAGTATTTGGAGAATAAGTGGAATTGGGCTTTAAGTATATAATACAAGCAGAACCAAAAAACAAAGTCACCACAATCAGGTGCGAAGAGCAGGTAGAGAAGGTCTTTTTCCGGCCCTCAGAGGAAGAGATCTTCAAAATAGTGATGATGATGCCAACATAAGACATTAAGATCAGGATAAAAGGAAAAGTCACAAAAATCATTGCCACGGCAAGAACAGCAATTTGAGTCCTTGAGGTATCTCCACAGGCCAGTTTCAATAATGGGGGGATGTCACAACAGAAGTGATTGATAATATTGGAAGCACAAAAAGGCAGGGTAAACACCATGCTGGTGTGACTGAAGGACATTAGAAACCCACTTAACCAAGACGCAACTGCTAGAAATGTACACACTTTAGGGCTCATCAGAACAGGGTAGTGCAGTGGTTTACAAATGGCAACATAACGATCATAGGCCATTGATGCCAAGAGAAAGCATTCTGATCCACCAAGGAAGAAGGCAAAATAGGTTTGCAGAGCACAGCCAATGAACGAGATGGATTTCTTCCCAGAGTGGAGATTTTCAAGCATTTTAGGGATGATAACTGATGTATAGCAGATCTCCAAAAAGGACAAATTTCTTAGGAAGAAGTACATGGGCGTGTTAAGGGCAGGGTCAGCCAAGGTAAGGAGAATGATGAGAAGATTTCCAGCCAGAATGATTATATAAATTGCTAGAAAAGTTGAGAATAATATAACTTGCAAATGAAGATCATCAGACAGACCCAGAAGGATGAATTTTGCTGGTTCTGAGCTGTTTTGTAGAATATTTTCTTTCTTTTCATGCATCCTGGATAATAAAAGGAAAGATACATTGCATAATAGAAGTAGGCAAGGCAGGATATTCATTGACTATACATAATCATGATAAAAAGAGACTACACTGTGTCCCTTTAAGATCTGCACAGCAAGGCAGAAGACAGAGTTTTAAAATCCTCTTGATATACTGATGACTCTAATAAGGACTGAAGTAAAGGTGCTACTAGGATACTGAATGGAGATGTGTTTATCAGTTTATTTGAAGCACCAAGCTTTAAACGAACAGTGGAATGTAGTAATAATAAGTAAATTTTAATATATGATTATTTTATGTCATTCCTGAAATGCATGGAGTAGCCTCTTCATGCATGGCAACCTGGCAAGTATAATGCATTTCTGTAATGAACAAATGGAACCCATAATAACAATGTCTTACCTTGTTGGGTAGGTCAAATAGATTTCTAAGATATAATATGTGAAAACACATTGCAACTACTTCAGTTTATTACACTAGCCAACTTTTATTTTTTTAAAACTGCTATTATGTCTCCAGTAATGCTATAAAAGGAACTGAAATTTTAAATGAGATTCATAAGATTTAAAATTTCTGCTAAATTTAATATTTTGGATCATATTTTTCACTTAATTGGCTGGACATTTTTGCATTATAACATTCTTATTGGGAAGTGCTGTTTTAATTTTAATTAATACAATTGTTTGATATTCATTCAAATAATCTTAATTACATAAATTAAAATAGGATTCAGAAGGGTGAACGTCTGTTGGATATGCCTGAAATATTATTATTAAAGTACATTACCCAGTGAAATGATTAGTGGAAAAAAATAATCAAACATAGTTTACCTTAAGATACATGCACAATAGTTCCATTAGGAAGAAACACAGCAAGACATTCAAATGAGAAAAATATTGTATTTAATCCAAGGCTGAAGGTCCTGCACAACCATCTTTTCCTGACTCCTGAAATACAATTATGATTTCTCAACCACTCTTGCAAAGGACACAGTCTTATGCTAATGCCAAAGAATCTGTCCCATCTGGTCTTATTTCATCTTGCGGTATTGACCCTCTTGGGAACTCCGTTCCACAGCAGATCAACACACAATAACTGTCTAAATGAACTGATATCATTATTATTCTTTGCCATGCCGGTAGGGAAATGAAAACAGTGCTAATATAGAGTGCAAATTAGCAGATTTTTTAACACTACCATACTATTCCCACTTCTTTTGGAGTAGGTTTCATGGAAATCAGTAAAGAATATTTCTTGCATGTGGACAGCTACAATAACAATAACAAATATCCCATGAGCAAGCAAATTTATATCAAAGTACAAGTTCGTCTTGTATTTTGCTGCAGTTTGCCTAACAGTTGGATTTAGATTTGGCATACTTAGAATATACCCACGGAAATCAATGAACCTCAAGTGGGTCATGAAATTCCAATGACAAACCCATTTTCATTGATTTCAAGAATTCTTCTCTGATTAACTCTGACTCCAATCTATTGCTTTATAAATACAAACTAAGTACTGAGATCTGCTGAAGAGGTTCTCTTCTATGTCTCATTAGTTGGAAGAATAAAATGTTGTGGACATTGAAGAAGGCATTCTATGCTATAGCTCCTTAATTTAGAAACAATCTCCCACTGGAAGCCTAACTAGCAACCATGCTATCTTGATTTTGCTTCCTGTTTTGTAGTTTTTTTAAGAAATAAAATAAAAATAAAGGCTTTGGAATTTACCTCAAATCTGTTCTCACGTATAATTTTAAACTGATTTAAATTTTAAATTGTATTGAATGTTTTTAGGCTGCTTATTTTTTTAAACTATTTAAATTTCTAAAATTAGTTATAAACTTAGATTTCTATGGTGGGATATGCATGTTATAATGAATACAAATAAAATATTTCAAAGGTGAAATATAAGGCCTCCCCCGAAAGTTAGACCTAGGAAAGTTTTTTGATATAAATATATATACAGTATATAATAAATGTTCATATTTTTTGTTCAACAATAAATGTGAATTCTTCTTCATGGAAAAATTAGACATCCCCTGAAAATAAGACCTAGTCCATCTTTGGGAATAAAAATTAATATAAGACACTGTCTTATTTTGGGGGAAACACGGTAGGTGAGATCAGCAGGATTTTCTATTTTTCGGGAATGTGCCCTTTGCCCTAAGGGATGTTCCCTTTCTATTGCCACCCCTACTCTCTTTAGACAACTCAGTTTTCTACCTCTGACCTCTGTAGCAAGAAAGTCTTGCGTCCGCTTGCCTCTGCAATCTCCTTGGCTTCTCCCTTTTTGCCTCGGCCCGTCTTCCTCCTCCTGCGTCCGCTTGCCTCCTCTCTCTCTTTGGCTTCTCCCTTCTTGTCACGACCCAGCTTCCTCCTCTCATCTCAATTTGCCTCTATTCCCTTCCAGTTTCACCCTTTTCATCTCCTTATATCCTCTCATCTCCACTCTTTTCCTAGCAATTCTTCTCCCTTTCCTTCAATAATCACTCTTCTTTAACTTGGCTCCCGTGTCTTTATTTCTAGATTTGCTTTTGCTTGCTCACTCTTTGCTGAAATCACCTTACAACATTTTAGGTTCTCCACAGCTGTTCTCTTTAAGGCACTTGCTATCTTCCAATTTTTATTTCTTATTTCTTATTTCAAGCAGAAAGCCTTTTATATTCAAACCTATCTTTTGATCCTTTTGTGCCTTTTAATTTCTTTGTTGAAGAAAGAGTAACGTCAGTTTGCCCACTTTATTTCCTCCTTCCCTGGCTCTAACTTTGTTCCGTTGTAAAGTAAGTGAAAAGATGAACATATCTTTTATCTCAATTTCCAAATAAATTTCTGTGTCTTATAAATGTCTAAGTTTCTTCTTGCTTTAAAAAAGTTGGTGGCAGTCTTAGTTCCTCAGGTTTCCCACTAAGGGTGCTGGGTTGCTTTGCCCTCCTCTGTTTTATCCCCGAAGAGCTCAGAAACGGGGGGACCCCAAATCTGGCTCCTCTGGGAGTTAAGATACGAATATATGTGTTTGTAAGCCCCTTCGCCCACCTTATGCCAAAGAGTGAGGTTTTCCATTCTGTGCTGGAAATAACCGATGAAATTCACCTTTAGTGGATGGTGTCCTTCAGGAGCTTCCTGAAGATGCGACAGTCAGGCTGCCGCTCCCAACCGGAAGTTCTTAATGCAATTAATTTCAATTTATTAAATGAACTGTTGAAAGAATAGCTTCTGCTACCCTATTCAGACCAAAGATGCTATCATAGATTTGCAATAACTATTACTGCTGTTGTTAACTGCCCTCAAGTTGATCTTAACTCATGGCGACCCTGTGGATGAGACATCTCCAGGACTCCCTGTCCTCCACTACCCTGCTCAGTTCTTGTACATTCATACCTGTGACCTCCTTAACAGAGTCCATCCTCCATCTAGCATGTGGCCTTCTTTCTACTTTCCTCCACCTTTCCTACCATTATAGTTTTTACCAGTGAGTCATACCTTTTCATGATGCGTCTGAAGTAAAATACAGTCTCAGTTTTGTCATCCTGGCTTCCAGGGAGATTTCTGGCTTGATACTGCTCTAGGACCCATTTGTATGTCTTCTTGGCTGTTTATGGCATCCTCAGCACTCTTCCCCAGAACCACACTTCAAATGAATTGCTCTCACATCCATAGTATTCTGCTAGTATTATGGTGTCATCTGCATATCTTAGATTAATGTTATTCCTTCCTACTATTTTCACTCCTCTTTCTTCTATGTCCAAGCCTGCTTTTCTTACAATATGTTCTGCATATAAGTTGAACTGGTAGGGTGATAAGATGCAGCCTTATCTGACCCCTTTGCCAATTGTGAACCATTCTGTTTTTCCGAGTTTTGTTCTAACAGAAGTCTCTTGTCCTGAGTACAGATTCCTCATCAGGACTATCAAGGGCATTGGCACTCCCATGTCTTTAGGGGTATGAGATAGCCTTTCATGATATATGCAGTCAAAGGCTTTGCTTTAGTCTATAAAACACATGCTGATTTTCTTTTGGAATCCCCTCATGTGCTCCATTAGCCATTGTATATTTGAAATGTGGCCCCTAGAGCATCTTCCTTTTCTGAACCCCATTTGGACCCCTAAGATTACTCTCCATGTATGGTTGGATCTCTGTTGCATAATTTTGAACATAATTTTTCTTGTGTGGTAGATATGGTCCTCTAGTCGCTGAAGTCCTGTGTGTCTCCTTTTTTGTGGATGGGGATTGTATATTGATCATTTCCAATCTGTTGGCCATTGCTTTGTTTTCCAAATCAGTTGACATAAATTCATTAGCACTGTGTTTGCTTCTGTCAGTGTGGATTGCAGCAATTCAATTGGGATATCATCTATTCCTGGTGATTTGTTTTTCGTCATTTCCCTTATTGCAACTTCCACCTCACTTTTCAGAATTTGGGTTTCATTGCAATATCTATTATATTTAAGTAATAAAAATTTAAATAATAATTATAATTTAAATATAATCTACAGGGGGATCATAACTTCAAATGGAGAATGTGATTTGCATCTGTTTTACTGTCATTGTTCCTCATAACTTACAGCTATGAGGTTGGCTCCTACCTTTGTCTACAAACATTTCCTATAATACCTTGAAGAAATATGTAGATGCTATGAATACGTTACCATCCTTTTCTGTTCTTTAAAAATTAGTGCAATATATTTTGGGTTTTTTTTCTCCTGATGGTATTACCACAAGACAGATTTCAAATTTTACTTTTTAAAAATTATTACCTCCACCTCAGTAATGAAGAAAATTGGCAATCCAAGAAATGATATATTGTTGTGCTTTTGTGCACTTGGGCTCAGAAATAACTATGGCTATCCATCTAAATTCCTGGTCTTGGAAGCTTTGTTAGTACCCTCCTCTGAACATGCTTACAATACTCTGTCCAGAAGAAGATCTATTCAGCAGTCACACCTTAGGGATTTTTTGTATGTGGTGGTGGGGTGGTGGTGGTAGGCGCACAATAGTGTGTCCTGAGGTTCCCTTCTGATTTTGAAGAAAAGATATTTCTAAATGATAAAAAGAGGAGAGGAACCCTGGAACCTATTTAGAGTGAATTGGGATTCTCAAAAGCTTCCTGATTCAGTTTAAGTGTCTTATGAGTTGACCATCCACTCCTCAGTTGTATCAGGGAATTTGTATTCTATATCAGCTGAAAGATTTGATCTGACTAAATACTTGTTTAGATCACATTACAGTTTGGAGATCACCAGAGAATGAATAAGATTTTTTTTTTTTTTTTAGACTTGGGTGTAACCGACATGCCTGTTTCATCTGATTAAAAGGCTTTCTGGCCACACTTTCCACTTAACTAAGCTCCCATAACTGTTTTAGCTAGTAATGAGTCTGGGAGCACTTTAAAATTGTGCCCTGAGTCTTTTTTGTGGAATACATCTCCATTAGATATTTTCATTCAATCAAGATTATCCCATTTCTCTACCCACAGTGTCTCCGTCTGGGCTGGGTTATGTCTCATTTTGTTTGCTTCATCCTTCCCCAAATCATTGCCAGTCCACATCAGGAAAAGTTACTTTATAGGTCCAAACCCAGTTGCTAATACCAACATGAAAACAACAATTCAGTCAATAAGAAATTGGTATGTGAACTTTTACATAAATTCAGTTAATTCAGAGGGCCTACTGTAGTTTAGAGCAGCAATTGGTTCTGGACCTTTGACTGACCATACTGGCTGGGAAATCAAAAGATGTATTTCAAGCTCTGCTCTGTACATTACTTAACAAATCCTATAGTGTTCTGTTGGTCATTTAGATAGAAATGAGAGGTGAACCTGGGGGTTATCTATGCATTAATGGAATTTGAGGGTTATTTACCAATAAAATATCCCCAGAGAGTGTATGTAGAGATTGAAAAGCATAGGGAACAAGATGGAAACTCATAGTGGTTCACAGACAAATGATAATTTTAGTTGATTTAACAATAAATAAATAAATTGGTATATTGACAATGTTTTATTAACAGCAATTCTATAAATTTTGCAAATACAATAAACATAAACACTTTATTTTCTGAACTAGCTCTCCCACCAACATTTCCAGGATCTGAATTTTACTCCCTGATTCATTTTCAATCAATCAATTTTATTAATGCTTAAGCCAAAGGCCATTCGCATGATGAATATTTAAAAGCAGTAACAAAAATTTCCATATTATAAAATGCTCCGTCAAGTCGTTGACATCAGAATATTGTACAATGGACATAATAAATTTCCAGACAATTAACTAGAACAACATTAAAAACAACTTCATAGATTCATTTTGGTTTAGTGTGCAGCTTTGTAAGCAAAATGCTATACTTGGAATCTATATCATTGAGCTAGCCTTTTTCTTTCTATGATCTATTGTAAAATATAGAGCATTTAACTCTGCTATCCAGTGTCAGTGTTGTACAGACTATTACTGAAAAAAGCAGCCAAATTATTATCCATTAATAAAGAATTCTTAATTTGCGCTAACCAATTGTGTCAATAAAACAGATAAGACAGATAAATTTACTTTGAGCAAAGAAAAATATTCAATACAATATTGATTTACATTTCTCATGCACTTTGTACATTCTCTTTAATCATCCAAACATTTTTCTCATCCAGAGCCTCACAAAGGCACCTTTTACTTCTTTATTCCTAAAGCTGTAAATGACAGGGTTTAGAATTGGCCCAACAACAGTGTAGAAAAGAGAAAGATATTTGTCAGTGTTTGGAGAGTAAGTGGAATTGGGCTTTAAGTAAATGATACAAGCTGAACCAAAAAACAATGTCACCACAATGAGATGTGAAGAGCAGGTAGAAAAGGTCTTTTTCCGACCTTCGGAGGAGGAAATCTTCAAAATGGCAGCAATGATGCCAACATAAGACATCAAGATCAAGATAAAAGGAAAAGTGACAAAAATCATAGCCACTGCAAACACAGCACTTTCAGTCCTAGTTGTATCTCCACAAGCCAGTTTCAGTAATGGAGGGATATCACAAAAGAAGTGGTTGATGACATTGGAAGCACAAAAGGGCAAGGTAAAGACCATGCTGGTATGACCAAAAGACATTAAAAATCCACTTAACCAAGATGCTACCGCTAAAAACATGTACACTTTTTGGCTCATCAGAACAGGGTAGTGCAGTGGCTTACAAATGGCAACATAACGATCATAGGCCATTGAGGCTAAGAGGAAACACTCTGAACCTCCAAGGAAGAAGGTAAAGTAGGTTTGCAGAGCACAGCCAATGAAAGAGATGGATTTCTTCCCAGAGAGGAGATTTTCTAACATTTTGGGGACATTAACTGATGTGTAGCAGATCTCCAGAAAAGAGAGGTTTCTTAAGAAGAAATACATGGGAGTGTGAAGGGCAGGGTCGGCCAATGTAAGAAGAATGATGAGAAGGTTTCCAGCAAGAATGATAATATAGATTACAAGAAAAGCTGAGAATAATGGATGTTGGAGACTGGGATCATCAGAAAGCCCCAGGAGGATGAATTTAGCTGGTGCTGTGTTGTTTTGTAGAATATTTTCTTTCTTGGTCTTCATCCTGGACATAAAAATATATATATTCATATGAAAGAACAGAAATGGGATACCATAAATGATGCATTGATAACTATCGATAATACTCCTAGAATATAGTTAAGTACTTGAATGGACAAGAAACACTTTCTCGGTGCCAGAAGAAGGCAAAGACAATCCCCCCTGCCCAAACAAAAGCAGGATTGGGGTTCACACCCCTGTGTCCTTCTCCTATGAGTAAATCATCATGGAGGCATCGGTGCTTGCTTCTCCCATCAGTAAATTATCATTGGAGCCACCATTTGGTAATTACTGGATTTTCTGTTATTGCCAAATGGTGGCTCCATTACAATTTACTGAAGGGAGAAGGAAGCCCCAATGCCTCCATAAAGATTTACTCACAGGAGAAGTACGTGGGGATATGAACCCTGATCATGCTTCTGTTATGATTTCTAATGATTTCATAGCGATTTACTCCCAGGAAGCCTCCCATGTGAATGAGACCCCAGTGATATAATTGTTTTTGGATTACGATAGGCTTGAAATGATTTCAAAGCACATTAAAAAAAAAAAAACCTGGATGGAGGAGCATCAATGAATGCCAGGTGCTGTAGGCTATATTTCAAACAAAGAAACTGGCAAAGACCACCTCTTAGTATTCCTTGCCTAAGGAAAATCTAATAATAATAATAATAATAATAATAATAATAATAATAATAAATTTATTTCTATACCGCCCTTCCAGTGATCAGGGTGGTGTACAACATATACAAACATTAAAACATTAAAACATCAAAAAACAATATCGGTTAAAATCATCCATATACAATAAAAACAATATCACGCAGGGCTATGTAATGACAATACAATAAGCGGCTTACATGATGGACAAGGCCCATTCAAGAGTATGCCTGCTTAAATAGGTGAGTCTTCAGGTCCTTCTTGAATTGGATGGGAGAGGGAGACAAGCGGAGCTCAGTGGGCAGTGAGTTCCAGAGGCTAGGGGCAGAGATGGAAAACGTCCTCTTCGTTGTATTCACTAATCTAGCCTCTGGAACTCTCAATAATTGCTGCCCGGTAGATCTTAGTGTGATCTATGGAATATATGAGGTTGCCATAAATTGACAAGTACACACACACACACACACACACACAGAGAGAGAGAGAGAAAACACAAGAATTACAAATTATAATGATCTCTCTCTCTCTTTCTGCCTCCTTGTTGCTTTTTGAAGTATGGACACACCATGAATTTTCATAGAGGTTTTTTCAGTAAAGAGTAGTCAGAGGTGGTTTTGCCAGTTCCTTAATCTGAAATATAGCTTACACTATGAAGTATTCATTGGCAGTCTCCCATTGAAATACTAACCAGAGCAGACCCTGCTTGACTTCCAATATCAGACCTACTGTCATCAGTTCCACTGAATCAATGAGATTTATCTTTGTCTTGATTCACTATTAAATGATTGAATGGGTATATCTAATTAGGACTAATCAATAAGATTCATACTGAATTGGTACTGATTTACTAACACTGATGGAATGAATGGGCAGAATAACTCTATGCCTTACAAAATAACAGAACAGCACAAAACAAAACAAAACAACAATAGTAATGACAATGACAACAACATTAACACTACCTTGCCTATTAGAAAAAACCAGGAGCATGAATCATTCCAGTGTTGTGCTGTTTTGTAAAGTGTTTTCTTTGCTGTTGTGCATTCTGGAAAACAAAAGGAAAGATATATTAATTGGCAGAAGTTCAATGTGGGATACAGTGTAAGATATAAAGTGTGCTGTAGTGGGTTTTAGTGTTGGACTAGGACACTGGGAGATAAGAGTTTAGTTCCTTGTTCAGCCCTGGTAACCTACTGGGTGTCCTTGGGATATCACACACTCTCAGCCTAAGAGGAATGCAAAAGCAAAAACCCTTCTGTAAATTTTCTGTCAAGAATACCCAATGATAGATTCACCTTAAGGTCACTATAAGTCACAAAATAACTTGTAGGCACCCAACAAAAACTGTTCATAGTATAGGTTAAATATAGATTCTATTGTATTCTGCCAGAGGGTTACATTGTGTTAGAGAACAATTCCAAACAAATACAATGCCTTTTAAAATTTTACTTATGTACTGTCTTTAAGCACATTTGGCGCTAAACTGCTACTTGGATACTTGAGCCCTTGGGTAGTCTAAAACAAAATAGAACGGTCTCACACACTAGAAACCACAGCAGAAATCATGATAAATGATTTGATTCCTATGTTAGAGCTAGCAATTATCTGAAGTGAGATTGAAGTAAACACTTCTAAAAATTATATGTGAAAACACTTTGCAGATTAATACAAATTTTAAATGCACTGTCTATGAAAATGTAAATTATTTAACCCACATCACTTTAATGCTGAAGTAGAACCAGGTGCTGATGTCTCATACAGTGAAATCAGTTGTGTTGTGTTAAATGTATTTTATTCTTTTAGATTGTCTGGACACCTTTGTATCATTTCATTTCATAATGGAAACTATTCTTTTACTCCTAGAAGTACAGTATTGTATAGTGCTATGAGTACTGGACCACGGTTGAAGTCACGGAAGCTGAATGTGTGAACTGAGGAATTTACACTCATAATAGGGTCACCATAAGTCATAACTGAAATAAAGCACATAAGAAACCAATTGGTTTCATCTAATTTACACTGGTAAAATATGCCTTTTATCAATTAAAACATATTGCAAACTATTAAACGTTCATAAGATGTGCTTTAAATATTATTAATGTCCTCTAAATTTGTAAATAAGTGACAAACAATGATCTAGAATAATTTACCTCAAGATATGTTCATAGTTGCCTTCGTCCAGAAGAAAAATACCAAAGCATTCAAACAAAGTGGCCTTGTACTTAACTGAAGACTGAAGGTTACACAGAGTCTGCTGTTCTGGACTCCTGAGGTGCATTTGTGATTTCTCAGCCAGTCATAGATGGAAACAATCTTAGGTGACACCAAAGAATCTATTTGATCATGAGGCACAATGGCTTTAGTTTGAGTCACAATATTGCTCCTTGTGGAGGGATCTCTCTCTCAGCAAATCACAAAGAAGAATTGAATGATAGTCAAACTGACATGATTCTTATAAACTCTCAGCATATGAAAAAAATGGTTTCCCTTTAAAATGAATGTTCATACACTTTGTAAAACTGCATGCTTTTAGTATTACTATGCTGTGCTAATCAATCTACAACTATGTTTAATTGCACTCATGAGACTACTTTCTAGACATATACCAAATTGAACGGTACAAGCACCACCATAATATTCCTACAAATCAGCACATCTGTATTGGGCAGATGATCACAATAATAGCAAATCATCTAACATTTGACAGCTGCTTGACTGGTCAAAGGCTTACAATTGATTCTAGACTTGATCATACTTAGGACAGCCCTACTCAGATCAACAGAGATTATGTTAGTCATGACTAAATAAATTCCAGTTGATTCCTAATGATCCTCTCTGTGTCTGAATCCAACTCATTATTTAACAAAATGTGATTTTGGTTCATCTTAAACAATCAGAGTTCAATCCAGCACAGAAATTTTTAAACTAACAAGCCAGTCACTCTCTTTGAGCACAAAGTGCCTAACCATGTGAACCCTCAGCAAGTGGACTCTATACCAGCTGATGTTTTGTTTTTACCTGTCTTTAAAGCCCCTCATGACACACATTACAGGAATCCAGCTTGAAGGAAACCAAATCATGAATAAGTGAGGGGAGATTAGTTGTCTTTACACATTATTGCACTTGACATGCCAGTTTAAACTGGTTAAAGAAGATTCCTTGTCACAATTTCTACCTAATAGAGCTTCCCTACCTACTTGATTTGTCCTGAATCTGGGAACAATCTGAAAATGTGACTTTGGTCCATTATGGAGAAAATGGAGCTGTGTGCTTTGCTCTATATTGAAATGGGAAGGGTGCAGGAAATGAAGGAATATGGAATCATCTTAGAGACTAACTGGTTTATTTGAGCATGAACTCTTGTATATATCAATCCACTTGTTCAGATGTAATGAATAATCTCCTCATATGGTTCATTCTACGTACCCAACTTTGCCTCGACTAATGCTTCCCTTGTTTATCCTAATTAAGTTCCAAATTTCCTTCAGACCAGAGCTTTGAAAAAGTCACTTGGATGACATATATTCATTTGCTATTCCCATCTAGGAAAAAACCACTGAATCAATAGGAGCTTGGCTCATCAATTTTTAGGTAAATTTCATACGTTCAGTGGATCTGTTCTAGTTGAAACTGATAATTGGGTTTGGTTACCCTTCTTATATTAGTCTCGGATACGGGTAGGGTCCACTGAAGTCCATGTGATGCACACAACCCCCCTAAAACATTTTTGGATTACAAAGGCACCCCCTCCCCCTCATCCCATTTTGCCTTAACAACTCATTTCAGTTTACTTCTGGAGTAGGCAACTGCATAGTGGGTGGAAGCCATTTTTCCACCCCATGCCCATCCAATGAGCCACATTGCCATGTTCTGGAGCACCTGGAGTGGCACAATATCACTTCCATCCACAATTTATTTGATTTCTCTTTTGGGGCTTTGTTTGGGGGAAGATTGGAGTGTCTGGAGGATAGGAAAAGCAAACCACTTCATTTCTGGCTGGTTGTGAAAGATTTGTAATTTTATTTCTTTATTCTTCCTATCCCTGAAGAGAGCTGGGAAATATTAATCTCTTTGCTTCTCTGTGGAGATTGAGCTATTTCAATTTGGTCACCCCTCACAGAGAAGCAAACCATTCCTGACAAATTCCTGAAAAATGAAGGCTATCAAAGAGTCAGCTGGCTTTTTCTCCCTAACTGTTCTTGCAGTTAGTCGTGTGAACCATAAAACCTGGTTTGCAGGGTCTAACAAGGAAATGTACTTCCTGTGCTTATCTTTACAATGGAATCTCTTCCTCCCCACTCATTTCTGTAGCCCAATGAATAAATTAATATTGTTTTGACTGAGACTCACACAAATAATTTGAGTGACTGGTGTACTGTTACCTTAAGAGAGAGGGGGGGAGAGAAAGAGAGAGAGAGAGGGAGAGAGACTTATGTTCTGAACATTAAGGATGCCACTGAAATGCCCACCTCCATTATTTCTTTTGCAAATAAAGTGTCTGCAAATTCTCACTCTTCAGTCAGACAGGTGTAAAATTTCAGACGTCATAAATAATTGAGCTAAGCATAGATAAAACCAAGAATCCTGTATATTTAAAGGACACCCAGCCCGAAAGGGCCGTCTGTGGGGCGTGAGTAGGGCTGGGGAGGGCGCAGCATTTACAACCTCCCCAGCCCTACCATGTATGGATGGCACCATCCTTTGGGACTGTCCTTGGGACAGTCTTTACACAGCTGTGCCAAGGACACCAAGGGGAAAGGGGATGCAGCAGCGGTTCCTTTCTTCCCTTGGGACCACCAGAGATGGCAGGGTGCAGTGGGCAGCCAGAACACCTACTGAACCCCACTTTCAGGCCACAGAGAAGCGGCATTTTGCCACTTCTCCCTGGCCTGAAGAAGCGGCAAAATGGGGCCTCTGGGGCTGCCAGTGAGGCAGCCCCATCCTCATCCCGGCACTTCCCTGGGTGCTTACAGACTGTCCCTTTTGGGTGGTCTGTACAGCCCCCAAGAAACTTTTATCACATTTCTCTTGGCCACTTTGAGAGGGAAATTGCTCCCAATTTAAATTATTTAGGCTTTTAATTTGGGGGGGGAGGTGAATTGAGAGGCTTCTAGGGTCACACAGGTCTTAAGGATGTGGTTCATTGATCACACTTTGCCCATCCATTTCATGAAAAGACACAGGGGATGCGAAAGCATTTTGAGTCTCACTCCCCCAATGTTAGCAAGATATTTGTATGGGGTGGTGGGGAATGCCATCCTCCAAGGTCCCATGGGGGTTAATGTTGCCCCTAACTCGTGGCAGCTGTTCACTGCTGTTTTAAGGACTAATGTTAACATCTCTCTCAGCATTTTGTCTTCCTCTCCACAAATGCTTTCTTTCCTTAGATACTTTCCCATTCTTACTAAAAGTCAGCCTTGAATCTACTTTTAAAATGTGAATATTTAAATTATTTACATTGGTACAACCTCTGTGTATATGGGAGGGGCCCCCATCAACCAAAAATTGATTCTAGTGAATTCTTAATATTCTAGTGAAAGGAGAAGCCTAGCAACACCTTCAGGCCTGGCCTCAAGTGGATGTGCCCTCTCTCCATGGCAACACAATCTGATCTAGGAGTGAGTGAAAGAAGAGGCCTAGCAACACCATCAGACCTGGTCTCAAGTTCAAGAGCCCTCCTTCCAT
Source organism: Urosaurus nigricauda (assembly GCA_034509955.1). Taxonomy (NCBI): domain Eukaryota; kingdom Metazoa; phylum Chordata; class Lepidosauria; order Squamata; family Phrynosomatidae; genus Urosaurus; species Urosaurus nigricauda. Next base: position 19,976,808 of record JAOEGL010000006.1, on the reverse strand, counting down.
GACATCATCTGGCCTAGGAGGGAGTGAAAAGGCAGGCCAAACTTCATCGGGCCTGTCCTAGAGTAAGGAGCAGAGCCCTCCCTCCATGCCATCTGCCTTGGTCCAGGCCTCAGAGGGAGAGCCACTCTGATAGCCTTTAGGGCTGAAGAGTGGGGTATAAACAAACAAAGAAACAAACCTTTTCTTGAGTCTGCTGTGCATGTGAGCTTCTTCTTATATCTGTGATTTTTGGCCAAAGCTATTTCTGAAATAACCAAGCCCCTCACTACAAGCCTCCCAGCCTTATTTTTATTTTTTTATTTTTTTTAAAACACCAAACAACTATACAATTTCCCATATCAGTAGTTCACGTACTGGCTTTTAAAAGGATTCCTGTGGGCCTAGAGTCCACATAGAGAGTGTGAGAGTCATGTTAAGTATATTTTTTCTATATATTTTTTAATATGGATGTAGCGGAACAGTGAAGGCTGTGGCCCTGAAAATTCTTATGGGGGTGGCATCCCACCCTCCCATAATTAAAAACTGTCAGCCCGCATTGTTTGACTTTCTTCTACAACAGTGGTTTCCGTCTTCAAAACTCTTTACATCTAATATTTTTTGGTCTAAAAGCCATACATCATTCTGTTTTGAGAAAGAGAACATTAAAAACATGATGAAAAAGAAAAAGAAAAAGAGAGTAAACTACACAGGTATGGGAAGAGGAGAGGGATCATCATCATCATCATCATCATCATCATCATCATCATCATCATCATCTTTATTTGTATTTCCCGCCTCTCCCCACGGATTGAGGCAGGATTCCAAAAGTGTAAAAATAAAGTACTTAAAAATACTAACCATACAATATAACACAATTAAAATACCATTCAATTCTTATCTAAGCTGTTGCCGTTAATCGGACTATCCATTATCTGGTCAGTCCAAACATAACAGCTCGGCGGTCAGAGGAGATCAGGGGGATAAGCTCACCGGAAGAAATCCGTCTTGAGTGCTTTCTTAAAAGCATCTAGGGAGTAATAAGACGGATCTCCTCTGGTAAGTCGTTCCACAGTTTCGGAGCTATGGTCGAAAAAGCTCTATTTGTTGTAGACATCAGTCTTGCATTCCTTGGAGAATGTATCAAAGGTACATTGTACATGTGAGCTTTGATTCACATCTGCAGTTTTTGCTCATGCAGCTTGTTTAGTTGAAAGCCTTCATGCAACCAGGAGAGGTCTTAGCTGTAGCAATTCCTAACAGAAGAGAAAGTTATGTGGGAGGATTTCTAAGTCATCCCTAGATTTCAAACAGAGGTTCAATTAGAATTGGCCTGGGAGTTATGTAAAGCTACTTCTGAATGTTAAAGAAAGGCCTTGACAAAGGTCTTGTCAGCATGGGCCAAAAGGCTAGTTTCCCTACCCATCCCTGTTCTGGTGTTGTCTTTTGTGGATGATTTATGTTCCAAATTCCGGTTCTTTTGTAAGCAGTTTGGATGATGTCCAGCAGATTCTGCACCAGAACCAGGGTACAAAAGCAGTCAACTGCATTTTAAAAAGTTACTTAGTACAGATTTTCCAGGAAAATAAAGAGGGGGGTGGGTGGGCTGTCTGAATGGACATCTCACCGAGCTGTCTCATGGGCCCACTGACACTGCAGGTCATTTGTTCTGAAATGTGAAGGTTTCTGGGTACCTTGATCTTGCCTCAGAGGTGAGTGACTACAGTGGTGGTGGGTAGGCCAGGTGGCTCAGTGGGACACTTGTGTAGATGGCTGCCATGGCATGGGAATGACAGGACAGGTAATAGGGACAGATCAGGGCAGCTGGGGGTCCAGGATATTCCAGGCTTCCCCGGGAGTATCCTGCCCAGTGCACATAAGGCCACAGTTCCAAGTGAAAATGATCAGAGTCAAAAGGTGTGTGAACAAACCTGTTAAGACAATTTATTTTCATAACAGAAAAATTAATAGATCAAAAGTATTTCGATATTGTTTTTCTATCAGTTATACACAAGGCCCACACTTTCTGATCTGTCACAAATATTTTCTCTTCCAGATCTTCACAAAGGCATCTTTCACCTCTTTATTTCTCAAGCTGTAAATGAGAGGGTTTAAAATGGGGCCAACAACAGTGTAGAAAAGAGAAAGATATTTGTCAGTGTTTGGAGAGTAAGTGGAATTGGGCTTTAAGTAAATAATACAACCAGAACCAAAGAACAATGTCACAACAATAAGGTGTGAAGAGCAGGTAGAGAAGGTCTTCTTCCGGCCCTCAGAGGAGGAAATCTTCAAAATGGCAGCAATGATGCCAACATAAGACATCAAGATCAAGATAAAAGGGAAAGTGACAAAAATCATAGCCACTGCAAACACAGCAATTTCAATCCTAGTTGTATCTCCACAAGCCAGTTTCAGTAATGGAGGGATATCACAAAAGAAGTGGTTGATGACATTGGAAGCACAAAAGGGCAAGGTAAAGACCATGCTGGTATGACCAAAAGACATTAAAAATCCACTTAACCAAGATGCTACTGCTAGAAATATGTACACTTTTTGGCTCATCAGGATAGGGTACAGCAGTGGTTTACAAATAGCAACGTAACGATCATAGGCCATTGAGGCTAAGAGGAAACACTCTGAACCTCCAAGGAAGAAGGTAAAGTAAGTCTGCAGAGCACAGCCAATGAAAGAGATGGATTTCTTCCCAGAGAGGAGATTTTCTAGCATTTTGGGGACATTAACTGATGTGTAGCAGATCTCCAGAAAAGAAAGGTTTCTTAAGAAGAAATACATGGGTGTGTGAAGGGCAGGGTCAGACAATGTAAGAAGAATGATGAGAAGGTTTCCAGCCAGAATGATTATATAGATGACAAGAAAACCTGAGAACAACAGATTTTGAAGACTGGGATCATCAGAAAGCCCCAGGAGGATGAATTTAGCTGGTGAGGTGTTGTTTTGTAGAATATTTTCTTTCTTCGTCTTCATCCTGGACATATGCATATAAAAGAACAGAATTGGGATACAATAAATGACATATTGCTTAACTATAGATAATTCTCCTTAAAGCTGAATATATTGTCATTGGTAAAGAACTGCACCGCAGATGAAGGCACAAGCCAAAACTTTTTAATACAGCATAGTCCAGAATTAAGCAATAGTGGCCCTTGGTTATTTACTAGGATAACAGAATACTGTTTAGTACTTGAATGTTCAAGAAACACTTTCTCAGTGTCACAGCGGAAAAAAAGACAAACAAACCCTCAACCAAATCTTGCCAAGAAGACCCCATGATATGTTTATCTTATGGTCATCATAGGTTTGAAATTATTACAAAGTATATTAAAAACAAGGAAAACTTGGATGGGATACAATCACTGAATGTCAGATGCTTTAGGCTATAGTTTAGAGGAATGAACTTGAAAAATCAACTCTTAGTATCCCTTGTCTAAGGCAACCTTGTAAAATCCATGTGATTGCCATAAGTTGACAGATGACTTGAAGATGTGTGCACACGCACACACACACACAGAGCATACAACCAATATAAATACAAGTTATAACGTTCTCTCTCTCTCTCTCTCTCTCTCTCTCTCTCTCTCTCTCTCTCAGTGCCTTCAAGTCACTTGTCAACATATGGAGATGCCATGAATTTTCATAGGGTTTTCTGCAGCAACGTATACTAAGAGGTAGTTTTGTCAGTCCCTTTTTTAAAAAACGTACACTACAGCACCTGGTATTCATTGGCAGTCTCCCGTCCACTGCTAAACAGTGATCTTGCTTAGCTTCCAAGATCAGGCCTACTATGATTGTCTCCTAGAACAGATCCACTGGATCAATGAGATTTACCTATGTCTTGATTAAATATTAAATTATTGATTTAATGGTTGCAGACTAGTTAGGACTAATAAATAAGATTCAAACATAATAGATACTGATTTACTGACACTGATGGAATGGAGGGATGGAATAACTCTATACATTACAAATTAACAGAACAGAACAAAACAAAACAAAACAAGAACAGCAATGACAATAACACCACCAACAACAACACTACCTTTCATTGGTAGCTTATCAGAAAGAACCAGGAGAATTAATCATTCTGGTGCTGTGCCGCTTTGTAAAACATTTTCTTTGTTGTTGTGCATTCTGGTAAACAAAAGGAAAAATATATTCATTGACAGAAGTATGATGTAGGATATAATGTAAGATATAAAGTGTGGTGTAGTGGGTTTTAGTGTTGAACCCTTCTGAACATTTTATGTCATGAAAACCCAATGAAAGCTTCACCTTAAGGTCACCAAAAATCACAAAATAACTTGAAGGTATCCAACAAAAACTATCCATACTATAGATTAAGTACAGATTCTATTGTATTCTGCCAGTGGATTACATTGATCAGGGAACAATTCCAAAGAAATATAATGGCTTTTAAAATCCTAATGATGTGATGACATTTGGCCGTAAGCTGCTTCTTGGATAAAAGACCCCTTGGGTAGAAGGTCTAAGCACTAAAACAAAAGAGAAGGGTCACACACAGGAGAAACCACAGCAGAAAACATGATGAATGCCATTCTTGGTACACTGATTTGATTATGCTTGAGCTAGCAATTATGTGAAGTGAGATTGTAATAAACACTTCTAAAAATTATGTGTGAAAACATGTTGCAGATTAATGCAAAATTTTAATGCACTGTCTATGAAGATTTAATGATTTAACCCACATCACACTGATGCTGATGGAGAACCAGGTGCTGATGTCTCACACACTGAAATCAGCTGTGTTGTATTAAATGTATCTTGGTTTGTTTGGTTTTTAGATTATCTGGATAACTTTGTAACATTTCCTCCATAACAGAAACTATTCTTTTACTCTTTTATTTTTAGAGGTACAGTATGGTATAGTGGTATGAGTAATGGACCAGGACCCTGACAGACCAGGGTTGAAATCACCACTTAGTCATGGAAACTGACTGTGTAAACTGAGGAATTTGCACTAAAAAAAACCCCCTTAAATCCTATGATACAACCATAAGTCGTAGCTGAGATAAAAGCACATATCAAAGCAATTGATTCCATCTAGTTGACACTGGTAAAATCTACCTTTTATCAATTAAAACACAGTTCAAACTATTAAACTTTCATAGGGTGTGCTGTAAATATTAACGTGCTCTAGTTTTGCAAATAAATGACAAACAATATCTAGAAAAAAATTACCTCTTCATTTTTCATTGTTGCCTCTGTCAGGAAAAAGCAAGCTAAAGCATTCAGACAAAGCAGTTTTGTGCTTAACTGAAACCTTAAGGTTACACATTCTGCTGTTCTGGATTCCCAAGATGCAGTTGCGATTTCTCAGCCAGTCATGGACGGAAACAATCTTAGGTGACACCAAAGAATCTATCTGATCACAAGGCACAATCGCCTTATTTAGACTCACAATATTGCCCCTTGTGGAGGGGTCTGTCCTTCAGCAAATCACAAAGAAGAACTGAATGACGATAGACATGCTGACATGATTCTTATAAACTCTCAGCACATGAAAAAAGTGTTTCCTTTTAAAATGAATGTTGATACACTTTGTAAATTTGCAGGCTTTTTAAGCATTACTGTCCTATGCTGATCTATCTACAACTGTGTTTAATTGAACCCATGGGACTTATTTCTAGACAGACATATTTCAAGTTGAATTGTACCAGTGCCACCATAATATACCTACAGATCAACACATCTGAGTTGGGCAAATCATCTTACATTTTGTGGCTGCTTGACTGGTCAAAGGCTTGGCCGGACGGAAATCTTTTGTTGGACAAAAATGATGCTCCTCAGAACTGAACAGGGACAGCTTGGGCACGGGTGCTGGAGCGGGACCTTTTCATGGATGCTTGGGTGTGCAAAAAAATCCATTTGCCCATGCCCCTGGGAATTCCGTTCCCATCCCCATAACAGTGAAAAAAAATGAATGTGATAAAGACAGCCTTACTGAAATCAACAGAGATTGTTAGTCATGGCTATGTAAATTCCAGTTGATTTCAAATGAACTTCTCTGTGTCTGAATCCAACTCATTATTTAACAAAGTGTGATTTGGGTTCATTTAAGCAACCAGAGTTCAATCTAGCACAGAAAAAATTAAACTAACAAGCCAGTCACTCTCTATGAGGTCAGAGTGAAATGCCTAGTCATGTGATCCCTCAGCAAATGGACCCTATACCAGCTGATGTTTTGTTTTTAGCTGTCTTTAAAGCCCCTCATGACACACATTACAGGAATCCAGCTTGATGGAAACAGAACATGAATAAGTGAGGGGGGATCAGTTGTCTCTACACATTGTTGCACTTGACATGCCAGTTTTAAGTAGTAAAACAAGATTCCTTGCCACATTTTCTACCTAATAGAGCTGCCTTGCCCTGCCTACCTCATTTGACCTGAGTCTGGGACCAGTCTGAAAATGTGACTTTGGTCCGTTATGGAGAAAATGGAGCTGCGTGCTTTGCTCTATATTGAAATGGAAAGGATATAGGAAATGAAGGAATATGGCATCATCTTTTAAACTAACTGGTTTATTTCATCATGAGCTTTTGAACATATCACTCCACTTGTTCAGATGTAATGAAGTATCTCTTCATATGATTCATTCTACATACCCAACTTTGTCTTGACTAATGCTTCCCTTGTTTGCCCTAATCAATTTCCAAACTTTCTTCAGATCAGAGCTTGGAAAAAGTCACTTTGATGACATATATTCAGTTGCTATTCTGATATAGAAAATAACCATTGAATCAATAGGTGTTTGATTCATCAACATTTATGTAAATGTCATAGATTCAGTGGTTCTGTTCTAGTTGAAACTGAGAATTGGGTTTGGTTCCCTTCTTATATCAGTCTCAGACAGGGGTAGGGTTCATTGAAGCCCATGTGATGCACACATATCCCATAAACATTTTTCGATTACACAGTTCCCCCCCCCCCCCCAAATAATTCCAATATGCCCTAACAACACATTTCAGTTTATTTCTGGAGCATTCAACTGCATAGTGGGTGGAAGCCATTTTTCCTCCCCATGCCCACCCAGTGGGCCAAATTGCCATATTCTGGAGTACCTGGGGTGGCACAATATCAGTTCCAAGCAAAATAACAATGTGACATATTTTGATTTTTTTTTTCCTGATAATAGTATCACCCCAAGAAAGCTTTTGAATTTTACTTTTTAAAAATTATTACCTCAACCTCAGGTAGGAAATCAGCAATCCCAGAAATGATATCTTGCTGTGCATTTGACAGTGGCTTTGCACCTAGATTCATGGTCTTCAAAACTTTGTTGGTATGCTCATCTGAACATGCTTACAAAACTCTGTCAGCATTCAGACCTTAGGGATTTATGCGTGTATATGTGTGTGTTTGTGGTGGCAGTGGTAGGTGCACACTTCTATCTTCTGAGGTTCCATTCTGATTTTGAAGATAAGACTTTTCTAAAGAATAAACAGAGGAGGAGATCCCTGGAACCTATTTAGAGTGAATTGGGATTCTCAAAAGCTTCCTGATTCATTTTAAATGTCTAATGTGTTGACTACCCTCTCCTCAGTTGTATCAGGGCATGCGTATTCAATATCAGCTGAAAAATTTGATCTAACTAAAGACCTGTGTGAATCACATTACAGTTTGGAGGTCACCAGAAAACAAGTAAGATTGTTTTCTTTAGACTTGGATGTAACCGGCATGCCTGTCTAATCTGATTAAAAGGCTTTCTGGCCACAGTTTCCACTTAACTGAGCCCTCATAACTGTTTTAGGTAGTATTGAGTTTGGGAACACTCTAAAATTGTGCCCTGAGTCTTTTATGTGGAATACATCTCCATTAGATGTTTTCATTCAATCAAGATTATCTCATCTACATACCCATAGCATTTCCACCTGGCTGCATTACATCTCATTTTGTTTGCTTCATCCACCCCAAACCATTGCTAGTTCACATCAGGAAAAGGGCCCAAATCCAGTTGCTAACTGCAATGTGAAAAAAGTAATTCAGTCAATGAGAAATTGGTATGTGAGGTTTTTTAATATATAAAGTCAGACAATTCACTGCACCTACTGTAGTTGGAAGTAGCAATTGGTTCAGGTCCTTGAACTGGCCATACTGGCTGAGGAATCCAAAGATTTCAAGCTCATCTCTAGATATTCTTAACAAATCCTATAGGGGCGAAAGATGGGCAGGAAAAAGGGGCTTGAAGCTGCCTTTTTAAAAGCCACATTGAAACCCCACCAACCACACCACCGACTCCCAAGGCAGCTAGAGTGCTCATGTCATGACCACATGACATGGCTTCAAGCCAGGAAGAAGTGGAAAAAAAACTGCTTCTTTTTGAAATGCGATAAGGCGCCTAGAGGGCATTTTCCTGATGGCTTCAAGGTATGTGTCATCTAAATTCATACCTTCAAGCCAGCCTGAAAGCACCTCTTTTTGCCTCTCTGTTTAGCCCCATAGTGTTCTGTTGATCATTTGTATGAGAAGTGAACCTGAGGGTTATCTGTGTATTAATGGAATTTTAGGATATTTTTCCAATAAAATTTCCCCAGAGAGTTTATGTAGTAGTTGAATAGCATAGGGAACTAGATGGAAACTCATAGTGGTTCACAGACAAATGACAATTTTAGTTGACTTTAACAATAAATAAATTGGCATATTAACAATGTTTTACTAACAACAATTCTATAAACCATGCAAATACAATAAACATTAACACTTTAGTTCATGAACTAACTCTACCACCAACATTTCCAGAATCTTAATTTTACTCCCTGATTCATTCTGGTTTAGTGTGCAGCTTTGTAAGCAAAGTGCTATACTTGTAATCTATATAACTGAACTAGCTCTTTTTATTTCTATGATCTGTCCTAAATTATAGAACATTTAACTGTTCTAACCAGTGTAAGTGTTGTACAAACAGATACTATTGCTGGAAAGAAGCAACAACAGAAATATTATAATTCTTAATTTACCAAAACCAACTGATTTGATGGTCAAGGCAGTATTGCAAAATAATGAGTAACGTGACTGATCATATTTCTCATATCATTCTAAGGTAGATGTACAGAAAGTTTGGTCCATGGGCTGCGTGTATTCCCAAAGCCACAGTTGAGAACACCAAGACTCCCCAAGCCATTCATTTTTTCAGCTTAAGGTCCACCCTCCCCCCCCCCTTTCCAGTTTACTTCTCTGTTGAGAAAAGCCTCCCCTGTGCATCTTCTCCCCTTGAAAGGCCATGGGGGACATTTGGAGGGAGCAATTTATTTTATTTTATTTTATTAAAAAGAGTGGTAAGGTGGAGAGTATTGTCCTCAAAAATCCATGGGAGGTCTGTGTACCTCCAGTCCCCTGACAGCTCTTTGACATATGGTCTCTCATGGAGAGAGAATTTCCTGTACACAATTTTCCCCCTCTTGAAGCCTTTTTAGATCTCCCTGAAGCATCCTGAAAGGTCAAACCTCAATTAATCTAAGTAAAATACCCTGGATAATGTCAATTTTCTGATCACAAGAAACAACTGCAAATGCAAATTGGAAAGTATGTCATGCTTCAAGAGTCCATTGCACATGCAGGCTATCCTCTACATCATGGATCTGTGTTCATGAAGCTGTTTATTATAAAATTTTTAGTCCGACCTAAATACTTTCATAATTCTGCCAACAGTCGTTATAACAGCGAACATTCTTGGTTCATTTGGAAATTATTCCTGCCTGTAAGTTAGGATAAAGATAAAACTTGCTTGTATTGAATACACATGTCCTGATACAACTGAGTAGTGGGTAGTCAACCCATAAGCATTACTTGGCTAGTAATGAACTACATATTTTCACATGAAGGAAAGAATTCAACACATATCCAAGATCATTAGATTAAAATCAAAGGTAGTTATAATGTATCTCTATGACAGATAAATTTACTGAGAGCAAAGAAAAATATTCAATACAAGTAAAAGTATAACCATGTTTTGCTCCCTGTTACCTCGAAGTATATACCCCCAAATCATACAATTTTTTAAATGTTTTATTACAAATAAATTGCTTATAGATTATCGTGTCTGCATTCTTATGTGCCTAATCTGCAATTTTTCATTACCTGGTCCCACTCTTCCTCTATTAGTGTAGCGTCTTTATTAGATAAATGGCCAGTGAGAATGTCCATCTCTCGAAATTCATAGATTTTTGCCCACCAAAGATCCAAATCAGGTATTATTTGACTTTTCCAATATTGAGCTAATATAATTCTTTTTTTAAAAAAGTATCACCATTTGATTATTTCTCATGCATTTCTCATCTCTCATTTGCATTACTCATGCTCTTTGTACACTCTCTCTAATCACCCAAAAGTTTTTCTCATCCAGAGCCTCATGAAGGCACTTTTTACTTCTTTATTCCTAAAGCTGTAAATGACAGGGTTTAGAATTGGTCCAACAACAGTGTAGAAAAGAGAAAGATATTTGTCAGTGTTTGGAGAGTAAGTGGAATTGGGCTTTAAGTAAATAATACAAGCAGAACCAAAGAACAATGTCACCACAAGGAGATGCGAAGAGCTGGTAGAGAAGGTCTTCTTCCGACCCTCGGAGGAGGAAATCTTCAAAATGGCAGCAATGGGGCTTTTTACATTGGCAAGAAAGTGTGACATGAAGTTGCACTTTCCTTAATGCTTAGCAGCTAGACAGCAAGCCCCAGGTGTGCATTTAAAAAGTACAGGGCAGCTAGACTGAGGTTTTTTCTGTGGCTCAGCAACTACATGGGAAGCTGTCAAAACGCTACAAACACAGGCGGAGCAGCTACATGGGCGGCAAGGAACGTGGCTTTTAGCCGCGCTTTAAACATTTTTTTCCCTTGCTGGCTGCGAATTGCGCAATTGCGCAGGTACACCATACAGTCGGAGCTTATCACATGGGGGAGTACAGGACCATTCCGAAAGAGGGAGAAAGTGAGGTCAGTTCGGAAATGCACGTGATTACGCACAAGCTCATCACACACAAGACAAGAGAGCATCTACACAAAAAGAAAATGCAGAGTCAATACGAAAGAATTCATCACATGTGAACATACTGGTCGGCTTTCTGTTGCAAATTAAGGCATCTTGGGAAATGGTAGCAAAGGCTCATGGGAGTTGTAGTCTGTGTTCTGTCAGAGCATTATATTGAGTTGTCTTGAGGTTTCAGCCCTCTGTCCAGAGGGATTCCCATATGTCCTCCATTCTTGAGCAGAGGCCCCCCTTTTCCAAGTTGACCAGGCACGTCCTCCTTTGCCAGGACACGTCCTACTTTTCCAGCCTTCTTTTTGAAGAGGAAGCAGGAGGGCCAGGCGTGCTCTGGCCAGGCTCCGGGGGTCTCTTCCTGGCTCCTTCCCTCCCTCCCTCCCTCCCCACTGCCTTCCTCCTCCCTTTGGCTGAGAGAATGTGACTTGCAGGGAGGAAGGGCAGCGGTGGTGCTCCAGGTCCTCCTGATGCTGGGCCAGGGCAAGCTGGAAACAGGAGGAGGAGGAGGAGAAGGGGAGGGACCTGGAGCACCTCCGCTGCCCTGCTTCCCTGCAAGTCACACTCTCTCAGCCAAAGGGAGGAGGAAGGCAGCCAGGAGAGAGCCATGGAGCCTGGCCAGAGTGTGCCTGGGCCTGCCTTCTCCTCCCCCCTTCGGCTGAGAGAGTGTGACTTGCAGGGAAGCAGGGCAGCGGAGGTGCTCCAGGTCCCTCCCCTTCTCCTCCTCCTCTTGCCAGCTTGCCCTGGCCTGGCTGAGCACCTCCAGTGCCCTGCTGTCTCCCTAGAAGTCACACTCTCTCAGCCAAAGGGAGGAGGTGAAGGAAGGTGCAGGCGCACTCTGGCCGGGCTCTGAAGGTCTCTTCTTGTCTTGGCACCTTCCCTCCCTCCGCACTTGTATCGCTGCCTTTAAATGGGTGCTTTAAAGATACAGAGCCCCATTTAACCGTTCAACTACACCTTAGCCTTTAGATGCAATAGGGGTGCTTTTTACATTGGCTAAAAGGGGCGGTCCAAACTCGCCCCTTCTAGCGGCGAGATGAGGCCTAGGCTGCCACACGGGCAGCCCCAGAGGCCTCATCCCGCCGCAACGACCCGCCGCAAAAAAGAGCTCCGGGATCGAGCTCTTTTTTTGCGGCGCGGGAAGGGCGCGATTGGCGCCCTCCCACGCCGCCAGAGCGTCAAAACGTGCGCAGCGCGTCAAAACGCTGCGCACGTGATGACGCTTGTACGGCGCCACCGTGTAGACGCCGCCATCTTTAAATGGCGGTGTCCATGCGTTTTAGGCTTAGGGAGGGTGTAAAGGCTACGCCCTCCCTAACCCTAAATGTGGGCTTTTTAGCCCTAAAAGCGCCTTTTTTTGCCCGTGTAAAACGGGCCAGCAATGCTGCACCCTTTTTAAAAAAGTAGTGGGGAAATCAAACTACTTTTTAAAGGCACTTCTTCTCCCTTAAAACTCCAAAATAGTGTTTTCATGGCACACTTTCCATTTTTCTCATCTAAAGGCTGGGCTTTCATGCAGCCTTCAACACACCTCTTTTTGCCAATGTAAAATGGGCCAGCTCCTTTTTAAAGCACTTCTTCTCCCTTAAAACTCCAAAATAGTGTTTTCATGGCACACTTTCCCTTTTTCTCATCTAAAGGCTGGGCTTTCATGCAGCCTTCAACACACCTCTTTTTGCCAATGTAAAACGGACAATGATGCCAACATAAGACATCAAGATCAAGATAAAAGGAAAAGTGACAAAAATCATAGTTGCTGCAAGCACAGCACTTTCAGTCCTAGTTGTATCTCCACAAGCCAGTTTCAGTAATGGAGGGATATCACAAAAGAAGTGGTTGATGACATTGGAAGCACAAAAGGGCAAGGTAAAGACCATGCTGGTATGACCAAAAGACATTAAAAATCCACTTAACCAAGATGCTACCGCTAAAAACATGTACACTTTTTGACTCATCAGAACAGGGTAGTGCAGTGGCTTACAAATGGCAACATAACGATCATAGGCCATCGAGGCTAAGAGGAAACACTCTGAACCTCCAAGGAAGAAGGTAAAGTAAGTCTGCAGAGCACAGCCAATGAAAGAGATGGATTTCTTCCCAGAGAGGAGATTTTCTAGCATTTTGGGGACATTAACTGATGTGTAGCAGATCTCCAGAAAAGAGAGGTTTCTTAAGAAGAAATACATGGGCGTGTGAAGGGCAGGGTCAGACAATGTAAGAAGAATGATGAGAAGGTTTCCGGCAAGAATGATAATATAGATTACAAGAAAAGCTGAGAATAATGGATGTTGGAGACTGGGATAATCAGAAAGCCCCAGGAGGATGAATTTAGCTGGTGCTGTGTTGTTTTGTAGAATATTTTCTTTCTTCGTCTTCATCCTGGAAGAACAGAAATGGGATATAATAAATGAAATATTACTTAACTATAGGGAATACTCCTAGAATACTGTTTAGTACTTGAATACACAAGAAACACTTTCTCAGTGTCAGAGGAAGGCAAAGACACACACACACCCGCCCCAAAAATCTTGTCCAGAAGTCCCAGGACTTTATCACATGGGAGGCTCCCCATGAGTAAATTGTCATGAAATTGTTAGAAATCATAAAAGAAGCATGATTGGCGTTCACATCCCTGTGCCCTGCTCCTGTGAGTAAATCGTCATGAAGGCATCGGGGCTCACTTTTCCCATCAGTAAATCATCCTTTTAAATGCCATTTGGTATTAACTGGATTTTCCATTATTACTGAATGGCGGCTCCATGACAATTTACTAATGGCGCAAGTGAGCCACAACCTTCACGACAATTTACTCACAGAAGAAATACATGGGGGTGAGAACCCCAATCATGCTTCTTTCACGATTTCTAATGATTTCATAGCAATTTACTCTTGGTAAGCCTCCCATGTGAAAGACCCCCCAGTGCTGGGATTGTTTTAGTATTACCATAGGTTTGAAATGATTTCAAGGCACATAAAAACAACATAAATCTGGATGGGGGACCATCAATGAATGCCAGGTGCTGTAGGCTATATTTCAGAGGAAGAAACTGGCAAAACCACCTCTTAGTATTCCCTGCCTAAGGAAAACCTATGGAATATATGAGGTTGCCATAAATTGGCAAATGGCTTGTAAGCATATGCACATGGACTTGCACATGTGTGCACATGCACATGTACACACACAGAAAACAAGAATTACAAGTATAAATTCTCTCTCTCTCTCTCTCTCTCTCTGCCTCCCTGTTACTTTTTGATGTATGGAGACACCATGAATTTTCATAGAGTTTTCTTCAGCAAGAAGTAGTCAGAGGTGGTTTTGCCAGTTCCTTAGTCTGAAATATACGAGGGGGTATCCAAAAGTTCTAATGATCATCTTTAAAAAAAATTGATAGAAAGTTCTTTTGATTTGTAGTTGTTAACTTATCTCTATGTAGTCACTATCTAGATTTATAGATTTTTCTCAGCGTATCTTGATCCTCCAAATACTTGATATTGTAGATTGCGCCTGACAAGGATTTCACACTTTAGTCACTTCTGGCAGAGCCAGTCACAAAAATAAAGGATGCAATGAGTTGGTTTTCTCAGCAACGTGCCCTCAGGGGCCAATGATGACACTGACAAAATTTCATCAATATGCCATAATAACTTCTGTGTGATAATTATTACTTTACGATACCCCTCGTAAGGCGCAATCTGCAGACTTCTACAATATCAAGTATTTGGAGGGTCAAGATACGTTGGGAAAAATGTATAAATCTAGATAGTGACTACATAAAGATAAGTTAACTCCAAATCAAAGCAAACTTTTTCTCAATTTTTTTAAAGGTGATCATTAAAACTTTTGGATAGCCCCTCGTAGTTTACAGTATGAGGTATTCATTGGCAATCTCCCATCGAAGTACTAACCAGAGCTGATCCTGCCTAACTTCCAATATCAGACCTACTGTCATTGTCTCCTAGAATGGATCCACTGAATCAATGAGATTTACCTATGTCTTGATTCACTATTAAATGATTGATTTAAAGGGTGTAGTCTAGTTAGGTCTAATCAATAAGATTCAAACTGAATAGGTACTGATTTACTGACACTTGTGGAAGGGAGGGAAAGAATAACTCTATACATTACAAAATAACAGAACAAAACAAAACAAAACAAAACAGCAGCAGCAGCAACAATAACACTACCTTGCATTGGGAAAGAAAGAACCAGGAGTATGAATCATTCTGGTGCTGTGCTGTTTTAAAAATGTTTTCTTTGTTGAAGTGCATTCCGGAAAACAAAATGAAAGATATATTCATTGACATAAGTACAATGTAGGATATACTGTAAGATATAAAGTGTGGTGCAATGGTTTTTAGTGTTGGACCCTGGGAGGTAAGAGTTTAATTCTCTGTTCAGCTATTGTAACCTACTGGGTGCCCTTGGGCAAATCACACACTCTCATCCTAAGAGGAATGCAAAGACAAAAAACCCTTCTGAACATTTTATGTCAAGAAAATCCAATGATAGGTTCACCTTGAGGTTTCCATAAGTCATGAAATAACTTGAAGGTACCTAAGAACTATACATAGTATAGGTCAAGTATAGATACTATTATATTCTGCCAGAGGATTACATTGATCAGATAACAATTCCAAACAAATATAACGCCTTTTAAAATCCTAGTGATGTGCTATTATTTTGTCCCAAGCTGCTGCTTGCATATCCTTGGGTAGCTGGTCTAAGCATTAAAACAAAAGAGAAGGGACACACAGGAGAAACCACAGCAGAAATCATGATGAATATTATTCATGGTGCTCTGATTTGATTGCCATGTTTGAGCTGGCAATTATTTGATGTGAGATTGAAATCTGCACTTCTAAAAGTTGTATGTGAAAACACATTGCAGATTAATGCATAATTTAAATGCATTATCCAGGCAGATTTAATTGTTTTAACCCACATCACAGAACCAGGTGCTGATGTCTCATACACTGAAATCAGTTGTGTTGTATTAAATGTATCTTGTTCTTTCAGACTGGCTGGACATCTTTCTGTCATTTCATTCATAACAGAAACTATTCTTTTACACTTTTACTCATAGAAGTTCAGTATGGTATAGTGATATGAGTACTGGACCAGGACCCTAGCAGACCAGGGTTGACATCTCTACTTAGTCATGGAAACTGGCTGTGTGAACTAAGGAATTTACACTCAGAACCTTAAACCCTATTACGGAGTCACCATAAGTCATACCAGAGATAAAAGAACATAACAAACCAACTGATTTCATCTATCTGGTAAGATCTTTCTTTTATCAATTAAAACACAGTTCAAATTATTAATCTTTCATTGGGTGTGCTTTAAATATTATTAATGTGCTCTAAATTTGCAAATAAGTGACAAACAACAATCTATAAAAAAATCCCTTAATTTATGTTCATTGTTGCCACTGTCAGCAAGAAGCATGCTAAATAGCATTCAAACAAAAAGGTCTTGTACTTAACTGAGACCTTAAGGTTACACACAGCCTGCTGTTCTGGACTCCTGAGGTGCAGTTGTGATTTCTCAGCCAGTCATGGACGGAAACAATCTTAGGTGACACCAAAGAATCTATCTGATCACAAGGCACAATGGCCTTATTTTGACTCACAATAATGCTCCTTGTGGAGGGCTCTGTCCCTCAGCAAATCACAAAGAAGAACTGAATGACGATAGACATGCTGACATGATTCTTATAAACTCTCAGCACATGAAAAAAGTGTTTCCTTTTAAAATGAATGCTGATACACTTTGTAAATTTTCAGGCTTTAACATTACTGTCCTGTACTGATCTATCTACAGCTGTGTTTAATTGAACTCATGGGACTTATTTCTATCCACACACATACCGAATTGAATTCTACAAGCACCACCATAATATACCAACATATGAACACATTTTTCTTGCACAGATGATCTTACAATTTGGCAGCTGCTTGACTGGTCAAAGGCTTACAGCTGATTTCAGACTTGACTGGTCAAAGGCTTACAGTTGATCATACTTAGGACAGCCTTACTGAAATCAACAGAGACATGACTAAGTAAAATCAACTTAGTCATGACCAAATAAATTCCAATTGATTTTGAGTGATCTTCTCTGTGTCTGAATCCAACCCATTATTTAATAAAGTGTGATTTTGGTTCATCTAAACAATCATAGTTCAATCCAGCACAGAAAAACTTAAAATAACAAGTCAGTCACGCTCTTTGAGGTCAGAGTGAAGTGCCCTAGCCATGTGACCCCCTCAGCAAGTGGGCTCTATACCAGCTGATGTTTTGTTTTTACCTGTTTTTAAAGCCCCTCATGACACACATTACAGGAATCCAGCTTGGAGGAGAAAGAACATGAATAAGTGAGGAGATCAGTTGTCTCCGCACATTGTTGCACTTGTCATGCCAGTTTAAACTAGTAAATATATATATATATATATATATATATATTCCTTGCCACAAGTTCTACATATCAGAGATCATTTACCTACCTCATTTGACCTGAGTCTGGGAACAATCCAAAACTTTGACTTTGGTCTGTTATGGAGAAAATGAAGCTGCATGCTTTGCTCTATATTGAAATGGAAAGTGTCTAGGAAATGAAGGAATATGCCATCATCTTTGAGACCAATTGATTTATTTCAATCTGAGCTTTCATAAATATTGGTTTACTTGTTCAGAGTTGATGAAGTAACTCCTCATACGGTTCATTCTACCTTCCCAACCTTGCCTGGACTAATATTTCCCTTGTTTACCCTAATCAATTTCCAAATTTCCTCTAAACCAGAGCTTGGAAAAAGTCATTTTGATGACATATATTCAGTTGCTATTCCCACCTAGAAAATAACCACTGAATTAATAGGAGTTTGGCTCATCAACATTTATGTAAATGTCATAGATTCAGTGGTTCTGTTCTAGTTGGAACTGACAATTGGGTTCGGTTGTTCTTCTTATATTAGTCTCAGACAGGGGTTGGGTTCACTGAAGCCCATGTGATGCACAAACCCCCCAATAATCCCATTTAGCCCTAACAACTGGAGTAGGCAACTGGACAGTGGGTGGAAACCATTTTTCCAACCCATGACCTTCCGGGGGCCACGCCATGTTCTGGAGCACCTAGAGTGGCACAATATCACTTCCATCCACAATTTTGTCTGACTTTCATCTCATTTTTCTTTTGGGACTTTTTGGGGAAGATTGGAGGTTCTCGGGCAGTAGTAAAAGCAAACCACTTCATTTCTGGGTGGTTTTGAAATGTTGAGCCAGTTGTGATGCAATTTTATTTCTTTATTCTTCCTATCCCTGAAGGGGGCTGGGAAATGTTATTCTCCTTCATTCTCTGTGGAGATTGAGCTATTTCAATTTGGTCACTGCTCACAGAGAAGCAAACCATTCCTGACAAATTCCTGAAGAATGAGGGCTATAGAACAGTCAGCTGGCTTTTTCTCCCTAACTGTTCTTGCAGTTAGTAGCGTGAACCATAAAACCTGGTTTGCAGGGTCTAACAAGTAAATGTGCTTCTTGTGCTTATCTTTACAATGGAATCCCCTCCTACTCACTCATCCCTGTAGCCCAATGAAGAAATTCATATTGTTTTGACTGAGACTCACACAAATAATATGAATAACTGATGTACTCTTACTTTTATTATGAGAGAGAGGGGTGTGTGTGGTGGGCTTATATTCTGAACATCAAGATCCTCAAGGAAATGCCCACCCCTATTATTTCTTTTGCAAATAAAGTGTCTGCAAATTCTCACTCTTCAGTCAAACAGGTGTAAAATTTCAGACCTCATAAATAATTTAGCTGTGCATAGAGATAACCAAGAATTCTGTATCTTTAAAGAACACCAAGAAACTTTTATAACATTGCTATTGGCCATCCGGGGGGGGGGGGGATTGCTCCCAATTTAAATTATTTATGCTTTTAATTATTGAGGGGGGGGATTGGGAGGCTTCTAGGGTGATATGGTCTTAAGGACTAGATATGGTTCATAGATCACACTTTGCCCATCCCTTTCATGAAAAGACCTTTGTCCAGCCTTAACAGGCCAGGGGACTGAAAAATAGGCCAAAGTTGTCTGCCACAATCTCTACAGGGGATGTGAAAGCATTTTGTGTCCCACACCCAATAGTAGCAAGATATTTGTAGAGGGTGGGGAATGCTGCCCTCCAAGGTCCCATGGGGGTTAATGTTGCCCCTAACTCCTGGCAGCTATTCATCACTGTTTTAAGGACTAATGTCAACTCTTGGCCCAAACATTTATCTCAGAATTACATCTTCCCCTCCACAAGTGCTTTCTTTCCCTATTCCAACTAAAAATCAGGCTTCAATCTACTTTTAAAATGTTAATATTTAAATTATTTAGAGTGGTACAACCTCTGTGTATAAGGGAGGGGGTCCCTATCAACCAACAATATCTTTTTTCAAGAGTCCGCTTTGCATGTGAGCTTCTTACATCTGTGATTTTTGGCCAAAGCTATTTTTTAAATAGCCAAGCTCTTCACCACTAGCCTCCCAGCCTTTAAAATAAAGGGGGAGTACCAAAGGGGGGGGGAGCACCCTCCCATACTTAGAAATTCTCAACCCACTGTTTGATTTTTCTCTATAACAGCAGTTTACCTCTTCAAAACTCTTTACATCTAATACCACTTAGTCTAAAAGCCAGAAATCATTCTGTTTTGAGAAAGATGAAAATTAACATTAAAAAAAGAGTAAACTACACAGGTATGGGAAGAGGAGACAGGTCCCAACAAACATGGGAGAATGTCTCAAGGGTACATTGCTCATGTGAGCTTTGTCCCACATCAGTATTTTTTGTTCATGTGGCTTGTTTGCTTATAAGGCTACATGCAACCAGGAGAGGTTGCATGTTATATGGAAGATTCCTACATCATCCCTAGCTTTAAAATAGAGGTTCAATTAGAATTGGCCTAGGAGTTAGTGAGCTATTTCCTAATTTTAAAGAAAAGCCTTGACACAGGCCTTGTCAGAATGGGCCAAAAGTCTAGTTTCCCCGCCCATCCCTGTTCTGGTGCTGTTGTTTTTGGATGATTTATTTTCTAAATTCCAGTTCTGTTGTAAGCAGTTTGGATGATGTCCAGCAGATTCTGCACCAGGACAAGGTGAAGGGTATAACAGATTTCAACTACATTTTAAAAAGTTACCTGTTAGTACAGATCTTCCAGGAATATCAGGAACTGTTTATTCTCTTGGTGTGGTGGCTGTCTGCATGGACATCTCACTGAACTGTTCAGTGAGTCCAAGGACATTACAGGTCACTTGTTCTGAGGTTAGAAAAGGTTCCTAGATATGTGATCATCTCTGGATACCTTGTTCTGACCTCAAAAGCGAGAGACAGCAGTGGTGGTGGACAGACTAGGTGGTGCAGTTGGACACTTGTACAGACAGCTGCCATGACATGGGAATGAAAGGCCAGATAACAGGGAGAGATCAGGGCAGCTGGGGGTCCAGGATATTCCAGGCTTCCCCCAGAGTATCCTGCCCAGTGCAGATAAGGCCACAGTTCCAAGTGAAAATGATCAGAGCCAAAGGGTGCTTGAACACACCTGTTAAGTCAATTTATTTTCATATCAGAAAAATTAATAGATCAACAGTAATTTGTATTCATAACAGAAAAATTAATAGATCAAAAGTCATTCAATATTGCTTTTCTATCAATTATACACAAGGTCCACACTTTCTGAACGTTCAAAAATATTTTCTCTTCCAGATCTTCACAAAGGCATCTTTCACCTCTTTATTTCTCAAGCTGTAAATGAGAGGGTTTAAAATGGGGCCAACAACAGTGTAGAACAGAGAAAGATATTTGTCAGTGTTTGGAGAGTAAGTGGAATTGGGTTTCAAGTATGTAATAGAACCAGTACCAAGGATCAAAGTCACCGTAATGAGGTGTGAAGAGCAGGTAGAAAAGGTCTTCTTTCGGCCCTCAGAGGAGGAGATCTTCAAAATGGTCGAAATGATGCCAACATAAGATATCAAGATCAAGATAAAAGGAACAGTTACAAAAATCATAGCCACTGCAAACACACCAATTTCAGTCCTAGTTGTATCTCCACAAGCCAGTTTCAGTAATGGAGGGATATCACAAAAGAAGTGATTGATCACATTGGATGCACAAAAGGAGAGGGTAAACACCATGCTGGTATGACCAAAAGACATTAAAAATCCACTTAACCAAGATACTACTGCTAGAAATGTGTACACTTTTTGGCTCATGAGGACAGGGTACAGCAGTGGTTTACAGATAGCAACATAACGATCATAGGCCATTGAAGCTAAGAGTAAACACTCTGAACCTCCAAGGAAGAAGGTAAAGTAAGTCTGCAGAGCACAACCAATGAAAGAGATGGATTTCTTCCCAGAGAGGAGATTTTCCAGCATTTTGGGAACATTAACTGAAGTGTAGCAGATCTCCAGAAAAGAAAGATTTCTTAAGAAGAAGTACATGGGAGTGTGAAGGGCAGGGTCGGCCAATGTAAGAAGAATGATGAGAAGGTTTCCAGCCAGAATGATTATATAGATTACAAGAAAACCTGAGAACAACAGATTTTGGAGACTGGGATCATCAGAAAGACCCAGAAGGATGAATTTAGCTGGTGTTGTGTAGTTCTGTAGAATATTTTCTTTCTTGATCTTCATCCTGGACATAAAAATACATATGCATTTAAAAGAACAGAATTGGGATACAATAAATGACATATTGCTTAACTATAGATAATACTCCTTAAACTAGAATATCTTGGGGTAAACCAGATGGGCAGGAAAAAGTGGCTTGAAGCTGCCTTTTCTGAAGCTTTATTGAAGGCTCGCAAGGCCATTGGACTGTTCATCTCATGACCACATGTTATGGCTTCAAGACAGGAAGAAGTGGGAAAAAACTGCTTCTTTTTAAAATGGCTTTTCTCTACATAAGGACACTTTTCTGCTGGCTTCAAGGCATGTGTCATATAAACCTCCAAGCCAGCCTGAAAGCACCTCTTTTTTCCTTGTCTGTTTAGCCCCAATGGCCTAATACAGACAGGCAAAAAGAGGTGCTTTCAGGGTGATTTGAAGGCATGACATTTAGATGACACATGCTTTGAAACCAGCAGAAAAGTGCCCTTATGCAGAGAAAAGCCATTTCAAAAAGAAGCAGCTTTTTTCTGCTTCTTCCTGGCTTGAAGCCATGTCATGTTGCCATGACATGAGCACTCCAGCTGCCTTGCGAGCCAGCGGTGCAGTTGGTGGGGCTTCAATGTGGCTTCAGAAAAGGCAGCTTCAAGCCACTTTTTCCTGCCCATCTGTTTCGCCCTGTAGTCTTTTTTAAAGAACAGCACAGCAGATGAAAAACCCAAAATTTTTAATACAGGCATTGTGTGGCATTATGCAATTGTGGTCCTTGGTTATTTTCTAGAGAAGTAGAATATTGTTTAGTACTTGAATGGTCAAGAAACATTTTCTCAGTGTCAGAGGGAGGAAAAGACACACACCCTCAAATAAATCTTGCCAAGAAGACCCCATGGTAATGTTTGCTTTAGGATCACCATAGGTTTTAAATTATTACAAAGCATATAAAAACAATGAAAATTTGGATGGGATACAATCAATGAAAGCCAGGTTCTGTAGGCTGTAGTTCAGAGGAAGGAACTGGAAAAATCAACTCTTGGTATCCCTTGTCTAAGGCAACTTTGTGAAATCCATGGGGTTTCCATAAGTTGACAGATGACTTGAAGATGTGTGCATGCACACGCACGGAAAACATACAACAATTATAAATATAAGTTATAATGATCTCTGTTTCCCCTCCCCCTTTTTCTGTGTCTCCATGTCACTTGTCAACATATGAAGATACCATGAATTTTCACAGAGTTTTCTTCAGCAAAGAATACTAAGAGGTGGTTTTGCCAGTCCCTTCCTATAAAATATATAAGTTGATAACATAGAGGCTAGAAGGAACGGGATGAAAACGGAATGGAAGGAACTGGGAATGAGTGGGGAACGAGTGGGAAACACATTTTACTGCACACAGAAGTCCCTCATCTGTTCCGTTCTGTTCTGCATCCATTTCCCATTCGTCCCAGAGGAGGAGATTTTTGATAACTGTTAAGAACAATTCTCAAAAATCTACTTCTCTGGGATGGATTGGGAATGGAAAGGAAGGGAATGGAATGAGTGAGGGACTTCCCTGTGTGCAGAAAAATGTGTCCCCCACTTGTTCTCTTCCCTTTCTGGCACCTTTTGGATCATTCTCGGGATGTGCCTGCAGCCTGTGTGATTTTCTCCATAAACTACAGCATCTGGTATTTATAGGCAGTCTCCCATCCAATGCAAGAGTTTAGCTCACAGGATCAGATCTACCGTTACTGTGTCCCAGAATAGATCCACTGAATCAATGAAATTTACCTTGTCTTCATTCATTATTAAATGACTGATTTAATAGTTGGAGACTAGTTAAGACTAATAAATAAGATTTTGATATAAGAGGAGGTAATTTACTGACACTGGTGAAATAGAGGGCCAGAATAGCTCTATACACTGCAAATAAAACAAAACAAAACAACAAAACAACCTTCCATTGGGGGCCTATCAGAAAGAACCAGGAGCGTAAATCATTTTGATGCTGTGCTGTGCTGTTTTATAAGTTTTTTTTTCTTGTTGTGCATCCTGGAAAACAAAGGGAAAGATTTATTCATATTAAAAATATAAAGTGTGGTGTAGTAGTTTAGGTTTTGGACAAGAAAACTGGAAGTCGAGTTCAGTTTTCCTTTCAGCCACGGTAATGTACTGGGTGACTTTGGGAAAGTCACACTCTCTTAGTCTTAGAGGACTGCAGAGGTAAACCATTTTTGAACAATTTCTGTCATTAAAGCCCCATGATATGTACATCTTAGTATTGCCATAAGTCATAAAATAATGTGAAGGCACCAATCATAGTATAGATTAAGTATATATTCTATTCTATTCTGCCAGAGGGTTACTTTGAACAGAGAACAATTTCAAACAAATATCATGCCTTTTAAAATCCTACTGATGTGCTATCTTTAAGCACATTTGGCCCTAAGCTGCTGTCTGGAAACAGGACCCCTTTGGTTGTAGGTCTACACTCTAAAACAAAAGGAAAAACCTAATGATTTGTTCTCCTTAATGTCACCATAAATCACAAAATAACTTGAAGGCACCCAAAAACAAATATATATGAGGAATGCAACTGCAAAAATCCTTCTGAACATTTTCTGTCAAGAAAACCCAATGATAGGTTCATCTTAAGGTTGCCATAAGTCATAAAATAACTTGCAGGCACCCAACAAAAACTGTACATAGTATAGATTAAATATCGGTTCTATTGTATTCTGCCAGAGGGTTGCGTTTGTGTTAGAGAACAATTCCAAACAAATACAATGCCTTTTAAAATCCTATTGATGTGCTGTCTTTAAGTACATTTGGCCCTAAGCTGCTACCTGAATACATGGTCCTTTGGGTAGCAGGTCTAAGCTCTAAAACAAAAGAGAAGGGTCTCACATAGGAGAAACTGCAGCAGAAATCATGATGAACGTTATTCATGGTGCTCTGATTTGATTACTGTGTTTGAGCTGGCAATTATTTGAAGTGAGATTGAGACCTACACTTCTAAAAATTTTATGTGTTGCAGATTAATGCACATATTAAATGCATTACCCAGGCAGACTTAAATGTTTTAACCCATATCACACTAATGCTGATGTAGAACCAGGTGCTGATGCCTACACACTGAACTCAGCTGTGTTGTATTAAATGTGTCTTATTGTTCTTTTAGGTTGTCTGGGCGTCTTTGTATCATTTCATTCATAATGGGAACTATTCTTTTATTCATAGAGGTAAATGAATAGTGGTCTGAGAAGTGATACAGAATCCTTGCAAGACTGATTTCTCCACTTAGTCATGAAAACTGACAGTGTGAACTGAGGAATTTATACTCACAATTTTAAACCTTATGATAGGGTCACCTTTAGTTGTAATAGACATAAAGGCACATAACAAACCAAATAATTTTATCTATTTGACATTATTAAAATCTACCTTATATCAATGAAAACACAATTCAAACTATTAAACTTTCATAGGATGTGCTTTAAATAATATTAACATGCACTATATTTGCCAATTAATAAGTAGCAAACAATGATCTTAAATGATTTACCTCAAGATATGTTCATAGCTGCCTCCATCAAGAAGAAAAATACCAAAGCATTAAAACAAAGTGGTCTTGTACTTAACTGAAGCCTCAAGGTTACACACTGCTGTTCTTTTCTGCTGTTCTGGACTCCCGAGCTGCAGTTATGATTTTTCAGCCAGTAATAGATGGAAACAATCTTAGGCTGAAACCAAAGAATCTATCTGATCACAAGGCACAATGGCCTTATTTTGACTCACAATATTGCCCCTCAGCAGATCACAAAGAAGAACTGAACAACTTGATAGACAGACTGCTGTGATTCTTATAAACTGTCAGCATCTGAAAAAAAAGTTTTTCTTTTTAAAATGAATGTTGATATACTTTGTAAATTAGCAGGCTTTTAATGTTGCAGTCCTGTACTGACCTATCTACAACTGTGTTTAATTGAACTCATGGGGCTCATTTCTAAACAGCCATGTACTAAATTGAATTGTACCAACACCACCATAATATACCTCTAAATCAATACATCCGTGTTGGGCAGCTGATCACAAAAATAGCCAATCATCTTACATTTTGTGGCTGCATACTGATCTATATGTGTACACATCTACTGACACCAACAGAGATTACGTTAGTCATGACTAAGTAAATTCCAGTTGATTTCGAGCTATCTTCTCTATGTCTGAATCCAACCTATTATTTCACAAAGTGTGATTTTGGTTCATCTAAACCAGTGGTTCCCAAACGTTGTTCCTACAGATGTTTTGGACTTCAAATCCATATGTTTTGGACTTCAAATTTCTGATTGCTGGCCAAGATGGTTAGGACTTTTTGTTACTGAAGTCCAAAAACACCTTGAGGATTGAAGTTTGGGAATCACTGATGTAAACAATTAGAGGTCAATCCAGCACAGATAAATTTAAATCAGTGAGTCAGACCTTTTGTTTATTTCTTTTATGTATAGGATTGTGTAAGGTTTTTAAATCTGGATTTCCATGGAAGTTCCATGCTGTCACCATATTGTTTAATATGTACGTGAAGCTGCTAGGTGAGGTACTTAGGATTTTCTCCCAACATAGGGACTCAAAGCTGCTAACAGAAAGTTGATAACAATACAGTTTAAAAACAATACAAAATTAAAAAAAATATAAAATTAAAAAAACAATTAAACACTTTCAGAAGTTAAAATTAAAATATAATATGTTAAAAATACATTTTTTCTTCCATAAAGAATTTTGAAATAATCAACAGAACTGCAGGTGCTGTGTGCATGTTGTGTATTAGAAATATTCAAACATTTGCATTTATTACTGGTAAACATCAAGTGTCAACAAAATAAACCTGTGTTTTTTATTATTTTTATTATTTGTTTGATTTCTGTGCTGCCTTTCTCCCAGAAAGGAACCCAAGGCAACTCACAAATAAAAATTAAAACCTGTACATTTTTAAAAGGAAGTAATGGTATGCCAACAATGAATTTTAGACTATGCAAATATTTGAAGAAATGAAAATGATCTTTTATAAAGAAGCATACTTTTAAAGGTGTCTCTGCAGAGAAGAAAAACGGAGATATACATCAACCTCAGCCTCACCCTATATTTGAACCCACCTCACTGTTGTGTTCCAACTCTGCATGGAAAAATCATCTTTTCAGTATGATTCCCAAAGTGTCCCCAGTCAAAAAAGTATAGAAAGAATGTACAGACAATTCTTAGAACACAAACAGTTAATATGTTGTTGTTTTTCTCCACATAGAGAGTTGGATATGTATGCATGTGGTGGGGGGTCTCATAACTATTGACAAAGGAATAAAAATCACTTCTGCTTTTCTCCCCAGAAATAGAAATCTACAAGAAGCTAAATGTTTTTGTGTCCATACTCTGTACTTTTCAGAACATTGGAATCTGGTTCCCAATTAATAAATTTAAAAATGGGTATATTACAGAAATGTAAACAATGTTTGCATATATATATATATATTGTGTGTGGGTGGTGAGGGGTGGAATCATGGATGCATTGCATTGTTGCAGAACATTCCAGTGCAAAAACCATGAATGCTAGGAAAAGAATATGCAATTTTTTAAAAAAGAAAATATGCATTTGGAAATGGAGGTGGGGAGGGTTTTCTAGGATTAAAATAGCATTTGGGAAAGTAGGAAATACAACAAATAAAAATAGAAATTCATAAATTCTGCCTACTTAACCTAGCAGCTATCAGATTACTATATATATTAAGCTATAGTGGAGATATAAACTGGAGATGGATGAAGATACTAGAGCTTGGAAAAATCATCTTTTCAGTATGATTCCCAAAGTGTCCCCAGTCAAAAAAGTATGGAAAGGATGTACAGACAATTCTTAGAACACAAACAGTTAATATGTTGTTGTTTTTCTCCACATGGAGAGTTGGATATGTATGCATGTGGTGGGGGGTTGTATGTTTAAGAGTAGAGTTGTCTTGTCCTTTGCCTCCAATAGCATAATGTTGTACTGTATACTCTGTTTTGGTCAATTTATTTCCATTATAGATATGTTGCTTCTTCCATGTGACTCAGGCCATGGACTTTAATTCTTACTGTTCCCCTTCTCACTTTAGTCTTGCCAGTCTTCCGGAAAGAAAATGGAACCATGCTGAAATAATAAAGATTGGCAAGGATATTTTCAAAAAATTAATCGACACCAAAATGACTGCTTCATGTGCCCACAAAATTCCTCCCTTTGGCTAACACATTCCTGAGAGAATCTTTCACCTGCTTGTTCCTCAAGCTGTAGATGACAGGGTTAAGCATTGCAGGAGCTACTGTATAGGTGAGGGACAGAAGCTTCTCTATAGGATCCGAATAACCTAAACTGGACCTCAAGTGTGTGAACATAGCCGTGCCATAGAAGAGGGCCACAGAGAGCAAGTGTGAGGAACATGTGTGCAGAGCCTTTTGCCTCCCACCCTCTATAGTAATCTTCAAGATGGCTGCAATGATCAACATATAGGAGACCAGGATGAGTATGAACGGGGTAATGAGAATCAAAAAGACAGTTATAATTTTCTCCACACTGTTTATGTAGGACCTTGGGCAGTGTAGCCTTGTGAGTGGAGAAATATCACAGAAGAAATGATTGATGATGTCAGTGCCACAGAAGGGGTGAGAAAATATCAACCATGTCTTCACAAAAGATATGGACAAACCAGTGACCCAGCATCCAGAAACTAAGAAGAGGCAGACTTTCCTTGTCATAAGTCTTATATAATGCAAGGGATGGCAGATGGCGAGATAACGGTCACATGCCATTATAGCCAGGAGGTAGCAGACAGCAGCTCCAAGGAGGATGTAGAAGAACATCTGGGTGGCACAGCCTAAGAACGTGATGGTTTTTCTTTCTGACATAAGGTTCACAAGCATTTGAGGAAGAGTCACTGATGTGTAACATATATCCAAAACAGATAAATGTCTAAGGAAATAGTACATGGGTGTGTGCAGAGCACGGTTAGTTACTGTAGCAACAAAAACCATCATGTTTCCTGCCAAGATGAAAAGGTAGATTATAAGGAAGACAACGAAGAGAAAGCCTTGTAAATCAGGTCGATGGGAGATGCCCAGGAGTACAAATTCAGTTACAGTGGTGCTGTTCTCATTTCTCATTTCTTCCATGCCTCTCTCCTGAAAAGATCACAAAAACTCGCTGTAATGTGCACATTTCTGATATAAGATGTCAATGAACACATACTATTCTAAGGCTGCATCCGCACTGCAGAAATAATCCAATTTGACATCATTTTAACTGCCATGGTTCAATGCTATAGAATTCTGGGAATTGTAGTTTTGTGAGACATTTAGCCTTCTCTGTCAGAGAGCAAAGGTGCCAGATTCCTGGGATTCCATAGCAGTGAGCCATGGCAATTAAAATAGTGTCAATCCGGATTATTTTCTGCAGGAAAAAAGAATAAGTATAATGCAGTTGTCAAAAAAGTAGTCATTTTAGTGTCTTGCAGCATAGAAAAGAGGAGGAGAAAGTGGAATATGGTAGTACCTTTAAAACTAACTGGTTTTTAAATATTATTTTAGCATGAGATTTCGTGGATGTAAACCTATTTCTTCTAATGCAATACAGAGTCATGTTAAAGGCTTGGGTTATAAAGCATATTTATACAGTTGTGGCAATGGGATAAATTGTAATAGGATCCAGAAAGATGCAAAGCATGTCATTTGCTCTAAATTTGGAAAAGGCTGGGCAAGGTGATGCACATCTTTCAGATCATTACAGTGGTCAATTTGTATTGATGTGTGATGCATCTGCTTACCAAAGATCAGTATGAAGTATGGAGTCTCATCTTCAAATCCCTTATCAGCCTATCGGCAAACTGCAACCACTGTCTCTCAGTCTAACCTGTTGCATTGTGGGAAGAGAACATGTGCATATATGTTCTTTGAATATAAATATGGTATATCTGTACATAGTAAGGTAAAATAATAAAAGAAAAGAAAAATATCTACTTTGCCATTGTATTTCTGTATAATCAAGGTATGCATATGCCTGAATCCTACTGGTAAGCCCACATACTGTAGATGCATTATTGTGTGCAAAGGCTACACATAAATCCAATTAATTTAAAAGCTCTACTGTATTTCTATTAATACTGATACTATTACTATTTCTTACCTACCTTTCCCTATAAATCAAAGATGAAGGCAGGGAACAATAAGAGTTTATGAACATATGAATACATAACACCAGTTAAAAGAGCATATAAAACCAATACATATTAATAATAACCAGTATATACCTTACAATCCATAGTTTAAAAAATCGTATAGGCCTGTTAGAAGAGATTACTGTTTATTGCTGTTTTAACTGAGACAGTGTATCTGGCTGACAAATCTCCCACTGGCAAGTTATTCCAAAATCTGGAGGTGGCTGAAGAAAATGTCATTTGGGAAAATGTTCTCAACCTAGTTTTGGCTGGCTGAAGCAAGTGTCCCCCAGAAGATCTGAGTGAGCATAGGAGGCATAATATACAGGACCAAAATAATCCTGTAGGTAACCTGGACTGAAACCAGGTTGGGCTTTAAATGAAAAGTCATCACTTTGTAGTTTCCCAGAAACTAATTGGCAGCCAGTGGAGTGATTTTAATAATTTTAATAATTGGTGTAATGTGATGACTCCTAGATTTTTTTAAAAAACTAATTACTTTGGGCATATACTGGATATGGATATGAGAAAGGTAAGATGGTTCCAGAGTAAGTAGTAAGACACTACTATTCTGGAAATCATGGGTACAAGTACTGGAATTAAATTTATGTCTAGATGAGAGAACTATAAAGAGAGATGGAAAAATATTAGAAAATGTTCAAACAAATTGAAATTGTTAGGAAGCTTAGACAAAGAAAACCATGGAGTGTCAAAAATCTTCACAAGTTGAGACTTATTCTGTACTAAAATTATACAGCTGGCTCTCCATTTCCACAGATTCTTTATCCAGGAATTTAAAACATAGCTTCAGGCATCTATGGCCTGAAAACAGCAAACCTTGATTTTACTATTTTATATAAGGAATACAATTTAACTATGGCACAGTATTTAATGGTACTGGAGCATCCACACATTTTGGTACCCACAGGAGGTCTTGGAACCAAACCTCAATGGGACTCAAAGACCCACTATACATCACTTTTTGAGCAGAAAATTTAGTTCAGGTGACAGTAATTTGTGTGCAGAAGATATTTCTACAAACTATTTGCATATTTTCCATATAGTAAATCCCAAACTACAGCATTTTCTAGGCAAGAATTAATATTTTCTGCACAGAAATATCTAATACTATTTACCACATGGAAAATTGTGGTGTTTTTAAAAAATAAAAACCAAAACCATTTTGTTTGGTACAAATTTTGTTCAGAAGAAACATCTAATTGTGAATAATCTTTAAAAATGGCACAGTGTTTGAAGACTCTCACACTAGGGGGGAAAAAGCTAACCTAACTTGTTTTTTCTTCAAATGGATAACATCCTCCTTATTTATATGAGGAAAGTGCCATTAAATGGGAATTTACTACTAGGCAGACTACATAGATTTGTAGATCAGAGCTTCAAATACAGTGTGATTTACTACAAAGAAAGTATGCTCAGAATTACAGTGCATGTCTTTCTCATTAAAATCAACAGGGATTTTCAGAAATGTTTCTTAAATTATATCCAGTGGTAATATTAGTGGTTAATATAGTGATTATACATTTTGGAAGAAAGGTTGCTTTGTCACTTTTAACCAAGTTGCTTGATCTTTCAATGAAACAAAGAAGGGGAAATTATTACTTTTCAAAGTAATACATTGAAAATGTGAAGCCGACAGAGTGTTTTAGCTACAGTAAATTATAAACCCACTGAGTGTCAAAATAAGAATGACAAACAAATACTTTGACTTTTCTAGATTTTATGTAAGTCAGAAGGAAATTACTATTGTAAACAAATAATCTCTAGCAATACATGCAATAAGACACATTGATATAAGTAACAGTGCTGCTTTAAGAAGAATAATTGCACTTACCTGTGGAAAGCCAACCATGTTTGTAAGTTGTATAAAATTTCTGGTAACTGATGTAGAGAGTTGTGATAAATAGGCTTAGCACAGGTTGTTGCTTGGCTTGTGTAAGGTCAGAATGTTTTCATATGTTTCAGGATGCTTTATATGGGAGGGGTAAGACTAGAAGCAATTACATGCTGAACTGAATGGCAAATAATTTTATCACTTTCCAATTTTATTCCCCAAATGAGCTGTTTGACTGAAGTCCCAATCCACAGGAAGGCAAACTAAGTTTTTTCAGAAACATTTATAACTAGACCAGTTGCACAGCTGCTCACCCTCAACTGGTGCAAATATGAGCAAAAGTAATGACCTGCAAGAAGTAGAATAGACAAGCTCTAATGAAGCTTCTTTGTATATATATTTTTGGTTTGAATCCCTGGGAAATATGGACAGGATTGTACCTTTATTTTCTGTTCAGCCTCTAAATGAATTGTTCTTCTCCTCTAAAACTGATTACACTGCTAAAACTCTAAAAACACTATTTTCCGAAACTTTTGTGATTTCATAAACAATAAAGACTTTCCAAGCTGGGTTTAAATGTGAAAACTTCAAATATTTAAAAGTCATTCTCCTTCTAAACTTCAAATACATTATGACCTTTTCTCCAGTAAATACCAACTACGAATCATGTGTTCATACTTGCTGTACATAGTCCATTAATGAGGAACAACCCATTAAATAAAATTTCAAATATGTCTCATCTTCCCTTCATATATCAACATATAAAATATCTTCCCTATGTTCCATACCCACTTGCATAATATATTTCTATTTAAGAAATATATTACTGAACACTTTCATTTATTATAAACGTTTTTTTACAAGAAGTTCATATCAATACATATCACAAATGCCCCCTCACCACAACCACTTTTGGGTGTAAAGATCAGGCAACAAACTTGGATTTAAACATGAGCTAAACATTATTTAAGTTAAACTTATCTGCAACACTGGAAGTGTTAAGTATGGTACCATCAAATGATGCATTACCAAAGATCATCCCATGAAGGCAATTTCTAAAGGCACATATTAGGAAATGGATCATTATGTCCTGTCACAGTCAAATTCCCCTACTGAGTATATAGAGGAGAGATGCATCCTGGTGCGTCACCTGAGAGTTGGCTAACCATTGTTGCAGCCCCAAGGACATGTCCCAAAGCAGGGCTCCTCATCAGATGAAATGTCAAAAACAGCCAGGTGGGCAAACATGTTATGCTTCAAAGGTGTTTACCAGGAAGACCTGCAGAAGTAATCTCAAAATTACTTTCAATAATCTTTGAGAATTTATGGAAGAGAAATCCCAGAAGACTGGAGAAGAGCAAATGTTGTCCCTATCTTCAAAACGAGGGAAAAACAGGACTCAGACAATTACCACCCATTCAGCCTGACCTCAATACCAGGGAAGATTCTGGAGCAGATCATTAAACAGAGAGTCTGTAAGCACTAAGAAAAGAATGTCATGATCACTAAAAGTCAACATGGGTTTGTCAAAAACAAGTAATGTCAGACTAATCTTCTCTCTCTCTCTCTCTTTTAAGAAAAATATAAGAGTTCCAAGCTTGGTAGTAGAAGGGGATACTTTGGATGTAGTATGTCTTGATTTTAGTATGGCCTTTAACATTGTCCTCCATGATATCCTTGCAAAAAAGCTAGTAAAATGTGTGCTAGACAAAGCTTAGGTGGATCTGTAATTGGTTGATGGACTGAACCCCAAGGGTACTCATCAATGGCTCCTCTTCATCTTGGAGAGAAGTGACAAGTGGGGTGCCACAGGGTTCATTCCTAGACCCAGTGCTATTCAACATCTTTATCAGTGACTTGGATGATAGAGTAGAGGGCATACTTACCAAATTAGATGGGGTACCTAATATCTCAGAGGAATGGATCAGAATTCAAAACGGCCCTAACATTAATGACATTAGAGAACTGGGCCAAAACGAACAAAATGTTCTCCAGAAACAGGGAGAAAGGTAAAGTACTATACTTAAACAGAAAAAAATATATCAAAATTCACAGATATAGGATGTGTGACACTTTATGTGACAACAATACATATAAAAGAGGTGTAGGAATCTATGGACCTTTACAGACCCCCCAAAAAGGGTGGTCTGGTGCCACCTCTTTTTCATCTGCAGCAACCAGACAGAGTGGCAAAGGTACGGACTAAAAAAGGAGCCCTAAAAAGGGGGCTCCTTTTTGTATTGCAATTGCAAAAAACAAAACAAAAGAAGCACCATAGCGCACCTCTGTGATGTTGCAGCTGTGAAGCACCATATGGAAGCTGTGCAGCTGTGATGTCATAGCTGTGTACACCGTGTATACTGCACAGTTATGACACCCTCACCACATGCTAGGGTTGCAGGGCATGTATAAGCTCTTCCCCAAGGCAACCCTAGCAAGTGACGAGGGCGCCCCTTAGTGCCCATCTATTTCAGGCCTTAGTAGACCACAAACTGAGCATGAGTCTTTAGCATGATATGGCATCTAGGCTGTATCAATAGGAGTATAGCGTCTAAACTGAGGGAAGTCCATTCTGCTTTGGTCAGATCCCACCTGGAATGCTGTGTTCAGTTCTGGGCACCACAGATCAAGAGAGATATTGATAAACTGGAGTGTGTTCAGTGGAAGCTGACCAAAATGGTAAAAGTTCTGGAAATCATGTTGTATGATGAGCTGACTGGGGAGTTGGGTGTGTATAGACTGGAGAAGAGAAGATTAAGAAGTGACATGATAGCCATATTTTCTATGATATAATATGGAAGAAGGAGCAAGAAGGGTTTCTGCTGTTTTAGAGATTAGGAGATGGAGCAATGGATTCAACTACATGGCAAGGGATTCTACCTAAACATTAGGAAGAACTTTCTGACAGAGCTGTTTGACTTAGAACATACTGCATCAGAAAGTGGTGGATTCTCCTTCTCTGGAGAGTTTTAAACAGATGCTGGATGGCCACCTGTTGGGAATGCTTTGATTGTATATTCCTGCATGGCAGAGGGTTGGACTTGCTGACCCTTGTGGTCTCTTCCACCTCTGATTCCATTTTTAAAATCAATTTTAATAGCTTGAGGGAGTGAATTTTTCATGTAGTCTTATTTTAGAGTTTTCTACAACTTCTTAAAGATGAATAATCACTTCCTGAAATGCATATTAGAGGAAGGCATGGAGTGGGTTACCACATGCTCATTTCCTGTGAAGGTCAAATGCTGAGTATTGCTGGATAGGTAAACATCTAGGTTCCAGTGATACTGAGGCTTCTAGCAACTGGAAGTAATTGTTTTTGTTTTGTTTTTTTCTTATTCATTGTGAAGTGTGGGTGAATTAAAACTTGCTATATTGAAAGCAGGTCAGTGATTTAAAAAGTCCCTTTTTGCAATGAAAAATATAAATTCTGATCTCTTGTGACACTCAGAAGTGCAAATATCATAAAAGAATGCAATTAATTAAATAGACATTGGCTTGGCAGTGCTAATTTACATCTCAAAAGATATGGCTGTAACAATTTAGTTTCCTGAAACCTTGAATTCCCTCATGATCTCATTTAACAGTTCCAATTAAACACTTACTTTAACTTTAGTTTTGGTCACCTCTGAGAAAAATGTGTTTATGCCGTCTCCAGTTACCTTATTATATAGACCAAATGTTATACATGTGAGAATAGTCAATTTTGGAGTTTCCTGAAGTTTTAACTAACCGCTTAGGGAATAGATGAGGTTTGCACATTGCTTCTGTTAACAAATGCCATCTATCTATCTATCTATCTATCTATCTATAACAAAGTAAAAAACAAACGAAAACTAAGCCCTGCAGGCCTTATTAAAATCATGAATATGATCTTTGAGAAGGTGAATGCAATTCTAGATAAATCAAGAAATGATTTTTAACTGAAAGATCAGTAATTTCACTAGAAAAATTCCCACTAATATATTTACTCTTTTTAAATTTTAAGACAGAATGCTTCTAAGATACTGAACAAGGTCTTAACAGTATATCTAAATCATAGGGAATTGATTTGAAAAGAGGAGGTCCCTGTGAAATAGCTGGTAGACATGTTCTTTTATATGACCCCCCAACGATACTTGTAGAAAGTGTCTTGGTCTACAAAAGAGCTAATCATATAAAAAAAAATCAACTTTTAAAAAAGAGCTGTGCTTCCTCAATAGCTAGATGCAGCAGGGAAAAGCACAGGAGCAAACCATGAAGGGGCTAGATTAATTTTAACATCTTGAGTAGCCTCATTGAAATCACATGGACTAACGTATATCTAATTCATATCAATGGTTTTCTGCAGTTGTGATTAGAATCATAGACTCATAAAGCTGGAAGATTCTACAAGGGATATTTAATCCAAACCCCTGCAATGCAATAATCCACCATCCACTCCCAATAGACGGTCATCCAGCCTCTGCTTAACAAATGATTACCCTGGATTCAGCATGGTAGGAAGATTACAGAATGTCCTTCTGTCCCATGGGACACTAATTATTGTCTCTTTATTTTTCTAGCACTGTTACCCAATGGTGCTGGTGACTTCCATGTCAGTAAAGTGGTGAATCCTTTCTGGGTTTTTGTCTAAATTTCAAAGGACCTATCAAAGGCGCTAAAGCTATTTTAGGGGTAGGATTCAGCCATTTGAATAAACTGAGGATTAAAACTGAGAAAGATTCACCGTCCCCATGGAAGCCAAATCCTGCTACTTCCCAGCCAGACCTATCATTATTTGTTAATTTTCATGACAGTTAAGCATTGTAGGACCATGTCTGGACCATCAAACCACCCCCCCCCAAGTGTGATTCCAGGAAATGAAGCAGGCTTCAATGAATGTTGTGTAGTTTTAAGGAGAAAGGAAAACATAGAATGTCCTCTAAACAAGGAAAGCTTTAAACTATGTCAAAGTGTAAGTTTGAAAGATTCTCCAGACCATTTCATGGAGCAGGTTCACTAGTTCTCTGTTGATTTGGAGGAATAATATCAGGATGTACTGGAAGTCTGTCCTATTACTGAATGTAGGTGGCATACATAAATCTGCCTTTCTCATGGTGTTGGCCTCACTCTATGCAAGCAACTAACTTTTCACCTTCCCTTACTATAGTTTGTATGAGAAAAGAGGGGAAGGGAACCAAATGCTTTCTTATGCACATATTAATTCAAACTGTGAACTTACTATCTGAATAGAACTCTAAACTCTCAGGGGTGGGGATTTTATTGGGTTTGGTATCCTGCTTATCACATCCAAGGTTATCCTTATTCAACCGTATGTCCTTATTCCGTCTGAAAAATGGCAACAAGCATATTGATCTGCTCCACAGCTGGAGTTACTATAAGGTTTACTGGCCGAATGTAGGTAAGGCAATTTGCATGCTCAAAAAGATTTTAAAAATCACACAGAATTAGAGAGTGCCATTTTGAGCCAATGGTTTACCCCAGTTATAGCAGGCCTATTGAATCTAGAGGAATGGGTAAAGTCAACACTTGGAAGGTCCTCCAACTAGTATTGAAGGAAGGAGAATTGTTCGCCATGTAAAATGAATCCTTTTTGATAAATAAGTAGAATGGTGAAAAAACAGGGATCTCAACCCCTCACTGCCCAACAGGTCAAAGGGATCCAAAGAAGAAAGCTATCATTTTGACCCCTTAGATTCCTACTGATTACCAGGCTATCAAGGCTAGGAACTTGGGACAGGGGTTACATCACATATGTCTTCCACAGTAGATATCTACATAACCAAAAGCTACATACACGTATGTCATGAACAGGATTCAAGACAATATTTCCAAACTAAAAATAAACAAAATGTCCATAGTGGACTGCAACTTATTAACCCTTGCTCATTTTTTTAGGACTTTATCATTTCCAAAAGGAGACAAGAATGACACAGAAAAATCAAAAGAATGGACTAATTAACTCTGCTTGTAAATCAGTGTTAAAAGAACAAATTTCAGTACACGATCCAGTGTTTTCTTTTGCTGTCATGCAGAATTCTGGAAATGCAGAAAGTTCAGTCCATGGTTATTTTAGAATGGTTGCAACTTGTAAATAATGTGCTGATGTATCAACAAGTACTCATACTGGGGTCCTTTTTTCAAAAAGCAAATCATTATTTTGTTTTTGTTTTTTAATCAAAAAGATTTAATCAATAAATGGCAGAAAACAAGACAAATATCTGTTTTGCAAAAGAAACTTAAATAGATAATTTTCTCCCAGTTGCTCTCAGATAGGCTATGCAGAACTAATAGAAGGAAGCCACAATGTGTAAATATGGCAAAAATCAATATGTCCTAAGCTAGTAGCTTCAGTGAATGAAGATAAATTGGGGGGATTGGTATACCACATGATTTACAGAACTTTTGAGCAGAGTTCTTATCCTCTTGGTATAAGAATGATTTTGGTTGCCAGTTTCCGCAAGGCTCCTTTTATTTCTTTGTTTCTGAGACTGTATATTATAGGGTTCAGTATTGGAGTAATAACTGTATAGGACAAAGAGAGCCATTTGTCAGTGTCCAAAGAGTAGCTTGACTTGGGTCTCATATACATGAAAAGGGCTGTGCAATAGAAAAGCATTACTACAATGAGATGAGAGGAACAGGTGGAAAATGCCTTGTGTCTGCTTTGCGTTGACCTCATCCTTAGGATGGTGAGAATGATCTGGCTGTAAGATACCAAAATAAATAGAAAGGGCAGCACAAGTACCACACCAGCTGCTGCAATGACTTGAACTTCATTCCAGTAGGTGTTGCCACAAACAAGTAGAAGCAATGGCTGGATTTCACAGTAGAAATGGTTAATTACATTTGATCTGCAAAAAGGCAGGGTGAAGATGAAGGCTGTGTGTCCAGCAGCCACCATACCTGCTGTAGCACAAGATGTTGCAGAGAGCTGAATACATGTTCTCTTATTCATGATGGCTGTGTACCACAGTGGGAGGCATATGGCCACATAGCGATCATATGACATGACAGAAAGGAGCAAGCACTCAGTGACACCAAAAAGTAAAAAGAAATATAGTTGTGCGGCACACCCAACAAATGAGATTCTGCTTTCCTCCAAGCAAAAAGTCACAAGCATAGTGGGTATAGTGACTGAGGTGAAGCACAATTCCAAGAGCGACAGATTTCTTAGGAAGAAATACATGGGTATATGAAGAGTAGCATCAACACTTGTGACAATGACAATAGCAATATTGCTAAGCATTGTAAAAGCATACAGGCATAAAAATATATTAAAGAAAACCCATTTCATTTCTGAGAGTTTGGAGAATCCCACTAAAAGGAATGCACTAGTAAATTGGGTTTTGTTATCCATGGCATCATTTTCAGCATATTTTCCCTTGAGAATTGAAAAAGAGAAATTATTATCAGTATCATCATGATCATGATCATCATCATCATCATTGTCATCTTGGAAGGAAGAAGCAATAAAAAATCAACACTTTCATTTTGTGTGAGGGCCATTAATTTCCAGATCAGTATGTGCACTGGTTTGGGGTCTGAGATCCGTCACCCTGCCAGTAATAACCAACAAACTGTAATGTAGTGGTTAGCATTGAACTAACTGCAACATAGGGTCCCATAAAGGTAAAGGTAAAGCTAAAAGTTTCCCCTTGACATGAATGTCTATTTGTAGGGGGTGGTGCTCATCTCCATTACTAAGCTGAAGAGCCAGTGTTGTCCAAAGATGGCTCCGTGGTCATGTGGCTAGCATGACCGCATGGAACACTGTTGCTGTGGTCCTATGTGGGCCTATAACTTAATGTTTAAATAAAACATATTAAACTAAAAAGGATCCTTTGTTCTTAATGGAATGATAGTTTTGCCTGTACTACTAAAAACACTTCTGTTCTCATTTATCAGTTTGATTTTCTATATGTTCACTTGTGTGTGAACAATGTAAATATATCTAATAGCAGCCAGAATAATGCATATATGGGAGCAACTCTCATAGAAACTAATGGAGTATCATGCAGATGGCTGTGCTCTTAGCCTCACAATAATCCAATAAACTTGGTTACTCTGAAAAATATAATAATAATAATAATAATAAT
Organism: Urosaurus nigricauda; assembly: GCA_034509955.1. Classification (NCBI taxonomy): domain Eukaryota; kingdom Metazoa; phylum Chordata; class Lepidosauria; order Squamata; family Phrynosomatidae; genus Urosaurus; species Urosaurus nigricauda. Next base: position 19,937,039 of record JAOEGL010000006.1, on the reverse strand, counting down.
AATAATAATATTTTGTTTATATTTCCTGTCTCTCCCTGCAGATCGAGATGGGATTTCAGCAAAAACAACAATATAACAACAGTACAGTAAATACAATAAATTAGAACAAAATTCACAATATCACAACAATATAAAATCCAAGGAATGAAATCAATAAATTACTACTCACTAAAATAATCATCATAGTCTGTTTCCATGCCATCACAGTTCTTATGTTCTCATAAGAGATCTGGTGGGAAGGCTCGCTGGCAGAGTCAAGGCTGCTTAGTTTGTTTCATATGGAAATGGGAAATTCAAAGGAATGCCATGGGACTTTACTATGCGAAAAGCAAGCAGCAGATGCTGTGAAAAGAAAATGCCTGAAGACTAAATAATTTTGATTTTGTCAGGCATGGAAACCAAAGCACTTCTGCACCCCAATAAGATAAAATCAAGGCTATAATCTTATTTACACTCACAATTCTGCATACTGGCACTAAGACTGAACTGCAAACTTAATGAGAAATTCCTTATAAAATGTAGTCTTTATTAATCAGCAATTCACTCCAAATCATTGAACACAGTTTATGTTTTTAAAAAGTAACAGTGTCTTCAGGAGAATGGAGTGGCAATGGGGGGGGGGGGGGGAATGTGAAAGCACTTCCAGCCTTTATTTTATTTTATTTTATTTTATGAATGTGGCCAGCACAATTTTATTTTCTTAAAAAGGCAATAATTCTGAGTTTAGAAATCTGAAACAAAAGCTATATTTGGAAGATAAAAGGTGGAAAAGATAAAGGTTTTAACTTTGTGCCAAAGTCTGAGTCAGTTCCTTTTGTTCTGGAGATCTATATAGTTCTGCTCAGAAATATGTACAGTCAAGGATTGCAGATTTAGAGGACAGCCCATGGTGCCTTTTGAAGTTGTACCTTCTGGTGTTCCAGATATATATATATTTTAGTGGGGGATCCATTCTGGAATGGGAGCATGCGCAACAGGAGTGCACCCTATTGATGATAATGGAGGTCACCCCTCCACTCATATTTAAGAACATGGATCCCAAGTCTGCGAGAAAGGAGGGACGCCTGTAGTGATTAGAAGTATACAGACTGTTTTTTCTGCAGTTTGCTTTTGTGTTTTCTCCCATAACCCCAGAATCTGATCTTTAACATTTTACTGCTTGCTAGGATACCAAATTTTACCCTCACACTCAATGCAAATGGATTAGGAATAAACAGTTTGGGTTCATTTCTACATTGCAAGGAATGAATACCTTGCCAGATCACATGCAAATCTTTCCTCCAAATCATGCAAATTAGTTAGGTAATATGTTAAGTTATTTACATTACTTTGCTATTGATTCTTCTGTTACTTGAAGAAAATATGAAACTTGATGTACATCTCTGCTACCTGTAGGTAAAGATCCTACAGCATGATTGGAAATCTTTCATCAAAAGCAATCTTAAAGAAATTGTATTTTTTTTTGTTGTTACAAAAATTGTTCCCAGGCCTTAATCAAATAACAACCAGGGTATTTGATTTGATTTTCAAGGCACTCGAAGTATATGCACTCATATATACAAACATCCTGTAAAACATTTGCGAGAAAGAAATAATATACAATCACAACATCCTAAGAAAATCCTGAAGGAAAAAAAGAAAAATAACAGTAATAATACTGGTACCAATTGTCAAATCAAAGTGATATTACCTGTATCTTTCAGCCTCAATTTATCTTTGTTACTTTACATCTTGGGCACAACTGAATGTGTTTCTTTTAAACATCTTTACAGATTCCAGGGATGCAGCCCTCTGGGTATAACAACCTTCATCTGATTAGTCTTACTGAAATAGTTTGTATTGCTTTTTGCCCAGTGGAATAGCTAGCAATATGTGCTGATTAGTTTACTACAAGTATTTTTTTTCTTTTGCTTTCCAGTTGTTTCATTCTAGTAGTCAAGTAAATTTTCTTTGGTAAAATAATATGTCTTCTCATTTGAACTCTATTAAGATTGTTATTTGACACTTGGTGGTGGTACTGATTGTGATAATGATGTGAAAAAATAACAATCGGCCTAAACCATCATCCAGGAAATTAAAGCGTTTTATTGTTTCTTCCACTGAAATCCCTGGGATTAGCCTATTGCAATAATAATGGTAGTAATTCATTTGGAGTATTTATAGTATTCTTCAGTTACTGCAGGTAAAGAAATATAAAAGCAGGTTTGAACAGTAAATCCCCATCTAATGTGCAAATCCAAGCTCCTCCTGCCTTTGTCATCTGAATGACATACAGAGAAGTGTCAAAATTTTGTTCTGTTGGAGTCCTGTTATAGTTTTCCGTTGGTGGAGTTTTTTAAAATTCTTTTTAAGGTCTGTACATCCCATATTGGACACATATTCAGAAACAATGCAATTGGAAGTCCAAATTTCTGGGTTTGTGATGTGTTCCTTTATGGGAAAACAAATGCATTTGAAAACATTCACTCTTCCCTCAAATCCCACAATTAAGTATAGGGCCAATCCTGTTGGCTCACAAATAATTTTATTGCATTACAACAGTATGACAGCATATGGACCAAGCAGCACCGGCAGCAAGCCCGTCATACTGTATGATGCTGTATGTGTCCTGACATAATACCATCACACTATTGTGGCAAATCAGCATTTTTGTCTGTTGAAAATAATCCATCAATGGCTACCCCACATGCTTCCAAACAGTAGCTTTTTTGGTATGGAACTCTTATCCCACTTTCTTCTATGAGAATCCTATGACTGGGTAGGATGTGGGCAGATTGGGGGAGTGACCAGCTAGTGTCTCCCTTAGAATCCCCAGGAAATTTGAGCTGGTGGTCCACAGACTACTTCTGGTGATGGTTCCAGGTAGATCATGACAGTTTGTTTAACCACTCTCCACCATGCTATAACACTATAACATCAGAACAGCAAAGCAACCTCTGAAATACTTAAGTATGGACTGTAATTTTTTAAAAAGAAGAGGAGTTTACAGAAGCACTCAAATGAAAAGGTGAGGACAAGTTGTTTCATCTACACGTGAAATAAATAAATGGTGGGGGCAGCTTGGCCACCTTCTTTTCCTGTTCAACATCTTGCAGTGAAACATATCATGCTGTGCTAAACATGCTGGCATGCAGGCAAGAAAGCAAAAGAAAAGTAAAGAAAAGACTAGTCATGAAGCTAAGGGGTGGGATAGGGATGGAGACTGTGATGCCTGTACTGTGCATGTACTGTGGAAAAGAAATTTTCGTGTGGGGTGTTTTAACTGCGAGATTACTGTGGAAATGAAGCAAAGTGTGGTACAATTCATTTCCATCCCATGAATCTCTACAGCAGATCAACATGGCATAAAGTTAAAGTGCAATAAAGCCCAAAGTTTTCTTTTACCCAAGCATCCAACCATGTAGCAAGAAAGCACCCTTTCATCCATCAAACACCTATGTGTTCATCTGTAATGTAAATTGCTTTTCTGCTCATCAATAGAATCAATCTCCCAATGAAAAATATTATTCAGTTGACTAATGGCACCATACAGGCTAATTATCCCACAATGCTGATGAAGAATAAGATTGCTGAAAAAAGCAGACTCTTAGACAAGCTAAAGGAACCAGCACTATCTATACTTTAGATACTAAGAGCCCTCTATCAGAGGTAACTCAGTAAACTACAGATTCCAAGAATCTGTAGCAGGAAGTCTTCATAGTTTATATGACATAATACACAAGTGAATTTTTTGCAAGAATATGCACAACATTATTTGCAATTATAATAACATAGTTAAACTTTGTATTCCCACTACTAGACTTTTGTCTTTTTATTTCTAGGACCTTGTGCAATGTCCAAGATCAACAATGGGGACACATCAAGGACAGGAATCTGAATCCATCCTTCTCATATTGTTGTTAACTGCCATCAAGTCAGCTTTGAATTATGGTAACCCTATGAATGAGAGACTTCCAAGTCACTCTATTATCAACAGCACTGCTGAGGTTTACAGACTCAGGGCTGTGGCTACCTCATATTGAGTGTATCCATCTTCTTTTCTTCCTGCCTTAACAAGCATTATTGTCTATTCTAGTGAATCATGTCTTCTCACAATGGGGCCAAAGTACAAGTCTCAGTTTAGTCATCTTGGCCTCTAGGCATAGTTCCAGCTTGGTTTACTCTAGTACCCATTTATTTGTATTTTAGCAATCACGGTATCCATAGAACTCTTCTTCAGCTGCACGTTTCAAATGTTGATTTTCTTCCTAACAACTTTCTTCACCATCCAGATTTCACAACCATACATAGAAATGAGAAATTTTATGGTATTGACAATCCTTATTTTAGTATTCAATGATATATCTTTACACTTCAGGATCTTGTCTTGTTCTTTCACAGCTGTCTTTCCAAGTACTAGTCTGATTTATTGAAAGCTGTCTCCAATTCAAATTAATAATTGGGCAAAGCTTGAAGTAATTCAACATTTTCATCATCTTCTTTAAAGTTATGTAAATCATCTGTCATCATATTAGCCTGACACAAAAGGGAATGAGTGAAACAAAAGATCTGTGACATGTCTATGGCATTCTTCTAGCATGGTTGAGATAGAGAAAACATAAAACAACATCTTAATTAGGGTAAGTTTGTTGATATAAAAGTTTTGTATCCAATTTGGCTTTGAACGCAGGTCTTAGATTGGTTTTGTATGTTATAATCTAGGCAATAAAGAGATAATATTAGCTATCAGATTTGACAAACATGTTTATTGTGACATATGATTTTCAGCAATACCACAGAGAATACACTCTGATCTGAGCAACTATAATTACCCTAAAAACTATTACCCTAAAACCTATACTCAGTTCTAAGTCCCACTGGAGTTTTGGTGGGCAGTGGCAAATAATAACAATGTTCATGTAACATGTGATAAATATACCCAGCATCTATTCCAGAGTCAGTGCTTAAAAGATGAGGAAAAAAGAAGACTTTTAAAAAATGTTATTATCACTACCTTCAATACTATCAGTAAACAGAATGAAAATTTAAATCAGATTGCTCTAATTAAGGAGATTCATCTGGAAATATAGAGGGTGAAAGTTGGAGAATCTATATTCAGAGGGCAGAATTGTGCTTAGGATGGTAATATTAATATTGTTGCTGCTGCTGTCTCACATAGTATGCCAGGATCAGGTTCTTAAATGCAAATTATCACCTTCTCAGCCTATTGTTTCCAAGTATTATCAATCAGGAGATTTCATCTATGGAGGGATCATTTTTCAGGCCACATTCTATGTCTATCCAAACAACTTCAGGAAACATCCTTCTGGACCACCTTTAAAGAAAATGTTGGTATAAGTATTTTCCTCTTTTAATATGTGTATGCCCAACTCATGTTCTGTAGCAGGACCGTCATAATTATAGGTGAAAACATGAAAGGAAAATGAACCTGCTAGAGTTTCAGTTATTTCCTTCCAGAGTGTATCAAACATTGAATACAAACAACAATGAAACCCATATCCGAATTCATCAGGCTTGTGAATACATTGTAATTTTGAGGAAGAAATTGCACAGGGATCTTATTATTGTGGACAGAGGATGAACTGTAAAAAATTCAAGCTTGAAAGAATAGATTATTAATTTGTAGGCGGCAACATTAATTGTTTAAACAAGCATCATTTTTCCTATATATATAAAAAGTCAATTAAATGCATTGAGGTTGTTAGATATTAACTTGTCTTTCATTATAGTGGCATTGCTTTTATTTATATTTCCCTTCCCTTCCAAGGGTTAGTTTACTCCTTTGTTACTTTGATTTCATACCATGATTTTCTTGTTCCAACAAATAGTTATGAGAGAAAATTCCTGTCACTGGACTGGACTTACAATTTGTCCAAAATACCTTAAAGGGAACCACTTCTTTAGAGTATTAATGACCAATACTGCAGTTTATCATTATATGCAGTAATCACAAGATAAGTGCTCTTCACCCCCTAAAATCAAAACGTAGTGTGGCTCATTCTGAATCAAGTTAGTCTCATCACAAGTGCTATGTATATTTTGCATGATATGGAGTCCAGTGCTGTTCCATCTTTTCTATCAACCTATTTTCAGATCCATATCTATCTTTTAACACAATCAGTACATGTATGTGCTGGTGCATGTATGTAATCATAGGAAATATTCGGCAACACAATGGGAGAAGGATGCACTTTTGGAAAGGAAAGATTAACGTGCTTTGTTATGAAGTAGAGGAGTTTATCATAAGGGAGTACTTTCTCTCAATTTTGAAAGAAATGAAAGTGGGGCCAGTTTGGAAATGAGTGAATTCGCTAGTTCAGCAAATTTACATGATTGCATGTTGATGCTCCTTCGCGTTCAGAATGACTTCCCATTGCCCCAAATTGCCCAAAATTGTGTGTGATAGTTTCTCACGCAATAACGTGAAAACCCACAATTACGTTCAGATGGACTTCCCATTGCCCGAAAATTCATGTGGTAGTCTTTCACGCAATAATGTGAAACCCCATGATTGCTTTTGGACTGCCATTGGATTATGCTTCCAATTTCTGTTGTCCAATAAACCCCAGAGATATGTTGTTCACTTAAATACCTTCTTTTCTCAATATGTATTTTTAACAGCACAGCAAATTACAAATGCTACAAGTCTGTACACTGATGTAGTTTTTTGCAACCCACCATGTATTAACAATTAACTAATAAAGGAAATATAATAATATAATATAATACAATATAATAACATTTGCAAAAATAACAATGACTAAATGGTAAAAATTTTGGAAAGGGAAACACATGTTTATGATAACTATGCTAATATTTTTGTAGTGTAGTAACTGAAAACTACCAACACATCTTGGCTTTGATATTTGCTGTAAATCAGATCAATGACAATCCTGGTCTGTTACCCAATATTACACTGGGATTCAACATTTATGACAGCTATTTGAGTGCAAGGTGGACCTATCATGCTGCAATGCAATTTATTTCTCCAAAGAACAGATTTGTTCCCAACTACACATGTGAGACTGAAGGTAATTTATTGGCAGTCATTGAGGAACTGATTTCTGAACTCTCTGTACAGATACCAAATGCATTAGCCATCTACAAAATCCCACAGGTAGGATCCCATGGGTAATTTTGAAGATTATATTATATTATATTGTATTATATGAATTTTTCTTACTTTGTATGTGGTTTTGGAATGTTATATGTCATATGTAGACAAGAATGGGTTACTTTCACAAAGCTGTACCAAAGACCTGGCCCAAAAAAGAGCTCCCTAAAGGAGCTCTTTTTGGTGCTGTGGAAAGGGCGTGCTTGGTGCCCTCCTGCGGTGCCATTGTGTCATGGCACGCACAGCATATCTAAAGGCTGTATGCACCATGACACAATCATCATGCGCCCGTATGGACGCTGCCATTTTAAAATGGCGGCGTCCACACGGTTTGGAGTTTTGGAGGGTGTGGATGCTGCATCTTCTATAACCCTAAAGGTGCTCTTTAGTGCACGTATAGATTGGGCCATAATAATTAACTTGTACCACATTGATTTCAGTGGGTGTCTTCTAAGTATGACTAGATATGAATCCAACCTGACTCTGGAGGCAAGGGTTTGGATCCCTGTTTGGCCATTGAAACCCCCTGAGTGACTTTGGACAAGTCACACTCTCTCAACCTCAGAGGATGGCAATGGCAACCCTCACTGAAGAAATATGTCAAGAAAACCCCATGGGTTGTCATAAGTCAAAAACAACTGGAAGCCACAAAATAACAACAAAAATCTCTACACTGGCTCAGATCATATTTACCATGAAAAGTAAAAGCAGTTGTTCAATCATATGCAGTGGGCCCTCTGTATCCACAGATTATCGATCTGCAGATTCAACCATCCATAGCTTGAAAATATATTTTTAAAAATGCCAAAAAGCAAACATTAGTTTTGCCATTTATAGAAGGATACCTTTTTACATACTACACTATTATAGTATATATAATGGGATTTGAGTGTCCATGGATTTTTATATCCACAGTGGGTACTGGGACCAAACCCTAGATACAAAGGAGACACTGTATACATTTTAAATATAATTTTGTTTCTGTCCTGGGGTACGATGTAAAGCAAGCCCACATGATTTCACAGTAAGAAGCCATGATGATTTTCTGAATGATATATGATGGTTCTTTGTGGGAGTTATGCTAAGGAAGAATGGCAAAGGATATTACTAATTACCAAATCATTTTAATACCTACTAAACATGAGAAGAAGAAAGTGTAGGGACTGAAGAAATCTATCAATTACTATCTGGAGAAGATAATAATGATACATTAGGGAAAAATAAATTCAAGTTTAAAAATATGTACAAAAGCTTTTTTTCTTTCCCCTACATAGACAATAGCTGTGTTGTATTGTGTTTTTTATAACATCCCCCAACTTACCTTTAGCTTATATTTAGCTCTACAGTTGCTATTGAAAACACCAACCTTCTTTCCTCATATCTGATGGTTCCAGAAACCTATCAGTACACAGCAATTCTCCAATTACTTCAGTATTTCAAATGGAGATGGATTGCATTCATTGCTGCAAATGGAGTGACATTAGACTGGTTCATGAAGATAATGCTTCCAGAATTTTCCAAGAAAGACATCTGTTTTGCTGTTGTTGAGTCATTTACCAGTTTGTGTGCTTGCTTTGATTTTGAAAGGTACAATTTTATGAAATGTGCATTTGAATTTTATGAGAACGTTATGAACAGCAAAGCCAATGTGCTGGTTTTCTACGGGGATACACACTCCATGATACTTCTCAGATATTTGCTAAGTACAGACATTGATGGCATAATGTCAAAGCCAAAAGGCAAAGTTTGGATTCTGACAGTTGGGATGGAATTAAAATCCTTTGTCAGCAGAAAGAGTTGGGATATAGGAGCTTTCCATGGTGCTATATCCTTTGCACTTCGCTCTGGTGAACTTCCTGGATTTGAGCAATTTCTTCAGAAAAGAAAACCTTCAAGTTCTAATGGAGATGGGTTCATCAAAGAATTTTGGACACAGGCATTTGGTTGTACTTTTCAGGATTCTGCTGATGATGATGCGAGTCGAGACACCTGCACTGGACAGGAGAATCTGGAGGACCTTCCTGAGCATGTATTCCCAAAGAGTGTAACAGGCCAGAGCTACAGCATCTACAATGCTGTCTATGCTGTGGCTCATGCTTTACATGCTATGTATTCATTCAGATCTAAAAACAGAGAAATGATGAAAAGAAAAAAAAGGGTGCATCATAATCAACTGATGTGGCAGGTAATGACAATTTAATCTCTCTCTCTCTCGGTGTGTGTTTTTTAATGTGTCCTATACCAGTGTAAGCACTAATGCAAGGTCAGTGCTCCTTTGCAACTTTGGGTGCATTGATACAGACACTTAGATCACTCTTATTTATTTGCTTTTTTTTTTAAAAAAAGTAAAATGTTTTAAATTTCTAAAATCTAGCTCCATTACTTTGTGAAATCTGTGTCTTTCAACAACACTGCTGAGAGAAAGGTTTGCTTTGGCCAGAAAGGGAACCTCATGGCAGGTTTTGATATCATTAATTGGATCACATTTCCAAACCAATCATTCAGTGGAGTCAAAGTTGGAAGAGTGGATCCTTGGGCTTCTCCAGATGAGGCTGTCATCATTACTGAGGATGCCATTATATGGCACAGATGGTTTAATCAGGTATGAATTCAAATATGTGAAGTGCTATCACCTTTTTGAATGCCAGTAGAATTCCTCTTTGAATTATCTATGTGCAACAGATGATTCTTGTTCCATGAGTATGGGTTATAAGTAACTGTGCATCTCTGTTTTTAATTTCTTAGAGGTGAAACAGATGGGCAGGGAAAAGTGGTTTGAAGCTGCCTTTTCTAAACCCACATTGAAACTCCACCAACTTCACCGCTGGCTCCCAAGGCAGCTGGAGTGCTCATGTCATGACCACATGACATGGCTTCAAGCAGCTGCTTCTTTTTGAAACTGCTTTTCTCTACATAAGGGCACTTTTCTGCTGGCTTCAAGGCATGTGTCATCTAAATGCCACACCTTCAAGCCAGCCTGAAAGCACCTCTTTTTGCCTGTCTGTTTAGCTCCTTAATTAACTTTATAGAATCTTTATGTATGCCTTTAGATTACTTATACGATTTTCTATTTATTATATATCATGAATTTCATGATGTATAATAAGGTCCAGGTCTAATGAAATCTGAAATGTCCAGTGCAAGTATATGAGTCACTCTACTATGTCTACCCAAGAGGAGAAATGTAACATTTCTGGAAATTTTGAAACCATAGGAAAGGAAATATTTTGATTTTTTTAAAAAAAACAAAAAACCAACAACAACATATTTTCAGAGGGGGAAAAACACCTCCATATCCTTTTACAATGATAATCAACATCTCTGAAAATTGGCAGATACTACCCTGTGTGTCTGTTGTGTTCCTTTAAGTACGTTCTGACTTATGGCAACCCTATGGTGAACCTGTCACAAGATTTACATGGCAAGTTTCTTCAGAGGGGGTTTGCCATTGCCCTGCTCTGAGACTGAAAGAATTTGATTCGCCCAAGGTCAGCAAGTGGGTTTTCTTGGCCAAGCAGCAATTCAAACCCTGCTCTCCAGAGACATAGTCCAAATTCTATTTTACATCTATGAAAATTATATCTTTTCCTAACACTTTTTACACTTTTTACATTTGCAGTGATAATCACTACATGTGGTGTATCAAAACTCAGTAAGAATCCATAACTAGATATAAGGTTAGTCTCAAATTCATTCATTATCACCCCCCCTCCGCTTCCCTGTTTCATATTGGATTACAACACTTTGGCCATAATTGGATTTCATATTGGATTGCAACACTTTGGCCATAATATTTTTGATAAGTCCCAGCTAGACTAGGCCCATTGACTCAGCTATTGAATGATAAATCAAAATATTGTTGCTGTTGTTGTGTGCTTCAAGCCATTTCTAACTTATGGCAACCCTTAGGAAAAACTATCATGGGGTTTTCTTAGCAAGTTTTATTCAGAGGGGGTTTGCTTTTGTTTTCCGCTGAGGTGAACAAGTGTGACTTGCACAAGGTCAAAATGTAAGTAAATCAGGTTGATTCAACAATCTACATTAGAATCATAGAATCATAGAATCATCGAATCAAAGTTGGAATAGACCACAAGGGCCATCCAGTCCAACCCTTGCCATGCAGGAACTCCCAATCAAAGCATACCCAACAGATGGCCATCCAACCTCTGCTTAAAAATCTCCAAGGAAGGTGACTCCACCACTCTCCGAGGGAGTGTGTTCCACTGTTGAACAACCCTTATTAATAGGAAGTAATAGCAGGATTTAGGCCATGGTATTTTCTTCCTCGACTGAAATGTGTACTTTTCTATTCTTATTGTACTTTTCTAATCCATTTTCTCTTATTTGCACAGTAATATGTAATTTTTCAAATAAGTACAACGTTTGATGAAAGCATGTTCCTGTGCATCTTTTTATATTCATATTCTAAAATGTGTAAATTAGTCTCCACTTTATTTATTTGAAATAGTTCATAAGCCTTGCCAAAGTGTAAATGCCTGCGTCACTGAGATTGCTGACTCCAACAATTTCTATCACTAGAGCTGCATCTACACTGTAGGAGTGATGCAGTTTGACAACCACTTTAACTGCCATGGCTCCATCCTACAGTATCCTCGGATTTGTAGTTTTGTGAGGCACAAGCACTCTTTGGCAGAGGAGACTAAAGAGCTTGTAAATCAACAAATCCTAGGATTCTATAGAATTTAGCTATAGCACTTAAAGTGGCATCAAACTGCATTATTTTTACAGTGTATATGTACCCTAAGCTATAATGCCAAGCAGATTGCAAAATTAACTGATCTATTAGTAGGTGTAGATTTTTAAGAATGTAATGATTGTCTATATATACACAGAGAAAGGAGTGGGGGGAGAGAGAGAGAAAGAGAGAGAAGTTCATAGTTTATCTCCCTGATCACACATTAAATTCACTGTATGATCTTGGGCCATTCATTTTCTGAGCGTATCCTACCTAACAAAGGGATAAAGTGGGTCAGGCCTGTCCCTCTTCACCAGCATACAATATCAACGACTATTGCTTTAGTCAGCAGCATTATTACTGCTGATGTGAAACAACTCCAGAGCTGTACATATCACTGCTTGCAAAAACTCACTTCATATCATATTATTCTAAGATTAATGAACCTAACCCATTTTGCTGAAGATTAATATTATCCTCATTGGTGGACAGGCACAACCCATCTCTCAGTGTAATGCCAAGTGTAAACCTGGTTACAGAAAAAAAAGAAAAGAAGGTGAACCCTTTTGCTGCTATGACTGCATTCCATGTCCAAAAGCTTTCATATCTGACAAAGAAGGTAAGCCAAAAAAAAAAAATAATACCAAAAATAGTTATCTGAATCCGATTAGTAGTCCCACTTAGATTAGAACTATCAAGTTTTATGAGGCACCAGCACTCTTCTCCATGTGAATAAATATCCATTCACAATTTAAAGATTGAGTCAATCAGTTCACTCTAGTTGAGACTATAGAGATTTTCACACAGGCTTTTATCCCATCATTTTCCCAATGGGATAAACACCTGTTTACTTTAAAGGTGGGTCTGACTGCATTCACCCATCTGCAGCCCATCTGCAATCTGGGTTTATCCTGCAGCTTTTCAAGCACGGGAAAATTCCATGCTTGAAAAGCCACGGGACAAGCACATGTTACAGATGCATTGCAGATGGACTGCAAAAAGGAGAATGTGGTAAGATCCATCTTTAAAGTTAAGTGTGCATTTATCCCAATGTAATAAAGTCTGTAATTGCCTACAAACAGGATTCTGATTATTGTCTATCATCCAGAAAAATATGCATGGAAGTTCAATGTACAGAAAGTTTATATATATATATTACCTCTTTCCAGGCATGAATTTTGTTTGTATCTATATAGCAATAACAATAGCAAGTACATTTCTATACCACTTATCAGTGCATTTAAGCACTCCCTAAGTGACTTACAAAGTGCAGGCTACTTGCCCCTAACAATCTGGGTACTCATTTTAGTGTCTTCAGAAGGATGCAAGCCTGAGTCGAACTTGAGCCCCTGGCTGGGACTGAACTAACAACCTTATGGTTTATCAAAGAGTGGCTGCAGTACAGGCATTTAACCACTGTGCCACCATACCGCTTTGCAGTATTATTTGTCTTCTTTATTTTAAACATAATATGTGATTGCATGGCTATATAAGAGAGAGATGGAGACAAAAGGTTTGAGAGACAGAGAGAGAGAGATAAGGAAAGAGACAATCAGACAGACTTCTAGACTTTATTAAAGAAATTGACCCAAAATTATAAGTTTCTTCATTTTTAGGATTAAACAAATGTTAGGTTTTATTGATGGATGTGGGAGAAACTAAAATATCCAGATTCATAAATTATAGCACACAGTATTCAGTACTCTTAAAAGACTGTGTTTGAAGTCAATGTGTTAAATCACATTTGTGGTACTGAATTAAGGTTGTCATCCTCTCCTTTTTCTGAGTGGCATCTGAAACCAGAACACAATCCTATTATTTAGAAATATATCCCTTTTTAAACCTATGCACAGGCTGGAAAATTTGAAATATTGTTTCAAAAATGTTATGCTCTCATTGTGACAGTTGTTTACTTAACTCTATTTTACATAGGTTTTAAGAATTATTTAGGGATTGTATAGAGATTCTTTAGGGACTGATGTATTCTATGTGATGCTTTAGGGGCTTTCCACACCGCCCAAAGGGGGGGGTCTGTACTCGCCCCTTTTACTGGTGAGATGAGGCCAAGGCTGCCACACCGGCAGCCTCTGCAGCACCATCCAGCCACTTCAAGACGCTGTGGGGAAGCGGCAAAATGCTGCTTCCCCATGGCCTCAAAGCGGGGTACAGCAGGCGCCCTGGGCGACCACTACACCCTGCTTTCCTCGGAGGGGCTGAGGGGAGAAAGGGGTCACCACCGCAGCCCCTTTCTCCCTGGGTCTTAGCTGCGGCCATTTAAATGTCATGGCAAAGACCTGCGCCAAAAAAGGAGCTTTGTTTCAGAGCTCCTTTTTGTGCCGCAGAAAGGGTGTGCTTGGTGCCTACCCGCAGCGCAAAGGCGTAATGACGCATGCAGCGTGTCTAAATGACGCTATCATGACACTATCATGGCACATCAGTATGGACAGCGCCATTTAAAAATGGCGGCACCCATACGCGTTAGGGCTCGGGAAGGTGTAGATGCTACGCCCTCCCGAACCCTAAAGGCGGGCTTTTTAGCCCTTATCACGCCTCATCTGAGGAAATGGATCAAATCTTTGAAAGCTTTAGCAATAGCAAGTACATTTCTATACTGCTTATCAGTGAACTAGCACTCCCTAAGCGGGGTACTCATTTTATGGACCTACGAAATGATGAAGGGCTGAGTGGACCTGGAGCCTTCCTCTAGGATCAAACTTACAATGTTGTGCCTGCTGTACCTCAGCACTTAACAGCTGTGCCACCAGGGCTCCTTATTAGCTTTCTGTTATGTCTTTACTCATTCCATCTCAATGGTGCTGCAAGATCTGATATTCCAGACTAACATGGCTCTGTTTCTGAATACTACTACATAGGTTGTATTGAAAATATCTTCCTTCCTTCCTTCCTTCCTTCCTTCCTTCCTATTTTACTTTCTTTCAGATTTGGCTGAATGTTTCAAGTGTCCTGATGATCAGTATCCAAACATGGAGCAGGATTTATGTATTCCAAAGCATATAACCTTCTTATCTTATGAAGAACCTCTTGGCATCAGTTTTGTAATTTGTGCTCTTTCATTTTCATTTGCGGTGACTCTGATACTCAGAGTGTTTATGAAGCATCATGACACTCCTATAGTCAAGGCAAACAACCAGAACCTTACCTACACTCTTCTTATCTCTCTCTTCTTCTGTTTCCTTTGTGTATTGTTATTCATTGGCCAGCCTCAGAAGACAACATGTCTTCTTCGTCAAATTACCTTTGGCATTATTTTTGTAGTGGCAATATCTACTTTATTGGCAAAAACCATTACAGTGATTTTAGCTTTTAGAAGCACACAGCCAGGATGCAAGATCAAGAAATGGATGGGGAAAAAGATGAGCCAGGGAATAGTTCTTTCTTGCTCCATGCTTCAAGTAAGCATTTGTCTTGCGTGGATAGTAACCTCTCCCCCAGTGCCAGAGATTGACATGCACTCATTGAGAGAAGAAATTGTATTGCAATGCAATGAGTCAACATCTGTAATGTTTTACTGTGTATTGGGCTACATGGGCTTTTTGGCCATTGCCAGCTTCACTGTGGCTTTTTTAGCTCGGAAGCTTCCAGATAGTTTTAATGAAGCCAAATGTATCACTTTCAGCATGTTGGTGTTTTGCAGTGTTTGGCTATCCTTTATTCCAAGCTACTTAAGCACCAAGGGAAAATCCATGGTAGCTGTGGAAATCTTCTCTATCCTAGCTTCCAGTGCTGGATTGCTGGGTTGCTTCTTTTCCCCCAAATGCTACCTTATTTTGTTGAGGCCTGAGCTGAACAGGAAGGAGATCTTCTTAAAGAGAAAACACTGATAAAAAAAATCTGATCTCATAAATTGCTTTCTAAAATCCACAAATAGCTTTCCAATATAAAAAAGAAATATTTTAGAATTGAGATTACTAGCTTCTAAGATTATGATAAACTGATGCAACTGTGATTAAATTGTCATACTAGTCTTTGTTTTGTTATTTTTTGTTTTCAACATTTAGAGGTATTTTAAATCTTGAGGATATTTTATTTCTTATATTTATAAACCATGTATTTCCCCTGTATTACAAGATGAGATAGGATTTTGGTCATAGAGATTCCAGCCTCTGCCCACCCACACAGCTCAAGGAATCTCAGTTGATACTGTTGATATTGTTTACTGTATGCTGTGTTTTAACTTGCTGTTTGATTTATAATCCTTTTTTTTTTTGGGGGGGGGTGGGATCAGATGTTTTAACTGCTGTTGTTTTAACTCTCTTCTGTAACTCACCCCGATGGCTCGTTCTTCTTCTTCAATATGAAATTGTCTAAGTTTAACCAATGAGCCTGTGGGTTAAGTTGAGATTTAAACTGGTATGTTGCTGGTCCTAAGGGATATATAATAGCCATACTCTAAATCACCCCTATCAGTTTGTGAAAAGTATCATCACCACCATCTTACCCCCAAATCTATTTTGGAACTTACAGTTATTTAGAA
Organism: Urosaurus nigricauda; assembly: GCA_034509955.1. NCBI lineage: Eukaryota > Metazoa > Chordata > Lepidosauria > Squamata > Phrynosomatidae > Urosaurus > Urosaurus nigricauda. The sequence continues at coordinate 19,920,734 of JAOEGL010000006.1, read as the reverse complement.
AGTCATTGCTGTTTCTTGGGCTCAGGAGCCAAAAGGGACACTTTCAGATCTTAGAACAGTGTATCAGTAGAGGGTGAATAGTTCATGTGGAAATACCTAGTCTAGAACCAATCCTATATATAGTTCTCTTTTCCTATGTCGGTGCAAGAATCATGTAGCTTGCCAAATATTTGTGGACTGCAGGTCTCAGCATTCCTTTCATTTACTATGGCAAGTTATGACAGAATTCCTGGAGGGCTTCATGTTTCCCACTTCTGGCGAACATGGAAACATTATCTTCACCAGATTTTTTAACATGATGAAGGTGTAGTTTCCAGATTGGTTTTGCTTGGCCCCAGGGCCCCCAGTGCTGGGGAACTCTTCAGGAAAAAAAGTTTAATTTTTAAAAGTGGTTCAAAACATGCCCTCACCCATAGAATGTTGGTAGATAATTTTGCTGTAATCCCTCATGCCTTTTTAGGTCCAGAAGAAGTAAACCAGGATTTGAGTTCTGGCTCATGAGATTTCTGAGATTAGTTTTCAGACAAACCAACATGAACAATCCATTGACATTATTCCATTGTTCTTCCCCTGAATATTTCTTCTTGGTAATTTTTTTACATTGCCTTCTTTGGATATACATCTAAGTGCATATACATGCATAAATACAACTCTACCAGTTCTTTAATACCAATAAGTCCTCATGTGGTGGTCTATTTCTACTGCCATTGCTGTGGCCTTGGAGGGAGTGAAGAACTGGCAGGTAGAGACAGCTCCATCATCCTTAGGCCCAACAGCTTGGTGAAAGCTGCAACCACAATGGTGAAAGATCTGGAAACCATGCCTTATGAGGAGAGACTTAGGGATCTGGCAGTGTTTAACCTGGAGAAGAGGCAGGTAAGAGGTGACATGATAGCCCTGTTTAAGTATTTGAAGAGGTGTCACATTGATGAAGCAATCTTGTTTTCTGCTGCAATAGGATATGGAACAATAGCTACAGGAAATGAGATTGCACCTAAACATTAGGAATCATTGAATCATAGAGTTGGAAGAGACCACAAGGGCCATCCAGTCCAACCCCCTGCCAAGCAGGAACTCTCAATCGAAGCATACCCAACAGATGGCCATCCAGGCTCTGCTTAAAGACGTCCAAGGAAGGAGACTCCACCACTCTCAAAGAAAGTGTGTTCCACTGTTGAACAGCCCTTACTGTCAGGAAGTTCCTGCTAATGTTGAGGTGGAATCTCTTTTCCTGGAGCTATCTCTTTTCCTGAATCTCTTCCAACTCTGGGATTCTATGAAATTTATCACACCCCTGGCACAGTCCAAGAATGAAACAGAAGGGGCCAGGAACGACTGTGGAATGAGTGGGGGAGCACATTTTACTGCACACAGGTCCCCCACTCATTCTGTTCCATTCCCCTTCCATTCCAGATCCATCAGAACAGTTCTCAAAAATTGCCTTCCTCTGGATTTGCAATGGAACGAGTGAGGGACTTCCTTGTGTGCAGTAAAATTGTTTATTTATTATTTATATAGCACTGTAAATTTACACAGTGCTGTACATACAATCTTATTATTAGATGGATCCCTGCCCTCAGGCTTACAGTCTAAAAGAGACAACACAAAAGGAAAGGGGGAAGGGGATGAGGTCCAGTGGTTCTTCTTTCCCTCTGGGGCCTGGAGCAAGGCAGATGGATTGGAGGGAGGGCATGGCTTCTTAAGACATAGTGAAAAGGAGGCATCCTGGGGCAGACGGCACAATCCTGGGAATGCTTCCCTAAACAATATAGTTAATATATATGTAAAATGCATCCTCCACTTGTTCCGTTCCCTTCCTGCCCCCTTTTGGGCCATTCTTGGACTGGGTTGGAGCCCAGTACAATAATCTTCTATGAAAGGCTCTCCTTCCATTTCAATTGTGGCCTCAGAGGAAGAGAAGAGCAGCCAGCATCTGCAAAACTTTATCCTCTTTTCTACATGTGTGTCATGTCTTATTTAGAATGTAAGCCCAAGGGCAGGGATCTGCCAAAATAACAACCTGTAAGTTGCTCTGGGAGTTTTTTGTTTGATGGGTGGGATATAAATACACTAAATAAATAAATACACATTTTCCATATTTACATGATTCAGATTTTATGATGTCGATACCTGATAACTTTAAACGCTCACATGAAAATGATTACAAAGCTTCCTCAGATTGAACCTTAACTTTTCAGTAACTCTCTATTTCCCTGATGGGAGATGGCCTTTTTGCTCCTTTGTAAAACCTCAAGAAAGAAAGAAAGAAAGAAAGAAAGAAAGAAAGAAAGAAAGGGATTTTCAAGCCAATCAAAATTTCCATTTTTATTTCATATATATATATATATATATATATACACACACAAATGTATATGTATAAACATATAAACAAATGTAGGCATTGGATGGGTCGTCTCCTACTACCTCCTAGAAATCAAGTTCCAGTCAGGAATGTAATCCTTTCACCCTAATTTATAATCAATAGAGCTGTACTTTTTATTATCAGCCGCTTAATTTTATTTCATCTCCATAAACCTAATTTGGCTGAATGTTACAGGAATGGGATTGAAAAATCTGTCCTGAAATGCATGAACAAAAGGAACACAATACTGCAGAGGACAGGATCAGAATTTCAAATGACCTTAACATATTTGAAAGTTGAGTAAAAATTAATAAAATGGATTTCAACAGGGACAAATGTACTACACTTAGGCAGAAACACACAGATATAAGATAGAGGACACCTATCTTGACATGCAGAAGGGATCTAGAAGTCTTGGTAAATACAAGCTGGTCATGACTCAATGATGTGATGTGTCAGCAGAAAAAAACAATGTCCAGGAAAGCAGCCAAATGGCTGATAAGTCCAGCTTAGTTCCCAACAAACAAACTTCCAAATAGAGTCAGGGCAAGCAACACAATCTTGGAGACTAAAGGCAGTATCATCAGAATTGCATCAGAATTGCCAAAAGAGTTGTCAGATGGTCTGAGATTCAAGGTATCAGATAGGCATGTTGATCAGGCAGTCCAAGGTCAAGGGTTCCAGGTAATCAAGATAGTCAGCAATGTAAGAAGCAAGGGTTTGGTCCAAGAAGCCACAGGAGCCAGAGACAAAGCTTTCCTCCACAAAGGTCAGATAATTACCGGCAAGGAGACACACATGCTCTAGCTGCCTAAATAGTCAGGCAGCAGGCATTCAGGTGTGCCTGATTACAAAGGCTTTTTTAAAAAATATAAAGCATCAGTGATCTGCGAAGGCCCTCTCTTGGTAGGCACACTTCCCAGATCCTCCTCTGGGGCTAAATAGACATGCAAAAAGAGGTATGGCATTGAAGGAGTGGCGTTTAGAGGACACATGCTTTGAAGGCAGCAGGAAAGTGCTCTCTAGGTGTCTTATACAGAGAAAATCTGTTTTAAAAAGAAGCAGCTTTTCCTCTCTTCTTCCTGGCTTGAAGCCATGTCATGTGGTCATGACATGAGCACTCCAGCTGCCTTGGGAGCCAGCAGTGCAGTTGGTGGGGTTTCAATGTGGCTTTGGAAAAGGAAGCTTCAAGCCACATTTTCCTGGCCATCTGTTTTGCCCCTCTATGTCTACAGCCTCGACCTTAGGCAGACTTGGCTGTTGAACCTCTGGAGAGGCCACAGACTTTGCTACAGCAGAACTAGGGCAGCCTCAGGCTCCCCAATTATAGGCTTAGGTCACAGAGGCTCTGGCTCATCCTCTGAGTACTCCGAGTTGTCCTCCAGGCTGGGCATGACAGCCAATATGATTTTAAGCTGCATCAATAAGATATAATGTCTACATCACTCTTGGTAAACCTGTGGCAAGTGCCAGAGAGGACACTCAGATCCATCTCTGTGGGCATGCACATTGTCTGGGAGAGGAAATGAAGGACTCCTGAACAGGTGCTGCCTTGGGAAGAGATGGGGAGGAGGAAAAGTGGGATGTAGGGGGTCAAAAGGATTGTGTCTGTTCTATCTTTCTTTATGAATCCAGTGGGATAAATGACAAAAAGGAGAGGGAGGGAGGGGCAAAGGGAGGGGAGATGAGAACTTGTGGCTTGTCAAATGTATTTGATCCAAGATCTGCAGAGAATACATCCAAAGAGCAGACCTAAACCAGGCCTGGGTGAGACTTTCTCCTCCTCTTCCTCTGTGGCCAAAACCACAAAAGCATCCGAGAGAGAGAGAGAGAGAGAGAGAGAGAGAGAGAGAGTTTATACACACAAGAACACACACACACACACACACACACACACACACACACAAGCAACAAGCTCTCCAGGGTTGGGTATGGTCATAAATATCACTTGGATATATTTTAATTTTAAACATTACAGCACAAGAGAAAGCACAAGCAGTAAATCTGGGGGTCCCAAGGTGTATGGTAGCCAAGCCCTGCACTGATTCAGTATTCAAGTTAAATTGCCATGTTGGCACTTTGCAATTAAAAAGTGGCTTTTGGGTTGTAGTTTGGGCACTCAGTCTCTAAAAGGTTCACCATGACTGGTCTAGATCAAAGGAAATAATAACCACTCTATTCTGCTTTGGTCAGACCTCACCTGAAATACCATGTCCAGTTCTGGGCACCACAATTCAAGCAGGAGCATATCCAGAGGAGGGTGGCCAAAATGGTGAAAGGTCTGTAAACCATTCCCTATGAGGAGTGACTTGGGAGCTGGATATAGCTTGGAGATAAGAAGGTTAAGAGGTGATATGATAGTGTAGCCAAGGATTTAATTAGAGGAATTTATTATTAGCTCAATATTGTGAGATGGGCCAGTTACAACAGCCCTGCGGGGTAACCTCCCAATATGTATACCAAGAAGACTGGGGAATTTCTAAGAAATGGTGCAGAGAGAGACTTCTTTTAAAAGAAATCTGTTCACAATTCACTAACACACATTCATACAATGCTCAGGGAAATCAGAGGTTAGCAGGGAATAGATTTACAGGCAGTTCTAAGGGTGATACATACCAAAGTGAGACTTCTTCCAGAATTCAAACGATATGAGATGGAAATGAGGCTCAGTCATGGAGAGAAGGACTGGGTCAGGAGCCAGATCAGAGTTCAGAGGAACAGTGCTTCCCCCTGAAATCCAGACTAGCCCGCTGCAGGGGGATTTCTGAGGGTTTTTAAGGGCAGAAAATAAGCTTTTGGCAAAGGGTGTGTAATTGCTTGGGTGCCACCTAGATGTCCCATTGTTTCTTTGTTTGTTTTTTAAATCCAGTCTGACAACAGACTGAGGAGGGGGTAAGCTGATGAAGATGGGCAAACATTGCACCTCCTGATTATTTGGATAGAATGATAGCAACTTCCCAGACTATCTGGAAGATATGATTTGGGTGAGCCTAACCTCACCTAAGTGTGATGTTTACATGTCCTTTTGCCTTGAGGATAATGGCTGACAATAGACCAGAGTCCATCTGGGGCCATGTGGCACATCATTTATACCAAAATTTCAGAAAAGGAGCACTTTTGGCAACAATAGCCATGTTTAAATAATTGAAGGGATGTTATATTAAGAAGGATGCAAGCTTGTTTTCTGCTTCTCCAGAGACTAGGGGCCTGTATGCATGGGTAGGATGCCATGGTCCAATCTAGCCTTCAGAGGGAAGGCAGCAGGAGCAGCATGTAAGAGGGTGCACTTCTGTTACTAGAATTGTGAAAGTCATAAAACTGAAGGTAATGCAATAAGGAAATACAGTTTCAGTTGAACTACAGTTCTTGCATATATATAATGGGATGTTTACAGATTTATAAATTGGACCAATACTATACAACACCAGGGAAGGAGAAAATAATGATCATTTATTGTACAAGAAATCAGCTTCCTCACACTCATTAAACCTGATCAGGAAAAATAACACAAGGGTGAGACTTTGTTTATTTTTGCTTGGTATGCACATGTTCTGAAGTGTTTGAGGAAATTAGTCTGCACACATATACATAATAGATCTTTCCTTTCCTTTTCTTTTCTTTTCCTTTCTTTCTTTCTTTCTTTCTTTCTTTTGGCATGGAAGTTATGTGTTCTGTGCAGAAACCATGCTTCCATCAACATAGACGGATTTTGTGCAAAATGTATGGGTTTTAGTGAGCTTCAAGGGGGTTACAACATTAAACATTAAACTGCCAGTGTAGTTTAAGCCCCAAGACCTGCATCTTTTTTGTGTGAGCAGTCAGCAAATGAGTGGGGGACAGGGTTTTTTTGAGAAGTCTCATTGACAAGGTCGCCATGAGTCAAAGTTGACTCAAGGACAGTTAACAACAAAGGTAAACAAAATGTTCGTTATAGACTTCCCCATCTCTTAGATGTCGCAAATGTGACAAGAAGCAAATACAGGTCCTCTGGGTGTACTGATATTCACAGTCTGGTTGGAATTTTTATGCTTTTAATTGTTGCTTTGGGCCATTGTTATCCACCTGATAGGGATCAAGTACTTCTGTTCAGATGTCAAAAAACATTCATTCTTCAACAATGCCACAGAGAATACACCAATTTGAGTTGAGTCCCTATCATTACCACAATGACTATAATTATTTCTGCTACTTGTAGTATCCCTTCTGGAGCACAGTTGACCACTAATATAAACAATAAAAAATGTTTTGAAGGATGATATAAATATATCTCCATAGATTTCACAATAAGGGCTAGTAGAAATTACAAAGTGATAATAATTCACCAGTGTGATTTCTGTTGCTTTATGGTCTGTATCACCATCCTGCAGCCTGTCAGCAAATGAAGTAAATACTGAAATCAGGCCTTAGATGCACATTAGGGAATCTATATTCAGGGAGGAGTACCATATTCAGGATGGTGATGTTGGTATTGCTATTCTTTCTGCTGCCTGGCATGGTGTGCCAGGCTCAGGCTCTTAAATGTGGGACTTGGAATTCCCAACCTATTCTTTCTAAGTATTATCAGTCAGGTGACTTCATCTACGGAGGCATTATTTTTCAGACATTCTTCCTGATAGGTCCACATAACTTCAACACACAACCTCCTGGGCCTCTACCAACAAAAAAGTTTGTATATGGATTTTTCACATATGATGTTGCTCTTTCCTCTAGTACCCTGTAGTTATTCATCTGATAAAGTTCAGATTTCCTGTATTATTTTCCATTATATTTTGAAAGTTCATTCTTCCCCTGTATGCTTCTGACAGGTAACTAGACATGGGCAGATCTGTTCCTTTTGGTATTTTTTAAATTTCTTATTTTCTTAATAATAAGTTGATTTCATCCTGTTTCTGAATTGGTTTGCTAATTCAGCCAAAGATCCAGTCTGCCTGAAAAGTCATGCAAGTTCTTATGTGAAACTTTCTCTGTGAATGCATTTTATTTTTGCAATAGTTTTTTTTTCTTCCTAACGTGGCTTTCTGCACATATTCTTTGAATATCTGCCATAATATGTCTGCTTCCTTTTAATATCTGGTTTGCATTTAAAAAAAAATGGCATCATTAAATTCTAAAGGATGCTAATTTCTATATCCACACCCATTTTGGTTTTCTTAGAGTTTTGAGAGGCTCAAATCGGGTATGTTTATGTTTCTCCCTCCAAATACTGACTTATTTGATAGATCATACCATATCTCTTAGTAACTCATCTTGGATTAATCATAGGATTAAACATTGTCTCATAAAATGTGGAAGATATTAGTATTAGTAATAATAAATAGTGATAGCATTGTATACTGATAATTTTGAAAAGTTTACAAGGAAATCGCAAATATTTTAGAAGTATGTTACCTGATAGTCACACAAAATTCATTTCTGCTTGTAGCAGACTGACTGAGAACTATCAGCATGTCCTGGTTATGGCTTTTGCTGTAAAAGAGATCAATCAAAATTCCCTTATTTTACCCAATATTACAATGGGATTCAATATTTATGACAGCTGTTTGAATGCATGGTGGACCAATCGTGCCACAATGGAGCTTATTTCTTCACAGGATAAAATTGTCCCTAACTACAAATGCAGCATCCAGGACAATCTGCTGGCAGTCATTGAGGATCTGACTTCTTACTTCTCAGATGAAATACAAAATGTTTTTGGTATCTATAAGATTCCACAGGTAGGATGTGTTTCCCTGTTAACTGCATTTCACATATGATTTTGTGGTTTTGAGACAGGAGTGAATGTGTTCTGTAAATAAGGAGGTATTAGCAATTCCATTAAAGATGAGTGGCTAGGTAAGTGTTGTGTGTGTTTGTGTGTATTCGTGTGTATTCTCCTCTTCACTATGATAAAATCTATTAACAGTTTATAACTAATAAAACAGTTTATAACTAATAAAAACAGTACCATAAACACTATGTCAAAACCAATACACCTAAAAAAATTGTCCAGAAGCAATAAAATAGTTTTACAGCTGTTGAAAACAAATATTTTAGCTGCTATAATGGAAAATGTTGAATCTCACATTTCTCTTATACATACTTTTTCTTGTGAAATGGCATTAAAGAGTACATCTGCACCTTAGAAAAAATGCAGTTTGACATCACTTTAAGTGTTGCAGTGCCATCCTGTGGAATCCTTGCATCTGTAGTTTTACAAGCACTTTATCCTTCTCTCGCAGAGTCCAAAACTATAAATCCCAGAATTCTGTATGATGGAGCCAGAACAATTAAAGAGGTGTAAAACTGGATTATTTGTACAATGTAGATGCACTCAAGGAAAGCCCCTGAAACTGAGTGTAACTTTTTATATGTGCAGTAAGGAAAGTGTTCTGTCTTGGAGAGAAACTCCAAAACAGGAAAATGTATAATCCTGGATAAGAACAGGAGAGCTAGTTCAAGGCTAGATTCTGTGAATCTTGTCTCAGCTTTAAGACATTTCTGTTAAATTACATGCATTACTCACACAATAGGACAAAATGGGTTGAAAGAGGTTAAAAATTAATAGCAGAACAAGCAAACTTGAACATGCTTTCTCATCACTACCTCTCATCACTGCATGCTAGTTCCATAAAAAGCTATCATCATATCCTATCTTTGGCATTTGGTGTATGTGTACATGTGTAACAAACAGGGAAATAATTCAGTTCCAAACTCATGTCACTCATCCTGGAGTCTGTGATATTGTAGTTTGTTCAATAGTCACACTAGTCAATTGATAGACCTAGTTGCTTCTACAGATATTATTGTAACAAGCAAAATCAGATCCAATGATGTTGAGAAAAATACATTAAAAAATACAACAGCATAAAAACACACTTTTTCTTTCTCATGTGTACCAAAGATCACATAGGCCAATCTGAAAGTATTCATGTCACGTTTCTATTTAGCTCATGTATGCCACTTCTTCAGTTGAAATAAAAGATAGCAATCCTCTATCCATTCATCAGATGGTTCCAAATGGAGCTTATCAGCACAGAGGGATTATCCAGTTACTACAGCATTTCAAATGGAGTTGGATTGGGTTCTTTGCTGCAAATGGGGAGATTATGGAGTGGTTCATAAAGAAAATGCTTCCACAGTTTTCTAAGAGTGGCATCTGTTTTGCTGTCATGGAATCATTCACCAGTATTTCTTATGATGCTGACAAGGGAGGCTTCATGAAAACCTCAGAAGAGTTTTATGAGAAAGTCATGAACAACAAAGCCAATGTTTTGGTCTTTTATGGAGAAACACGCACAATGGTACCATTGAGATGGTTGTTTCATTATGAATTCAGACAAACAATGCAAAAGCCAAAAGGCAAAGTTTGGATTCTGGCAGCAGGAATGGAGTTAAAAAATATTGCCAATAGGAAAAGCTGGGACACACAAGACTTCCATGGTGCTATATCCTTTGCAGTTCATTCCAATGAAATCCCAGGATTTCAACAATTCCTTCAAAACAGAACTCCTTTCAGTTCTAAGAAAGATGGTTTCATTAAAGAATTTTGGACCCAAGCATTTGGCTGTACTTTTCAGGATTCTGTTCAGGACAATGTGGGTGAAAATATCTGCACTGGAAAGGAGAAGCTGGAGACCCTTCCTGAGTATGTATTCCCAAAGAGTGTAACAGGTCAGAGTTACAGTATTTACAATGCTGTCTATGCTATGGCTTATGCTTTACATGCCATGCATTCATCCAGATCCAAAAGCAAAGCAACAATGAGAACAGAAAGAAGCCAGCGTCATGATCATCTGGTATGGCAGGTAATGACAATTTTATCTGCTGCCTGTTTAATGTCAACTGCAACAGTGCAAACAGAAGTCTAAGGTAAGACCAGATGCAGACCAAAGGTAAGTACATGACCGCCACCATAGAAAATATCAGTCATACAAAAACAGAGTATAAAATGGATGAAACCAAGAATTCCTACACAATGTACTGGTCTGAATTCATATTACTTGAGAGATTGTTTTCTAACTGACATTCTGTCTCAGTTTTTAGAGTAATTTCAAATTTCCCTCCTGCTAATGACATTTATTAGGAACACAGTCGTTCTTGCTACATGGAATACAGTTTTTGCAGTTTTTGATGCATTTTGAAAAATACATATTTTCCATTCTTCCCTTGAGAAAATAACTTGCCATATATTTTCATGAATAAAATAAATGATCTGTTCTATGTTTACTATATTTTTATTATACTGCATCACTTTGAAATCCTCAGATCTAAACAGACAATAAATATTTTAAAATAATCAATAAAATAATTTTTATTTTCTATATATCACAATATACTGCATCACTTTGAAATCCTCTGATCTAAACAGACAATAAATATTTTAAAATAAACATTAAAATAATTTTTATTTTCTATAGATCACAATGTTTTCCTCTGAACATTTTCATTTCTATTTGAAAGAGTTGACTAATACATATAAGAAAAAAAAATGAGATATAAAATAGATTAAACAAAAATAACAGCAACTTGTAAACCATGCCCAAATTTCAATCAGAAATAGAGTAGGATTCAAATTTTGGTGGCAGAATTTGAATCACAGAACAGGGATTTCATGCATCCTTTACAGTGCACATGCCTGCCTGCATATATGCATGCATTTACACACACACACACACACACACACACAATTATTCACGGTTGAGAATGTGGATAAGCATTGTCTTTCAAATATGTAAGCACTATGCTGTGGTATAACCTGTAATTGTGTTGCTTAATAGTTTGTTTGTTTTTTTATTCTGAGGTTCATTTGCCTTGTCAACATATACCTATGTTCGTTGGTCTTCAATAATGTAGATCACAATAATGTGGTATATTTTAAAATCCTTTGCAACATACTTTTAATTCAACTTATTAAAAAAAAATTGCTTTCTGATTATCTATCTAACTGTTGTGGTAATGAAAAAAGGTGGCACGATATTAGCCTACACAAATATAATAAATACATTTGTTCTTCATTCTTAAATGATTGTGTGAATATTTTGCCTATCGAAGAAGCATGTTCAGGTCATTGTCATTATCTTCATCTTCACTAGGGAAAAAACAAAAAACAAAATCTGTTTTCTCTTTCTTTTTTAAAATCTAGCTCCATTCCTTTCTGAAATCTGTCTCATTCAATAACAGTGCTGGGGAAAAAGTTTACTTTGATGACAATGGGGAGTTTATTGCAGGATTTGACATCATAAATTGGATCACATTTCCAAATGAATCTTTCATCGGAGTGAAAGTTGGAAAGATGGATCCCTGGGTTCCTTCGGATGAAGCGTTCAGCATTAATGGAGATAGCATAGTGTGGCATCATTGGTTTAATCAGGTAAAAATGAAAGCTTTTTGCATTTTGAATTATACTCATTTTGGCAGACTATTTTTTCACAATATAATGGGTGGATTGTGCTTGTATCATAACCTGCACTGACATGCATTAATGTGTTCTTTAATGTACCCAATCCCTCATCTTGTATGGTTATTGAAATGTCCTGCAAATATCCAGATTCTATACACAATGGGAATTTCTCTGTAATGAAATGAATTACTCCAAGTTTAATGAAACCATATGCTTGATAACATCTCCATTACCTGGAGTAAATCTCAAGAAAACAATCGGTTTCAACCTCTGTTCTATTGTGCCAAACCCATTGATTTTTCTGAGGACATATGGTCCAGCTAAAAAACTAAACAGAATTTTTGGCAATGCAGCAAGGGAAAATGAAGCTTCATTAATTTTTGGACTAAAGCAGGCAACAGAAGTTTTGTTTTTTCCCCAATTTTCACTGAAGCATACGAGAAACAACAGAGAGAGGTCTGCCACTATTTCAATTTGCTTTCCAATATCCCAAACAATTGTTCATCCTGAATGAACACCTAGACACATTGTTGTTTTCAATGACAGTATTTTTTTTAAATGGCTTTCCATACTGGCCTGTGAGGGCCACTATTTTTTACCTAATCTGACAATCATGCTGTATCACAATGTACTTCTTTTCATGGGGGTCATTCACTGGAATACGGGAAGATCACCGCGCTGCTGTTTGCTTGAAATGGTGACAGAAATACATTGTTACATAAGATAAAAAGATGAAAACAAAATCTGTCAGTATCCCCATAAATAAATCCTCATCTCTGAAAACAAATTTTACCCCCCACTCCAGAAAATTGCAACCTTTTGCTAAGGTCTCCCATCACAAAGTGTTACAACAGTTTTCTGACGAATACCTCAATCTGGTATTACAAGAAGTAGTGGTAAATTAAGAAACAGAAGAGCTCATAATGACCACCTAGATGGCCAGAATGAATGCTCATCAAAGTACAGGCACAGTTATTTCATAACTAAGATTATAATATAGATGTAAATCTCCATTCATACTCCACTGTGTGAATGAGACTAAAATATTTTTCTCCTAGTCTTCAAACAAAAAGATTTTTCACAGTTGTGAGAACAGTTCACAAGGTTTTGGAATGCAAGATCTGTCTTCCAGTCAACACACACACACACAAAATTACAATGCTGAAAATATATTGTTCAAACATAAGTCATCTTCATTCCTGCTGTAAATATTCCACAACTATATTCTCCTGTGTTTTTGCTCCCAACACCACTATTCACAAGGTAGCCTATTCTCTTCTGAAACGTAATGATCTAAAATAATCTTCAAATAAGACTTACACAGTCCTCTTTCACTGATGGCCAGGCACAGCCCATCTCTGTATGTAATCCAAACTGCCAACCTGGTTACAGGAAGAAGAAAGTGGAAGGAAAGCCCTCTTGTTGCTATGATTGCATTCCGTGTCCCAAAGGATGGATATCTGACAAAGAAGGTAAGGATTGGATAATGCACAGAAATAAAATATATTGTCTGTATACTAGAAACCATGTATACAGGATCAATGTACACAATTTAATCTATTTACTTTCTGGAGATTCTTTGATGACGATCCCCAGTGTTTTGGGATTTTGGTTTTTGGTTGCTGTAAATGTAAATTTTGTGTCTGTAAATAGTGAAGACAGATGACACAAAGTGGGAGAAAGTGAAAGAAAAGGGGAAGGGGAGACAGGGTTTTTGTTTGTTTGTTTGTTTGTTTTGTTTTTTTTGGTTTTGATCTGCAAAGTGAGCCGATAGTGCAATATGAAAGCAGGGACAGACCATGATGGAAGTGATAAGACAGGGTCAGGCATTTCTACTTATCCAGACCATAAACTCTGAATGGATAGAAGATATTGCTTGAGATGGTATTAACATCTTTCCTAGAATACCATTTCATTGACATGAATTGACATGTTCATCATGTGAATTCTCTGGATTAGTGATGTTCTGAACATGTTTTACATCTTAATTTCTCCTCCAGGTAGGCACATACACATTAAAAGACATTGTTTTCAAAGTGGAACCATTGTGTCAGAAACTTTCTTTGTTCCCTCTTTCAAACCGAAAGTGTGAGAGGGGATGTGTGCGTTTGTAATCAATTGTTATATTCAGGAGGATACTTATGCAAGGAGCTTTGTAAATTTCATTCTCACTGGTGAAAACAAATAATTCTAGCATTTTCCTCAGTGGTTTGAGAAAGACATTGAAAATGGCAAAAATAAATAAATAAAATAAAAATAAAAAATAAAAAAAATGAAGACTATTTGCAGTTTAGGGCTTGCTCTGTAATTACGTGCAGAAAATAGCATTTTAGGGGCAGATGTGTTATTTTCTCTGCAGGAATTTCTCTTTTATAAAGAAATATTTTTCTGTCCAGTAAATGCCATTTTCTGTGGGAGGAGCCTGAATTTTTCGTTCAGAGTAAATCTCAAAATGCAAAGATTCTTGGTTTATTATGATTCTGTGTCAAGAAAGACATCTTTCAACATTTTTTAAAAAATATTTTTTCTGTCTCTACACTTACATAGCCATTGAGAAAGTACATCTGAGAAAAAATCCATTATGATAGTGTTTTGCATCAACATGATTCCAGTCATACTGTGACACTTTTTGGCAATTACAACATCATTTTTCTGTTTACAGATTTAAGTGACTGTTTCAGATGCCCAGATGATCAGTATGCAAATATGGGCCAGAATTTATGTATTCCCAAGACTATAACATTCTTATCGTATGAGGAACCTCTAGGCATCAGTTTTGCCATTTGTTCTCTTTCATTTTCTTTGATTGTGGCTATGATTTTAAGACTGTTTATGAAGCATCATGATACTCCCATAGTGAAAGCCAACAACCGGGATCTCACCTACACTCTCCTCATCTTGCTCCTCCTCTGTTTTCTTTGCGCGTTGCTCTTCATTGGCCAGCCTGAGAAAATAACATGTCTTTTTCGTCAAACTGCCTTCAGCATGATCTTCACAATGGCTGTTTCTACTGTATTGGCAAAGACTATCACAGTGGTTCTTGCTTTCATGGCCACACAACCAGGATCCAGGATCAGGAAATGGATGGGGAGAAAACTGACCAGCTCCATTGTTTTTTCTTGCTCCATGATTCAAGCAGGCATTTGTCTTTTGTGGTTAGCAACCTCTCCCCCATTCCCAGAGAACGACACGCATTCGTTGACAGAAGAAATGGTTTTGCAATGCAATGAGTCATCATCTGTAATGTTTTTCTGTGTTCTGGGGTATATGGGCTTTCTGGCCATTGCCAGCTTCACTGTGGCTTTTTTAGCTCGAAAGCTTCCAGACACTTTCAATGAAGCCAAATGTATCACTTTCAGCATGTTGTTGTTTTGCAGTGTTTGGGTGACCTTTGTGCCAAGCTACTTGAGCAGTAAAGGAAAGTCGATGGCAGCTGTGGAAATCTTCTCTATCTTAGCCTCCAGTGCTGGATTGTTGGGTTTCCTCTTTTTCCCCAAATGTTACATTATTTTGTTGAGGCCTGAAGTGAACAAGAAGGAGTTCTTCTTAAAGAAAAAGCACTGAACACATTTTTATTGCAGTAGTTGCTTTCTACTAGCCATTAGTACTTTTCCAAACAAAGAAAGGACGTACTTTGGAACTGAGATGGGCAGCTTTGCTGAATATGATATGTCGTTACAACAATTATATCAATATCCTATTGACCTTTGTTTTATTTCCTTTGGCTTCAAAAAATTATAGGGATTATAATTCTTGGGGATATTTTATTTCTTAAATGTATTAATGCTGTATTTCCCCATCCCATTTTTACAAAAATTCATGTGAAATAGGAAATTGTATAAATTGAACCAGTGAGGTTGATCCATACACCGTAGGGAGGTTAGACATTCTCATCAAAGATTTGTACACCAATTTCCAAGTGTTATGCTAGTTCCTGTCTCTCACTCCTGCAGATTACCTAAAGCAGAAATTTACTCATTTTCACTCTAATTCTCACCTGAGATGCCCCCTCCCTAGGCAATTACTTCATACAATTCAGATCATTGGCCATGAGACCCCCCTGTTCTTTGCCCAGGTGGGATCCTTCAATAAAAACCCCAAACTCCCAGTGGTCCTCTGACTAGTTGGTTCATAGGCAGACACTTTGTCACTCAAAACTCTATTAGATCTGGCTCATCACTACCTCTAGCACTCAGGAATGGCCAAGTCCCACATCTCTGCTACCAAGCCACATTTACAGGACTGGTAATTATCACTGTTAGTGGAGTCTAACTTTTATTTCAATCTAACACCTTTATTTCTTAGCTTTTGTGTGAATGTGTGTGCATGTGCATTGTGTGTGTGCTTCCCCCCTCTTAATAAAATATAATTCAAGGAAGAATTCTGCCTCTGCATTTCTTTGCCTCCCCACCTACGTAAATGTGAGGATAGGTCCTGAGGCTGCTTGCAACCCAGCCCTATACTGAGCTAATATTAAAATTCCCCAGACTCCTTGGTTACACTGTCTCCAGATTGATTCCAACCTATGGTGACCCAATGAATGGGAGAAGTCCAAGTCAATCTATCCTCAACCACCCTGCATAGCTCTGGCAGCTCTTGCATGGTCATGGCTTTTTTTATATCCATCAGTATATGATATAGAAAAAACATAGTTCAGAAACAATCCTTTTAAAATAGTTCTATGATTCTGTATTTTGGGGAAAGAAACATTTTGCCCTCCAAATGTTTTTTACCTACAGACCTCAACATTTTTTGCCATTAATATGCTGATTATGGCATATGGCAGCTTGGATATGCAATCCAGGGCTGCATCATTCTTGGCTTATATGGTAGCTTCATCCTCAAATGGTTTTGTTATGTAAAGAAAGGGGAAATGTGGTTCCCAGGACCATTTTTGTGGGTACCCAGAACTCCGAGTGTTGGGTGGACTCACTTTCCCCCCTAAAGAAAGCACTAAAAACATGTTCATCCCCCTAGACTCTCCCAGGCCCGGGGGGGGGGGAAGCAGAAGTTGTGTTATGGTTGGTTGACTTCCTGGATAAATTAAGTCTATCAAGGGCCAGAGAGGATGGTGCTAAAAGACTCCCAAACCCCAAGCAGAGTTGGAAACTGTTTTGAGTGGAAATATGAAAACATATTGGAAGGACACTCTCTGAAGAAGATTAAAGCAACTCTCCCAGCACTGGCAGATGCTCCTCTGATGGCAAACTTTTTTCTGCTGGAGAAATAATGTCAATGCAATTCCTTTCTGAGACCACTTTTCAGACATGCCAACAGAAAGAACTAATTTTCATGACTTCATTCTTCTCTCAACAATTTTTTGTTGCTTTTTATAGATACACAGGTGTCCCTCAACATTCGCAGCTTTGACACTTGCAGTTTTGATCATTCAGATGATCAAGGCCTCCCCATGCACATACATTCCTCCTCCTCTTCCTCCTTCACAGGCTTTTCCCCTTCAGAGGAAAAAACAAAAAAAACAAAAAAACACCATGAGGGAGGGAGCAGCCCGGAAGGGTGCACTCACCAACCCTGCTCCTTAGCAGGACTGAAAGCTGCCTTTCCCCAGGAAAGGGGGGGGCAATCCTCCACCTCTTTCCAGGATGGAGAGCTGCCTGGGGAAAGGCAGCTATCTGCCTGAGAAAAGAGCAGGGAGCCAGTTAAAGGGAAGGGAGGGTGGGGATTCTTGGAGGAGGGAAGTTATTTGCTGTTTTTCCACATTTGCAGAAGTCTTGCATGAATATATACATGCATAAATAAAAATTTGTAGACTAGATTACCTACTCCACAAATTGCTTAAAACTAGAAACTCTTACATTTTTTCACACACACACACACACACTTCACTTCATGAATGACATCATTTGAGTTGTCAAATTGGTAACCCAGCAATGGCTTTTCATTTTTGGGAAGAGAAAAAGTCACTTGGTGATGATGACACTGGCAAAATCAATATACCATAATAACATGAAGGTTATTACTTTATGATACCCTCTCGTATACTTCTCATATACACTAGGTTGGAGTATGGGAGTGAGGCACCTGTGACTTCATGAAGGCATTGGATACATTTTCTCCTGTTTCAGTAGCATACCTGTAGTTTGCCTAGAGGTTCTGATCACCTGGGAAAACAAATGGGGTGCCTTCACATTTCATTTTATTGGTAACCTATGTCTTTTTGTAACTACTATCACATTGCCAAGTTCAGGGGTGTTGGGGTGACAGCAGCAAAAATGTGGGGTAAGCTATTTAAAAAAGGCCTGTGGGGAGCTCATGGCTTGTTCCTCAGATTATTAATGCTACTGGGAGCACTAATCAGCTGGGAAACAAGAGGCAGGTTGCTCTTGCACTTTTTTGTGAAGGCACTTTTAAAAATTAAATTGTAAAAATTAAACATTTTCACTACAACCCTTCTCTAGAGATTATGTGAACTTGAACATAATTTATAGCTTCTTTGTCTGGAACCTTAACAGGATAGGGGGAAGGCAGCTGAAGAAAGTGCTCCTTGCAGACAATTCCACTCTTCAACCCAGACTCTTGGGTATTTTGAATGTGACAAGGAGCAACCACATGTCCTCTGGGTTGCATTGATGAGTGAGATCATGTTGTTAATCTGGCTGATCCTAGGGATGGAAAATGAATTTCCTTTCTTTAATTTCTGCTTTCGTCCATTGTTATTCAATAGATAAGGAGATAATGCTTCCATTCAGATATGGAAAAACATATGTTCTTTAGTAATGCCACAGGGAATAAACCACTTTGAACCAAGTCTCTGTCATTGCTAGAAGGATTGTAATTAATTCTCTATTTGCAGTATCCCCTCTGGGGTGTAGGTGTCCACTAATAAAAAGAATAACAAATGTTTTAAAGGATGATATAAATATATCCATAACAGATTTCACAATCAGGGCTAGTAAGGAGTCCTAATGGCAAATGCTTCATCTGTGTTATTTCTGCTACTTTATGTTTTCTATCACCATCCTTGAGACTACTAAAAAGAAGAAAAAAGCAACTATTGATATCAGATGGAAATTAGGGAATCTATATTCAGGGAGCACTTTCACATTTAAAATGGTGATGCTGATACTGTTCTTCTTTCTTCTGCCTGGCATGGTGTGCCAGACTCAGGCACTTAAATCTGATGTGTGGAATTCCCAGCCTATTCTTTCTAAATATTATCAGTGGGGTGACTTCATCTATGGAGGCATTATTTTTCAGTCAGTCTTCCTAACAGCTGTTCTGAATTTCAGTACACAACCTCTTGGTCGACTACCAAAAAAAATGTATATACCTTTTCCTCATATAATATTCCTCTTTCCTCTAATACTTTGCAAGCAATCATTTGGGAAAGTTTGATGTGGTCTTTCTCAGTAAAGTATATATATATATATATATATATATATATGAAAACTTATCCATTATGAATCAGTCAGGGATTGAGGCAAGGGCAGATCTGTTTCTTTTGGTTTCCTTCAGTTTATTATTTTCCTGGTCATAAATTGCTTTCATCCTGTTTCTGAACAGGTTTGCAAATTCAGCCAAAGATCAAGCCTACATGAAATACCATCCGTGTTTCTAGGTGAAATTTTCCTTTGTGAATACACTTTTTTGCAGTATTTTTTTCTTAATGTGGTTTTCTGTATAGTTTCACTGAATATATAAAATGTGTTTGCATCCTTTTCAACATTTTAAAGCATTTTTTGAGTTTTAAATCACATCATAATATTTTAAGAGTACTAATTTCTGCATCCACTTGCATTCTGATTTGGTTATTGGTTTGAGAATTGCCTACTGAGTATATTTTTTAAAAATGAAATTATTTGTCCTTCATCCCTGAAGAAAACGACAATGTAATTACTCACAGCAGAACACAGTAGTAAAAGTTAGGGTGGAACCTGCAAACAGAAATCTTGTTTTTTGAATATGCAGAGAAAGCTGAAAATTTCTTCCTCCAACAAATCACTGTACACAAATCAATGAAGTGAAGTGAACTTAAAAAATAAACTCACTTTTCTGATGGGAAAAAATACAAACAAACAAAACTTTAAAGGTGTCAATGCTACTCCACCATCAATTAAGCATTGCTTTTTAAGATATTGCAAGCAAAACGTCAGATAACAATAATTGTAAAGTATCAGGAAGAGACTTCAAATTAGTTTAAAAGTATTATATTTCCTAGTCACATAAAATTCATTTATGTTTGTAGGATAATAACCGAGAACTATCAGAAAATCTTGGCATTAGATTTTGCTGCAAAAGAGATCAACCAAAATCCACACATGTTACCTAATGTTACATTGGGATTCAATATTTATGATGATGGTTTGAATGCAATGGAGACCAATCAGGCTACAATGAAACTTATTTCTTCAAGGAATAAATTTGTCCCCAATTACAAATGTAGCATCCAGGACACTCTGCTGGCAGTGATTGAAAATCTGAGCTACTTTTCATATGAGGTACAAAATACCTTTGGTATCTACAAGATCCCACAGGTAAGATGTGTTTCCAAACTAGTAAACTGTAGAAAAGTTTTTTTTAAAATATATATATATATATATATATATATAATTGATATATACAAGATTATGAATATATATGAAACAACAGTAAAAGCAGCACCATAAACACTATGGCAAAAAACAGCAGAAATAAAAACACATAGAAGTTTTTCAACATTATAGAAAGAATCATACATTCTTATGATGTTGAAAAGTTGTCAAAGAGGGTAAAAATTATGTAGGATATTCACTACTCTAACCACTATAAAGGAATATGCTCAGTTTATGTTTCTTCCATGTACAACTCCTCTGCTGAAAGAACGAAATCAAAGAGAATCCCAGAAAATGATACAGATCTCAATATGCATAGTAGAAGAAGTGATATATTCTAGACAGTATGTATAACTCATGTATAATCTTGCGTTAATGTAGAAGTAACCTTTATGACTGGATTTCACTCTAATCTGTTCTCTGGTTTAAGACATTTCTGCTAAATTATATAAGCCTTTTTCATGTATTATATGGGCTCCGTCCACACTGCAGAAATAATTGAGTTTGTCACCATTTTAACTGCCATGGCTGAATCCTATGGAATTCCAGGATTTGTAGTTTGTTGTGCTACCAGAACTCTCTGAACAAAACAAAACAAAACGAAATGAAATGAAATGAAAATCAGTTCCTAGAATTCCATAGCACAAAAGAGGTGTCAAGATGGATTATATTTTCAGTGTGATTGCAGCCTTAGAAAAAAGGGAATCATTGTTGAAAGAGCCTAATAAATCTAAACAGGAGAGGCCCATATGACCCTTCTCTCTCATCACTGTATATTAATTCCCAGGATATCTATTAGTACACCTTGGCTTTGCCATTTGATCTAAAACGGAGCAATCAAAATCCCCATTTTATGCAATATTACCCAAAGGGAAATATGATATTCAAGCTGCAATATTTCCTGACGAGGAGAATTGTTCTATTCCAAGCCAATGCCACCTTTCCTTGAGCCTGTGCTATTGCAGCATTTTCAAGAGTCATACTATTTATTTGTCAGGTCTAGTTGCTTACTATAGGCATTATGGGATCAGAAAGTTGGGGAGAACACAAATTTTATACTCAGAAACATAGCTGTGTTGCACGTCAATGACAGGATCAGCACTACAATATGAAAGGCTCTAGGATAAGGATGGGAGAGCGATCCCATCCCTATCCTGTCTGAGTAAAAAAATCTCCCAAATCTATAAAAGTGCACAATATAACTTATTTCATACAGTTAATCTCAAAGGTGCTGCAAGATCCCTTTGCTTACAAATGTTAAAATACAACAACATAAAAATGTACCCTTTCTATTTCATACATGGACAAGATCACATAGGTCAGACTGAAAACCTTGCTGTCTTTTCTCCCTGCCTATCTATTTAGCTCATATATGGCTGTTCTTCAGCTGAAACTAAAGGTACCAATCCTCTATCCATACATCAAATGGTTCCAAATGCATCCCATCAATACAGAGGGATTATCCAGTTACTACTGCATTTCAAGTGGAGATGGATAGGATTCTTTGCTGCAAATGAGGATATTTTAGAGTCGTTCATCAAGAAAATGCTTGCAGAATTTTCTTTAAGTGGCATCTGTTTTTCCGTCATTGAATTATTCACCAGCATTTCTTATGATACCAACAGGGGAGATTTAATGAAATCTGCAGCAGAATTTTTTGGGAAAGTCACTAACAATAAAGCCAATGTTTCAGTCATTTATG
Source organism: Urosaurus nigricauda (assembly GCA_034509955.1). Lineage (NCBI taxonomy): Eukaryota > Metazoa > Chordata > Lepidosauria > Squamata > Phrynosomatidae > Urosaurus > Urosaurus nigricauda. The sequence continues at coordinate 19,898,739 of JAOEGL010000006.1, read as the reverse complement.
GAGAAATACATACAATGGTAACAATGAGATGGTGGCTAGATCATGAAAGCAGAAAAAAAGTGCAAAAGTCAAAAGGAAAGGTCTGGATTCTGGCAGCTGGGATGGAACTTAAAAATATGGCCAATGGGAGAACCTGGGATACACAAGAATTGCATGGTGCTTTATCCTTTGTGCCTCACTCCAATGAACTTCCAGGATTCCAGCAATTTCTTCAGAAGATAACTCCTTCCAGTTCTAATGGAGATGGTTTCATTGAAGAGTTTTGGACTCAGGCATTTGGCTGTACTTTTCAGGATTCTCTTCAGGGCAATGTGGGTGGAGATCGCTGCACAGGAGAAGAGAAATTGGAGAGCCTCCCTGAACATGTCTTTCCAATGACCATAACAAGTCAGAGCTATAGCATTTACAATGCTGTCTATGCTGTGGCTCACGCTTTACATGCCATGTATTCCTCCAGATTCAAAACTAAAACAATGGCACAGATGGACAAGAAGGAATTTCAGAATCAAGTGTGGCAAGTAATGGCAAATTAATCTAGGGGCAATTAGAATGTGCACATGAATGTAACATAAGTGTTTCTGTATCAGTATTATAATGTATGGGCCTGGTGAATCCTGTTTGAGGGGTGTGGTTACTGGCATGGCACCTATGTCTATGCTATTGCCAGTAATATATGCAACTACTCTGAGACAAGACCACTTTTTTTGAATGTTGGTGGTGGGGAAGGTTGTATATTGTGTCAGAAGAAGCAAGCAGAAAATATTCTAAAAGTATCTACCCAAGGGAGTTTACTGATAAGCATTTCAAGACATATCTCCAGGCAGTGGAAGTTGATGGCTTTGATGTAAGTGGCCTGTGAACTGTTTCAGGTTTCACTCTGAAGAAACTAACCGAGGTGATGAGATGATTTGGGTGATAGGCTTCAGGACCTTGGATGGTTCCTTTAACATTCAGACTGAATTCCATCAGATCCACCAGGATCCTGGAAAGAGAAGTTACATGTTGCAGTAGAACACAATCGAAGCCCCCTCCCCCCCAAAAAAAGGGGGGGGGGAGATGCTAAGACTAGGGTTGCCACCACAGAAAATGTCATTCTTATGAAAATATGTAACAAAATGAACAAAACACAGACTTAATATGCAATGTGTATCTCTTGATGGCAACATTAAAAGGCATATACACTTTGTTATAATGCAGTGAAAAAGAATTGTCTGAATTCATAGCTTTGAGAGCAGAGTTTACTTGAGAGACTGTCTTGTCATAGACATATCTGTCCAGTCCTTGATGTAAGCCGGTGGATTGTCCTGATAGTAACATCTTTCAGGAGTAAAGCATTTAGTATGGTCGGAGTCACTAGAAGAGATATTAAATAATTTCAGCATTGAATAAACACCAGCATAGTTACATTACACAAACCCTGTGTGGATCAGTGGTCAGTGCAAATGACTGACAACACACAGTACACTTTGAGTACAGTACTAAAAGGCAATGCATAATGACAACGCACATTCACATGCTGTTCTGCTTAGCTGAATGTGGTACTGCATGTACAACAGTCCCACATGCATAATTTCACTCATGCTATTGCCCATTCCAGATTATATGTCAAAAACAGGATGCTTGTCATGATATGAAATAACATTCCCTGAAAAATTCAGCATATTGCAGCAATTAGCAATTGTTGATGCATGTTAAAACAAAACTTTTTTTTTACAAGTGCTCTCTATATAGTCCAAACTACTGCCTACATTCATTAACAATGCAAATGATATGTTTTGTCTTTATTGAATTTTCTATTGCTCAACACTTTGAAATCTCTGGATCTAAGCAGTCTCTACATATTTATAAATATTTTTAATAGATTTGTGTAACAGAATAGAGGTTTCATGTTTCAGACTCCACAATGCCTTTCCCTGAGTCTCTCTCTCTGAGGTTCGAAGAACATTTCCAATGTTCTAGAAAAGATTTAAATAACTATAAAATGTATTAAACGATGATGATGATTGAACATTCAATGCCAAACTGACTGCTGACCAGAAACAGACTATGAATCACAATTTAGCAGCAGAGATTGAATTGCAGTAGTGGGATTTTATGCACTGTCTTTTACAATGCAGCTATTTACATCCCATACACACACCTGTGCCCATGAATGCACACACACACACACACACACACACACACACACACTTCTTCAGAATTGCAGATGTGGATCACCACAACCCTCTAAAGTTAAACCCATCCCACTGTGACAGTGGGACACTGTTCTATAATACATTTTTAGTTCGCTTGCAGTCACACATTTAAATATTTTCAAGGGATGTGGATGATAATTACATAGTTTCATACTTTAAAATCCTCAAAAACATCATTCCTGTTTAGTTGATTAAAGAAGTTTTGCTTTCTGATAATCTGTTTATACCTGTCATGTGACTGGAAAAGGGTGGCATGATACAACCATGTGCAAATATATGTAAAATGTTTGTCTTCCACTTTCAAATGAGTGAGTGAATATTCCTTCTATCAAATACACTTCTTCAAGACAATGCCATTTAATAAGCAAAACATAATCTGTTTTGGTTTAAAAATCTAGCTCCATTCCTTTCTGAAATCTGTTTCATTCAACAACAGTGCTGGGGAAAGAGTTCACTTTGATGACAATGGCAAGCTTGTTGCAGGATTCGACATTATAAATTGGGTCACATTTCCAAATAACTCTTTCATTGGAGTGAAAGTTGGAAAGATGGATCCTCCATTTCCTCCAGAAGAAGAATTCAACATTGATGAGGATGCCATTGTGTGGGACAGCTGGTTCAATCAGGTACATATACAAGCCTTTGGAGAAGTTTTTCATTTTTGAATGAGTACATGTGTATTACCGGTAGCAAAATTCCTTGTTCTCAATATATGCATATTACTTTTTTTTATCTGAACTGGCAAGCAAAAATGGGACCACCTGACTCACCGTGGCCAGGCTGGTTGCTGGGCCAGGCTGGGGGGGGGAGGGACGTCCTCAGAGGCTATCCCCAGTGAGTGGCAGTATGGACACTGGGCCACACATGGTGATTGGGCAGGCTGGAGACATGGCCAGCATGAGCTGGACTACAGCTCCCAGGCTCCCCTGGGAGCAGAAGCACCTGTATTCTGTGGTGGTGGCAGCACTTCTGGTCGGGGGGGGGGAGTGGACTCTAATTCCCAGGAGGCACTGGGAGTGGAGGTGCCACCATATTGGGCAGGAACAGGGTGGAGAACCCCCGGATTGGCTGGGAGGCCCGGGAGGGTGGGATCTCTTCAGCCTTCTGCCCACTGATTGGTCGGTATGCCTTCAAATGGCCACTGTTGGAGCTTGGTGCTCAGCACCATTTTTGAGTGGCTCCCCACCCTCCCTCCCTCTGTTCAGGGTTGATGATGTGCTGTCACAACTTTCCAAGGGTGTTAGCATAGGCCTCGGATCTTATGGGTGTGATTTCATGTGTTGCGGAGCACTGGATTGGGAGTCCAACAAGGCCCCAGGGATGTTGAGAGAGTAGCAGTGTTGCCAATGCTGGGGCGACATTGAGTCAGTTTCCCCCAGTGACAAAGGTAGAGATGCACATATGCACTCAACCGAAGTTACGAACGCACTATAAATTGGTTATCCTTCTGTCATCTTGAAGCCTGGCTGTGACCAGGCAATTAGGTTTCATCGACCAACACAGGTTGGTGGATGACAGATCCAGACCTTATGCATTTTGAGACAACCCTATCACTTACTGTATTCAATAAATTTGCTGCCTTTTTCTGCCAATTAGGTGTTGTGGTCATTCTTGCATTTTCCCCCTTCCACAGCAAAAGTTTTCCTCAATGTATTCAATGTCAAAATCCTCTTCAGTGGAACCTCTTGTACAAGTATCCAGATGACTATCTGTTTTCCAGATTCTATATACTCAAGGAATTCTTCTGTAGTGAGATGAGTTCGTAGAAGCCTATTGAAACCATAGCTTTGATGATTTTCATAAGATTTTCATACCTGGCTGCATCGCTGCAAAAACATCTTCCAAAAGCCTCTGAAGGGCCTGTGTTTGAAAGCCAGGCATGCTTCCTGAATCACCATAGAAACATGGCTCCCTCTAGCATCCCTGAAACTTCTCAAGGGGAGCAGATTTCCTCAGAATGCAAACTTTGCATTCAGAGGAAATCTGCTCCTCAGAAACAATTCAGGGACACAAAGGAGGGAGGAACATTTCCATGGTGACTCAGAAAGTGTGCCTGGCTTTCAGACACAGGCACTTCTTTCCTCTTTTAGAGACGTTGTGGAGGATGTTTTAGCAGCGATGCAGCCAGGTTTGAAAATCTTCTTTGATAACAATTGCATTATTCATTGGATTAAATCAGAAGACAACAATCTCTGTTTCATCCTCTGTTGGGCAAGCAAAACATTGTTAGTTTTGGATCCCTGAAATTTTGTTTCAGCCTCTACTAGAGAGGAATAAGATTCAATTTGCCTATAATTTTTCTGACATCATAGGGTCCAGTTCAATTCTAGAGAGCTTTGGGGGCAAGGGTGTACAATGAAATGGTGATTCATTAAGGCTGGAATTTATTTAAGCAGTTATGAAGGTATAATGGAGAGTTACACATTTGTGACTGATTTATATTCATGATCCCTACATATTCCCTATTTAGGAGGTATGTAGCTACTGTGGAAGTCTTCTAATCCACACTTGCCAGGTAATTTCCACTGCAATCAACAGAGGACTGTTGCCCCTGTTGATCAGGAAGCAACTGGCTGAACCTTGCACCCTCTGTCTCAAAAGCAACCTCCAGTGTGAGAGGGGACTGCAACAGGGATCCTGCTTCTGCTTTTCACAAGAGAGATTGCTCCCTTGTGGAGATTGTAAGTGGTGAAACAGGGGAACAGAACTCCATCAATCACAGTGGCTGCTGCCTGGTAAGTGACGGATTTTGGAAAGGAATGAGCCAGGAGACTCTACTTCGCTATGTAACAACGGTTGCATAGCTATGTAACTGATAGAGAATTCCAGCCAAATTTCTGGTGTAGTTCAGATCATAACTAGATTTAAAATTTGTTAATGAAGGCATCTGAGGTTTTTCCAGATTCCTCCTTGAAAAAGAGAGAAGCTTTGCCACCATTTCAAATAAATTTTCACTAGCTCAGTGGACCGGTATGAATGAACCCTCCCAATCACACTGTTGGAAGAAAATAATAAGGATGCTCTCACTGGCCAATGAGGGTAGCCATACATGTGCACAACTGCAACATCCTTTTAAAAGCTATTGTTGAAGCAAATATTATCAATGAACCTGTTGGACATACCAGAGCTATCTTTTCCTGTCCACCTGTACTCATTATGTACTTTCTTCTCTTCTGAACCTTAAAGAATCCAAGACACATTTAATTAAGACTAACATTATCCTCTTTAATTGCTGGGCAGGTACAGCCCCTCTCTCTGTGTAATCCCAGTTGCCAACCTGGTTACAAAAAGGAAAAGAAAGAAGGAGAGCCCTTCTGTTGCTATAATTGCATTCCATGTCTAGAAGGGTGGATATCTGACACGGAAGGTAAGGTTTATAAAACAGAAAGAAATCAAATATAGTGAATATAAACCAGAAACCAAAAATGCACATGGGTTTATCTATATGTGGTGGCATCACTAGGGGGATGTGGGGTGTGTAGCCCACACCAGGTGACACCCTAAAGGAGGGTGACACCACTGTTCCTCAAACATCTACCTTTTGGCATAGTCCAGATGGTCATGGCATTCACCTGTGTCCCTTTAAAATGCTTTAAGAGATGGTGAGAGAATTTTTTAAAATTTTAAATTTTAAATTTTTTTTAAAATTTTTTTTAAATTAAAATTGTTTGTAAATAGGGCCGGGCTGGCCTGGTTGCTAAAGGAGGGGAATGTCCATGCTAAAGGAGGGGGAGGCAGGGGAAGGTGTGCATGGAGAATGTATGACTGTACTAAGGATCACACTTATGCAATCCATTGCCAATGATGTGGGCAATTTTTGTTAAATCTTAGTTTAGGTTCCCAACAGGATTCAAGCCAAAACACAGCACATGTTCACAATAAACACACCTCTTTCCTTTTCACAGATTTGGATGACTGTTTCAAATGCCCAGATGATCAATATGCAAATATGAACCAAAATTCATGTATTCAGAAGACTATAACATTCTTATCTTACGAAGAACCTCTGGGCATCAGTTGTGTCATTTGTTCTCTTTCATTTTCTTTGATTGTGGCTATGATGTTAAGATTGTTTATGAAGCATCATGATACTCCCATAGTGAAAGCCAACAACCGGGACCTCACCTACACTCTTCTTATCTTGCTCTTCCTCTGTTTCCTTTGTGCATTGCTTTTTGTTGGTCAGCCTAAGAAGATAACATGTCTTTTTCGTCAAATTGCCTTCAGCATGATCTTCACAATGGCTGTTTCTACTGTATTGGCAAAGACTATCACAGTGGTTCTAGCTTTCATGGCCACACAACCAGGATCCAGGATCAGGAAATGGATGGGGAGAAAACTGACCAGCTCCATTGTTTTTTCTTGCTCCTTGATCCAAGCAGGCATTTGTCTTTTGTGGCTGGCAACCTCTCCCCCATTCCCAGAGACTGACATGCATTCATTGACAGAAGAAATTGTTTTGCAATGCAATGAGTCATCATCTGTAATGTTTTTCTGTGTCCTGGGCTACATGGGCTTTCTGGCCATTGCAAGCCTCACTGTGGCTTTTTTAGCTCGAAATCTTCCAGATAGTTTTAATGAAACAAAATGTATCACTTTCAGCATGTTGTTGTTTTGCAGTGTTTGGCTGTCCTTTTTTCCAAGCTACTTGAGCAGTAAAGGAAAGTCGATGGCAGCTGTGGAAGTCTTCTCCATCTTAGCCTCCAGTGCTGGAATGCTGTGTTGCCTGTTTTTCCCCAAATGTTACATTATTTTGTTGAAACCTGAACTGAACAAGAAGGAGAATTTTTTAAAGAGGAAACATTGATGAAGTTTTTATTACATTAGGAACCTTTTAAAAATCTATTGAGATTATTTTATTTTATTAAGTGATTGGGTTTTATTTTTTAAAAAAAGTAAGTAGATTTCATAGCTATGAAAGCTCACTAGGACTGCGTCTGCACTGCATAAATAATGCAGTCTGACACCACTTTACCTACCAATGATTCAATGCTATGGAGTTCTGGAATTTGTAGTTCTGTAAGACTTTTTGCCTTCTCTGTCAGAGAGCTCTGGAGTCACAACAAACTATAAATCCCAGTGTTCCATAGCATTAAGCCATGGAAGTTAAAGTGGCATCAACCTGGATTATTTCTACAATATGGATGCAGCCTATGACATTTTTCTCTTTAGTGTTCAGAAATGTCCTCAGAACATTTTATGAGGTAGGCTAAATGGATTGATTTAAGTGAATTTGGTGTAAATGAACCTTTAAAGTGGAACTCTTGGTTATTAGTGCAGTTTTCTAACCCTGACAATGCAATGACTCCCACTAGCTTGGAAAAACAATCATCATCATCATCATCATCATCATCATCATCATCATGCTAATGTTCATTTTGGAACTCATAATTTGAAAGGTTTCCATGTCTTTGGTGCTTGAGTGTTTGTTTTGAATAACACTCCCAGATCAATTAAAATTGAGAAGAAATATGTCATTTCACTTTTCCCACATTTGTTTTTATTTTTTTATGGAAAAAATTGTGAAAAAAAAATCTTTATGAAAACATGGTGAGAGTTTACTTACACTAAGGAAATGCCATCAGGAAGAATGGCACACAAGTGAGAGTTTGCAGTTTTTTTCTGAGATTTTTCTGCACAGGAATGCATGCATTTTTCTAATCCAGAAACAGAGTTTTGGAGCAAAACAGACAAGTTCCTTTGTGCAGAAAACACTTTTTTGGCACATTTTTTCTATACAGAAAAAAAATCCCCAGAACATTGAACAGAAATATTTATCCTGCAGTGAATAAAACAGGACACTATTCATCTTGAACAGGCCAATGCAAACAACCCTTCATCATTATTGGATTGTGCTTCTGCCATTAACAGCTCATTCTCAGCAAGGTTTTACATTTACATCCTGTTGCCATTAAAATGTTTGAAATTGGAGATTAAATGATTAAATAAGAAAAAAATGATGTAATAAACTTTCTTCTCTATATAGTGGTGTAGTGGCTTCAGCATTGGACTATGACTCTGCAGACATAGGTTCAAATCTTGGCTTGACCATGGAAATCCACTGGGTGCCCTTGGGCAAGTCACACTGTCTCAGCCTCAGTGGGTGGCAATGACAAATCCCCTCAGAAGAAACTTGCCAAGAAAACCCTGTGATAGGTTCACCTTCGGGTTGCCATAGGTCAGAAGTCACTTGAAGTGACACAACAACAATATATACGCAGTACACACACAGACAGAGTATATATACTGGCGTAGGCAATGAGGCCAAGATTCCACATTAAGCAGATGGAATGTAATACACCACCCACACAGTACTAAACAGTTAATCATATGACGGAATTTGGGGTATAATGCAATGGCAATCCGAACACAATCATGGGGTTTCACGTAATTGCGTATGAGCATCTCACACAATTTCGGGCAAAAGGGAAGTCATTCCGAACGCAATCATAGGTTTTACATTAATGCGTATAAGATTATCTCACACAATTTCAGGAAATGGGGGGTCATTTTGGGGAAATGGGAAGTCATTCTGAACGCACTCTGAATGCAATTAGATTTCATGTAAATTCACTAAACTAGCAAATTTATGTGAATTCAAATTGGCTCAATTCGAAATTGGGAGAAATTCCTCGCATGTGATAAACTCCTAAGTCCTCCATCTGTCATAGCAGCTTTCAAGACCTGGAAGAGGGCCTTGCTGCTTCTATTTACTGCTATGAAGAGGAGGGAAGGGAAGGCAATTATTTTATTGTATTTTTAATGCAGTTGTATTGTTGTAACCTACCTGGATTCCTAGTGATTGGGTGGGCTATAAATAAATTAATAATAGTAGTAATAATAATAATAATAATAATCGCCAGCCGGGTTGCTTGTTGGTGTTTGCTGCCTTCTAGTTGACCTCGATTTATGGCAATCCTGTGAATGAGACATCTACAAGACCAAGTATCCTCCACTGCTCTGCTCAAGTCCTGTAGGCTCAGGCCCATCACCAGCATGATTGAGTCTATCCATCTGTCATGTAATCTTCCTTCATTTCGACTTCCCTCCACTTTCCCCAGCATCATTGTCTTTACTAATTCATCACTTTGCATCACAGCTGGATTAGTTCAAACTTGTCTGAAATTTTCTCAAGAACCTATAGAATCCATATCCAAACACAACACAGCCAAAGCAGGTGGGTAAAGAAAGGACGTCAAAGGACATCAAAAATGTTAGGAAAATAGGAATGTTAAATATTAAGTAATCTGAAAGCTAGAAAGTTTCCCCTCTCCTCCAGTTAACAATTATTCACTTGAGAAATTGTAATAGCTTTCTATTTTGGTTACATTCAATGCATGGACAAATCTGTCAATTTAATTTTCATCCACATTAAGAACTTAGGCAAGGTCTTATTTAAAATTATACATGAAAATAACCAGAAAATCACCCTCACAATGAACTCTGAGTGGTTTTTTTAAAAATACCACTAACTATCTAAGCTTCTAGGAAAGAAAGATACACATATGTTGACACAAAGGCAGTGATAATCCATATGTATGTGTGTGTGTGTGTGTGTATAAGAGAAGTGTTTGTGTGTGTGTACCCTGTCTCTCACATTGGGTTTTTCATTTAAAAAAAAAATGTATCTCATTTGATCAAAATTCATTTGTAATATCTAATACCATCGTTATTAACTAGGAGAATTAACCAACTTTTTGAGGGGGTGAACAACACCTTTGTTTGAGCTTTAATATTACAAAAGCAATACTAGAATGGAGGGAGAGGCTGAGTGTATTTGCAGTGGAAATATTTGTTGACGTAACCATAGACCAAGGATTATGTGTGAGAATTCAAAGAATGAGACTGAAAAGAATTCTGTAGTAATTGGTTGTTCCTTTGTAAATTGCTCCCTTTGTGGCTAAGATGTATGTTTATTTCAAGACTGCAATTTTATGAGTTCTAAATTACCTAGACATAAGATACACTTGACATCATGCTAATGATTGCATAGACCACAAGAGGGAAGTCTTGTGCTCTATGCTCTTTTTCTCATCTTGAGTCTCCTGCCTTCTGGAGACTCAGGTTTCATGGGTATTACAATCCTTTGTGCCACTAAAGTTACATATAAGAATAGCAAGAAGAATTACATATGTGACAGCAGCATCCCTGACTGACTCACTAAGGTAATGCATTATTTAATTCACAAACATGATTTGTAGGTCATTGTAGATCACACTATTATACTTGACACTCTTAGTCTTTGCAAAAAGGTTTTGCAAACATGGATATCCAAGATAACTTATCCTTCCTTCCCTTCCACCCTGTACAGGATCTAGGAGTAGTAAAGATATTGGCAATGTTGTGATAGTTGTTAGAAACTTTAGCATTCTCCTTCATAGTTTCCCATTATTTCTCTTTTCTTACTATGGCTCCTTTCTATATATCTTTCTTTCTCTGCACATTGTTATGTATCTTACAGAATTTTATCTTCTTTCAAATATTACTTGGAGGAAAGCAGTTCTTCTGAAATCTGTCTCAGACTCAAACATAAATAAAAATGAACCACTATTCCCAATTTGCAGATTTATTCAAGAGCTGGAAGATACCTCATAATATTCATAGGCTATAAAACTGGATCTCCACCTTGGAGGAAAGACATTACAAAGACTGGCAAACATTGTTCTTTAGTCAAACAAATAGCTGAGAAGGGAATGTAAAGAACATATAGATGCAGTGTTTCTTATTCTATATTGTCCTCTGGCATACAGTACCAGAATATATGCATTGCCTTTAGGATGCAGAAGGATTTCTGCATCTCTCTTCTTAGTGCTGTAGGAGCTTATGGCACAGTATGGAAATAAACAGAAGTAGATGAATCACTGTGGCAGTCAAGTAGATCCCATCATGGTTATATACCTTCCAACTATCTGAGTTTGGCAGTATCAGTCCTCTGTCATGCCACTTTTCCACCTCCTTTCAAAAGATACAGGTTTCTCCTTCTCTCAATATCCCTGTTTGCTTTCAACTGTTTTTTCCCAAGTGCTACAACCTGAGTTCAAAATCAAACTGCACTCATTTAATTCAACAGTGGGAATAGGAGAGGGGTGGGTGGAATCTTATCCTTCCCAGCAGTGTCAGGCAAAATCAAATTGCTGCAGCTTCTCCTAACTTGTGTTATCTTCATCATGTATAGCACCTGGCATCTCGACCACCCTGTAATGTTGCTTAGACACATGTGTCCCATTTTTAGTCTGTGAAATGATGGCGGGTATGTGTTTAGGGTGTTTCTTGATTTCTCTATGTTTGGAAAGTTTATACTGAGACACAGAAAAGGCAAATTAAAAGTAGGCTGGGGTTCCCTTTTGATACAGAGGCTATTTCACTCCTAAGTACTTTCCATGTTGCTTTGATGCATGGAGCAGTTAATGTTTCAGGACAACCAGAAAGAGACTCTGGGGGGGGGGGTGCTACACACCCCGTACCAAACTTCAGAAGGCTGAGGTCCTCACTTTAAAAAATAGAAAGGGGGAAAGAAGACATTGTTCTATGATTATATTGTTAGTTGGCTTAGGCTTTTTTTCAATGCTTAAACCAGCTAGATGCACTCTCGTGATACCCAGTTAGAACACTACAGTTGCACTTTAGTTGCCATAGTAATCCTATGTTATCCTGGGCTTTGTAGTTTAGTGAGGTACATGAACCTCTTTGATTGGAAATTCTGAATACACCTCCCTAACTTGCAAATCCCAAGATACCAGAGGATGTTGCTGTGACCACTAGTGGAATAAGAATGCTATACTGCATAATGTAAAAAGGTCCAAGGTTCAGACTTGGAAGTGATCAAACCTCCAGTATTCTGGGAGAAATGTGCTCCCCCTCCAGCCTAAAATACAGTAAGAGTGAAAAGAATTGCCCCCAGAACACTCAAGAGACTTCAGAGAATGATTTTAACATGTTCAAAATGGCACATGATCTACCCCATAAACCTTACACTATACAACTTGAGGTTCACTTTTAAGTGAGATTAGTTAGCAAACTGTGAGATAAGTAACAACCTTCTTTCTCACTTCATAACTCTATACTTTGATTGCTAGAGATATTTAGTTATATTTTCCATTATTTTCACATTTGTTATTCCTTCAGATGCAATAACTAAACAATGTGTGTATATATGTTTTAATGCTGCTTTTGATTATCTTACAGAATGAAGACTTCATTTCATGGTGGTCAGTGAAGGAGCTAGAAAAAGAAACTATGTTATATATATAAAAAAGCAAGACAATTCAACCAGTTTTCCCAACTTTGTCAAGACGTTGCATCATTGATCAATAGATATGGCAGTGATTTCTAATCCTTAAGGAACTGTTTTTGAAAAGAAAGCAAAAGGAGAAAATACTTGTGAAAGAATAAAAGGACAGTTTAATGGTTAAAGAGATAAACTGAGAAATGTGGATATAGACTGCAGTGGGAATATGAGTAAGCAAGAAAATGCTACAGTTCTGTCTGGGTTTATACTTGTGGGGTTTGCAGAATCTCACCAATTTCATCTTTTAACCTTTGCACTGTTGCTGTCACTCTATATGATCACCTTAATGACAAACATCATGATTATTCTGATAGTAAAATCTGATCCTGTGCTTAACACTCCTATGTATTTCTTCCTTATGCATTTGGCCTGTTTAGAGGCTTGCTATATGACAGTTATCATCCCTAAGCTATTAGAGAATTTGATGGTGAAACCTGATGTTATTTCCTTTCTGGGATGTGCCATGCAGATGTTCTTCTTCCTATTCTTCGGGGTTGCTGAATGCTTTCTTTTGGCAGCAATGGCATTTGACCGGTATGTTGCCATATGTTGGCCTTTGCGTTACACAATAGTTATGAGCAGGAATGTTTGCTGGAAGATGGTGATTGGTTCATATATTTGTGGGACTGCTGTTGGTCTGGTGCACACCACTGTCACATTTGGCTTGCCATTTTGTGGAGTGATCATCAACCATTTCTTCTGTGAAGTGCAACCATTGTTGGAACTAGTCTGTGGAGACACTTTCCTAAATGAAATTCAAGTAATTGGGGTGGCTCTGATGGCTATCATGCTACCTTTCCTGTTGATCATCCTGTCTTACATTGGCATTATCTTCACTATCATCAGAATGCCAGTCTTGCAGAGCAGATATAAAGCCTTTTCTACTTGCTCTTCACACCTAATAGTAGTTATCCTCTTTTATGGAGCAGGTAGTTCTGTGTATTTAAAACCAAAATCCAGCTATTCTCCACCAGTGGACAAGTTTTTATCATTTTCATATACTGTTTTAACACCTTTGTTAAATCCCATTATCTATAGCCTAAGAAACAAGGAAATCCAGGCTGCCCTGAGAAAGCTATGGAAAAAAATAAATTTTGTGTAACTGGAACAATAGATAGATGTTTGGTTAAAGATAAAATGAACTATGGTAAAAATAAATAAATTATCAAGCACTTAATTATTGCTGTAATCGATGCTTCAAGAACAATTGTATTATAAAGTATTTGGACAACCTGTATGATTCCTACTGATCATTCTGTTAATGCATTAAAGCATTACTTTACTTACCTATGGCCAATGTTCTGTGTTACAGTAATAATAATGCACTAGTAATCATATAGCTCAATAGGGGCTAGCAAGCCATCTCTGTGAACCCCACAAGAATACACGATGGAAAGATGTATTTTATTCCAGTCTGTATGTAATTTCTTCCAGTTTGACAAGTATTGTCTGATCCCTGCCTTTACACTTTGTTGCAATTAGATCTGCAAACTGTTTTCTTCAGGCATGCTAGGATAAGGCAAGTTCTCAGATGTGATGCACTTGAGTGATGCACTTGAGGGTTTGTAGTTTGACTTATTATGTTTGATCTGTTTTAGGCTCAGTAGTTTTAAGTGCTATCCTGTGCATGCAACCATATACAGGAGAGGCCAAAAAAGAGGCAATAGAATGGAAGTTAGTGAGGTTAGATACAAGGGGAGGAAGGCCAATTGCTGGATTTTGGATGAAGTTTGAAGATACTGTAAACCAGGAAGGAGGAGATGTCTTTTTAATAAGCAGCAAATATGCACTAGAGTTTTTTTAACTTATTTATGCTTAATATTTTAACTTGTTATTAAACAAACTATATTTCTATTCTTAAGAATCATGAAGAACTGCACTTTTGTTCAATTAAAATGGTCACAATACTTTCAGAAACGGATCTACAAGAAATTTTAAGGGGTTGGTGGTTGGGCTTGGATCATTGGAACTGTTTTACTTTGTGCTTTTTAATTATTGTAACCCATTCTGATTGGTCTAACAGATGAGTGGGCTATAAATAATAATAATAATAATAATAATAATAATCCCACCCCTCCAGTGGTAAATGGCACAGGTCTTACAAAATTGTCCTCAATACAAACTACCATGTCCCAGTAGGTTGACATTCTGTTCAGTAATTGTGATATCAGAAGGCTGACTTATATAGTGAGTCCTTCCCTTACGCAGGGGATCTGTCCCAGAGCCCCCGTGTAAGGGAAATATTGTGTGTGTGGGAGCCCCATTAGAAGTAATGGGCCTCGTGCCTGCAGGACCCCATTAGTCTTTCTGGCATGTGGCGCTGCTTCTTCTAGCACTGCTTCCAGCATATACTGGAAGCCATGTAAGGTGTGCCCGCGTATGATGCAGGTGCACTGTAAGATCATAATATTATGTATTCACCTTTATGGTTGGCACACCTGTCCAAAGTCCAAAAATGCACTCAACCAGGCAACTCCCCTCAACAGAGAATTTCCTGAGGTGCTGGGAAGTAGGATGTTGAATGACAATGTATTCCAGCCCTTCCTGGCAGTGAGATGTTTTATGACAGGCAGCTGTGACAATACCTACCACTGCCTGTCACAAAAATAATTAGGCTTCGTTCTCCAAATTGATTATATAGATATTAATTCTGGTGTTGTATTAGTTAGGACCTTTGCATATCTGTAAACCAAGAAGGGGGAGAAAGATCTCACTGTGTAAACCTGAATATCCTGCACTTGGTCTCGTTCATCGAAATATTGTAAAAATTAACAAAAAGGAAATACAAATCTAGGTAAACAAAGGTAAAAGCTATCTCAGGTAAACCTATAGAAAAAAAAAACCTTAAAATAAACACTGTGGGCAAGATAGCTCATGTTCCAGTTACGTACTGAAGTGAGCATCCCATGCTTTAACTATCATGATAAAATGTTGCCAATTTGTGAACTTGTAATTAGGCATGAAGCTCTGTTTTGCTCATTTGCTTGCCTGCTCACTTGCTGAATTACTCTTTCTCTTTCTCTCCTCTTTTTACTATTCTTATCCTCACTTTCTCCCTCTTTCACTCTATAGCCTTTGTGATACAGGTGTCTGTGCCTAGCATTAGGCTTACCCCTCCCCCCAAAACTGTTCCTTCATCTCCCAAATTTTCCAGAGCCAATTTTCTGTTCTGGTTCCAATGAAGTCCTCACATTGTTTTCTCCTCCTAATTGTTCAGGAATTCTTCTTTCCCCCACCCTACATATTTCTTTTCTATACAATTCTATACATTCCACACATTATTTTTATACTGTTGTACATTTGCTGGGGAGGGTGCATGGGGTGATTTATCATGCCCAGGTGCAGTCTACAAACATTCAAACTTGCATCTCCAGAATTTAAACTGTAAAATGGGAATTGGGGAGGATAAGGTCAAGATTTTTTATTTTGTGAATAAAATAAATGGATGCCAAACCTCAATAAACCTGTTCTTAATGTTTGCACTACTTTTAGCTTTCATTTGATAAAAATAAAAAACTCTGGACAGGGAAGGAAAATCTGAACAGTCTTCCCTGGACTATATTTGAAATATGCATGTCAGACTATTGTTACAGTATGTACAATGCAGTCTATGATGTGGCTCATGCTCTACATGACATGTAATCCCAAAGACAAGCAATGGGGTAAAAAAATTAGACTGAATTTTGGAGGTAATATTCACCATAGAGGGGATTTTCATCCAGTCTTCAAACAGAGGAGGGGAAATACAATGTCCTTATGTTGAATACTTGAACACTAATACTATCATCAGCATGAGAAAAGTACATCACATAATAAAACAAAACATAAACCAAAATAACAATAGAAAGGATATGAATCAAACTTCAAGCACTAGGATGGGTTCAATTAAGCTGGTAGAATGAAAGATAAGATCATTGAGAGGAATACAGTCACCCCTCAATTTTTGTGGTGGATCTGGTCCAGACACTCCCCCCCCCCGGCAGAAACAGAAATCCACCGATATTCAAGCCCTATTGGTTTGAATGGCAGTGCTCCCCCACAGGCACCCGTGGGCATGTGCCATGGATGCATGCCGCATTTTAAGTCCCTCCCTTTGCCCCTCACAAGTAAGAAAGGGACGTGGATTTTAAATCCACACAAACAGAGGGACAACTGTATACTTATTTTTAAAATTGCTTTACTGGACATTTAGGTGGTGTGACAAAACAGACTCCTGCTCTAGTTCATACATTCAACAGGAGCATTCCTAGCCACATTTTGATGTACATGTTTTGTAATTTGCCTATTTTCTCCACTGAGAAATATGCCTGGGCGAATATGTTAAAGAGATTCCATCTTTGTTATTCACATTTATTTGTATTAGAAAGAGAACACTGAATTTGACATCTGATGCTTCCCTCCTAATAAGAGGAATACAAAAGATGTAATGAAAACTTTTTGATTCCCTGTGGAAGCACAGTTCTATCTATCTATCTATCTATCTATCTATCTATCTATCTATCGAGTGTATGTGTGGAGAGAGAGAGAGAGAGGAAAAATAACATTATAACATGAAAACTGGGCTTTCACACAAGCTAACAGTTACATGGAAGGCCCAATTAACACTGTGGGATCTGGGTAGATGAAGAGAGAGGCTGAATGCATTGTTAGTGGAAATAGTTGTTGACATAGCTATAGACCAGGGTTCACGCGTGAGAACTCAAAGGACAGGACTGAAAAGCATTCTGTAGTAATTGGATGTTCCTTTGTAAATTGCTCCCTTTGTGGCTAAGATGTATGATGATTTCAAGACTGCAATTTTATGAGTTCTAAATTACCTAGACATAAGATACACTTGACATCTTGCTAATGATTGCATAGACCACAAGAGGGAAGTCTTGTGCTCTGTGCTTTTTTTCTCATCTTGAGTCTCCTGCCTTCTGGAGATTCAAGTTTCATGGGTATTACAATCCTTTGTGCCACTAAAGTTACACATAAGAAGAGCAAGAAGAATTACATATGTGACAGCAGCATCCCTGACTCACTAAGGTAATATATTATTTAATTCACAAACATGATTTGTAGATTATTGTAGATCACACTATTATACCAGGCCTTCTTAGTTTTTGCAAAAAGGTTTTGCAAACATGGATATCCAAGATAATCTTTCCTTCCCTTCCTTCTACCCTGTAAAAAGATCTAGGAGTATTAAAGATATTGGCAATGTTGTTATAGTTGTTGTTAGACACTTCAGCATTCTCCTTCATAGTTTCCCATTATTTTCTTCTCCTATTGTGACTCCTTCTTATATATCTTTCTTTCTCTGTGGATTGGTATGTATCTTAAGAGTTTTATCATCTTCCAAATAAACTTGGTGGAAAACAGTTGTTTTGAAATCTTTCTCAGACTCAAAACTGAATAAGCATGAGCCACCATTCCCAGTTTTGCAATTTGTCTAAAAGCTTGAAGATACTTCATAATTGTCATAGGCTATAAAACTGGATCTCCAGCATGGAGGGAAGACATTACAAAGACTGGCTTTTTTTAAAGCCAACTTAGAGCTGAGAAGAGACTGTCAAGACAATATACATGTAATTCTGTCTTATTCTTTGTTATCATCTGCAATACAGTGTCAGAATACCTGCATTGCTTTTGGAAACAGAAGAGTTTCCCCATCTTACTTCCTGATGCTACAGGAGCATATAGTAATGGAAAGAGTAGCTGAATTATTGTGGCGGTCAAGTAGATCCCATTAGGGTTATATACCTTCCAATAATACCAATTTGGCAGTACCAATTAATCCTTTGTCATCCCACTTTTCCACCTCATTTCAAAATGTTCAAGTTTCTCCTTTTCTCAATTTCTCTGTTTGCTTTCAGCTGCTTCCCCCCCCCCCCCAAGTGCTGCAAACTAAATTCAAAATGCAAATGGCATCCATTTAACTCAACAGTGGAAACAGGAGAGGGCTGGATGGAATCTTATCCTTCCCAGCAGTGTCAGGTAAAATCAAATTGCTGCAGTTTCTACTAACTTGTGTCATCCTCATCATGGCATCTTGACCACCCTATAATGTTGCTTGAACACATCTGTCCCAGTTTAATCTGTGAAGTATAGGAGGACATATGTTTAGGGTGTTGCTGTAGCTTGATTTCTCTATGTTTGGAAAGTTTATGCTGAGCCATAGAAAAAGCAAATTAAAAGTAGGGTTTCCTGTTGATACAAAGGCTATTTCACTCCTATGCACTTCCCATGTTGCTTTGATGCATGGAACAGTTAATGTTTCAGGGCAACCAGAAAGGTAACCTGAAGCAGGAAGGCTCACACATTCTATGCAAAACTTCAGAAGGCTGAGATCCTCATCTTAAAAAAATAAAATAAAATAGAAAGAGACAAAGAAGGCATTTTGCTATGATTGTATTGTTAGATGTCTTAGGCTTTTTTCAACACTTAAGGCGGCTAGATACTCTTTCATGCTCTCCAATTGTAACACTGTGATTACACTTTAATTGCCATAGTAATATCTTGTAAAATTCTTGAACTCTTCGACTGAAAATTCTGAATGCATCTCCCTAAAGTGTAAACTATAGGATTCCAGAGGATGTTGCCATGATCCCTAAAGTTGAATCATGGTGCAATACTGGTCTAATGTAAAAAGGGTCAAGGTTCATAATTGGAAGTGATCAGGCGTCCTGTATTTAGGGAGCAATGCTCTCTCCCCTCCAGCCTAAAACACAGTAAGGGTGAAAAGAATTGCCCTAGAGGCTTCAGAAAATGATTTTAACAAGTTGGAAATGGTACATGACCTACCCCATAAACCTTACACTATACAACTTGAGGTTCACTTTTAAGTGAGATTAGTTTGCAGACTGTGAGTTAAGTAACAACGCTTCTTTCTAGCTTCACAGTTCTATACTTTTATGTTCTGAGATATTTAGTCACATTACCCATTGTTTTCACATTTGTTATTCCTTCAGATGCAATAACTAAACAATGTGTGTATATATGTTTTAATGCTGCTTTTGATTATCTTACAGAATGAAGAGTTCCTTTCATTGGTCAGTGAAGGAGCTAGAAAAGAAACTATGTTATAAAACAAAAGCAAGACAATTCAACCAAGAATCCCAACTTCATCAAGATGTTGCATCATTGATCAATAGATATGGCAGTGATTTCTAATCCTTAAGCAACTGTTTTTGAAAAGAAAGCAAAAGGAGACAAGGCTTGTGGAAAAATAAATGGATAGTTTAATGGTTAAAGAGATAAACTGAGAAATGTGGATATAGACTGCAGTGGGAATATGAGTAAGCAAGAAAATGCTACAGTTCTGTCTGGGTTTATACTTGTGGGGTTTGCAGAATCTCACCAATTCCATCTTTTAATCTTTGCACTGTTGCTGTCACTGTATATGATCACCTTAATGACAAACACCATGATTATCCTGATAGTAAAATCTGATCCTGTGCTTAACACTCCTATGTATTTTTTCCTTATGCATTTAGCCTGTTTAGAGGCTTGCTATATGACAGTTATCATCCCTAAACTATTAGAGAATTTAATGGTGAAACCTGATGTTATTTCCTTTCTGGGATGTGCCATGCAGATGTTCCTCTTCCTATTCTTCGGGGTTGCTGAATGCTTTCTTTTGGCAGTAATGGCATTTGACCGGTATGTTGCCATATGTTGGCCTTTGCGTTACACAACAGTTATGAGCAGGAATGTTTGCTGGAAGATGGTAATTGGTTCATATATTTGTGGGACTGCTGTTGGGCTGGTGCACACTACTGTCACATTTGGCTTGCCGTTTTGTGGAGTGATGATCAACCATTTCTTCTGTGAAGTGCAACCATTGTTGGAACTAGTCTGTGGAGACACTTTCCTAAATGAAATTCAAGTAATTGGGGTGGCTCTGATGGCTATCATGCTACCTTTCCTGCTGATCATCCTGTCTTACATTGGCATTATCTTCACTATCATCAGAATGCCAGTCTTGCAGAGCAGATATAAAGCCTTTTCTACTTGCTCTTCACACCTAATAGTGGTTGTCCTCTTTTATGGAACAGCTAGTTCTATGTATTTAAAACCGAAATCTAGCTATTCTCCACCAGTGGACAAGTTTTTATCATTTTCATATACTGTTTTAACACCTTTGTTAAATCCCATTATCTATAGCCTAAGAAACAAGGAAATCCAGGCTGCCCTGAGAAAGCTATGGAAAAAAAATATTTTTTTTTTGTAATTAAACAGTAGAGACATGTTTGAGTAATGGATGGAAAAAGTAAATTATAAAACCACTATTGCTGTAATCGATGCTTCAAGAACAATTGTATAATAAAGTATTTGGATAACCAGTATGAATTGTAAAATCCTACTAATAAATCAGTTAATTCATTAAAGCACATTTATCAGCACAAAAGGGAAATGCTTTACTCAATTACAATGTTCTGTTTTACTGTCCTAATATTACACTAGTAATCACATAGCCCAATAGTGGCTAGTAAGCCATCTCTGTGAACCACAGAAGAATACATGATGGAAAGATGTAATTTCTCCCAATCTGTATGTAATTTCTTCCAGTTTGACAAGTTTTCTCTGCTCTCCCCTTCCTTTACATTTTGTTGCAATTAGATTTGCAAACTCTTTTCTTTGGACACACTACATCAATACAGGCTGTAAAATGTGATGCACTTGAGTAAAAATTTGAAGTTTTTGTAGTTTGACTTAATATATTTGACCTGTTTTAGGCTAAGTAGTTTTAAGTGCTATCTTTTTCATGCATGATGCCTATACAGGGAACCTTAGATAGGAGAGACCAAAAAGGAGGTGATAGAATGGAAGTAAGTGTGGTTAGGTACAGAGGGAAGATGGTCAATTGCTGTACTTTGGATGAAGTTTAAGATGCTGTAAACCTAGGAAGGAGGAAATGTCTTTTTAATAAGGAGCAAATATATTCTTGAGTGATTTAAATTATCTATGCTTAATATTTTGAACTTATTATTAAACAAACTATATTTCTGTTGTGAAGTCAAAGGCTTTCATGGCCAGCATCTATAGGTTGTTGTGGGTTTTTCAGGCTATGTGGCTATGTTCTAGAAGAGTTTATTCCTGACATTTCACCAACATCTGTGGCTGGCATCTTCAGAGAAAATGGCATTCCCTGAAGATGCTAGCCACGGATACTGACAAAACATCAGGAATAAACCCTTCTAGAACATGGCCAAATTACCTCCATAACCCTCAAAAATTAATGTTCTTAAGAATATTTATTCTTAAGAATCATGAAGAACTACACTTTTTTTCAATGAAAATGGTCACAATATTTCCAGAAACAGATATACAAGGGCTCCAAACCCTGATCCCCCCTCCAGTGGTAAATGGGGCAGCTTGTTACAAAATTGTCCTCAATGCAAGCTACCATGTCTCAGTAGGCTGACATTCTGCTCAGTAATTCTGATGTTAGAAGCCTGACTTATAATATCTTAATATCTTAATTTTATATATTCACTTTTATGGTGGTGCACCAGTCCGAAGACCAAAAATGCACTCAACCAGACAACTCCCCTCAACAAAGAATTTTCTGAGATGTGTTGAGGCCCCTCCTGGCAGTGAGATATTTTATGATAGACAGTTGTCAAAATTCCTGCTGCCACCTGTCACAAAGTTAAGTGGGATTCCTTCTTCAGATTGATTATATATTGGTTGGCTTTGAATAGGTTAGGACCTTTCCAGATTTGTAAACAGAGAAGTGGGGGAGATCTCAATGTGTAAAACTCAAATATACTTCACTTGGTCTCGTTCATCAAAATATTGTAAAAATTAATGTGCCTATTCTCCATGGAGCTCAAGGAAATCTTCATTTTCTTTTACACTAGTCAAAGTCAAATTGTTTGATAGATTAAGCTAAGAGACAGTGACCAAACTGAGGTGTCAGTTCCAGCGGGGGTCCTTTAATGGGACCTGGGAATGGGAATGCACTGAAAATGGCCAGCTCAGGCAGGGGCATTTCTGGCACCCATACCCACTCAAGTGGATTTATTGGGAGTTTCACTTGGTTGGGCTGCTGGCTGGGCAAGGTTCTACTCCTATTTCACATTCAATATGAATTAGGTTATCTATGCTTAAATATATGCAATTTTAGGCTGCATCAATAGAAGTATAGTTTCTAGATCAAGGGAAGTTATAGTGCCACTCTATTCTGCTTTGGTCAGGCCCCACCTGGAATACTGTGTCCAGTTCTGGGCACCACAATTCAAAAAAGATGTGGAGAAACTGGAGCATGTCCAAAGGAGGGCAACTAAGATGGTGAAGGGTCTGGAAACCTTGCCCTATGAAGAACGCCTTAGGGAGCTGGGGATGTTTAGCCTGGAGAAGAGAAGGTTAAGAGGTGATATGATAGCCCTGTTTAAATATTTGAAGGGATGTCATATTGAGGAGGGAGCAAGCTTGTTTTCTGCTGCTGCAGAGACTAGAACGCGAAACAATGGATGCAAACTGCAGGAAAAGAGATTCCACCTCAACATTAGGAGGAACTTCCTGACAGTAAGGGCTGTTCGACAGTGGAACACACTCCCTCGGAGTGTAGTGGAGTCTCCTTCCTTAGGGGTCTTTAAGCAGAGGCTGGATGGCCATCTGTCAGGGATGCTTTGACTTGGAGTTCCTGCATGGCGGGGGGTTGGACTGGATGGCCCTTGTGGTCTCTTCCAACTCTATGATTCTATGATTCTATGATTCTATGATTCTATACAGTGCTTAATTGTTCAATGCAGAATAATAACTGATCCAATTGACATATTTCATGCTCATTTTAACTGCTGATATATTTTAATAGATAAAATTCCAGTGGTGAAGTACTTATGCTGGAATGGCAATTGTGAAATTGTACTTAGTCTTTTCCTGGGAAGCACATTGAACTAAGTGCCTTTGTGAAAAATGTGAATTACATACAGATACAATGACTACTACAATGGCTGGAACTTTTATTGTAAGTTCCACTTGTTCTTGAATATGGATAGTTAGGATCTTGCTAGTATTATGCAGCAGAATGTTTCTTTACATGAACAAGACCTGTGTTTGGATAATTTTTTTTAATGAAATTACTTTCATTTATAGAGTAAATCTCTTTAAACTGTAGTATGTTGTAATAAAATATATTTTTACTATTCCTTTGTCTTTCATTTTTATCCAGCTTATCTCACAATGTAACACAGAGGGAAACTCTTCTTCTTCTTTTTTGTTGCTCAAATACAAACATATTAACAACTCATTTGTTTTTTTTCTTTTAGAACTTTGAAAT
Source organism: Urosaurus nigricauda (assembly GCA_034509955.1). Taxonomy (NCBI): domain Eukaryota; kingdom Metazoa; phylum Chordata; class Lepidosauria; order Squamata; family Phrynosomatidae; genus Urosaurus; species Urosaurus nigricauda. Next base: position 19,874,987 of record JAOEGL010000006.1, on the reverse strand, counting down.
GGAAAGTTCTGATGAAATGACCATGGGAAATGAAACTATGGTGACTGATTTCATTGTGTTAGGCTTCTCTAATCTCCCAGAAATGAGGTTCCTTTTTCTTTATAGTATTTTTGTGTCTCTGTTTTCTTACATTAATAGGCAACATCACCATTATCACCATTGTCACTTTTGTCTCTGAACATTGACACACCCGTGTATTTCTTCCTTAGAAACCTGTTATTCCTGGAGCTATGCTATATATCAGTTACCATCCCCAACATGCTGGTGAGTCTCTTCTTTGAAGAAAGCAGAATCCCTTTCCCTGGATGTACAACACAGTTGCAATTCTTCCTTCTGTTTGCTGTCACAGAATGCTTTCTCCTTTGCATCATGGCCTATGACCATTATATAGCCATATGTCTCCCACTGTGATACGCCACTGTCATGAACAAGAAGTTTTGCTTCCAACTATCTGCTGCCTCATGGGTCACTGAGATCTTGGTCTCTCTAGGGCATATCACATTTATATTCACCTTGCCTTTCTGTCAGGAGATCATCACACCCAGGAATCCTGGCAAGAGAGACATGGGATATAAAAGATGAAAATGGGTGTTATTGCATTTACCCATGTAGGCAGCCTGTATCCACTCGGGCAGCCTGCCTGCAACCTGGACTTCTCTCACGGCTTTTTCAAGAACAGGAAAATCTTGTTCTTGAAAAATCTGCAGTTTGCAGATGGGCTGCCTGTTTTAGATCCAATGTCTCTTCTGCTGGGATTCCTGGGTGTGATAATTATCCTCAGATATTTTCATGTACATAAGGCCTAAATCAAGCTACTTTCCAGATACAGATAATTGATCTGTTTATTCTATTCTGTCATCACTCGAATAGTTAATCCATTTATATATGCTTTCTGGGATAAAGATGTAAAGGTGTCACTGAAAACAATAACACTGAAACTCTGTATTAAGTATACATAGACCACTCTTTTACTATGTGGATTGATTCATTCAGCGGCCTCTTCAGACACTGAAATACTGAAAGACTCATTGATTATTTCTTAACTTTCCATCAATTTCACAAGTGTTGTAAAAACAAGCAAGCAAAGGTACGTCAAATTTTATCCCTCATTTGTATATCAAGTGACACAGAATTCCAAAGAGCCTACATGTAAAATGTTATTTATTCGTATCTAAAATTTAATGTCACTCAAGGAAATCATCCTTTAGGATTTTCCGTGATACTGACATAATACTTCCTCTTCAACAACAGATCAAACTGTGATGAATAATAACAATACCAATAACAATAATAAGTTTCAAAATAGTTGCCTAGAATGGAGAATCAAAAGACAGGTTTAGGTATGTCTGGAGTAAAAATACATTCATTTTGAACTTTCTGGAAAATCCATGTTAAAATGTGGACTCCCAAATTTCAAATAAATTAATTTTGTGCTTAAATTACATCATCAAATTGCCCCTTTCTCAAATTCAAGCCAGATAGTACCTGAGAACAATAAAAAATCTGGGTGACCGAGACAGAACAGCTAACAAATATTTCTCCTCCATCCTGCAAGAAAAAAAACATAAAATAAATAAACAATTCTTTTTGTATTTTCATGAAACCCTTTTTTAATATGAGTAAAGCCAGAACTGGTTATGTTAGACATAGAAACCTTAGCAGTCTTAGTAGATGCTTGTCTACATTTGTCTCTAAGGTATAGCATGTATTCATGTCATTTCTTGCTTGTTGGTCTTATGCACTCTTTCATCCTGGATCAGTTAGGCTGCAGGCAGTAGTTTCATCCTTCATCCTTTAGTATGTAGTCCTTTCTCTCCTTCATGCTTGAAGAGCACATTGCAGAGCTTCCCACCATGAGATGTTATGAAATCTTTGATATTTGTAAATAAACCTACTTCATATGTTTTTACACAGAAAACTAATCTTGCTTTATTTCTTTGCTTGTCAGAATTTGCGGAATGGGACAGGTTGTGGCTAACTTTCTGCTACTCTGTTTGCGAGATACACTGCTATTTCTTACGTTCTCCAACAGTACCATTATAAAGCAAAATCAAATGGATTCCCATTGACAAAAGAAAAGAAACAAAATGAAGAAAACTTGTGGAGTTCATTGCCAATTTACTAGGGTAGCAGCTGCTGCTGCCAACCTTTCTTCCTAAGGAAGAAAGGCCATAGTCCCCTAGATTCTGCTCTCACCAGCTTTGCTGCAGTGGGAAGAGAAGGTAAGAACTATGTCCCCATTTTAGGACTCTCCTGACCCATGCTTGTTTTGAGGATCTGAGCTTGTCCTTCAAAATAGCATTTATCTAGACAACACCAGGTCCCCAACTTTAATGGGTTCATCTCTGGCTTCTAGAAACAATTGCTTTCCAGCTGAGATCATAGTAGAAAGGTGGGGTAGAACCAGGGAGAGCTTTTCAATAGATTATTATCTTCCCTGCAATTACTCTAAACACTGTAATTGAGACACAGCAATCTGAAATAGTAATAAGCCTGGATCTTTCAAGTGGAAAACAGCAATGTGGTGGGGAGGTGAAGGGTACACAATCCCAAATCTGAACAGGCTTTTATAGACAAGGAGTTTGCTATATATGCTCTGCGCAGCACTGCATAGAAGAATTTTGACAATATTAGAATGAATACTGCAACATCTAACATAGGAAAAGTTGGAGGGGGATATTTGCAATGTTATATATTGTCATATGCATGCTATGTCTTGTCAGTTGCCTTTGTTTGAGGGCATGGAGGTGGGTTTCAAGGTTTAAATAGATGTGCCTAAAGATGTTCCTTCTGTTGCTCTTGCTTCTGCTTCAGCCTCAGGCCATCAGCAGGACTCTGAAGGGGAACTGCAGAGCTAGTGCCCACAGATATGAAGATGACTATTTTGAGCCAGGAAGTCATGTTATTGGCACAGTTTTGTCTCTGCGCATGGGTGTTTTTCCAGAAGATGACTTTACGACCCTACCCCTCAGTTTCAACAAATATTTGTTCCAGTAAGTTTATAGAGAGTTTTACAAACAGCAGTTATCTAAAAGTTGGGAAATTTAATGTTGATTTATGGCAGCTTTAGAAGGAACTGATTATGGAGAGCAGTGAATCCAAAACAAAATAACTGTTTTACTACATGCTCAGTCTGACGTTCATCAGTAAACAATTACATTATAAAATAACATATTGAATATATGATCAGTTTTGATCTGGGGGAACCATTAACAAATGTAAGAAATACTTCATAATGGATTCAGTGTAGTCATGTGAAAATCTCTTCATTTGAATTTGATTGTCTCTAAATGTCACCTACAGTTTCTTCCTGACCTTATTTCATATCAGATTGTGAGGCTTTGTGTTTTATTCTTTATTTTTTTTATTCTTGCACTGGAATTCGTGTTACACAATTTTCCAAAAGTGTCCATTTGTTTCCATATTTTACTTAACTTACAGAATTTTTCTGTAACCAAATTTAACCAAATTAATTTGGTTAATTTGATTAATTTATTAATTTGGATTCTGGGATTATGATTATTATTATTAACCTTTATTTATATGGCACTGTAAATTTACACAGTGGTGTACATACAATCTTATAATTAGATGGTTCCCTGCCCTCAGGCTTACAATCTAAGAGAGACAACACAAAAAGAGAAGGGAAAGGTGGTGGGAAAGGGGATGAGGTCCAGTGGTTCTTCATTGATTAAAAGTTGTCTGTGGCTGTTTTTCATTTATGTGTATACACACTTGGGGTGGAGTGTTTTATTTTCCAGCAACAATTTGTAAGCCTTGAAAATGAATGATTTCTTGAGACATGCTATTTCTCAGAGTGACCTTTGTCAGTTGTATATATAATTTGCACTGTCTAGTTAAGTTCCATATGTTTCTAAAGTGAATTGGGTACCATCTGTTGTTTAGGAATTTGGATTCTGGGATAGTTATTGCTTGATGTTCACTATGATTTATGTTGATCATATCGTAAGGCTTTCATGATAATATTTATTCAGAGAATGTTTGCCATTTCCTTCCTTTGAACATAGCTTATAGCACCTGGTATTCCATAGTACTCCACCACTAGACAAAATACAGAAGAAAGAATGTGATATGATATAATTTGATGTCACAGAATCTTGTACTATAAATATAAGAAGTAACTATATGATTTCTGATTTCGAAGTGAAAACTGTATGCCATTCCCCAACATGGTATCTTCCAAGTATGATGGACTATAATTCCCCAGCTGGCTAGGACCTTTTGAAAGTTGTCATCAAGGAAATACAAATGGGTCTAGTTGGGAAAGATGCTGTAGATCATCTGTTATGAAAAATGTACCTCCCATGTAGATGGCAGGATTGTGAAAACTGTAATATGATGCAAACAAAGGGACATTTTCAATATAAGAGTTTCTGTTTTTCACTGAAAAAAAAAAAAATCCCATGTAAAACATGCAACAATGATTTGGCTTTTTACCAAGTGTTCTCCATTATAGTGCTGTGGGTGTTTTTATAAGGATGACCTGATACATTATTGTTGTATGTATGGGATTTTCAGAAGTAACTTTGATCTGATTTCTGAAAATTGAGAAAATTTCATGCAATATAGCTGAACAAACACATATCAATATATGACTAGATGAAAGCAATATTGTACAAGACTTTTATCTTAACCATTCAGAGCCTTTGATGTCCGGAGTGGTAAATACTTATAATGATTTACTATCTATTTAGGCTGGTGAGAAAGAATTACCAACATGTCTTTGCCTTTACCTTTGCTATTGATGAAATCAACAAGGATCTCAATCTACTACCCAATGTCACCCTGGGGTTCCAAATCTATGAGAACTTATTCCAACCAAGATTAAACCAAGATGTCACATTGTCATTGCTGTCAGTACAGAAAGCAAGCTTTCCTAATTTCAAATGTGGAAGGAAAAAGGAAATGTCGGCAGTGATTGGAGGGCAGACTTCTGAAATGTCAATCCAGATAGCCACAAACCTAGGTCTGTACAAGATCCCACAGGTAGGCTTATGAGGATAATATCTTGATAAATTCATCTTCCAAAAGATAGAATATCCATGAAATTTCACATTGCTCATTAAAAAGAAGCAGAGCTTGCAAAGCTGATTTTCAGGACTAATTTGTTGTGATCAAACGTTTAATGTCCTTGGTGTATTTATTTTGATTATTATAATTTACTGTTGTGTTTCTCAAAAGTAAGTAACAATGTTACTTCTTTAGAACTCTGAAAGCTTTCCATTAAGCTACAAAAATTACAGCACAAACTAACATTTCACAATATGATGTCCCTTTTCTGGTTCTGGTAGTGTGGCTGTGTGCCCTGATAATTCTTGCAGTAGTAGTCATTTGTTAATTGGGGTCTAAAAGTCAGCAATAGCAAAGCTACACTGTTACATAATGATAGCTAGATGATTCAACATAATAAAGATGTTTAGAAACAAATCTTTTTAGAAACAGGATGCAGTGGCTTAGAGGTTAAGACATTAGTTCTGATGATTGTAAGACTGGAAGGCTGGCAGTTCAAGGCCTGAGTGGTGCGTGGTGGGGTGAGCTCCTGTCACTAGTCCCTGCTTCTGCAAACTTCGCAGTTTGAAAGCATGCAAATGCAAGTAGATAAAGAGATACCACTTCAGTGGGAAGGTAACAGTGTTTGGTGTAGTCATGCTGGCCACAAAACAACCAGAGCAGTCCTCAGACAATGCTGTCTCTCTGGCTCAGTAACAGAGATGAGCACTGTCCCTTACAGTTGGTTGCAACTAGACATTCATGTCAAGGGACTACCTTTACCTTTACTTTAGAAACATAATCAATAAGAATAAATAAGGTGATGGGCATAAAAATAATGAGACTGAGAACAAAATCACTGGATCAAGAAGTAGAAGAACACAAGCTTTTTTTTAATCCAATTGATTTTAAAATGTTTAGTATTTTAAAGGTGAGGAAAATGCATTTGAAACTTTATCTGTTACTGCAGAGATGAGAAAGTGATCCTCTCTTTGAAGAGCATTCACAACTAGCATGTCACCACACACACAAAAAGATGATTTCCCAGTAATTTTCTGCTTCTTTTTCTTTATCATACTTCTCCAACTGCAATATAGAATAAATATCACTCAATATTACTATTTTATTGGGGGGGGGGGGGAATACTGTCACATTTTTTCTGAGGCAGTTAATTTGCTGTGCACTTAAGAAATTATTATCATCTTTATCATCCATCATATCAAGGCTAAACTAATTCATTGTTTCCCATAGTGTGAGATAATTTCTTCTATAATCTTGTATGGCAGAGTATTCAACACATCTAGTCAGAGGACAACTTTTCCTTCATTAATTACCTGTCTTATGAGGTTGCTATATGTCTGCATTTTAGGAAATGTTGACACTATTAAAACACACACACACACCCTCACTTCAAATTGGTGGTGATCCACATTAGATTCTGTCCAATTTGTTGATGGTTGTGGGATTTTGAAGGGCCAGAAGGCTTTTATCTACATAAATAAGAATCTCAGCTTTCTCCTATTTTGCCAGGAAAATTTGGAAGTGCATATGTATGACTGATAGATTTACATGGACAACACAGAAAAGAACTCATGGTAGTTCCCAAGAGACAGGAACATTGAGCAGCTTTTTGTCATTTTGAAAGGGTGCTGCATTTCTGTTCATAACTGGGTATCAGTATATCTGCTTGATAAACATTTAGACCTGTATCTGTGCACCTCTGATTGTCTGCTAGGCTTAGCTTAAGTGATGGCCAAAGATCAGTCCTTACATGGTAGAAAAGGAGACAGAGGTGTGTCCTGGAAAGAAAGAAAGAAAGAAAGAAAGAAAGAAAGAAAAGAACAAATAAAGTGGAGTGGCCAAAAATATGTGACTCAAGATGATTTGGGGAAAATGGTTTGTGTGAATTCATTTTACTATGAAGCTACCTTGGAATGGGGAAACCAGTGACCACTTAAGCTGAATTTCTAGCTATTTGCTTCACTGTCCTTAGTAAAAATGTAGACAAGCCCAGGGTCACTGAAAATCTGGAAAATCCAGGGCCCATTTGAATTCTATGGTAAGTGTAGACTTGCCCTTAGTTATTTTCACAGTTCAAAATATCACCATGCATTCTTCAACAGCTCAGTTATGGCTCATTTCATCCTTTACTGAGTGATGAAACATATTTCCCATTTACCTACCAAATGGTCCCAAATGATGTCTCTCAATATGAAGGGATAGTACAATTGCTGAGTCATTTTGGATGGATATGGATTGGACTTGTTGTTTCAGATGATGACACAGGAGAAGATTTTGCACAAAATTTGAGACCTATGCTTAATAAGAACAGCATATGTGTTGCCTTCACTGAAAAGACACCATTTGTTCTTCTAGGATCTGTTCATAAAAAGACTCTAGAAAAATCTTTAATTTCCAAGGGAAGAATTCTGGATGTTCTACTTAAAACTAAAGCCAATGTTATTGTTGTACATGCAGACACTTACTCCATTCAAAGTTTACAAATTCTGCTCTATACTTTTGCTCTCACGCAAAGGAAACTTGAAGAAAAGGTTTGGATCACAACAACACAAGGAGAGTTCACATCAAAAATTGTTTCAGATGATTGGAATGTACAGTACTTCCATGGTTCCTTTTCCCTGTCAATCCACAGAAATGATGTGCCAGGATTTCAAATTTTTATCCAGACATATAATCCCCACATGCACAAAGATAGTTTCTTTATGAAACAATTCTGGTATAATGCATTTCGCTGTAAAGTTTCAAGTTCCTATCAGATTGTGAAAAATAAAAAAATCTGTACAGGGAAAGAAAATCTGGACAGTCTTCCCAAGACAGTATTTGAAATAAGCATGTCAGACTATAGTTACAGTATCTACAATGCAGTCTATGCTGTGGCCCATGCTCTACATGCCACATATTACCAAAGACAAGCAATGGGGGGAAAACAAACTAGACTGAATCTTCAAGCTATAAAAATTTGGAAGGTAATGCCACATCTTTAGACCAAATGCTGTTGCAATGTTCTTGCTCATGTGCGTGTATGTTGCCAGGAAATCTCAAATGTGCTGAGATTTTATGATGGATTTTTGGGGGGACTTTGCTCTTATGTACTTTATGATCTCATCCAGATTACTGAAACATTGATAGCCAGGAAGCTTTTTCTCTGGTGTGTGTGTGTGCATGTGCCCATTTGAATGAACATTCAGAATGAAGTATAAAGCATTATATTTGTGTCTGTTTATACATATTAAAATAAGTAGGAGTGGTCTTTTTTTGTCTCTCACTATCACTGTCTGAATATAATAAAATGAATAAAAGAAAGGAATTTTCTTGACAGGAATAAAAGAAAGTAAAGGGGTCTCTTTTATAGAATACTGGATGTGGAATTCCATCTTCTCATCACTGCACCCTTTAAATTATATTCTCCTTCAGCCAAAACAAGATGTTTTGATTGCTGCATACTTTGGTTTGATCTCTGTTTCATTTTCAACTCCTGTTTGGTTAAGTAATTTTTTTTAATGTTCTGCTCATGGTATGATATTTCCTCCTTTCTCATTTCCCCAACCCTCCTCAGACTTTATTATTAGACATTTATTGTATATTATACCAGTTGAAGTTAAAAATGGTAACTATGCCAAGACATCCTTGGGTTTCATCTTCCTCATATAGATTCACCCATTTTTGAAAAAAGTCCATTTCAATAACAGTGCTGGGGATGAGATATTTTTCAATGAAAACATGGGATTTGGCAGTGGATCCTACGACATTGTTAATTTGGTCAGTTTTCCAAACAAATCCTTCTTCCAAGTAAAAGTTGGCATGGTAGATTCCCAGGCATCCTTGGAACAAAGGGTTACCATTAAGAAAGATGCCATTACATGGCCCAACACGTTTAACCAGGTATGCATTTGTTAATAACATGAGGATTTGTTTTTTTTTTTCTTTCCAAAAAAATCTGTAGGATGAAATTTACAAATTCACCTTAAAATGAATGATTATTTTTCTGGCCTGAGGATTTTCCGTAGAAAAACCCTGGTCCTTGCAGGGCATAGACAGGGAACCTTATGTCTTCAGACCTTATCAGCTCTGAATGGTGCCTCAGGAATTGAAGGAAGCTTCATTGGACAATCAGAAGAAATGTCTGGCCTTGGAGAGAGCACCCATTTGATGTGCAGTTACCAGTCTAATCTTCTTCCAGAATTACACAATCACTCAGCCTTGTTTACAAAGAATCTCCCAGCATACCATCATTGTGTCTAGGCACGACCACAAGCTCTGGCTAGTAACCATTTTTATAGAACCAAGAGAGAATTTTATCTGAGAGAAGCATTGCCTCCATGTTTCTAGGGTTGTGTCTCTCCTACAGCAATCCAGCTGCTCCCCTCTCTTTTAAAGACACATATTTTAAGTTATTGTTTTGTTTTGTTTATTTGTCAAAATGTGATGTATGAGGGGCATTGTCAGCCAGAGGCAGAATTAATTCCTTGTAGGCCTACCTACTCCACAAATGTGATGTGTGTTTCCATAAAGACCTTATGGTTTTGGGACTCTTTTTGCCTCAAGGCAGTTTTTTAAAATCACACAAGCCCGGTACAGACTGGCGCAAAGCGCTGGCCTGGGGGCCGATTTTAGGGCCTTGGAGAGTGGAGCATCCGCACGCCCCTGAGCACTACTGCGCATCAGCGCTGCCATCATGGCTCACCCCATCCACACGGGGCCCACCATGATGATGTACATGTGGTGCAGTGTCTAAATGGCGCCATGCAGCACATAAGTCATCAGTGTGCACAACGGTGGCAATGGTGCCCTGCATATGGTGCAAAAAGAACCTGCCAGGAGTAGGTTCTTTTTATGCCTCATGGAGGCCACACCGTTTAGTTGGTGCAGCCTCCATGTGATGCAAAAACGGGCAGCTGCAGGCCACCTTTTGGGGCGGTCTGTACAGATCCTCTGTTTTCAAAGTTCACTCACAATTCAGGACTTATTACATGCATTATTTGAACATTGTTCTTTAGCAGAAATGTTTTATTCTTTGTTGAAAAAAAGATTTTCTGAGCAGAAAATACTGTTTTCTATATGAAAAAAAACACATGAATTTTGCAAAGAATAAGATCAAATTAAAATATTTTCTGTGCAGGAAACTGGATTATCTGTGTAGAAAATATTTATGTATGGTATTATTTTGCATTACGGGAGGTATTCTTTCCATCCCTGCTCCAAACAATGGCAATACTTCCCTGGATTAAAATCCACCCTAGAATCAGCCATCACCTCCTCTTCTGGAGATAATTTCAAAGGTAGAAAATCTAATTGAGCCTCTCATGGTCCATTCTCATCCTCATGTCTTCATGTCCTTAAAGATTGGACAAGAGAGCCAGAGTGTTGCAATGGTTTGAGTGTTACACTATGTCTCTGGAGACCACAGTTTGAATCCTTGTTTGGCAATGGGGACCCACTGGGTGATCTTGGATGAATCATACACTCTCAGCCCCAGAAAACTCTGTGATAGGTTCACCTTAGGGTCACTATTAATAGAAAATGATTTGAAGGAACATAGCAACAACAATTAGGGATGATAAACGATCACCAAGTGTGTTGCTTCATTTGAGGTATAATAGTTTTGAAATCAGCTACGTCCCGCAGGACTGTACTTCCTGACAGATATAACAAATGTCCATCAAACCATATCAAACTGAAAACACTGTTGAATAGATAAAAACAAACAAACAAGTTATCCCAACATTCTAAGCAGGAGTACCCTACATACATGCACCCTATTCAGCCAAAATAGACAGCAAACAAAAGGTCATCAGGGTGTCAGTAGGTGGGTTTGTCAAAATGATTTCAAAGAGTTTGGTAAGATGGGTATGAGGCTTTATGCAGCCCCCCCCCCCCCACACACACACTTCATTCATTTGAGTTTCTGCTGTCTTGTGGTGGAGACAAAAAACAACAACAATGTTTTCAGTTTAATGGCCAGAGAAAATCCTTCCTTTGAGCATCACTTGAATTTTGTGCCAAGTGTCTCTCTGTGTGAAAATGAGAGTGAGAAGAGAGAGAATGAGAGAGAGATGCAAAAATTTAAAATGTGTAGTTTCAAGATGAAAAACTGAATTCAAGTAAATTGATCAGACTTTAATTCTGTCTGTGCTTAGACATTGCCTCAATCAGTGTGTTCAGAGAGATGTCACCTTGGATCCACTAGAAAAGTTCGAGAGGAAGAACAGTCTTGTTGCTATGATTGTTTTCCATGTCCGGGAGGGACCATTTCAAACGAGACAGGTAATTTCAGAGATACCATCCAGACCCCATAAAAAGGTAGTACTTCAGGCATATTGTAACTTGACCATCTTTCCTTCATGCTTGCCTGTGTCTATGTCTCATAACTATGGATTGAAGGCACAAGACACAATCATATGTTGAAATATGACTCATGCAGGAAGAATCTTTTTGATTTATTTACATGTTAAAGACTGAGACCCCAGTCTGAATGTGGCTATATTGTCTATCAGAATAAGAAGTTGGAAATAACACTTTTTATTGTGTACACAGCCCAGTGATCCAATCAAAGATCAAATATATAATTGGTTTGATTTTTCAGTGTTCACATACTTGAATTATGTGCCTTGGAGAGCCTGTGCCTCAAATTCAATGAGATTCTGAATAGCTGCATGGTGAAAAATAGTTTGGGGCAATCATAAACCATCATATACTCATGCTGTCCCTCTGAGTTGGAGGCAATGGATTAAAACATGGAAATGGACAGAGGGTTGTCCAATAACCTGGTTGACATATGGGGTTTGGTAGATGCCCAATGATATGAACCCATGGTATGATATTCTCCACTACAAGCCAAGTATTGTGGCTTATTAGGTTTCTGAAATCCATAATATGGGATGAAAGCCAGCCCTTTGCTCAGCCATGGAAACCCACTGGGTGACCTTGAGCAAATCACACCCCTCAACCTCAGAGAAAGGGGAAGACACCTCTCACCCCGAAATCTTGTCAAGAAAACCCCATAACAGGTTTGCCTTCAGTTTGCCGTGAATTGGAATCAATTTGAGCACAGAACAACAATATTGGATGCTCTGGGAGTTATTCATACTTAGAGTAGACCAACTGAATTTAAGAGAACTGATTATTCATAACAAACAAACTCCATTTATTTTAATAGGTCTATTCAAAATGTAAATAAATCTAAAGCAAACCATATAATTTAACACCACACAGGAGACAAACATAAAGCATTTGTAAATCTATTGTAGGTGTGATACTTTACCTGATTATGTAAGCTGCAAATTGCAAGTTGGTGTACAAAAAAATCTGTCTGCTTTTTCAGATGCATACAAGTGTTACAAATGCCCCGAAGATGCACATCCAAACAAGGAACAGCATCAATGTTTCCCTAAGGTCATAACTTTTCTAGCTTACAATGAACCTTTGGGGATCGGTCTGTTTTCTTCTGCATTTTCTTGTTCTCTACTCACATTGTTTGTGCTTGGAACCTTTATTGCCTATCAAGATACAGCTATTGTAAGAGCTAACAATCGAGATATTACCTACCTTCTCCTCATTTCTCTTTTGCTCTGCTTCCTTTGCTCCTTGCTCTTCATTGGACAACCCAGCAGGATCACCTGCCTTCTTAGGCAAACTGCTTTCGGCAACATCTTTTCTCTTGCATTATCTTGTGTGCTAGCCAAAACCATAACAGTCATTCTAGCATTCACAGCCACAAATCCTGGAAATAAGGTGAGAAAATGGGTGGGCAAAAGGCTCTCCTATTATATTATCCTTCTTTGTTCTGCTTTTCAAGGTGGCATTTGCATTTTGTGGCTTGGCACCTCTCCACCTTTCCCAGACCTTGATATGTTCTCACAGACCGATCAGATCATCGTGGAATGCAACAAGGGGTCTCAAATAATGTTTTACATTGTCCTAGGTTTCCTGACCCTTCAGGCTAGTATCAGTTTCACTCTGGCCTTCTTTGCTAGGAAGCTTCCTGATACTTTCAATGAAGCCAAGTTCATCACTTTCAGCATGCTTGTGTTTTGCAGTGTCTGGTTATCCTTTCTTCCAGCCTATCTGAGCACCAAAGGCAAATACATGGTGGCTGTGGAGATCTTCTCTATTTTGGCCTCTGGCATTGGATTGCTGAGTTGCATTTTTGCTCCTAAAATGTATATTATTTTTCTGAACCCAAAATTGAATGACAGTCACCATTTCTTTAAAAAAAAGTACTATGTAACTCACTGAAAATTCCACTGTGGGAACTAAAGCATACCAAGATATTTACAGACTCCTACATGCTTCGTGTCAATATGTCTGCATGTAAAAAAACAATAAGAATAACAATTTCTAAAAGAACTGGATATCATATGCTGTTTGCAAACTAAAAAAATTAGAGAATATTGCATTCATTGTGTGAATGTGAATGTCATTTTCTTTTCTTGAATAGTGTACTTTTCTTTCAGGATAAAAAAACAAGAACACAATATGAACAATTACTTGGGACCAATCTATTTTGATGTTGGAGGATTAAAAGATATCAACCCTTGATTCCATGCTCATAATCTGTATGGATTGGCAATTAGATCTTATTTTGGCACTGGTAATGGCACTATGTGTTCCTGATGGCAGTAAAGAAGATTGCCTGGTACAGGGAAAGACATATGACTATGACTATCCTTAAACATCCTCTGTCCTTCATCACTCTTCCTCCCTTCTCCGTACCTGTCACCTAAGGTGGCTGCCTCAGTCATTCCAGCAATACAGCCAGATCTGTCTATTCCCATCCGAATGGTCCTAAACCTGATTTTTAGTTACTCATGAATTTAACATACATTCAGACTATTGCAGTATTCTGAACATGGGTCTGACTTCAAAAGTTCAAAAAGTGAAATTTGTTACAAAAATTAGCTGCAGGAGTTGCACTGGTCAGAACACATAGACAGGAGGAGGTAGGAAATTTTGACCTCGTGTTTCAGTCATGTAAGTGATAAACCTCTCCTCAAACAACCTACCCATCTGAAATGGGTTGATAAAAACCAGAACCATTTCAAACCATAGAATCATACGACTCTTTCATACAAGGCTAAATTGGAAGTATAATTTAAGGTCAATTCGAATGCAATCATGGGTTTTATGTTATTGCAAATTAACTCTTCGCACGCAAATTCGGGCAAGAGGGAAGCCAATTCGAATGCAATCATGGGTTTTACCTTATTGCGAATTAAAGCTTCGCATGCAAATTCGGGCAGGAGGGGGTTATTTTCAGGTAATGGGAAGTAATTCCGAACAGAGCAGGGGTTCATGTAAATTCGCTAAACAAGCGAATTTACATAAATCCGCATTGGCTCCATTCGGAGTTGGGAGAAATTCCTCCCCGTTTGAAAGAGTCCATAGAGTTGGATAGAGCCTTATGAGCCGTTGAGCCTAGCCACCTGCTCCACCCCTTTCTTGATGATGCCCACCGCATCTCTAGGTGATAAGTTTTATTGCCAACACACTCTTACTCCCTCCTAATTTTCAATGGAAATTTACTCTCCTGTAACTAAAAGCCATTAGACCGGACCCTGCCCTCTGGAGCAGCAGAGAACAGGCCTATCTCCTCTATGGCAGCCAAGGCAGCATTTAAAGAGTGCAATCATGTCACCCCTGGATCAAAGTGAACATATCCAGTGTAATGCCATTCCTCTAACTCAATGATCTTGCTTCGTGAATGAAACCAGAAACAGGTTATTGAAAAAGATCATCACAGTAGCACAATAGCACATGATTTGCAAGATCTGAGTTAACATGCTAAGTTTCACTTCTATATCCTCTCCAGATTCACATCTGTTCTCCTTTACCATTCCATTCCCATGAAAAGCCAGGCACTATATAGCCTTGGCTCAGACACAAAAATTGCCCACAATTGCTTACCTCCTTCCCCTTATATCCAAGCTCTCAACATGGCTATAACACAGCTAGTTAGGCCTAACTTTAACATGGCATGGTTTCTGTTTGTTTCTTGCACTCATGTCCTTTGATGCATACCTGAAAGAATGCTTCTCAAAACACCAGCTTTCTAATAAATTCCCCCTTTGCTAGGTGTGCTAACATGTCCTTATTAAGGGAACGGGATATTTATTCAAGGTTAATATATCATTCAACCCTTGCTAGGCCATGCCCAGTCTCAATGTGCCATCCTTCTTGCACTTGCTCCTGGGCAGTAATTGAAGAAGTGGTTGACCTTATGAACCCCTTGCTAGGTTTTTGTCTCTGAACACTCTTAAAGCAGCTAGTTCTTTGGGAGTGATGGAATATAACTTGATTTTAGGTAGCTTGCCCCCTAGGATCAGTTCAATAGCAGAGCCAAATTTATGATTTTGGGAGGCAGAAATTGGACTCCTCCTTGAAGACATCCCTCAAGTCCACATACTCAATGGGCACATCTGGCTTTGCTGTAGTGGTGATTCTGTCATCGAAGGCTGATAACGAGACCTCTAGTAACTAGATCTGAATTGGAGCTGGGCCCTGGGTCTGCACACCAGCACTGCTGACTCACAAATGTTACCTGCTCTGTACCCCAGTCAATGTAAGGGTTATGGAACGTGAGTTGGTTCAGTCCTAAGACAATTGTGTGAGCTATTGTAGGAGCTACTACAAACTGCAGGGTCTTCCTATGTTTTCCAACCTCCATGTTGATGGATTTGGTGTGATAGCAGACCAGGCCTTCCACCATAGGGTGGTTATTCATCCTGGTAAACTTTATAGGGTCAGTAGTTCCTCCACCTTAAGCCCAGTCCAGTGACTATGGCAGGATGCATTAAGAACCCGGTACAGCCAAAGTCAACCATGTCAACAATGTTCATATCTCCTCCTGCCCTCGGGGCCCACAATCAAACAAAAAAGTGGGCAGCTCATCCACTTACCATGGTCTCAGGGTGCCTGTTGTGTGAAGCTTGCCACTTGGCACCCTTTAGGGAAGGTTGTGGACATTTCCCAAGGGCTCTGTATCACTTTCACTTTTGTCAGGTTGGTTGATCTTCCATGCTGATTCTTCCATCACTACCTGAGCACTCATTGATGCAGTGCTTGCTCACTTCTCAGCTAAACTAAATAAAAATAAAACAAAAATGCAGTCACATTCTGCATACAAAACAGAATCAATTTGCTGTATAATTAGTATATCATGATTGGATGTTTGTGCACGTCCAAAAATATGGTTCCTCCCCAAACAGAATAAAATCAAATTTCTATATTTAAAATCATGATATATACCCAGTTCTAATAAAATAGTGCCCTGTACCTCAAAATAAGACAAAAATCTACTCTGAATACTGTGAAAATTATCTTAGCAATGAGAGCTAATTGCCTGTGCTGAAGTGCAGTGTGTGCAAAGCTCCCCAATAACACTCCATGATAGTGAGAATGCATCATTATTCGCTTCCACACCTTCGGAATAACATCAGTGAGGTGGTATTGTGAAACCATTTGCAGCGTTTCCCCATTAATAAGAAGTTATTACTGCTTTGGGATATGGAAGGATCATATATTGAGATTTTAAATTGTTTAATTGTTAATTATTGTTGTTTGTGTTTGTTTTAACTTGCTGTATTTATGTTTTAAATTGTATACTGCTGGCATCTAATGATTGCCTTGCAAGCTGCTCTGAGTCCCCCCTCAGGGGTTGAGAAGAGCGGGTTAGAAATACTGTAAATAAATAAATAAAATAAGTTACAGGACAATTCCAGGTTATTCATGGGACAAGTATTGGATGAGTGCAACTTCATGTCAAAATCTTCACACGACTGCACTATAGTGATGGAAGCATTCTGTTTTTCTCCTATTATAAAACAGGACCTTGTAGACCCTTCCAAATTTATGATTCTATAGTCTTATGATTCTATGTGTGATGGAGTCACTGGGTGGACCAGGGTTCTTGACAGCCAATCCTGGTTTGGGCTGACTGTGAGGGAGGGACTGCTGGGGAAGGAGTAGACATAAAAGGGAGGAGAGACTGGGAAGTCAGTTAAGTTCAGTCAAGTTGAGTTCATAGAATTATAAAGTTGGAGGAGACCACAAGGGCCATCCAGTCCAACCCCCTGCCATGCAGGAAGGGTCAAGAGAGTTTTGCTCAGGGGAGTTCAGTGCAGAGCAGTTGAGTGGGAGTTGAGGAGGAGTTTAAGAGAGGTGAAGAGAACTGAAATGAGTTGAAGGGAATTGAGAGCTCACCTGGGGGTGGAGTCTGGGCCTGGCATTCACACAATGCATGACCTGACTCTGGCCCCATGGTGGTGTGACACCATGCACCGCACCACATGGTGCACAGTGTAATGGCACTCCTCTGGCACTGCATCAAGATGATGCAGTGCCAAAGGATCATGAAAAACCAACGCACTGGTGGCTATGGTGCCCTTTTCAGAGTGCAAAAAGGAGCTGCTTTTTGTAGTTCCTTTTTGTGCCATGGAAAGGCGAGATTGGGGCCACAGCATACAGTTGCCATTGCCCCGATCTGACTCTAAAAGGGGCGGTCTGCACAGCCCCTGAGTTGAGAGAAGGATATTGAATGGGAGAAAAAGTGTACTGGAGAAAGTGTAAAAAGGAAACAGTTAAATGCCTGCAACTGTAATATTTGTGTAATCATACCACCTTGGAACTTTTCTACCTAAGTTACGAGCTAAATTTTATTCAATTAATTCAGTGTTTATTTGTTAAACCAGATGCTTCTGCCTGTGTGAATTCTAAACCATATAGGCACATAAAAACACACTACCAAAAATATTAAACTTGTAAGAGGAAGACACTTGGGACCATAGCCCTTATACATTTAGGGAAAGTATATAAAGAGTGAAAGCAGGGCAATGACAATGACCATGGGCCTTCTAATAAATAAGAGGTAAAAGGTAACCTCAAACTATGAAAGTGAGGGGACATCAGAAATGTTGGAAGGTAGGGTGGTTGTCCCTTCTATATTTCAATGACTTTTGGCTAAGCATGTTTCCAAAGACATTATTGATGAAAAATGTCTCACCCACAATGGTGAGTTGCTGTAGGGTTACTATTTGTCTCAAACTAATCCCAAGAAGGCAGCAGCTATAGACTTAGATGTATCATGTGAAGTATAGAGTATGGCCCTGGAATTGTTTAAGATCAGGTATTTGCAGTAGCAGCCGAAAAATACATTAGGGGAAGGAGAATTGAAGACAGGGAGAAATGATTCAGTGGTCAGTCTTAAATGTAAGTCTCCTACCTATGCAGTTTTCACAAATTTCTCCACCTAACCCTGTATTCTGAAGAACAAACTGTGAATAAGACTGAGAAGTTAACAATATTTTTGGCCCACTACATATTTTTACATACATTTTACTCCAGATGGTCAGTTACATAGAACCAAAGACACTGGAGAGATAATTATCTTCACTATAATTATATATATATAGGAAAATAAATACTGTAATTGAGGCTTTTCCATATGGGAACTGGAAATAGGATGGTTAACAAAACAAAACAACCAATCAATCAATTTCAGATCCTGGTAAAAACTTGTATACATAATAAAACTTGCTATAAATAGCATTTTTGCCATTGAAAGATGGACTGATACAGCAAGACACCATTGCTTGGTGGGTGAACCATACCTCATATAAAAATTAAAGAAAAATATATGTTTTTCTACTCCAGTATTCAGTGGCTCCAGATAAATCATATGGTGAACTTGACTGCATTTTTCAGTAGATTACCAAGATATGTGATGATTTTCCTGCTTTTCCTGCTCATGTCCTGCTTTCAGACAATCAACACAAACCCAAGGGAAGATTGCAGAGCAACAACACACAGATACAAAGATGGCTATTTTAAGCCAGGGAACCATATTATAGGTGCAGTTTTATCTTTGCTTACTTTGGAGGTTTTTGAAGAATTCTTCAATATTTTACACAGCTACACTCAATATGACTTTAGGTAAGCGCAAGCAGAATGCAGTAGTTCAGATTCTGTACTTGAGTGATGTTAATCAATGTGAAATATATTAGTAGTTGTTTTTGTGTGCCTTCATGTCATTAGAAACTTATGGCAACACTAAGGTGAGCCTATCGTTGGGTTTTCTTGGCATGATTTTTTTTCAGAGCCTTTGGCTTTCTCTAAGGCTGAGAAAGTGTGAGTCATCCAAGGGTTTCTATGATCAAGCAGGGATTCAGACTCTGGTCTCCAGAGTCATAATCCAAAGTTCAAACTATTACTCTACGGTGGCTTGTATGAGCCACTATATTAATATCATTGCTATAGGTATTCAAATTGGCAATACCATTGCAGAAAACTTTTATAGAAAATGTAGAATAATACATTGGTTACTGTGGGTGAGGGAGGTGGGGAGAGAAGCAGTGTTTCAGAGCTATAAATTCTGGCAGCAGGAACAGATAGATAATTTTGCTATTGAATTAAAACAGTTTCATAAATGAAAGGATATTTATGAGACACTATAAATAGTGCATAGTAGGTATAAATTATTGGATTCTGTGGACAAAACATAATTTTAAAATGGCCTTAGCAAAGTGCAAAGCATATCTTGGATTTGACCTTCCTCTCTCTCTTTCTAGTATTTACTTCAGCTGAGGTTTGTTGGTAGTTTGATAACTTGTTTTAAGAGATCCTGATTCACAAAAACCTCTGTCATTGAAGAGAGGGAACAAACCGAATGTATGATCACTACTGCAATATAATAACTCCCCCCATCTCTTTGACGAGCCATGTGACTTCCATTGTACATTGATACATCTAGACTGCATTTCTTCCTTTCATCAAAACACTTCCAAAACTTATTGCATTCCATATTTCTCTAACTGCAACTTTTATAGCCTCCTAACACTAGATTACTGTTCTAACTAAAACAGAATATTTTACTATGTGCTTATATTAAAACAACTATTTTTTTTAAAAAAAATTCTTATTGCAAATATAAACTAAATTATTTGTAAGTCCAGTTATACCCTTCCTGACTTATACCTCAGTAAATGTTTATGGGAATGCAGTGTTTTATAGCTTTGATGTGTGTGGAATGAAAAGAAATAAATTAAACTATAATGTTTCCAATTCAGGGTGGTGAATAAGAACAGTCAGCACGCCTTGGCTTTTATTTTTGCTGTAGAAGAGATCAACAATCGTCCAAACCTCTTATCCAATATCACGCTGGGCTTCCACATCTATCAAAACTTCTTTGAAGAAAGATTCAATTATGATACCGCTTTGTCCCTGTTGTCAGTACAAAAAGAAAGTTTTCCTAATTACAGATGTGGAAGGCAATGCAAAATGTCTGCTGCCATTGGAATGCTCGGGTCTGAAACCTCTGTTCAGATGGCCAATATTTTAGGCCTCTACAAGGTGTCACAGGTAGGGATATGTGTAGAAGATAAATAATAAAGTATAGAATAAATGTAAAAGAAATCAATCATGAGATATTGTAAGGGCTGGCTTTTCCATTAGGTGAGTAAAGTTAGTATACTTATAAGGAATTGTAAATTACAAATATATCTCAGTTAGTGAAGTAGATGTATTCCTTAGCATGACTTATGTAAAAGAAAGTTTGGTACCAGAGGCAGAAATAACATGAAAAGAATAGAGATTTTTGCCTTCATGTCATTAGAAACTTATGGCAACCCTAAAGTTGCTGCAACATGAAAAAAAGAGCAGTTTGTCATGTTTTACAAAACCTTTTAACCAAGCTAGCTACCTGCACATATGAAATGAAACAAATTAAGCAATGAGGTCAAGGAAGCCTTGAACAAATAAACAAAATCATTTAGGAGACCATTTGATAGCTTCTCCCAAAGTGGATCGAGGAATGACTTTTTCTCTTACCAGCCTCTACATTTATTATGATTTCAATTTTGGTAGCCAGACTTAAAGATCTATATTTTTTAATTTTTGTTGTTTCTTTGTTTTTTTAAATCATTTTGGGAATAGCTGGTTTGGCAGGCTTATCTGTTCTCTCCTTTGATCTGTGTTTTCCTGCTCACACATTTTTTGTTTTGTTTTGTTTCTTTTGCTTCAGGCAACAAAATTACCTGTCTGGTCTAGGGTACAGTAAAGCATCATACTACAGTGAAGCATTCATACTTGGAACCCAGGGTATTGGTTACTCCATGTCAGGTAACCAAGTGACCTGGTTATGTTACTAAATACAACACTGTGCAAGTATGCTTGGGACAGGTAGCATCATTCCAGGGTTTTAGTGTTACTTCCTCATCCTCATAGAAGCCCTATTTTCAGAACTGGACCCATCTAGAAAACTAGCAGTAAGACAGGGACCTTCATTTCTGCTTCAAATGAACCTAGTAGATCATAGACATCAGTTTGTTGCAGCAGGGACAACAGAGATTTAGGTCCCTTAAAGGCTAAGAATTCAGCATGCACTTTCTTGAACACCCACCTACCTGAAGGGATTGTTGGTTTTGATTTCACAATATTTGATAGTAAATATGCTTTGTTATCTTTGAGGATGCCAAATGATAACTGACTGTTTCTGCTGTAATCACTTGACATGGCTACCTCCCTGGAAACTACTCATTTGATTCATTTTAAAAGAGTATAAGTACACTAAAAATGAAAGTGACAATGATTTTTTTTCCCTAGTTAAACAAAGAAAAACAAATGATTTTTTGTTTCTGGAATTGGTTGTAAAAACATTCCAATGCTCTTCTTTTCCAGCTCATTTATGGCCCAGTCCATCCAGCAATGATTAATAAGATGCAACACCCCTTTTCCTACCAAATGGTCCCAAATGAAGCTGTTCTCGATGACGGGATAGTGCAGTTGCTAAGATATTTCAGCTGGACATGGGTTGGCCTTATTGTTTCAAATAACAACTATGGGGAAGAGTTTGTGCAAAGCCTGAGTTCAGCTCTTAGTAGAAATAACATCTGTGTAGCTTTTACAGAAAAATCACCATTTTTCACTTTACAGTTCACTCCTGAATCCACAATATGTACATTCCATAATACAAATGCTTTGAATAGTCTTCTTATTACAAAAGCCAATGTAATTGTTGCATATGGGGACACACCCTTCATGCTTGGCTTAAATATGCAACTCCATGTCTATGGACGATTGACATCAAAATTCACAGAAAAGGTTTGGGTCACAACAGCACAGTGGGACTTCACCTCAAAGGTTTTTCTGGATGACTGGGACATCAAACATTTCCATGGTTCCTTGTCTTTCACAGTCCACAAAAACAATGTGCCAGGATTTGAGAGTTTTCTCCAGGAATTTAATCCTTACCAGTATCATGATAATAATTTTATCCGGGACTTCTGGTCTATTGCATTTGGTTGTATAACCCCTAATTTCTATGAGAACACACAGAAATCAAACATATGTACAGGGGAGGAAAAACTGGAGCATCTTCCCCAGACAGTATTTGAAATGAACATGTCTGGGGAGAGCTATAATGTCTACAATGCTGTTTATGCCTTGGCATATGCTTTGAATAACCTTTACTCATCAGGACAGGCATTGAATTTCGAAAGTCCAAAACTGAATCATCAGTCAATACAGTCATGGAAGGTAATGTTAGCTAATTCATCTCAGGCTGCATCTACACTGCAGACATAATGCATTTTGTAACTGTCATGGCTCAATGTTACAGCAACCTCACATTTGGAGCTTGTTGTGCCACCAGAGTTCTCCAAAAGAAAGGGGTAGATATCTCACAAAACTACAAATTCCAGGATTCCATAGCACTGGGACATGGCAATTAAAGTTAAATTCCATTGTTTTTGCATTACAGATGCAGCCTGATTGCTCTGTCCAGAGAATGCTACAAGCATGGTCAAATGTGCCTAGTCTTTTCTTTCATCTTCTTCATACTATGTACTTACTAGTCACTGACATTTTATTAATTATGCATTTATTAGTCCATAGCCTGTCTTTATTCCAATGCACATAGCAATTCTCATGTCCACATTTGTTTAACAACAAATTCTACGACGTAGATCAGGCTGAAAAATGACTGAAAAAGGTAATCTAATGAGTTTTATTGTGCAGCAGGGAGCAGAATTTGAATCTCCAGAACCCCAGTCCATTCTAACAACTACACAACAGCAACAAATAAATGACTATCTGATTGAAATGTGATTATTCCTTTAACCAATGCTGTATTTATACAACAAACAATATATGTTTTCAAAAGGTATATCCTGTGTTTAGAGGTATTGCAATTTAGTGTGTCACTGACTATGTGTACCAAAATGACAAAATAGAATTTGAATATAAGAGCAGATTAAATATATTAAAGGCACATCCAGACAGATTAAAAAGACCGGAAAGTCATAGATTTTCTTCCCATTCTTTCTGATTTTATTGTGGAGATCCATAATATTTTGTTTATCCCAGAATATTTTCTGTCAGCTCCTGGTACAATTAGAGATTTTTTATGCCATCTTCCCACATCATTTTATTTTAATTCAGTATGAAATTGGAAAGGAGAGGAACAAAATCAGGGACATTTCAATCAATCTGGATGCACACTAAGTTTGTTTTATTTTGTTTGTATTGAAATGAAGTTGAGATTAATGTCTCCCATTGATTTCAGTGACATTTTAGTGTAAATAATTTAGCCTGGAGCCACCCAGACATGAAGCTTATCACTTGGGCAAGTAATAATAATAATAATAATAATAATAATAATAATAATAATAATTTTATTTGTATTTTCCCACTTCTCCCTGCAGATTGAGGTGGGATTACATCATAAAACAGCACAATAGTATAAAAATACAATTAATAAAATATTAAAACAGTAGTTTTTAATTACAATTAAAACAAAACCTTCTGAAACCATCTAGTGTCCAAAGGACATACATTAACCCAGAAGTAAGCATCCTGTTTTCAAGATCTTTTATAGAAGGTCTGGTGGATAGTCCTGCTGAAAGAGATCCATCTCAAGTGTCTTTTTGAAGGCCTTATGGTGGTAATGAGATGAATCTCTTCCAGTAAGCTGGTTTACCTGTTCCATCTTCAATTCTGAATCTGGGATGAGTGAGGCTTTAACCTGGGATGCATCCAGGTGGAAGCACTGCAGCTAGATCAGTGGCAATTTAGGTATGATAACATCTGAGAGCATCCCCGATCCAAAATTGAAGACAGAAGAGGTAAACTTGCTTATTTGCCCAAGGGATAAGTTCCAAAGTTTGGATAGTAATTCCTCCTCTCCCCCCCCCCCCCACATGTTTTTGTAAGAACAATAGCTTCTTTCCCTTTTTTTTTTAAAAAAAACTTTAGTAAATTAAATCATACCAGATTTTAAACTGTAGGCAAGATGGGAATACAAGGTATAAGAAATCAGATGCTGAGTTGAATCTACAGAGCATTAGTACAATTTATGTATTCAGCCATTGTTGTTGTTAGCTGCCCTAACTCATGATGACCTGGTGGATGAGACATCTCCAAGAATCCCTATTCTCCACTGCCCTGCCCAGATCCTGCAATCCCTTGCCCCTAACCCCCCTTATCAAGTCTATCCATCTAGTTTGTGGTCTTCCTTTCTTTATTCTACCCTCCTCCATTCCTAGCATTATTATTATTTCTAGTGATCCATGCCTTCTTGTTATGTGGTCAAAGTACAATAGTCTTAACTTGATCATCGTAACTTTCAGAGAGCTCTAGTCTGATCTGTTCAAGAACCCGTTTCTTCATCTTCTTGGCTGTCCACAGCATCCTAAATACTCTTCTCCATCACCACATTTTGAATGATTTGATTTTCTTTCTGTCTGCTTCCTTTACTGTCCAGCTCTTGTATTCATACATAATTGGGAATACAATGGCCTGAATGAGTCTGACTTTAGTGCTCACTTTTATGTCTTTGCTCTTCAGTATCTTTTCAAGTTCTTTCATAGTTGCCCTTCCCATTCCTAGTCTTCTTATTTCTTGACTGCATTCTCCATTCTGGTCAGTGTTTGATCCTAGAAACAAGAATTCTTTAACTATTTCAATTTTCTCATTGTCTAGATTGAATTTGTGTATTTCTCCTGTGGTCATTATTTTTGTTTTTGTCTTTGCACTTTCATTTTTGACCTTACTTATTAACTGTTCCAGGTCCTGAATGTCTTCTGCTAATATTATGGTGTCACCTGCATATCTTAGGTTGTTAATGTTGCTCCTTCCTGTCTTAACTCGATTCGAATTCTGCTTTTCTTACGATGTCTTCTGCATATATGTAAACCAAGTAGGGTGATAGGATTCAGTCTTGCTTGACCCCTTTGCCTATTGGGAACAACTCAGTTTCTCCAAATTCGGTTCTGACAGTGGCCTCTTATGCTTGGTACAGATTCCTCATCAGGATTGTCAGATATAGTGGCACTCCCATGTCTTTGAGTGTGTTCCATAGCTTTTTGTGATCTATACAATCACACATGCTGATTCTTTTTTGGAATTATTTGGTGTGCTCCATTAGCCATCATATGTTTGCAGTATGGTCCCTCCTTTTCTAATTCCTGCTTTCACCTCAAGAATTTCTCTCTCCATGTATATTTGGAGCATATGCTGCAGAATTTTGAGCATTATTTTTCTTGCATGTGAGACAAACAACAAAAGAAAAATATAGCTGGGGAACTATGTTATGAAGTCTGCAGTAGAAACAATGCTACCCATGTACAGAGTTTTCATAGGGAAAGTGTACATATATCAGTACCTGGAATAATGAAGCCTTCCTCTAATTGTAGATTATGTAGTCTGATTAATTAGGGCAAAATATTTCAACAAGTTATACTTTACCTTTGAAGGTGGGTTCCTCATGAGCAAGTGAGCCTTGCAGGAGGGAGGTGGGAAACATTAAAACTGTGGAGAAATGCCCATTGCACTTAGTAGGTCTTAAAATTCTTGAAATGCTAGCAGTGCATCTCAGATTTTTTATCCCCTCTTGATATAGGAGAAACTAGGGGTTTATCCACACTGCAGATATACAGCAGTTTGACACCACTTTCATTGCCATGAAACTATCCTACGGAATTCTGAAATTTCTAGTGAGGTGAGGCATCAGCGTTCTCTGACATACCAGGTTCAATACCTGACCAAACTACCAATCCCAGAATTTCACAGGATGAAACCATGACAGTTAAAGTGGTGACAAACGGCTTTATTTCTACAGTGTGGAAAAGCTGTAGAAGGAGAAACTAGGTCTTCTTGCCAAAAATAAAAATAAAAATATCATAATTTTATATGTGGCTGAGAGAGTATGATTTACCCAAGGTCACCCAGTGGGGTTCTATGTCCAAACAAGAACCTGAATCCTGATCTCCAGGGTTGTAGTGCAACACTTAAAACATTACACCATGCTGGCTCAACATTCGTGTGTGTGTGCATGTGCATACATGTGTGCGTGCATGTAGACACGTCAGTGTGGTGTAGTACTCCAGATATATATGAAAAAATTGTTATCTATTTAAAACCTTAATCCTTTTTTGGTAAGTAATGAAGTTCTCTCTTTCCAACTAGCTTCACTGGTTTTTGAGAAAAACCCATTTCAACAACAGTGCTGGGGATGAGATATTTTTCAATGACGACATGGAATTGTCCACTGAATATGACCTAGTTAACTGGGTTGTGTTCCCAAATAAATCCTTTATCCAAGTGAGAGTTGGAGGTGTGGATTCCAAGGCTTCCTCAGACCAAAGATTTACTATTGAGGAAGATGGCATTACATGGCCTAGTCATTTCAACCAGGTGAGTTTTCCAGGTTTTAGGATCTTCAGCCTTGCTGGTGTGGCATTTGCTAGGGAGAAAATGAACATTTCATGGGAGTTTTAGAAATCATTTCACTGCAGCTTTTGTGGTGATCGCATCTACACAGTTCTTTGATAGTTGTATTTCTTTCCCCAGACATCATAAAAAATATAGAGGAGGGGCATAGAAGGGAGTAGATGTGTATTTATTTGCTTCAGTTAGAGGCTATCTGAGTCACAATAGAAAATGTGATACATTGCCTGGGATTACTTTGAGGTCAGATCCCAGGATTGCCATCTGCCTTTCCTATAGTAAAACATGAGAGGGAATACATTGCCAGAGTGTTAGAGCATCAGCAGCCTACTCCTACATTTTAATAGGCAATATCATAGTGAGGAGGGAAAAGGAGGCATGTATTGGGGAGGGGACTCCATTATTGTCTTTGCCAATGTGTCACTGGGCACATTGATGCACTGTACGGGTGGTGAATTGTTTGTGCAGTTGGCTGGTCAATGGGTCATCCAATGCGCAGGACATGGGAGGTAATTGTAAGTCACAGGTGTGTGTTAGGGGAGGTGGAAAAAATAATCAAGTGGTATGGTTTGACACTGCATCGTACTATCTGAAGGGATTTCAACCAAATTGGGAAAACCTGATAATGGCCTGGTTTTTCCTCTCCATCTGCTCAGCCCCCAAGTGGTCTTCCTCTGCACACAGGCGGGACAGTCTCAGCAGCCAGACAGCAGGGACAAGCCTCCTAAAGAAGACAAATAGGCTCCCCAAAGTCTTCCTTTCCCCAAGGATTAGACAGGCAACTCTGTTCAAAATGGTGTGAAAGCAATATGGAAATGTGAGAGAGTCATTTTCAGATCCACACCAGATCACCAAATGTCTTAAAAGAGACCAGGTATATTCATCCAGGGTACCTGGCCAGGATACTCACTCCCAACATCTCTCTGTTAGCTCAGATCACTGGGCCAGTTGTCTTCCATGATTCTTTTTTTTTTTTTAATGTTTAATCTTTAAAATAAAATCTTTTTCAAACCATCCAAAATTAAGACAGGATAGGAAGCAGAGAAAACCATCACCATCTCTTTGTCATGCAGATTAACTAAACTTATACAGATATAGCTGAGAGATGCTATAGTGGGCCAGGGGTACAGCACCAAGACAATTTTTGAAAGAAAAATAAACTTTATAGCTGTTTAGCAAAAACACAGACACAGGATTTGTCTATTTCAAATTTGTCTGGATAAAGCCTCTATTCTGGATAAAGTGTGTCTCCAAATTGTCTGTGGATGAGTAAAAAATATAAAAATAAAAACTTAGGACAGTTTTGAAGAATCATCTAGATTTTTAGATTTCAATTTAGATTAAGTATCTGGATTGAATCAGATTGTGCCCATATCTTGAACTATATTTATCTGCTATATTAACAATAAGTCTTCAGTTTACAATTTCTTTTATTCTGACTCTTTTATCTTTTTCAAGATAGTATGGTTGGTGAACCCTGGGAGTTTAGGATTTGCATTTTTTTAATGTAGAACCTGAAGTGTGAAGCCTGTTCACTACAATTTGATAAACATATGAAATATATAACTTCAGGTTCTGTTGAATAAAAATGACTTATTCAATTAAATCTAACT
This sequence comes from Urosaurus nigricauda, assembly GCA_034509955.1. NCBI lineage: Eukaryota > Metazoa > Chordata > Lepidosauria > Squamata > Phrynosomatidae > Urosaurus > Urosaurus nigricauda. The sequence goes on along the minus strand of JAOEGL010000006.1, from coordinate 19,846,629 downwards.
AAATTCTCTTTCACGTATGGCTAGTCAGTGCCCCAGTCAACGTGCACTGAGAGATGCCATCCAGGGTACAACATGAAAGTTCTTGAAGGACAGCCATCTTGCTGCTATGACTGCTTACCTTGCCCAGAAGGTACCATTTCAAACCAGACAGGTAGGTGATTTTAGGAATCACTAAGTTGATCATAAGTTGAAAATGAGCTAACAGTGTAAAGCTACAGCAAAGAAGGCAAAACAAAACAAAACAAACACACACACACACACAAAACACAAAAACAAGCTATCTTATCTTGCATTAACAGAGGCATAATTTCGATGTTGAGAGAATAATAGTCCCTTTATATTCTGCCCTCATTTATAGTACTAATTCAGTACTGGGCACCTAATTTTAAGGAAGATATAGACAAATTGGAGCAGGCCCAGAGAATGACAACAAGGATGATTAAAAAGTATGGAGAGCAAAATATTTGAGGAGAGACCCACGGAGTTGGGCATGTTCACCTTGGTAAAGAGAAGAGTGGGGGGTAATATGACTGCACTCTTCAAATACTTCAATCACCTGGAACCTGTCAGTCAGTTAGATGTTAAATATTAGCTTTATGATCTTGTAAATATTTCCTATTCACATTTACAACTGCATTACCATTGCCATGATTGTAAATGTCTCCCCCCCCCCCCACCTTCCTGAAAATCCAGCAAGCTACAATCAGGGATGTAGTTCTGTGACACTGGTGAACAGGGTACTGATGTATATGTCCTCCCCACTCTCACCATTGACTGGTAGTGTTCCATTGACTTGTGGCAGGAATTTGAAGGGTCCCTGCTTTTGCTCTATGCCAATCACTGACAGGAAAAAGCTGGGCATACCATCCTTCAGCATCCTGCTCACCAGCAGTTCAGCCTGTAGTGTGGACGTGCAATGACTCTATGACGAAAAGAATTTAAACTCTCAAAGCTAGTAAAAAGATATGATTTACAACATATGTAGTATGATTTGGCTATATAGATCATTTTAGGCATATTCCCTGGAACCCTAGCAATCTGAGAGAAGTTACAAGGGATCCCATGGGAGAACATGATGATGATGATGATGATGATGATGATGATGATGATGATGATAGGTGTACATATAACATTCTTAATACAGTGATTCTCTGAGACTTGAAAATTATTTGAAATATTCCTCCAGGCTTAAAAGGTTGAAAAAGCCTGGAATATACAGTTTTATAAAAGAAGATCTTTCTACTTTTTCAGATGCACATCACTGCTACAAATGTCTTGAAGAGGAACATCCAAACAAAAATCAAAATAGTTGTGTCCCTAAAACCATCACTTTTCTCGCCTATAATGAACCTTTGGGGATCAGTCTGGTTTCGGTTGCACTTTCCTTTTCTCTCCTTACAGCTGCAATACTTGGAATATTTATTAGACACCGGAATACACCAGTTGTCAAAGCTAGTAATCGGGACCTTACTTATCTCCTGCTCATTTCGATTTTTCTCTGCTTCCTTTGTTCCTTGATATTCATTGGACAACCCACCAAAATAACTTGCCTTCTTAGACAGGTTGCTTTTGGCAACATCTTTTCTTTTGCACTTTCTTGCATTTTGGCCAAAACAATTACTGTAGTCATGGCATTCATAGCCACAAATCCTGGGGGTGAAATGATGAAATGGGTGGGGAAAAAACTATCCAACTACTTTATCTTTTTTGGTTCTATTACCCAAGTTGGAATTTGTGCCATCTGGCTAGGCACTGCTCCTCCATTCCCAGATCTTGATAAAGTTTCACAGTCTGAGCAAATTGTGGTGCAATGTAATGAGGGCTCAAGTACAATGTTTTACATTGTCCTGGGCTACATGGGCTTTCTGGCCAGTGTTAGCTTCACTGTGGCCTATCTAGCAAGGAAACTACCTGACACATTCAATGAGGCCAAATTTATCACCTTCAGTATGCTAATGTTTTGCAGTGTCTGGGTATCCTTTCTTCCAACCTATTTGAGTACCAAAGGGAAGTACATGGTAGCTGTGGAAATCTTTTCTATTTTGGCCTCTGGTATTGGATTACTGAGTTGCATTTTTGCTCCTAAATTATACATTATCTTGCTGAAACCAAACATGAACACCAAGGACCACTTGTTTAAGAAAGGCAGATCTATACGATAACTATATGTATATTGTAAGTGTGTATTATTATTATTATTATTATTATTATTGACACAAAACATATAGATTCACCCAACATCAGGATCCATATACCTCAACCTTCATTCCTAATACTAATTCAAACAATCTTGACTACTTACTAACTACATAATCATTTATTACTTCTTCTTCCACAGTGTTATTTTTGTATATTGTTCTTTCTGTATATTGTTAACTGTGTTCTTTCTGTATATTCATATGATCTCTTTATGTTTCTCTTCTGTACATTTATGCTTTTTTCTATTTCAAACTGTTTACTCTTTGTATTTTTCATCTGAAATGAAATATTTATTACCATATATACTTGACTAAAGTTGACCTAATGTATAAGTCGAGAGCAGGTTTTGGGGCCAAAATTTATGGATTTTGAAATGACTCATGGATAAGGCAAGGGTAAAACTTAGTGGCATGTAACAAAGGATGTAAAGGATAATGCAAAGGAAAATGATGTCAAAGAACTTATAAAATTCTGGCAGGCATAACTCTTTGTGCTCATCCTAAAGGCTGAATGGATGAGAGAGTAGAAGGGATCCATGCTTCTTTTTGGTGCTCTCAGAATGGACTAAACTCTCGCCTTTTACCTCTCTATACAGAGAAAAGGGATTACATATAGTTAAAGTACAGTACATACCTTGACCCCTGGATAAGTCAACCCAGGTTTTTTGAGGTCAATATTCTTTACTAAAAGTTCTGTAGTGCCTACAGAATGACTTACTATACAATAACATACTGTACATAGAATATAATTTAATGTAACAAATACTTTACATTGAAAGCAAAGACTTAATTTGTCTGGTGATAGTTTTGCAGAGACTCATTAATGATCAATGCATATACCTAAAATTATACAATATGAATAAGATGTGTGAACATGTTATAGCCACACAATGTGTGTGAGCACATTGTAGCTATTTACTCTTTAGTATTAGAGTAAACAGACATACACAGAAGCATGCTTTTCAGGTGTGATCCTGAATAGTTCATCATTTGGTTCATCTGAGTAATAGTATCTTTATTATAGTAATCAATATATAAACTCAGATATTACTCACAGAAGCAGTTACTCCACTCCACTCTGTTTGGCTCTCAAGCAAACAAGTCAGCTATACCTTCATTAAACATAGTTTGATTGTTTATTGTAGTTATATGCAACTAGATATAAAATCACTAAGCTATTTGCAGTAAATAATGTGAGAAAACACTTTTTTTGTTTTTGTCCTTATGTATCACAGTAGGTTTATATTGTTTGGTATGTTGTTTAGTAACCAGTGCAGCTGAAGAAGTTCCAGTTGGTGAAATGGAAATAACATTTCTCAGGATCTTCTGTTCTGTGGGCTTATCTCAACAACACATTCTTAAAACTTGATTCCACTATCCATTATCCATCTTGAATGCTGAACCTCTGGGAAGGCTTGGCTAAGAACATCCACAAAGGTCACACACTTCCCATCACCACAGCCCCATATAACTCAAAATGTTATTCTAGAAGCCAGCCCTTCACCCCCGTAGTGCTCTGTTAGATGCTCACCTATAATGTATTTGCTTTATAAAGATATCTGCTTTATAAAGCAAATACATTATAGGTGAGCATCTAACAAAGCACTATGGGGTGGCTGCAGTTCCTGGGTAGCCATTTTTAAGTGGGTGAGAGTTGAATTTTTGAAAACTCTTGGGAGAGTGTGTTGTTGCTGGGGGGTGGAGCTTCTGTGAGTCACACCTGTGAGTCACTAGGGGGTGGAGCTCACACTCTCAGAGCCTTTCTGGACCTTTCTAGAAACTTCCAGCGGGGTGGAGCAATGTGAGTCACACCTGTGAGTCACTAGGGGATCTAGCAGTCGCAGAGCCTTTCTGGACCTTTCTAGAAAGTTCCAGCGGAGGTGGAGCTTCTGTGGGTCACTAGAGGGTGGAGCTATATAACCCCTCCCAGAGCCATGTGCCTAACGGCACGTGAATTTTTATCACAAACAGTGATTGGGAAAAAGCCCAGGTCACCAGGGGCCTTTTACCTTGCTGCTTATCAGGGGATTTTTTTTTTCTGAGGGGGAAGCCCATAATCCTATTACAGGGACTAACTAAGACTTCTCAGTGTGGACACTGAGGAGACTGCCTACCAATATTGAAAAATTCACATGCAGCAAATGATAGTTGGTAGCCCTCTTGGAGAAGAAAGTGCAGCAGCTGGAGGCCGGCATAGCTACACTTCAACATATCAGGGAGTAAGAGGTTTTCCTGGACAGAACAGAACAAACGGTCTTGGACGGGGACCACACAAAGGAAGTTGCTATGGAGGAGACTGTCACTTCATCTACACAGGAGGAAGACAGCTGGAGGAATGTCACACACAGACAAGGGGAAACCAGGGATCGTTCTGAGAGCTTGCAGTTACAGAATTGATTTGAATCTCTGTCCCTTATCAAGGAGGATGAAGAAGAGCAGCATGGACAGACTTCAGGGACAGAGCAGAGGAGCCTAAGAGTTCCATCACAGGGAACAGTTGCTGCTAAGCCTCGGAGGAGGCGTATGGTTGTGGTGGGGGACTCCTTGCTGAGGGGTACAGAAGGAGTGATTTGTGGGCTGGACAAGATTTCTTGGGAGGTGTGTTGTCTCCCTGGGCAAAGATCAATGATGTGACAGAGAGACTGACAAGACTGGTCAAGCCTACTGACAAATATCCTTTCCTTTTGGTCCACGCGGGAACAAATGACACAACAAGACACAGCCTTCAAAACATCAAAAGGGATTACGAGGCTGTTGGTAAGAAGCTGAAAGAAATGGATGCACAGATTGTCATCTTGTCTCTTCTGCCAGTTGAAGGGCATGGTCCAGGAAGAGAGAGGAAAATCACAGATGTCAACAACTGGCTCCACAGATGGTGTCACCGAGAACAATTTGGATTCTTAGATCATGGGCTGCGGTTCCATGAGAAGGGGCTTCTGGCAAGGGATGGGCTGCATCTCAAGCCAGTTGGAAAAAACGTTTTTGCCAACAGTCGCAAGAATCTGATCAGGAGGGCTTTAAACTGAGTCATGTGGGCAAGGAAGAAAAAAGTGCTGGAGAAAATAGTCATACTGTCATAGACGGAGCAAGGCAAACAGTGAAAGGACACAACAGTAAGAGGCAAAAAAAAATGTGCCCAGGTGGAAAGTGAAGGGGACACAAGGTCTTAGATGTCTCTACACTAATGCACAGAGCATGGGAAATAAGCATGATGAACTTGAACTCCTAGCACTACAAGGGAAATATGATATAATAGGCATCACTGAAACCTGGTGGGATAAGTCTCATGATTGGAAAGTAGAAATAAAGGGGTATAACCTTTTGAAGAGAAACAGGTCAAACAGGAAAGGAGGAGGAATAGCATTATATGTCACGGATATTTATATCAGTGAAGAGATCCAGGACATCAATACTGGAAGCCTGGTGGAGAGTGTCTGGATAAAAATTAAAATCACCCCTTCAGTGATCAGGAGATTAATCTACATGTCATCTATCCCACTTTTTGTTCTGGGCAGATAGTCCCTTGAATAATGTTTAACTCTTCTTTAACTTTGTTTCTTAGGCTATAGATGATGGGGTTTAGCATGGGTGTGACCACTGTGTAGGAAAGAGAGAGGATCTTCTTTGTTTCTGGTGAGTAGATGGATTTAGGTCTGAAGTAGGTAGATGTAACAGTGCTATAAAACAAAGTAACCATGAGAAGATGAGATGAACATGTAAGAAGGCTTTATGCCGTCCCTCTGCTGAGGGCATTCTTAAGATGGTAGTTATGATGTGCACATAAGTGAGCAGAATCAAGAAGAAATGGAATATAGTGAAGAGCACAGTGGCTGTGAGAGCTTCTATTGCAAAGATATATGTATCAGCACAAGCTAACTCTAGCACTGGGGGACTGTCACAAAAAAAGTGGGAACAAGGGTTGTTTGAACCAGTTCAAACCGATTCACGATCCGATTGAAAAGGTAGTGGGAATGAGGCCTTAAAATATTATGGCTATTTCTGCTGATCATGACAATGGATTAATAATTCAGAATACTGTAGCCTTCATTAGCATTTGCTTGTTTGTGAGTTGCATCCCACATTTCTCCCACAGCTGGCCTGCAAAGAGGCTTCCAACATTTTTAAGGTCTCAGTAAAACAGAATAAATTGTGCACAATTAAATACAAGTGGAATCTGCACCAATTCTAGATCTGGACCAAATGTCTGATCACCCTTTAATTGAATTATGGATCACAGAGTCCCCCTTCCCCTATCTGAAGATGGGAAATTAAAAGATATTCTGGGGGTGGGGAATGAGGAGAGGGATTGCTAATCACAGTTAAAATAATGAGGTAGCCAACTCTTTGGGTGGGTGTCTCTGTGTCTGTGTACATATATGTCTTCAGATTGCCTGTTTACATATGGTGACTCCATGAATTTTTACAGGGTTTTCTTAGGCAAGAAATATTCAGAAATGGCTTCACCAGTTCTTCCTCTAAAATATGGCATACAGTGCCTGATATGCACTAGTGCTCTCCCATCCAACTACTAATCAGCACTGGCCCTGTTAGTTTCCAAGAATGCACGGGATCTGGTGTCTTTAGGGTATTTGGCCTTGCCTTTATTTACCTTTGCAGAGCTAATATTCCTGCAGCTCATGAATTTTTAACTGATGTCTCTTCCCTTTTCAGACTTTAGACAAACATTTTAGCAGAAACTCAGATTAAATATGATTACATTTTATTTTGATTTTTCATCAGAGGATTCATGAGCAAATATGCTACTCAACTGAGAAAACTGAACAATTTAAATATTAAGAGTGGTTAATTCCACTGCCTCATGTTCTTGTAAAATCCCAACTGATTTACTTATGATCCATTTCTTTGAAAATTATATCACATTGCCAAATTCTTCTACTATGTGAACAGGATTTTTATTTGTAAAAGAACAGTTTATCATACTTAGGCATTTACGGATTACTGTGGATAGCACATACGAATAAGGGAATGAAGCTTGTCCTTCAATGTCCCTTTGTACATTCAGCTGCAATCCTATAGGATGCTCAAGGAACATAATACTCCTTGAGCATTCTTATCCTCTTTTGTACATCTCTCTTCCCAAGGCAGCTTTTCAGCACTTCTGTGGACCTTCATGTCCTTTTAGTGACCAGGAGATGGCGAGGACACCTGGGTGGTGTCTGGCTTCAGTTCTGCAGCTGGGAGAAAGAAACTGACATCTCCCATCTAGATTTCTAGAGATACCGGAGGACAATGCATGGCCTTCTACACTAACTATGGGGTTGCCACTAAACATTGCCTAGGTGCACCACCCTTCAAGATCCTTGTCTGTGTCCCAGTCACAGCACACACCTGTTTTGTGAAGCTTCCTTGTTTGAACAAGGGGGAGGCATTGTTCAAGAAGATACTGAATATCTCCTTGCCAAACTAACTCAAAAGCATGCTTGTTTGAATAACAACAAGTTCATGAGTATACGCCACTGACAGGATTCCCCATTTAGTATAAAGTTCTGAAATATGGTTTTAAGCATATTCAGTTCCATGTGAATACTGTTAACCTGCTTTGGAGCCCTGGTACTTCATGGTTCCCACCCAGAGTGATGATGCCAAGTGTGTATATATAAAAGTACAGAGTCCCAATCAAGACCTTCACAATGAATGTTTGAAACTCTCAGTCCAAAACTGGGACATTGGGGGTGTAATTTATACATGCACTTCACTCTATCTCTACATATGTGTGAGCAGTGACCATCTTTCATATCTTTATCTTTTCTATATTATTATTATAGTTAAGAGCATAAACACATTCCAAATCTTTTCTAACATAAAATGATACTTAACATAATGTATGCAATTATGATGTTAAAAAAAATATGTCCCAAGACTTGTTTACTCAGAAGTAAATATCAATGTGTTTAATGGGACTAAACCTGAAGAAAGTATGCATTGACTAGCAGCCCATCTTTACATTTACCTAGGAATTTTCTACTCAAGGTAAGAGGGGCTTATTTTTGAGAAGATTTATGTAGAATCTTTGGAAGATCTTGAAGAATCTTGCAGATTTACAAATCTTGTAGATTTACAGTAACATTAAGCACAAACACACCAAACTTTCTCAATTCAATATTCCATATACTTTTTCCTATAATTTATAAAGCAAAAGCTTAATTAGCTGATAATTCTGTTTAAAACATCTTAGAACCATATCTAATATAAAGTAGTATATATTTTGTGAACAGATTTCTAGCTATGAAATAATAATAATAATAATAATAATAATAATAATAATAATTTTGATGTCATTCTCCTTTTCTGATATCTTTACTTTGTTTTCAGCACATCTTGATTGAAGATTACTTTATTTATGAATTTCTCAAGTGCTTTTCTGATTTCTTTGTTTCTCAAGCTGTAAATGATTGGGTTGGCTATTGGAGACACAACAGAATACAGTAAAGCTGCTAGGAGTTCCTTGGAGACTGATGACCCTGAACTTCTCTTCATGTATGTAAACATTCCAGTAAACAGAAATAAAGAAAAAACAATGAGGTGAGGTAAACATGTGGAAAAAACTTTGTACCTGCTATGGGAAGAAGGGATTTTTTGCACTGTAGAAAATATGTGAACATAAGACACAATGATTGAAGAACAAAAAACCAAACCAAACACAATGCCACATGCCAAGACTGCAATTTCATTGCCAAAGGTGTCAGCACAAGCAAGCTTTAGTATTTTGGGGATATCACAAAAAAGCTGATCTACGTTGTTTGGACCACAAAATGGCAAGAAAATGATGTTCATTGCATGCAGCATTGCATAGACTGTACTGCTTATCCAACAGCCAGCTATCATGCCAGCACATTTCATCTTATTCATTATCACATGATATTGGAGTGGGTAGCAGATGGCAATGTAGCGGTCATATGCCATGACAGTAAGGAGAGCTAGTTCTGCAGAACCAAAGTTGAGCCCCCAAAAGATTTGGCTCATGCACCCAGAGAAGGAAATAGATCTGATTTGGGTCAAGGAGATACTGATGGATTTAGGGATTGTGACTGAGATGAAGAAGATATCAAGGATAGATAAATTGGCCAGAAAGAAGTACATGGGTGTGTGAAGATGGTGGTCCACAGCTACAATCATGATGAGGAGAAGGTTGCCAGTCAAGGCTATCAGATAAATCAGCAGAAACAGTACAAAGTATAACATCTGCAGCTCAAACAGATCAGAGAGATCCAGAAGCAAAAATTCAGTCACTATAGTTGTGTTGGACACTTCTTGTTTCATACAGTCTCTGTATACTAAGGAGGAAGAAATCAGTTAGTTCATTTGGCATATGCTACAATGTAATAGTAACACTTCCAATGTTTTCATCTAAATTTGAGAGTGACATTTTCTACTCTTGATTCTCAATTAGAAGTAGTGTTTTAGAAATGTGAAGAACAATTTCAGTTTGTTTTTGAAGAGAATTTGCCAAAACATAATGCTTGGAAAGGTCAGGTGGAAAATTTGTTAAATATATACAGGTGTAAAGATCAATATTTGCTTTGATAAGGATTCAACATTGTGGTGGGTGTTTATGGTTCTTACTGATTTAATTGGTACATTTCATATATCAATCACATGCAACAAAAATTAAAAGTTTGAAACAAGTTACAATAGCCTCTCCATCCTGAATCACTCATTTTTACTTAAAGATGAATCAGCTATGGAAAAATTTGCAATTGTGTCAGATCAAATGCTAGACTATTCATACCCCCCTCCAGTATGTTAGCTGTATGAAGGAAGTCAGGTAAAGCATAATCCATGCTAGTGGTTGTACTCTGTCTATCATCTTGAACTCCATATTTAGAATGGGGTTGTCTGAAGAAGAGCACCCACCCATAAGAAGTTTTTCATGTCTGGGGATACTCACAGAAGGTAAAGATGGAAGATTTCTCAATGATCTTATTTGTTCTGTTGTGCAGTAGCCCACAGCTAACTCATACCCGAGGATTGGCCATTCATATATTTTTAAAAATGTCTGGTGAAGGACAATCTATGGATGTCTATCCCACTCACTGTCAAAGAGCTCTTGCCATCAAGACATATCTCTTGATGCTTAGTTATGATCTCCTTTCATGTAATGTGAATCATTAGTTTGGGATCTATGAACTAAAGCAGCAAAAACAAGTTTGCACCACCTTTCACACAACACCCTCTCAGGTACTTTTTTTTAAAAGCAAAAATTTCACATAGTCTTCTCTAGGCTGAATATGCCCAACTCTCCCAACTCTTACAGGGCTTGCTTTCCAGTCTCTTTACCATTCTGACTGTCCTCTTCTGTATATGTCCCAGCTTGACAATGTATGTATTACATAGTCATGGCCTGAACCAGGCACAAGAATTCGTCAAGTCAGGGGAAATCTGACTGAAGCAGATGACTCAATGCAATTGCGTGTACATTTACAGCACTTTATAAATAAAGATAATAATAATAATAATAATAATGATGATGATGACGACGACGACGACGTTTACTATTACCTATAACTAACTTTTGTCCCATATGGTTTCTTCCTCAGACATCTGCATTCAGTATTGAGCAGTCAGTGATGGAGCTAGGCAGACAGTGGCATCAAGTGATAGACCAACATTGTGCCTTTATTCTTTGCTGTCCATGTCAATGCCTACTCCATCTGAAGAGAATTTTGGTTTCACCTTGTACTTCATGTTTGCTAGTTAGGCCAGTTTACACTTCCATCTCCAAGATTTCAAATATGAAATAAACAAATAATGCACATGTATAGTTCTTTGTGAGTTTTTCGGGCTATGTGGCCATGCTCTAGAAGAGCTCATTCTTCATGTTTCACCGGCATCTTCAGCATATGGGGAGGATCCTTTACTCACTGGTTTCTAGAATCATAGAGTTGGAAGAGACCACAAGGGCCATCCAGTCCAACCCCCTGCCATGCAGGAACTCCAAATCAAAGCATCTCTGACAGATAGCCATCCAGCCTCTGCTTAAAGACCTCTAAGGAAGGAGACTCCACCACACTCTGAGGGAGTGTGTTCCACTGTCGAACAGCCCTTACTGTCAGAAAGCTCCTCCTAATGTTGAGGTGGAATCTCTTTTCCTGCAGTTTGCATCCATTGTTCTGCATTCTAGTCTCTGGAGCAGCAGAAAACAAGCTTTCTCCCTCCTCAATATGACATCCCTTCAAATATTTAAACAGGGCTATCATATCACCTCTTAACCTTCTCTTCTCCAGGCTAAACATACCCAGCTGCCTAAGGCATTCCTCATTCTAATTCCTGATATGGAATTCAGCAGTTGCTAAAAATCCTCCGCTGTTGTCAATGGGGATTTTAAAATTATTATTGCTGTCTACCATATGGAGGTCTGTTAATGTGACATTTTTGACCTTTTTTGGTACACTGAAATTTCTGTCAAGATTGGTACTCCGCAACATTCATTGTATGTGAGCAAAACAAAAGCACAAAGGAACGCTACAAATATGTACAGTGTGCATTGAATGTAAGATATATTTAACTCTGTTAAATTAAAGTCTTTTGATTCCCTGTTCCAATTTTTATTCTCTAATTCTTACAGAAATTTATGACATCACACGTTTACCGTATCTATCTGTCTGTCTGTCTGTATATGCACATATGCATCTATTTGTTTTATGCTTATTTCCCTCTTCTGGAAGGAAAGAGCTGGGACCCATAGTAGCCCCCAGCATGATTAAAAATAGTATGAACAAAACTACAATCGGTTATAACTCAGTTAAGCAAGCTATAATGTTAAAACATAATATAATTTAAAATGTTTAGAACATGGATTTTTTTTTTAAAAAAAGCAATATCACATGCACCCACACATCAAAAGTCTTGACCTCAGTTCTCTCCGTTTCCAAGAGCAATAATTTGTTTTCTCTTTCCAGTACCTTTTCACATTCCAGCACCTCCTTCCAATTATTTCATTAACCTCACATGGACTGCATATTTTATTCCCTTTCCAATATAAGAAAAAGAAACAATAACTGCCCCATTTCTCATAGCTTACCTTCCTGGTAGTGAATCATGTAAGTTTCTTTTAAAGAACTAATGATGAGCTACAATTTGTTTTTTGGTGGTTTTTTTTTTCAGTTTTAGTAAGAAAATTAATTTCTTCCCACTAGTGAAGCCTTCATATTGAGCTGCTCCTTAGTAATATGGAATTATGTTGTTTGAAATAACTTCAAATTATTAATACAGAATTTGAGGATGTAACATCGCTTGCTATTTTTGAAATAATCTAGATTCATATATGGATCTCAGCGAATGAGGTAAAGAGAAGGTGAAACAGTAAAAGAGTCTTTTAGAGAAATATAACATATGATAAAGAAAAACAAGAAACTTACATTGGGTAGTTAGGAGTTGGAACACACTCTTTGGAACATATCTCTTCATAGGTCAAACCAAAATGCTTTGTGAGATTTGGCCAAATATCATGAATGAAGCAGTCGAACATTCAGCAGTTTTGATTAAAATGGAAGAAGCTGCTGCTGTTTAAGATCACACTGAGAGAATGAAGTAATGACTAAGGGAGCAAGTTGCAAAATATATTCTCAGTTGACTTTCTGATGTATTCTGTAAATATACAGCTATATTTATGCACACAATCTCCTCCCAAAGGCATAGATTTAACTATGTAGGTATAATGGTCTTTCCCTTTTAGATGCTGTTGAGCTAAAAGAAAAACAGAAAGGGGAAAAAAAAGTACAGAAGGGATTACTTTTAATTGAATGGGTCAAGGAAACCCACAGGGTGATCTTGGGTGAGTCATATACTCTCAGCCCCCAAAAACCCTGTGATAAGTTCACCTTAGAGAAATGACTTAAAGGCACACAGCAACACTTGTATTTTTTTTTTAAAGACAGTGATTCACTTATCAATTCATCCCCTGTATGCACCGGCCTTAAAGGCCGAGTTGGGAGTGGAGTCGGGGCATATGCCACATGCCCAGGGTGGCGTGACACTGCGTGCCACATTACATAGTGTCACACCACTGCTCCGGTGCTGCATATGCGTGACACAGTGCTGAAGGAGCACTCCCAAGCTGTGCTGCCATGGCTATTGCTCCCCTTGCATGGCACAAAAAGGAGCCACTTCTTGCATATACAGTGTGTTTGTGAGAGTCTTCATACATAAGGATGATTAACTAAAAATGGATGAAAGAAGCAATTCGTGATTCGTCCACCCCATGATGATGAATCAGACACTATGATAGTTGTTATGATGGCCTGTCTGGAGATTCCAAATCACAGCACGAGGCAGACTGTCCTGCTCTCAGTGGCCCTAGGAAGTATCTATGATTTTTACTTTAAGTCATTAATCCAATTATCTCCTGGAGTGGTAGAATAGATTAGGAGAGAATTGTAACTGCCATTTTTACTTTGTGGGCTAGTGATTTCATTTGTCAAAGGTTTATTGATCTCTCTCTGCCCTCCCAAGTACACAGAGAAAACCACATTTCCATCACCCCCAAACAACCAAATGACTCTATTAACGCCCCCCCCCCCCATACAGATATAGTAGAAGTATCCTCATGGCTTTCCCCTGCCTGCTCCCATATAGCCCAGGCCACAACTGCCTCTTCTTTATTTTTAATCTTTCTGCTGTGTTAGATTTGTGTTGGACTGGTTGCTTACAGCCATCCAGGAATGATGTTTTGTCTTTCCATGCTCTCTCTCCTACTTGCATATGTGCAAAAAGAATTGTTTTTAACTACAAAATTTATCACTGAAGCCACTTAAACACAACTTAATAGAGTGGGTGAGATGGATGGGGGAGATCAGAGGGTGAGAAGCACTGTCTAGTCTCCTTTCAGCTATCTCCCTCCCACTCCCCAACACTGCAATCTGGACTTCCATCATTGCCTGGAGGCCATTTATACCAATGTGGCTTTGGTAGGAGAAGAGTGTGGGTGTACAATCAATTCAATTTCAGATTAAAAGGAGTAGTGTGATGCTAATGAAACAAAACCAGGGTGGAACAGGGGCTGGATACTGTGTACTGAATCTGAATATTTTTTGCAGGTGTGGATTCAGCCACATGTAGTGCAAACCCATTGAAATCAAAAGGACTGATATTAGTCACAATGGATCAATATAGAAATGAGAAATAGAGAGAATATTAAAATCTCTCTATACTGTTTCCCTCCCTTCCTCTTTCTGGTGGTGGGACAGATATAAAAAAGGTAATGATAGACTCAGCAGAGCTTCTAAAGACTTTCCATTTGTCTTCTCATTTTAATTCCAGCAGTTATTTCATCCTTATTGATGTTCTTTTTAAATTGATTGTCCAATTGTACAGATGTTAGGATGTGGTGTATTTGTTGATGTACTTACTGTCTCTTTTTATTTCTCATCCAAATGATGCAATTGAAAGCATTTTGTTCCTATACATAGAATTATTTTTTAAAGATACATATCCTTAGTTGCATGGATTCTTCTTCTTTCACATACTTACCTTTCAAAAACATAGCAGTAAAGTACTAGGAAGATTGTGCAAAGGCAGACCTACTGTTTATTAAACGTAAAAGGGGGGGGGAGGAGCTCTGATGGCACAGTGTTTAAATGCCAGTACTGCAGCCATTCACTCACAAACCACAAAGTTGTGAATTCAGTCCCAGCCAGGGGCTCAGGGTCATCGACTGAGTCTTGAATCCTTCTGAGGTCGCCGAAAAGAGTATCCAGCTTCTTGGGGGCAATTAGCTTACTGTTGTAAACTGCTTCAACTACAGTTCCCTGAATTCCTTAGCAATGAGCCAGGGCAGTTAAAACGGTCTCAGACTGGATTATTTCTGCAGTGTGTTTTGGACCTAAATTGGTCTTTGCAGTGTATTAATGGCCACCTTCATAAGCATCTTAAAATATGCTACATTCAGCACATATTGTGAGGATAATCCTTCTCCAGTTTCTTTTGCTGATCATTTTTTCTTTTTTAAAAAAGTTATCTTTAAGCAACAACCGTTTCCTAAACTTGAACTACATTTATTACAGAAAGAAGCAAGAATACTACAGTTTACTAGCACAAACTATTCAGAACAATTATTAATGGAAGTTTTTTTAATGTTTCCATAAACATTATAGTTTGTATATGAAAAAATTCCCAATAGACAGTTTTGACTCTAGAGGATTTAGTTCTTTCTTTAAATGAGACATAGGAGACATCAGTCACTAGAGCATAGTATCTTCTATATATACAGAGACACAAACCACATAAATACAATGGGAGGGCACAGAAGGGTTTGGAATATAATATAATGTCTGTTATTCTAAGTATTGTGTATGAATGAAGTGGATTCCATCTATGAATATCTACTATTAATTCACTGAAGACAGAAACATCCTTGTGCAATACCTTAGGAAAGACAAAAGCAAAAAGAAGGTCTCATAAAACATCTAAGCATGAAGAACAAAAGAACCACCATTGCTCCATCCTCTGCACTTTAAAAGTCAGTCAATGCATTAAAATATATCCAAAGCACTTCACAGGAAGAAAGACCAGAGTGTCAATTCACAAGAATAATATATATTTCAAGTACAACACAGGTAAGCTTAAGGATGAAATGCTTATGCTGAAAATATAAGCTACTTTTGTCTTCAGGAACACTGAGTTAAATGTAACTGAAAGTGAGAAGAGGCTCAGTTCAGTGTATGTTCTTGAATGAAGTTTCAAAAATTCCTAAATGATTGAATCCATAGTTGGCTCCTGGTCCAAGAAGGAAGAGAGAGAGAGAGTGAGAATATGATTTTAAAGTCAATTGTCCATTCCTTTGGTAGGACCATGGATTGCCTCTGCCTGAATAAGTTTGTATATTTCAAGTGGTGCAACAATATATGAGAAATAATCTTAACACAGAGAGCATGTAAAGGTGTACAGTTGTAAGCATTTCTTTTCCAACTTCTAAAAAGTGCTGGCAGAGTGTGACTGAGATCTTGCTTGGACCCAGGCTGATGGTAGTCAGTGGTTTGGTGGCAATTTAGTGAGCGATAATCCCCACCTCCATCCCGCCTCCCAGCTCCAGTGTTTAAAAAAAGTGAGCAATTAGCTCCTAAAAAAGTAAAAGGAAAAAGGAAGGTTTCTTGCATTTTACTGCCAGATCTTCCACTGCCTACCTGACCATTAAGATTTCCTTCTCCAAAGGCAGATTGGTGGTAGGGGTGGCAATGATATTTTGTGTGTGTGTGTGTGTGTGTGTGTCTATGTGTGTATTTGAAAGAGAGAGAGAGAGAGAGAGATTGAGAGAGGAGGTAGTCTGTTTAAAGTGATCAGAGCATGTTTTCTTCTGGATAGAGTTGTGAAAGTCTGTCATCATTTTAATTGTATTTCCCAAAATCCTGCTTGCACCCTTATCTTGTCCCAGTCTCCATACCGTAGCAAGTCATAACATTGTAGTTTTCTTTCCACTTGGAAATTTGTGAAAATGTATGGATTTTGTATGCATTTTACCTCGCCAAACCTTGTCTATTGACTGCAGCTTGTTCTTACAACATATTTTTTTAAAGTATCAATTTGCACTTTTCATTTTGTTTCAACACACAATGAAAACTAGGCTGTTGCAGACCTCCCAGAGGAATTTTTCTGCCACCGCTCCCAGGCTATGGAATGGCCTGCCGGACAATATCCGTCTTATTGCATCACTTTACTGCTTCAAAAAAGCTATAAAGACGCATCTCTTCTGACAGGCCTTCCCAGAAACTTTTTAATCTCCCGGCTCCGAAACTAGGTTTGCTTTTCCCGCCAGTTTCCAACACTTTGACCCCAGATGCCATAGTTCTACACTGCTCAAGGAATGGTTGTTTTTATGCTAATGTATTGTTTGTAAATTCATCTGTTTGGTTTTAACTAATGTTAGTTTAATTTAATTTTAAGGGGTGGGAGGTGAGGTAGTGGGTTATTGGAATTGTTTTATCTTGTGACTTTTTAATTTTGTTGTACCCCGCTCTGATTACCTGTACAGAGAAGCGGGCTATAAATAAAACCTATTATTATTTTATACACATTTGCACTTCCAAGGCAAGATGTGGCTCATGTCATTCACAATTTCAGGCTGTGGAAAACTGGTAATTCTATAAGAAAATGTTAACAGAAGATTTTTTGTTTCCCAGTCCTACAAAACATGAATAGCAAAACTATTAGCATCTATGTTCACATTTTGTTATACTCTAAAACAGAACAAAGGAGGGCTTTGAAGGAAATTCTGAGGTGGAAAAATAATATTCCTGCTAATAAGCATGTCATAAAATGGAAATGTGGAAACATAATTTGCTGACTTTTAAGACTGGCATGTTGGCTATTCAAATGTAATTACATACACAGTACATGTCAAACAAATATAGTGGTTTTGGGTAAGCTAGTGTAAGAAACGTAACATGGTACCCAGCTCAGTAGTTAAGATGCTTACTCTGTCAATTTCAAGATTGACAGGTTTACAGCTCGAGAGCCAAGTGCCATGCTATGGGGTGAGTTCCAGTCACTAATTCCAGTTTCTGCCAAACAGTTTGAAAGCATGTAAAAGTGCAAGTAGAAAAATAGGTACCACTACGGTGGGAAGGTAACAGTGTTCTGTGCAGTCATACTGGCCCCATGATCACAGAGTTGTCTTTGACAATACTGGCTCTTCTGCTTAGTTATGGAGATGGGTGCTGCCTCCTACAGATGAGCATGACTTGACAACCTTGTCAAAGGGGCAACCTTTACCTTAACCTTTTGCCCACAACTCACTGTCTCATGGTTTTCCCATATCAAGAATAGGCAAAATATGGGACATGAAAAATAGCTGACATAAGCAATGTTAGAGCAATACTCAATAGAAATGTAGTTAATATTTGATCATGCTTAATCGTTCAATGAATTATATATTTTTTTCTAGACACAAGAGATGACAATCAGAGAAGGGAGAAATCAAACTATCATCACAGAATTAATTCTGCAGGGGTTTGGGGATCTCCACGATGCACAGGCTGTCCTTTTCCTCTCATTTTTACTGATCTACATCCTTACTATGACTGGGAACATTCTCATTATTGGATTGGTTGTGGCAAATAATAACCTACACACTCCCATGTACTTTTTCCTTGTTAACCTGTCTTGCTTGGAGATCTTTTACACATCAACCATCCTTCCCAAAGTCTTGGTCACCCTGAGGGGAAATGGAGCCATTTCCATCCCTGGCTGCATTGCACAGTTTTATTTTTTTACTGCTCTGGCTGTTACAGAATGTGGACTCTTGGCCATAATGTCTTATGACAGATATGTTGCTATATGTAAACCACTATATTATGCAACCCTCATGACTGAAAAGCTTTGCATTTTCATGGCAGTTGCATCATGGATGAATGGGTTTCTGTCAATGTCAGTAATGATGTATCTGATGACAAGGCTGACATTCTGTGGCCCAGTTGAAGTTGAACATTTTTTCTGTGATCTTACCCCTGTGGCAAGAATCTCCTGCAGTGAATCCCAGAATTTTGAACTGTCAGGCTTCATATTCTCAACCATTTTCACATTGCCCCCCTTTTTATTGACTCTGACTTCATACATGTTTATTATCACCACCATCTTGAAAATCCCATCTGCCACTGGAAAGAAAAAAGCCTTCTCCACCTGTTCATCTCACCTTGTTGTGGTTACAATTTATTATGGGACACTGATCATTGTCTATGTGTTGCCAAATACAGAAAGCATGCGGAAGTCAAACAAAGTGTTCTCTGTTTTTTACACAATCCTAACACCCTTAGTCAATCCCCTAATATACAGTCTGAGGAACAGAGAAGTGAAAAAGACACTTGGGAAATCTGTTGCCAAACTAATTCAAAATATAAAAGCACAGAAACAAGAAATCATTTTTAGTGTGGAGTAGATGGGAGAAAATCAACCTCTGTATATGGCCTCTCATGTCCTTTCTCTTTGAGCATACATATGGTGGTGGATGGGAGAAAATAATTCTTATCACTTCATTTACAATCACATGTTGAAGTTTATGTATGTGTGTTTTAAAAATCAGTCATTACGTTAATCAATGTATTTGTTATCACAGAAATATACAATCATAGAGTTGGAAAAGTATGATTCCAAAGATGTTGCATTCATTTTTTCATCTTTTCATTAAATATTTATTTTAATTGTGAATCAATTCAATCACAGTATCAGTTTTTCAACACAGAATTGAAGAAATTTTCTTATAGAAATACAAGGGATGAAACCTGGCAATATGGATAAGTGTTCCATTTTTAAAGATGCGTAATAAAAATTGCAATAATATCTGGGATGTAGCTAAAGTTTGGAACCAACCCAGATGACCATAAACCTTTAATTAACAAGTTCAATCAGGAATCAGAGGCTGCATCTGCATTGCAGAAATAATGCAACTTGACACCCCTTTAACTGCCATGGTTCCATGCTATGAAATTGTGGAATTTGTAGTTTTGTAAGCTATTTAGTCTTCTCTGTCAGAGAGCTCTGGTGCCACAACAAACAACAAATTCCAGAATTCTGTGGGATTGAGCCATGCCAATTAAAGCAGTGCCAGACTGCATTATTTCTGCATTGCAGATGCAGCCTCTGATTCCTGATTTATGACAGTTAAAATGCAGCCTAAGTAAAACCACATTCTATTGTGGGATGAGCCCTTTTTACAGTGAGCAAGGAATACAATTTCCAGAAGAATAGGTAGAGAGGGAAAAATCTATTTCCAGCTATCCTCATTGCTTTTAAGCTTGACATTGTTCACCTCTACTACTTATATTGAGGGATGAGATGGTTACTAGTTAGTGACTCCATATTGATTTTTTTTAAAACTACCGACTCAAATGAGTAGCGTTTTCTCTTGAAATGTGCAACACTGATCTGGAGCAAAGGGCTCAATTAAAGGGTGGTTGCCACAAACAGGCAGGATCCCCTCCATAGAATCCTGCACTGCAATGTATAGTTCAGTGAGATATTCAGAATTCTCTGCTAAAAAGCTGTAATGTTGGTAGCTGAAGGAGGTGAGCTAAAACTGCCCTGCAAATAATGTAAATACCACAACCAAACTACTAATCTTAGGGTTCCATAGGACAGAGCCATGACAGTTAGGTCCAAAACACGCTGCAGAAATAATCCAGTTTGAGGCCTCTTTAACTGCCTTGGCTCAGTGCTAAGGAATCCTGGCAATTCTAATTTATTGTGGCACCAGAGCTCTCTGACAAAGGAGGGCTAAATGCCTCACAAAATTCCCTAGCATTGAGCCAGGGCATTTAAAGCATTCTCAAACTGGATTATTCCTGTAGTGTGTTTTAGACCTTAAAATGGTATCAGATTGCTACAGCTACATAATGTAGTGTATTAAATGTATTAACAGTTTGCAGACCTTGTGTCTACAGGATCTAATGGGCTTGAAAAGGTTGCATTACTTTCATAGTGGGAACAAGGGACCTTTTGGAATCAATTTCCAAAACAGAGCAAGGGCGAATCAGGAATCGCTTTAAACTGCAAGTGAGAATGACCCCTGAGTCAAGCTTTTTGCTCTGTGAGATACAGTGGTTTGCACACTTCAGCTTGTGATAAATGGGATTCATTCCATTTATCAGAGCCTTCTTTCCAGATAACAAAGTCTTAGAATGTGTGAAGAGGTAGAGTTACATTTCAGTGAGGCTCTGCATCACAAGTGACAAGATAGCAATTGCCCAATTAGATGAGAGTAGCTGGGCAGAAGCATGAACCTTCAAGATGGTTCATTCTTTTTTAAAATTTATTTAAGACATACAAAACCATACAAGAACGAGGTATACATGTAACTATCCATACCTCTAGATATACATATTAACATTCATATTACATTCATACCCTAACCATAAAAGAAAACTCATACTTCATTAACATCCAAACGTTTAGTCTTCCATTCCTATTGTCCTTCTTCCTCTTCTTCATCTTTAATTACACTCTTGAACCTTCAAGATGGTTCTGAGCAGAGTTTATAAAAAACAGAACAAGGCTTTTGTCTCTAGTTCTCTCTAAGCACATCACGAGGTGCTTCTAACCAGGAGCTCTGGCTTAAGAAAGCTGGTTGAATCTTCACATACTGTAGTTGGAAATTTAATTATGCTTTTTATTCTTTCTTCCCTCTTTTTAAGCCACAAGAGAAGGTAGAGTTTGTTTGCTTGCTGTAACTTCTCTATTTCAAATTCCAGCTTTTCTGCATGATGATGGCCCTCACTCCATGCAAGGAGGGCCTAAGTACCTGGAAAACCTTGGGCTACATTGACCCCAATTAATCATAAACTTGGACCACTCAAAACAGATGGGTCAGCATGATAAATATTCTCAGCTATAAACCATCATTTGTATTACTCAGTCACCAACGTTAAAAAAGTGTTTTCTACTCTAGTGACTTGTTCAATACTTGACTATTTTTTAGAATCAGTTTTTGAGTCACTGAGTGCATCAAGTCTCAGATGAAGTCATGTAGACACTTCTATATAAACTCATGATCATTTTATCACACATTCTCTGACTTATTTTGATACACATTTACAACTGATGTGTGGTCAAATTGTTATTATTTCTTGGTGGACTGATACAGGTGGTTCAGTTATCCCAGTGTGGTCTCTCTGTGTGTGAGAGAGAGACATAATGAGAGAAAATTATTATTATTAACCTTTATCTATATAGCACTGTAAATTTACACAAATGAGAGAGGGAGAGGAACCTTGAGTAGCTACTATAGTTTTCATTTCCTTAATCAGTCAAATTGTATTGTTCTAAGTGTGGATTCAGTACAGTGACATCATTTTTACATTAAAAATTGTAATATTGCCTTCCCTATCTTGATAACCTCCTGATGTTTTCATTTACATTGACTTCATTCCCAGCTTTCTGGATGGAACTGATCAGATTTGTAATCTAAAATTTTGAGAAACATGGTAGTCGATAGGAATGCAGTTTCCATGTATTATGTGCATTTCTTCTAAAAACAAGCAAACAAAGAGGTTTACGGACCAGTCCTATGCATATGGCTTGGAAACATGTCCAGCTAAGTTTATATGTAAATGTTCACAGGATTGTCATCACACAGTACAACCCTGAACAGATTTGGTTAAAATGATCATCCCATTGTTGAGTTCATATTTACCAGGGATAATTCAAATTAAATGTCCCAAGGATGACAAAATAATTTCTATACTTCTCTGCGTTTTGAGTGCATATTCTTCTATGTTCTGGGACGTAGCTCTGTGGGTGGGGAAAGGATAACTTCTTTAACCTTTCTCCTTCCATCCTCCTCTTCTGTCTAATACATTTGCAGGCATTGCAGAGAGGAGTGTCTGGTTTAAGAAAAGAAGATATTGTCCATAAAACAGGAAGGATCTTACCTTTACCCACTCACATTTTACTTTGCTTTGCTCAGTAATTTAAAATACCATGCTTTGAACTGCAGTCTGCCCAGGTCTGATAATTGCTGCTTATAAACACCCCTACCTCTTTCCTTCCTTTTTAAAAAGCAGCAGTAGGCTTTGTATTGCTGCAGCCCTCTGCTTCTCCCATAGAGGCAGCAATGGATCTCTCCAAGCAGAGTAATCAATTCACTAAGGAGAAGCTGCTCGATTTATCAGTCCCACATACTTGCCTACACACATGATCTAGCAGAGCTAAAAAATACCTTAGTCTTCTTTGTAAATTATATCAAAATAGCTTTACTCACAAATACTTGCATATAATAATAGAGGCCCATCTGTTTCAGGAAAAAAATAAGCAAAAGAAAAGTACTATATTGTAGGGATGTGCTTTTTAAATTATTCACTCTTGCAGCAGGGAATAAGTAATTTAAACATATTTCTCTAAGCAGTAGTAACATCTTCAAAGACTGCATAGTTTGGGGCATTCTTACAAGGAGAAGAAAGTCTCCCCTCCCAGCACATCTTTTCTCTGCTCAGAGGAAGCAAGCTCAAAGCCATCTAGTGGTTGAAGGGAGGGCATCTATGAGAGGAGATCAATGGGGCAGGGGGAGAGATGACACCAGGAGTGATCTCACCAGGTGATGCTAACTCTGGTGATGCTACTGCCCTTGTTGTCTCTTCTATGATTCCTGTCAGTGACTACATAGTCATGTGAGAATGCCATGTGATTTCATGGTGAGGAGGAGAAGAACAGATGTGACCAGCTGTGTTCTTATCTATCAGACTAGCATCCATTGCATTACTCTAATTAAGCTACCTAAAAGTCCTGGATGTGAATGATTAAATGATGGCTAGCATCCTGTTCCTATCGAAAGCAGGTGAAAATAGAAATAGAAAATTGCACCTACATATGTACCATTTGTGTTGTGGCACATGAAACAATTCAGCATCTCCCCTCAGTCATTACTCCCTCCCTACTTACGGATCCTGGTCATTATGTTACTGCTAATTCTAGTGATTTCTTGTAGTTTGTTCTGTTTAGAAAGATGATATCCTGAAAGGGTTGCACTCATATTTTGCTTGTGGCTTGACTACTGTAATGACAGATCACTGGATTAAATGGCTATGCTTATAACCTATATTTGACATCATTCACAGCAATACATTTTCCTTTTGATAAACCTGCTTAAGGCTCTCTTTACTTCCTTGTTTCGTAGACTATAGATTAAGGGATTTAGTAAAGGTGTAAATACCACATAAGAGAGAGAAAGTAAGTGTCGGTTCGCTGGGCCATAACTTGATTTAGGATGAAAATGTGTCAGACCTGCAGATACATAAAACAGAGTCACAACAATAATGTGTGAAGAGCAGGTGGAGAAAGCTTTCCGTCTCCTCTCCACTGAAGTCATTCCCAAAATAGTGCTGATAATATGAATGTAGGAGACCAAGATCAACATGAAGGGGCAGAGAAAAAGTATAAATGTTTCTATGAGGGTGAATATCTCAAACCGGGAAGTGTCCAAACAGGCTAGCTTAAGAATTGGTGGAGTGTCACAGAAGAAATGAGAAATTGCATTGGATTTGCAGAATGGGAAACTGAGCAGCCATGTACTCTGTATAGTTGCAATAGGGATTACCAAAACCCACACAATTGCTACCAGCAGCATACAGAACTTCTTGTTCATCACGACTGCATAATGCAGAGGGTTGCATATGGCGACAAAGCGGTCATATGCCATGACAATTAATATGAAGCACTCCATTGACCCAAAGAAGAAGATAAAATATATCTGGGCTCTACATCCTGTTAAAGAAATGGTCTTCTTCTCAGAGAGAAGGTTCACAAGCAGTTTAGGTACTATAGTGGAAGTGAATCCAACTTCTGCAAAGGAAAGGATTTGGAGGAAGAAATACATGGGACTGTGCAGGGTGCTGTTCAGAATTATTGTCAAAATGATGAGCAGATTCCCCATCACAGTTATCAGATAAACAAGAAGAAACACAAAGAAGAGAAGGATTTGGAGGTGACCTAGGCTGGAAAATGCCAAAAGAATGAACTCATTGACCGTGGTCTCATTGTCCCGCTTCATTGTTTCAACTTTAAATTAAATATTAAAACTACAGTAAATGAATCAATGCATAGACTGACTCCAGCAATAACTCCAGATTCTATAGGGAGCAAAATCCATTCCTCAGGTCTGTTGTGGTTGTCTCAGGTTGGTCCAGAAAGTGTTTTTGCCATTCTCTAAGATAGTTTTATATTGTTGATTTTGTGAGGGGAAAGAGCCAAAATGTCTCTGTTGCAAGTGGTTCTCATTCAACCCACTTTGAAATATCCTTTTTTGACATCTGTTTATCATGAAATAAAAAGGAGAAACACAATAGTTAAAAAACATGTGAAAAGGAAAATAGTTTTAAAAACTAGCATTTTCTAATTGTGATGAATGTAAGATATGATAGATTTAATCATGTCTATTTTCTCCAAATGTTACTGGTTGGAAGATAACATATTATTTGAGATTGAAGTACAGGGGAAAAAAGCTGTCTGCTGCAGAACCTTCACATTGTGCTGTTTGTTACCAAGTTAACTCATTGGGTCCATTTTAATCTTTGCTTTCTTCCTTACTTCACTTGTCCTTGTATATAAACAGATGCAAACCCATGTTCATGTAGACTTTCAGAAAACAATAAAATGCCAAAACACATTTTTGGAACTCATGATTTACTAGAGATAGGGTGGGGGTGGGGAAAGGATGTCTCAATTAGTGTATGGGAATATAGTCACTTATATATTAACATTTTCAAGGGAGAACTTTGGATGGAGGTACAGTATGTATACATCCCAAAGTAATAGCAGGAAGCTATAGACACTAGCTACCTTTTTTGTTATTTGTTTTGTACTGGTAATCAAAATTTTTTTTATCTTTGCTCTGAAATTCAGAATCAAGCAAATAAATCGTTGACTGAAAGCCATCAACATATTTCCAGTCATTGTAAGTTTCCTGACCTATTAAAAACTATATCTTGTAGATTTAGTAGAAATTTTCTTGTTAAATCTTGGATTAGCAGCAATTTGTTCTCAATTACTTTAATGATTTGAATAGTCAGTTCTTAAAGTGTATCATCTGTTTTGGCACTATACCCCCTCATATCTCATTGAGTTTGTCTCCTTTCTATTCTCTCTAATATTAATTTTTTTAAAGCAACACAAGGAGTTCTCCATGATTGAGAAAAATGTTCCCCAATCTACTCATCCCCCCCAACTGATCTCTTTCCCCTTTCCTTGAAAATCCAACTCTTCATAATGTTGGTGCTATACCATTTGTGATATAGGAAAAGACATGATGCGACCAATTTTGTGATAACCCTATTTCCCTTTTATCTGTTCTGGAACAGAAGCTGAAACCACAAGCGTGATATAACTGGTGCACTTTCATGAAGTAAACTATTAACAGAAGTATCTGTCTCTTCGTCAACAGCTCATAATCATAACTTCATTTTTGCACTTCATATTGCTGAATGATATTTGCTTTCTATAATTGAGTTCGGCTCTTGAAATTCCAGTTCCTAAACAGGTCTGTTACAAACAGATTAAAATGTCAGAATCCTTACCTTAGTCATGGAGAGTGGCACCATAGTAAGGCCTGATGGAAATGATCAAGCTTTACTGTCTAAAGCTCTCTATTTCTAACTTCTGGTTCTGATGAAAAACTGACAAAGCATCATACTTGCAGGTCAATTAGCATAAAGTTATTATGGAAAGTGTGATAGATATACAGGTCTGAGAAAGAAAGTAGCACAACTAGCACCTGACCAGCCAAAGCCATGTGCCATAATTATGCTGCTACTAATTAGTGTTTCCCATTAGAGAATTCCTTATCTTTTTCTTCCTAAGGGAACAAATTCTCATGCACTATGCATTCTGATGAGACTATTGTCCTAAACACATTGCAGAAATAATCCAGTTTGAAGCATCTTTAACTGCCCTGATTCAGTGTCAGGAAATCCTGGGAACTGTAGATTATCAGGCCATCAGAGCTCTCTGACAGAGGAGGCTAAATGTCTCACAAATCTACAAAAATTTCCAGAATTCCCTACCATTGAGCCAGGGCAGTTAAAACTGTCTCAAACTGGATTTTTTTTTCTACAATGTGTTTTGGACCAATGCTAAAATGAATATCAGTTCCTATCATAAATGGGCAGAGGGGAAGTACCCAGTTAATATGTTCACCATATTATGATATAGCTGCCAAGAGTACAACATGTAGATAAATGAATTATGACCTACAGTATATTGCTTGAAAAAGGCTTTGAACCCAAAATTAGGACTGATGCCACACTGTAGAATTAATGCAGCTCGAGTTGACAATGCTTTATCTATCATGGTGCCATCCTGTGGAATCTTGGGATCTGTAGTTTGTTGTGGAGCCAGACCTCTCTGACAGAGAGGGCTAAATATCTCACAGAACTAAAAATCACAGAATTCTATAGCACTGAGCCATGGCAGTTAAAGCAGTTGTTGTTGTTTGTTGTTGTTGTTCTGATTTATTGCAAGATTGGCAGAGGGGGTTTGCCATTGCCTTTTCCCCCTGAGGCTGAGAGCATGTTTCATGGTTTCACGGGTTTCATGGCGAAATGTTTCACTCACTGGTTTCATGGCCAAACTGCATTTATTGCATAGTAGAGATGCAGCCTCAGATTGTCATATCTCACTAGTGATCATCAACTAAATCTACAAATCAGAATTGACACATTGAGGCTGAGCAGATAGGCCCGAGTAACATGGGCTGGGCCCATGCTATCCTGGCCCTGGTGCTCACCCAGTTTGGTTCATGGGTTGGTGAGGAGATGAGATGATGTTTGCACAACCATCCCTTTGCTGACCTGAGATTTGCTATCAACCCTCACTCCTTACTAGCCATGTTGCTGCTTTTACTCAGAAGCCTCCCACTGGCATGTCTGATGTGGAAACAGGGTGCCTGGTTGCAACCACATGGCCAGGCACCCTGTATCCACATCAGATATGGCAACAAGGGGCTTCTGAGTAAGAGTGACAGAATGGCAAGGTGAGGCACACAGAACCCCATGTAAATAGTCAGGGTTTCCCCATGGATTTTCTAGGAAACTCCACAGCAAATCAGGGGTAAATTACCCTGGAGTATCAGCTTTTTACCCTGGGATCAGGCCGGATCCTCTAGATCCACATCTAGTCTGGTAGGACCTGCTCCTGGGGTTTTGACCTATGTTGTCCGAACTAGATGACATGAGGTTGGGGGTAACCTGAGCTTTTTGCTCCCTGTAGACTTGGAGCAAAACATAATTAAAATAACAGAAATAACAAGGCAGTTAAATGAACATTAATTTTGTATTTGTATTCAGAACTATCCATAAAAGAAGTGTTGCTTTTTAGGTATTTGAAAATAAAATGTTTTAAAATAAAATAAACAAATCAGAGAAGAATTTATTGGAACATCATAAGACCAGGCTGACAATACTTTCCATAGATCATTTTACAGTTGCAGTCCCCTTCCGGAAGAGATCCATCTTATTACCTCCTTAGATGCCTTTAAGAAAGCACTTAAGACAGATCTCTTCCGGTGGTCTTACCCACTCAACCTCCTATAGGGCTCTTCAAGAACAAATGTTCCACTTGCTTATAATGTATTTCCTTGGATGTTCAAATGTTTTAGATGTCTTAGCTAATTTATTGAATTAATGGTAATTGTTGGTGTTTTATTGACCAGATCTATATTGTGTTATTTTATTGATGTAATCCCTACTTGATCTGCAGGGAGAGGCGGGAAAATACAAATAAAATCATCATCATCATCATCATCATCATCATCATCATCTACCTATCAGTGTATATCTCAGTATTAACCATTGTTCTACTTATCACTTGATGCAATGTTACTTATGAATACCTTATCTGTTTGTATGTGTGAGAGAAAAAGAGAGCAAGGAGATGTAGCCAAAATAGCTACTGTGTTTCGATATGACTACTCAAAGGAACATTTTCCAACATTGCATTAAGGATGTGGAAAGCTGTCTGTACCAATTCACTGCATTTCTCCAAATCTTTTATTTCCTTCCTTGTTTTGTACAATATTCTGGGATTTTGTATACTTTTTTCTTTCTTTCTTGCACTGAAATTCATGCATATTTTTGTATATACCTCTCCATGTGTGTACATTTATTTCCACATTTCCTCTATTTTACACATTTTCCCATTGACCAAAGTATATTTGTTCTCATTTTTTCAACTGTATTCATTCCATCCATTTATAATTTAAAATGTACCCATTCTTTTGCTTGCATTTTATTTTTTCTAAAATATCTCATAAGCCTTTCAAATGTGGAAATTCGTATGATGAACTATTTCTTCTTGTGGCAGATGGGTGAAAATACTACTTTCATCTCAGATCCAAGATCAGTTATCATTGGGGCGATTTAGACCGCCCCCTTTGGGGCAGTCTCAACCTGCGCCCAGACGCAGCAGGATGGGGCCGAGGCTACCATAACCTCAGCCTCAGCAGCCCCATCGTGCTGCTTCTGGAGGCCACGGTGAAGCAGCAAACTGCCGCTTCCCCACGGCCTCTAAGCGGGGTGCAGCGGGTGCCCTGGGTGCCCACTACACCCCGCTTGCGGAGGCAGGGCGGAAGGGAGGAAGGGGCCGCCACTGTGGCCCCTTCCTCCCTTTGTCTTTGCCGTGGCTGTCTAAAAGCCTCGGCGAAGACCTGCCGCGAAAAAGGAGCTCCGTTCGGTTCGCCCTCCGTTAGGGCTCTTTAGTGCGTCTTTAGTGTTAGGGAGGGCATTCAGAGCTCCTTTTTGGCACCGCAGAAAGGGTGTGATTGGCGCCCTCCCGTGACGCTAGAGTGTAATTATGTGCGCAGCGCATGTAGCAGCTGTGCACATGATGACGCTCTTGTGGCGCATCAGTATGGACGCTGCCATCTTAAAATGGTGGTGTCCATACACTTTAGGGTTAGGGAGGGTGTAGACGCTATGCCCTCCCTAACACTAAAGACGCATTAAAGAGCCCTAAAGGCGCTCTTTAGTGCCAATGTAGATCGGCCCAATATGTTCATCACAAACTGATGAATAATAGTGAATGGAGAGTTATTTAATTCATGTCAAATACAAAAGCACTAGATAAATAACTAGAAATACAAATGTGTAAATCCAGTTTTCCACTTGATGCACGATATGATTCAAGATGCAATCTTATATGCATTTACTTAAAAGTAGTGAACTATTGAGTTCAGTGACAATCAGAGTACAGTGTGTCTATGTGTGTGTTTGTGTGAGTTTAAACATATATAGATACATTGTTTTTTATTTAAAATGTTTTATCTATTTTAAATTTAATTATACAAACCATTCCTTCTATCAACAACTTAAACAATTATCCATTTCTAATTTATGGTTGTAACTGTTTCCAGTACCTTACCCAAATTATTATAGCAATGGTTATGAGACTGGCAAACATTAATCTTGTTTTTTTTCTTAATATGTAAGCATCTGCCATATTAAAACAATCCAAGGAAGATTAGAACAAGGATGGCATATCCCATTTGTCATATCTTTGGCCAGAAGTCATATGCAAATTGGCACATTCACTATATATGATACAGAGGGAATCACCAATTGACTTTCCCTTTCAATAGTGCTACTCAAAAAGTGGTGGATTCTGGATTAGAGTTGGCTGGTACTGTGCTTAGTACAGCTGTTTTCTACTATATTCTGCGTATTAAGGTAATAGTTTCTAGGTTCATAAATTAAGGTATTAAATCTGATTTCAATGGCTCTACTCTAGATAAAGGTAAATATGGATGCATGTAAAGGAGCGGATGTGGAGCCTTCCTCTAAAAATGGAAATTTCAGAAAAGTATACCTTGGCATGGACCTAAGATGGAACTGTCCTGTTGGTTCTCTATCTATTTATCTCTTGTTTCCTACTCCTAATTTCCACTGTCCAAAGTTTTTTCCCCTGGAGTTTATTTGAGATTGCTGGGATAATTTATTGTTCATCACTGAGGGCTTCAGGATTGAATCTAGGAAACATGCTGCTTGTTCTCCTCACTGACACACTGCAATTCACAAGTACATTCTCAAGAAAATGCAAGCACAAAACTGTGTTTGTTTCTGTTCAGTAATTGTTACAGTCCCAGTTTGTAATCCAATGATGATCTGAGCATAATTGAACTTTCACATCACTAATGTAGATGGGAACTCCTATGCTCATTCACTGTCTAATGCATCTGGTTGCAAATGATACCTGTTTGTATCATGGCTGGACAGGGATGTTTATGCTGCTTATTACATTCATAAATCAGAGCTCCTTAACATTAATTTGGGTTTTGAAGAGAAATATGTATTTCTGCAGAGTGCTTTCCTAAGGGAGTCCTTTACCTCTCTGTTCCTCAGGCTGTATATGAGAGGATTGACCATGGGGGTCAATACAGTGTAACAAAGAGAGAAGATTTTGTTCAAGTTATCCAGAGTACTGTTCTTTGGGAGTTGATACACAATTATTATGCTTCCATAGAAAATTGTCACTACAATAAGATGAGAAGAACATGTGGAGAAGGCCTTTTGTCTCCCAATAGCAGATGGGATTCTTAAGATGGTGAGTATAATACAAATGTAGGATGACAAGGTCAATAGAAAAGGAGGCAAGGTGAATGTAAAGGAGAGGAGAAAAGTTAGTAAAGCAATTATAGAAGGGTCACTACACATAAGTTTTACCAAGGGGGCAAAATCACAAAAGAAATGGTCTATTTCATTGGGGCCACAGAAAGCAGACTGCAGAAACAAAGTTGTTATTAATGTGCTTCCAAGAAATCCACTCAGCCAAGAAGCCACCATTAATGAGAGACATCTCCTGTTAGTCATATGGGTTTTATAATACAGTGGTCTGCATATGGCTACATATCGATCATAAGACATCACTGACAAGAGACAACACTCTGTACCTAACAGAAAGCCAAAGAAAAAGAATTGTGTTAGGCAGCCACGGAAAGAAATAGTGCTCTCTAGGAAAAAAGAACTGGCTAACATCCTGGGCAGTATATTTGAGATGTACCAAATCTCCATGCAGGACAAGTTCCCCAGAAAGAAGTACATGGGTGTATGAAGGTGCTGATCAGAGATAACTAAAACAACAATGAAGAGATTCCCCACCATGGCAGCGATGTAGATGACTAAAAATGTCAGGAAAAAAAGGATATAAAGCTCTGGAAAATGTCCAAATCCCAGAAGGATGAATTCTGTGACAACAGTTGCATTTCTTCTTCCAGCATTCATTTTCAATACCAAAAATGTGTGTGGGTTCAGTTGATTTGTTCTAGAAAATTCTAATTGGATGCTTCTTACTTCCAACACCACTACTATTATCCCACGCGTATCTGAAGTGACACCACCTGAAAACAAGTGTCCTGTTGCTTCTCACAGTGTATTTACAGTCATTTCTTCAGGACTCCACCATCAAGCAGCTACATGTTGCATGAATATCACCCAGTATCACCTCAGATGGAATATTTTTCAATAAATTATGTTCAACTGTGAAACATCAAGAGATAAGAAGTCAAATTTTGCGCATTCATATTCATGTAGTACATGTCATTCTTTGGCCCTCTCCCTCAATAAAAAAGGGGCTTAATGTCAGCTGGATCTTCATGGGCTATATTATGTCGCTTACCTTAAATAAATGGACTAAATGGTGGATCAGCAAGATTTTTCTGCTAGATTTTGAGCTAGATTTTTCTGCTCAGAACATGTACACCTCCAGTTCTCAGCAGCAACAGCAACAACAAAATCAATTTCAGGACAAAGCTTTATTCCAGACTTTAAAAATATGTATGGAATCCAATAAGATGAGCATGTTTTGATAAGTCTATTAAAACAGAGATGCAAATATTCACTAATTTTGTACCAGAAGGAATCAATCAGTTGTGAAACAGTTGACTATTGAGCAAAGGCTCCTGGGCCTCTGATGGTCTATATCTATCTCCTTGCCTAAATGATAAAAATATCTACCTTTAATAGTGGGTTCCAAATACATTTTATTTATTTGTTGGATTTATAACCTTTCTCCCAAAATGGGATTTTACTTAATTGAACTTAATTTACTTAAAGATATTATCAGGTGTTTAAGCACTGGAATATTTTCAAAATTATCTGGATAATCTACAGCTCAAATTAACGGTTTAAAAATCAGCACTCAGAAAGTTATGTTTCTAAAGAATGAATATAATGAAATGCTGAAGCCATCTAAAACTCAGCAGAAGCAGGTTGGTTTTCTGTGTATTAATTCAATTTTAGAATATTTTTCTTTCTTAAAAGTAAATTTCCAAGATTTCCTTAAAACATTTTTAAGGAAACGTAAAAGCTTTTAAATGCTTTTAAAACAGACCAAGTACAGTAATAATACTTAACACACAGATACACACAAGTAACATCAGAAGAAATTTACCATCAGGTTCTGTGCCAGTCTTTGAATTTGCCTAGAACTCTGAAGTCCAGGTGAGGTTGAAAACATGGGAGCATAACAACAATAAAATAAAAATAACAATAAAACATAGAAACCGAAGAAAGACAGAAAGAAAAGAAAATTTCTTTATGCATTTTGGAAGCATTCAAATTCAAAATGGTTTTCTTTACTTATGCATGGCTTACCTTGCCAAATAATTTTAAAGTAAACTTTTGTTCATTAAGATTGTTGCCAGCTGTAACAACTAAACCGACTAATTCTGAGTGTTTGCCTCAGCCAATGCAATATAAGGCAAATTGTGGTATTGCTCTGTGGCTTTTCCTATTTATGTATTTATTTATTTTTTTGGAACCCAAAGAGAGAGAAAAATATAAAAATAAAAACAAATGTTTGTTTAAAAGTGAGATGTCTCAGTGAAGTTTTCAGATCGTGTATGCAGCAAGAAGATTATGTAGGAGTTGGTATCCAGTAAATAGTGCTGCAATAAGACCTCCATAGGATGCATGTTTTGTAAAATGCTCCAGGGAATGTCCCAAAGGATTCATTATAACAATAGCATCAGAGCTGATTATGCCAGCCGAGGAGAAGAGTTCTAAGTCAAACCCTCCCATTATTGACCAGCACAGGATTTGAAAAATAAAATTGCCTCAGTGAAATCTAGAATAATATTGTATCTTTGGTATGAAGATGCAGATTGGCACTGCTGTATAAATTATAAATTACTAATACTAATTACTAAAATGAATGATTATTATACATTACTAGGGTTGCATCTGCATAGCAGAAGTAATGCAGTTTGACACCACTTTAACTACCACGGCTAAATACTATGGAATTCTGGGTTTTGTAATTTTGAGGGCTATCTAGCTTTTTCTGCCAGAGAGCTCTAATGCCACAACAAACTACAAATCCACTGTAATCCATAGCACTGAGCCATGACAGATAAAGCTGTATTAAACAGCATCATTTTTGCAGTGGAGATGTAGCCAAGGAAATTTTGAATTCCTCCTCCTCCAATTCATAACAAGTCATGAAGTGTGTTCTCTCACATACAGGGAGCACCAGTTTGAGGATTGCAGTTGCAGATGAAGCGAGGCAACATTTCACCATGTTCCAGGCATCATGGATTTTTCTTTTTCTCAGAAGGGTGAATGGCTTCTTTGGCTCTGGTTTAGATCAGGAAAGGCCGACCAATAAAAGACAATCTGGTTAATTGATGGGAGGCAAGAGTGGTAATGTGACAGTTCTTGTCTGGCAGGTCGTTCCAGAGTCTAGGAGTGGCTGGGTGACTGCTGATAATCTAGTCTTTTTTTACTTGTAGTAGATACTTCCCAGAGGACCTAAGGGTGTGAGGTGGATTGTATGGGAGCAGGCGTTCCCTTAAGTAGTCTGGACCCATGTAGGGCTTTAAGGGTAATAACCAACACCTTATACCTTGCCGGGAAACTAATAGGCAGCCAGTGTAATGATTTCAGAACTGGAGTAATATGGGCTGATCATGGAGTGCCCACAACCAGTCCGCTGCCATGTTCTGGACCAATTGAAGTTTTCGAACTCGGCATAAGGGTAGCCCCACGTAGAGCGTGTTGCAAAAGTCAAACCGGGAGGTTACAAGTGCATGTACTACTGTTTCAAGGTTGCCTGGTTCCAAGAAGGGGCACAGCTGGTGTATCAGCCGAAGCTGATAGCAGGCGCTCCTGACTGTTGCATCTATCTGAGCTGTCATCTGGAGGGATGAGTAAAGGAGCATCCCAAGCTGCAGGCACAGTCTTTCAGGGGAAGTGTGACCCCATCCAGGGCAGGTGCATTCCCAGTTTCAGGGTATAACAAGTACTTCTGTCTTACCTGGATTCAGCTTGAGTCGGTTTTCCCTCATCCAGTCCATCACCGCCCCAAGGCAGGTGTTCAGAGGTGAGATGCCTTCCTTAGTCACTGTGTCAGTCGGAGGCATAGAGAAGCATATTTGGGTGTCATCAGCGTACTGATAACACCCCGCCCCATGTCTCTGGATGATCTCACCCAGTGGCTTCATGTAAATGTTAAACAGTATGGGGGACAGAATCACGCCTTGAGGGATGCCTGACTTGAGCTCCCTCTTGGCCGAGCAGCTGTCCCCCAGCAAAACCATCTTGAATCTGCCTGAGAGGTAGGAACGGAACCACTGAAAAACAGTGCCTCCGATTCCCAACTCTCTCAGGCATTCCTGAAGGATACAATGGTCAATGGTATCGAAGGCTGCTGAGAGTTCCAAGAGCACCAACAGGGTCACACTTCCCCTGTCGATGCCCAGACGGAGATCATCAACTAAAGCGGCCATGGCAATGGGTGTAATTAATGCAGTGGGTGTAATTAAAACATACAAATAGACAGTACAAACTGGGGAATTGGGATGAAGAGTAACATATACAAGGGGCCTACATTATTGTGCTTTGCCAATGTATCACTCAGCACACTGATGTACTGTACATACAGTTCATCACATGTTGGACTGTGTAGCTGATCAAAGGAGAAGGCATTCAATGGGATGGCATCAGTGGGAAGAGGGAGGTAATTCAAAGTCACAGGTAGTGTGTTCATGTGATGATGCACACAAATGGTGGGGAGCTGGGTGGGGTGGGAACAGACACACCAAGGACAGATGCAGCAGACTGCCCAACAGTGGAGTTTCAACCACTTAAAAAACCAACAACAACCCAGGATCAAGCCATATTTTCCTACCTGTCTGTCCCAGCCCTGTGATGTATTTTCTGTGGATCACTCTCATCAAAAGACTCCACTATCAAAGTATCTAACACTAATGGTTTTTCATTATGATAACGTGCAGCAGTAACAATAAATTAGCCTTCTGGGTTTTTCAAATGTGTTCCAGTCCCTTGGGATGAGATTAATGACATCACAACCACTCTCAGATAAACACTACATAAACCTGATTTAGGACACAGCTATCATTGTTAGCACACATCTATTTTGCTTGTCTCCTAAAGCTTGCTTCAAATGGTGACAAGAATTTCAGTTACAAAACATTGCAGAGAAAGCAAGCCAGGGGCCTTGTTTATGCAAAGTGTTTTGTTGATTAGAGAAAGTGCAAAGGATGCCTGCAGTTTCAAGAGTCTGAGGGAGACTTTTAAAAAGAAATGATAAGGTAAAGAATAACAGCAACAACCTTCCAGTGAGTACCTTTTGGTTAAGTGTCAATAGCCAGAGAAAATCTGACTAGTGGGGTGCCACAAGGTTCTGTCCTTGGCCCAGTGTCACACAACATCGTTATCAATGACTTGGAATAAAAAACATGCTTGTCAGATAACACCAAATTAGTAGGGGTAGCCAATATTCATGTGGGCATGATCAGAATTCAAAATGACCTTAAGAGATTAGGGATTTGGGCTAAAACTAACAAAATGAATTTCAGCAGAGAAAAATGTAAGATACAACATTTAAGCAGGGGTGTGTAATGAATGAAATGCCCACATATAGGATGGGTAACACTGTCTTTACAGCAATACATGCAAAATGGATCTCAGAGTTTTAGTAGACTACAAGTTGAATGTGAGTCAACAGTGTGATGCAGCTGCTAAAACAATCCAATGAGATTCTAGGCAGCATCAGTAGGAGTATAGTGAGGATGCTGATTGAGTCTACAAAAGCACATGCTACAATTTTTTTTGTATAATCTCAAAGGTTCTGGGTGTGTGTCTGCACCCTTCCAATTTAGACCCTAAATTTCTATCATTGTGTTCAAACCTAAAGCTGTTATCTTTACTATGTTTGCATTTGCATATTTTCTTTGCCTGCCCCTTTTCTTTGGAAGCATAACTGTATTCCTAAATGTTTCATCTGAAGTTTTAAATCATTTGATACAGAGACAGAAAGGGAAAAAATGAAGGGGGGTTTAATGTTCTCGTTTTGCTTTCTTTTGCAGCTACACCCCAGTGTGGCTAACTCCTAGTATAAATTTCAGTTGCATTTCTCCTACTCTTACCTACATTTGTCTCTTTTTTGACTCAAATTGGGTTGCAAGATTTGCTGTTTGTACAAACATAGTTTTCTAATGAATGTACATTTTAATACATTCTTAATGCAGATATTTATTAGTTTTTCTCCATAAATGTGCCCATTTGTGAACAAGACATATTTAGTTTTGTGCATTGTGCAGTGTATAATTTGAAAAGGATTAAAAAAAAATCTGGGTTTTCCTTTGGATGACATGAAACAAAAAGTGTGCATGCATTTGTTAATAATCTTGCAATGAATGAAGGGATAGATTTGTTGACTACTGTGAATTTGACCATAATATTCTTTTGTCATTCCTATAGTTGACTATGCTATGTATCTTCCTAGAATAATATGATGGAGAACATCAAATGGGGAAACAAAACAACCATCACAGAATTCATTCTTTTGGGATTTGGAAATCCTCCTGAGCTTCAGATACCTTTCTTTCTGCTATTTCTTTTTGTATACATCATGACTCTTGCTGGAAACCTTACCATACTTTCATTAATTGCAACTGACAGGCATCTGCAAACTCCCATGTATTTTTTCTTAGCAAACCTGTCCTGTCTGGAAACTTGCTATAGTTCAACTATCCTGCCTAGAATGCTGGCCAGTGTCTTCAGCAGAGATAATATGGTGACATTCAATGGCTGCCTCATGCAACTATATTGTTTTAGCTACCTGGCAACTGCAGAATGTTATTTGTTGGCTGTGATGGCCTACGATCGATACCTAGCCATATGCAAACCATTACATTATGTAACTTCTATGAATATCAGAACTACCATCCAACTGGCAGCAGGGGCTTGGTTATCCCCTATCATTGTCTTGGCTGTAATTGTAGTCTTACTGTCAGGATTGCATTTTTGTGGCCCCAATGAAATTGATCATTTCTTCTGTGATCTTAGCCCAGTGATCCATCTCTCTTGTACAGACATCAAATGGGTCACATTGACGATCTTCATAATGGCCTCCATAGATACTTTCCCCCCATTTCTACTCACTTTGGCATCATATGTTTTTATCATTACCACCATTATGAGGATTCCATCCACCAAGGGTAGGCAAAAAGCATTTTCTACCTGCTCCTCTCATCTTACTGTGGTGACCATTTTTTATGGGACCCTAATTATGGTATATGTGCTACCCAAAACTGACACCCTGAGAGATCTAAACAAAATATTTTCTGTTTTTTATACTGTACTGACTCCCCTAGCAAATCCCATCATATACAGCTTGAGAAATAAAGAGGTGAAAGAATCTCTGAAAAAAGTGTTTGAGAAAATAAACACAGTTACAGGAAATTAGTAAATCTTTCGTAGTGCTGACAATGTTTTAATAATAAACTGGGTCAGAAATCATTTAGCTCATGTATTTCTGAGCTGCAAGTGAATTGATGGCTTTTAAAAGGTTTCACAAACCTGCAGCTTTTTTTAGAATTGAAATATATTTTTCTTATAAACCAGGGATGCTCAGTCTGGGCTTCATGGCATTCTATAAACTGGGTGAAGACAGAGTTTTGATGTGATGGTGACGTTTTAATGTCATGATGACGGTAAGGTAAAAAGTAGTGTTTTCAAATGATCAATTGTAATAGGATTTTTGTTTGTTTGCTTCTCACTTTCTGTGTGAAAGAAATCAAACCCTCAAAATAAAACTGTCTGCAAAATTGTTTATCTGTTTATGTGCATCTTTCTGAGGAGGAAATCCATAGTTTTCATTAGAGTCTGAAAGGGCTTCATGGCCTTTAAAAAGTGAAAATAAAAATATAAGTAAAATAATATATATATATATATATATATATATATATAGGAACATGTTTTGCATTACTATATATTCATTCTTATTATGCACAGCCACCTAGATGTTATGCTTACTGAACAGTAAGGAACTTCTGAATATGCCTGCATAAGGTTCTGCTATAAAAATGCAATGTGCAAGATGTAAGCTAAGATTTGTGTGAAGCCTTGTTTGCAAGGAGTGCAACTCTCGAATAAGAGTAAAAAGTCAGGGAGAGACAAAGATAATAAGTAGCCTAGAGGAAGAAAGGTAACTGTGATAACTGGAAGGGTGAGCAATTGTGGTCTACAGATGTGATTGGGTTAGAGCTCCCCCGTGGTCAAAGCAACATACCCAATGATAAGGGATTTTCAGAGTTATAGCCCATAATATCTGGAGAGCCCAAGTTACCCAAATGGACCATCTCCAAATTCTGGAAACTTACAGTACAGCTGCAATTGGGAGCCTAGTAGGAAGGCAGTTAGATTAGATACACAGTCTGGCTATGGCGTTTATAACACGAGAGGGTCCCTGTGCAAAAACAGGATTTAAAGTAGAAAAAACCCACAACAGAAGATTTATTATCAGAAGACTTCTGGGTTAACCCAACATTAACTCAGACAGAAAGTAGAAAAGCACAATTGATTTTCAGATGACATCACTGTTAAGATGCATTAACATGACATTAACCCGACTACAAAGTAGGAAAAAAGTGGTTCTTTTTAATTCTGGAAAATCCCAAAAGTAAAAAGAATTGTGTTTTGTTGACTTTCTAGGTGGTTTGATGTTGTGATAGCCTTGATGTGTCTGAAAATCATTTATATCATATTTCAAGCCCATTTGTTTTTGTAGGCCTAGGCTATTTTTTTAACAATAGGAAGTGACTGGAAGTTACTTCCTTTAAAAAAAAAAAAGCCTACTCCTGGGTGTAAAATAGCTCAAGGTATCTGAAATACATGATGAAAATGCCCCAAGGTCCTCTAGAGAGCATTTGTTGACCTACTGAACAAAATGTTTTGCAAAAATTGCACAAATATTTTTTACTTCAAAGTGGCCCAGGGCCACAAAAACGGCCAAAAACTGGGGCCACTCTTTGCCACATCTGACATAGAATCTCAGCAATGATGCTTTTTTAAAAACAGATAGTAACTCAGGCCCTCAACAGACTGGCAAAAACCAACAGTGTACGGGCAGAGTGGGAGCATGGTGACAGCACGCTACCACCCCCATGCTGGCATCATACCATGCACACCACTACACGACGGGCAGCATCATGCCACATTTTTGTCGCAGCATGTAGATGCACTATGCTAAAGAGCCACGGAAGCACTGCAGTGGCAGCTGCTATGGTGCCTTTTCCATGGTGCAATAAGAAGCTGCTTTTTGTGGCTTCTTTTTGCACTGTGGACCTGCTGGAAGTGGCATGTGTTTGCCATGTCCCAACCCAGAGCTTCAAGGAGAAGCACAGAACTGCCTCTTAGGAGTGGTCTGTCCAGCCCATCAGTTAAAAGCCTTTATTTCATTATATTTTTATTTACAAAATATTCCTCATTCATACAGATGGATAGGCTTGTCATTTATTGTACCTTCAAACATCCATTGCAGTTGAGGCAACAGAGCTGCTGACAAAGCTAGTGCCAGAATATGAAAGCTGAAAGACAGTGTTCCCAGAATCAAAATAGCCGAAAAAAAAGTGAAGAGTCAAGAATGACACCAGCAGCCCATGTGGTGGGGATATGTGGCCCAAAATGTCCACCAGTGCATGATGAATCCCCCCCCCCACACACACACTACTTAGACCGTAGCCTGCAAAATAAACATTTGGTGGTGGAGCGAAAACGAGATCTTGATAATATTTTACTCTGTTTGATATCACAGTTATACAGAAGAACAGCCACATTAACAGCAAACTCTTTCTAGTCAGTCTCTTAATAGGGCAAGAGTAATGTTCCATTGGTCAAACATACAAGATTTAAAGAATCAGTGAGCAATGTTTTTAGCTCAGAGAGCTATGTGTATTATCAGATGGTGGGTCAAAAACTGAGCACGCACATACACAAACACACACCTATGTATACATGTGCACATATGTACATATACACATAAACATTTTCACATATACACACATATGGCTAGATATTCTATTTAAGCCACATGGGAAAAGAAGAAATAATTATTAAATAGCACACACACACACTAGTAGATAAAAACAACTGCAAGTCCATTCAAAGGGAACAAGAGCATCTTTGCAGCTTCACAGCATTGTGTACTTGAGAATAATGTGACTCAGGGATTCCAAGAGAATTATTGAAATAAAATAGAAAATGTAGTGCATCCATATCTTATAAGAACTGCATGAGGAAACTGAAGGTAAGAACATTAACTTTAATTATGTATTTCTCACCAATTTATGTGCAATTACTTAAAACACAAACCTTCAATGTAAAAAATGAAATCTTTAGTAGAATTAATGTTTGCAAGTACTTGACAAGTTCATGGCAAAATAAGCATTTTCTAATCATTGTGAATAGAATGTGTGAAGATCGGCATTCGATATTGTGGCTGGACTCTATTGCTTGAAGCAGGAAGGGAGAGACACGTTGTAGCTCATACTTGGGATAATTATACATTGTTACTGTGTCTAACTCCCCCCCCCCCCATTCTAAACATTTGAATGGAAAATGATTGACACATGGAAAAATGATTAGGTATTTCTGAAATAACACATAGATTGAGTCGAAGGCTTTCATGGCCGGCATCCATAGTTTTTTGTGGAGCTTTCGGGCTATGTGGCCATGTTCTGGCGAAACATCAGAAAAGGACTCTTCTACAACATGGCCACATAGCCCTAAAGCTACACACACACACAAAACAAACAAACAAACAAACAAACAAAACACCATAGGTTTCCACACCTTTTCTAATCATTGCTTAAATGTTTATTGTGGAAGAGGTTTTTTTAAAAAAAAACCTAACTTTTACAAAAGCCATGTACAATTTTGTGTACAAAAAATATGATTGATATTTAACACAAGGAATCTAAAATGTAGAATTTGTTTCCTTTCCGACCCTAAACCTGTGAAACTGACACAATATTTGTATATGACACAGATATTTATATTTACTCATTCTTAACTGTTTCATATCCATGATAGTTACTTAGGCAGAATTGTGATGCTATTGTCATAATCATACGTAGTTCCCTGCCCTTCCAAATCTACTTTACTATATTTAACTAAATAGCCTATATAGGATTCTAACCATTCCCCCACTAAAATGATATTCTTGCAAAAAATAATAATGATCATGGAATGTGAAAATAAAACATAGGGAAATGTGTAAGAACCTTTTGAATAGAACATGTGCGGGATTCCTCATTCTCATGTATAAGAAATAAATAAACGGCCATTGATATCCCTAATATCAATACTGTTTGGCTACCTGACAAAGTGTCATTATGATTCAATGTAATACAGTTTTCTATATCCTTATTAAGATTACACACAGCTTGGAAAAATTAGTACATAGAGAGATCTTGTAACACCTTTGAGACTAACTGAAAGAAAGAAATTGGCAACATGAGCTACATCTGAGGAAGTAGACTGAAGCCTACGAAAGCTCATACTGCCATTTTCTTTCAAATATTCTCAAAGATGCTGCAAAGTCTCTCTACACACTGATTCTACAGACTAACATGGCAATATCTTTGAATTCTACCCCTTGGAAAAATTAGTTCTTGAATCAATAACATCTTCAAAATTCTTGGAGTTCCAATTCAAACAAGTACATTCATCAAGATCTGAGATTAGGTTATTAAAAGCAGGATATTTTTATATGACTGATGTATGATTGTTGTGAATTAGCAGTGTAAATCCAGGTCTAGTTCAGTCTTTCAAGAAGCAGTATGAAACCCCAAACATTTGGGCGTGCCATGTTGTTTTCTTAGGAAATTGACATTTCTGTTTTTTTTCTAAACAGCACAAAATTATAGCAATTGTGTTTTTCAGTGCATCTTTTATCAGTGTGACAACATATCAGCATTTACCACGATTCAGAACGGGAAATGGAAGAACTGCAAAGGGAAAACAGCTCCGAATTTACTACCTTTGTCTTCCTACAATTGGTGGATTCACTTGAACTGCAAGTGTTGATATTCTGTGCTTTTCTGTTAGTTTATATCTTTACCCTGACTGGAAATTATCTCATCATTGTTATCACTGTGACAAATACTTCTCTTCATACTCCCATGTATTTCTTCCTCAGGGTTTTATCAATTTTGGACATTGTCTACTCTTCAGTTACCATCCCCAAGATTCTGCTGAACTTGTTAATGGAGGACAGAAGCATTTCCTATATTGGCTGTGCTGCCCAGATGTACTTCTTGCTTTTCCTAGGGGCTACAGAGTGCATTCTCTTGGCAGTTATGGCATATGACCGTTACATGGCCATATGCAATCCATTGAAATATAATATCCAAATGAATCAGAGAGTCTGCCAATCATTCTCCTTGCTTTCAGTGGTTATTGGAAATCTAGTGTCTTTAGTGCAAACAATCTGGGTATTCACTCTCCCATTATGTGGGTCTAACAAGATAGATTATTTCTTTTGTGATATCCCCCCACTGCTTAAGCTTTCTTGTATTGATACTTCTATGTTTGAGATTCAGTTGTTGACAGCCTCTGTGCTGGTTATTGTCACTCCTTTTATTCTTATCCTTATCTCCTACGTCCTAATAATCTCTTCCATTCTAATGATGACCTCAGATGTGGGCAAGTGGAAAACCTTCTCTACTTGCTCCTCACATATTGTGGTGGTAATATTGTACTATGGGATCAGCAGCTTGATTTACATAAAGCCCAAATACATCTTTTCTGAGGGCACAAGCAAAGCTATTTCACTGATATATACAACTGTCACACCCATGCTGAACCCTGCTATCTAT
This sequence comes from Urosaurus nigricauda, assembly GCA_034509955.1. Lineage (NCBI taxonomy): Eukaryota > Metazoa > Chordata > Lepidosauria > Squamata > Phrynosomatidae > Urosaurus > Urosaurus nigricauda. Next base: position 19,802,826 of record JAOEGL010000006.1, on the reverse strand, counting down.
AGTATAAGGAACAAAGAGGTACAGGGAGCCCTCAAGAAAAAGATGGAAGAGTGGAAAATATTTCTTCATGGGAATTAATGCACACATGAGTCAGAGCTGTAATGATTTTGCAATTGCTACAATTCTTAACTGCTGTTGATGTTATGTATTTATGATTACTGTTAAATTTTCCACTTTTTAAAAATTCTTATTACATGCATTTATTTCAATATAGTTAAAAAAATTAAATAGAAAATAAGTTGCTTGCATGATTGTGTTGAACAGCAATTTTTAATGTCAGTTTGTGTATAAATAAATAGGCCCCAGTTTTACAGAGAGCCAGTATGGTGTAGCAGTTTGAGCATTGGATTTGGGAGATTATTGTCTAGGTGATGCTGGAGGAGCCACAAACTTTCAGCCCCAGAAAAACCCAATATAGATTCATCTTAGGGTCACCATAAATCAGAAATGACTTGATGGCTCAGAACAACAGCAACATTTACAGCCAGAAACATATTCACAAAGGCCTGGACAGCTCTAGAACAACTAATAATGAGAGGTAAATATCCACAAAGAAGAAACATACCCAAACACGGATGAGCCATTTTTATCTTCTTTATCTCCTACATTTGATTTTTTTAAAAGCTGCAATCTTTGGAGAAAAAATAAACCTGGAACAAAATTCTCACCCATTCTTAAATTATATGCTGAAGTCCAAAACACAGTTAGACAAAACACAGGAGTAAAATGTCTGGTCTGGGGTATCAAATCAGTTATTTTCATAAATGTTGACTTGGACTGATTTTATTCCATTTCTGAGTTTTTCTGCATGCCACACAAAATTTCACACACCAGGTTCCACTTGTATGATGGATGCTGAAGTCTGCAAAGGTCAATCTTTGTTGTCAGTGTGTGCCCTTAAGTCATAGGTGTGGGAGGTTTGATAGCGGGTGACTGGATTGTTTTTAGTTTGTGTATTTTAGTCCTGTTGTACCCCTCTCCGATTGTTGAAACAGAGGAGCAGGTTATAAATTATTATTATTATTATTATTATTATTATTATTATTATTTACTTGTGATGACCCTAAGGTAGGTTTGTGATGATAATTTGTTGCAGTTCACTAAACATAAAGAAGTGAGAAGCAGGATACTACACAACTTGTTTCATTGACCAAGAAAAAGAATCTATTCCATGTGACAGAGGTATTTGTCATGTTGTCTTCTTTGTGCTTGCTGTATAATAGGTATGATAGTATAACAGATATAATAGATATGTTTGGAGATCCTATACTGCTCACCCATCTTGCCCAAGATGCTGGCAAGTCTAATGACAGGAGACAAAAACATCTCCATCAAGGGATTACACAGTTTTATTTCTTCTCTTTCCTAGTAGCTACAGAGTGCTACCTCCTTCCTATAATGTCTTATAATCGCTTCTAAGCAATATGTAGACCTCTCCATTATACATCTCTTATGAATGGCAAGTTCTCTTTCCATTTAGCAAATGGATCTTGAATCAATAGTATTGTGTTTACCTCCCTACATTTGTTTTTGCTCTCAGAAGGACTACGCTATTGTGTTCCCAATGAAATTGATCATTTTTACTGTAATGCATCTAATCTGGGAACACTTTCCTGTGGTCATACCAGAGTTTTGCAACTTGTAACTGTGACCCTGGCTTTTATATTCACTTTACTCCCTTTTCTTTTGACAGTGATTTTCTATGTATACATAATCTCTGCCATTCTGAGTATCCCATTGACCACTGGGCAGAAAAATGCCTTTTCAACCTGCTCAATCTCCTGATTGTAGTTTCTATTTTCTGTGGAGCTATTGTTATTTTATATTGTATACAAAAAATGGAAACCACAAGAGTTATGAATAAAATATTTTCACTCGTCTGCACAGTTCTGCCTCCCTTAGTCAACCCCCTCACATATGGCTTGAGAAACAAGGATGTCAAGGAAGCTCTAGGAAAATTGTTGGGAAGATTGTGAAAAGCCATTCCTAATTTTTGGGATTCAAAACCTGATGGACTCTTTTATCTTACAAAAAAAGAACTTTGTGGCTAAGGGAAGACCATAAATGTGAGCACAATCCAGCCCAAGTTAATGTTGGGTTTCAGTAGAATTGAGTTCACTATTAGTTACACATGAGTGCAATAGAATGGTCTTATAGGTATCTAATATTAAGTAAGACCACTTAATAGTTCAATGGGGTTTAATCTCAGGTAAGTAGTATGAGATTCTCCATTAGATGTTGGGAACATGGGAAAAGGCCTTCTTATTGTCTACTCCCAGGCTCTGGACTGCCATCTTATAGATGCTGCACTGGGTTCCTCCTTGTCCTTTCACCAGCAAGTGCTGAGGCATTAATTAATTAATTCTGATAGTCATTTGAAAATATCTTAGAAAGAAAGGGTCTTTAATAGTGTGCTGTATTGTTTGGCATATTGTTTTTTTTTACACTGATATGTTTTCAATTGTTTTTAATTGTACTGATAATTTATTTTAAGAATCCTCTTATCTGTCAAATGCATATATTTTTATCTGTACTAGTATTAAATTTTGCTCACCACTGTTTCTCAGTTCTGTGTTAAATATGGGATATAAAAATAAAAATAATCCTCTCTCTGTGTGTTTGAATACATGTATCATACACATATATGAATGAATGGGTTTAACGGCTGCTCAACTGTGTCTGAATCAGGGTGATTGTTTTTCTTAGTTGAGTATGTAGCTTCTCTTTTCCCCAGTGATGCTTTTTATTTGATCTAAAAAGCTAAAGATATACCACAAATAGTTTTTATGGCTACTTCCTTCATAGTTATCCAGGACAAGAGTACTGCATGTTTTTTCTAGACAGGAGAATGGTACTGTATATATTGGCAGCATGATGGTCCATCACCTGTTGATATGTGGATTTCAGTCAGCTTTTATATTTTTTGCAGTTAACAAACAGGGATGACAGCAAAAATTATTTGGTTTACAATCCAATAGGAATCAAAGCAATGGCACTTTCCAGATTAATGCATAAATTAGAACACAATAATCATTTGCTTTTTGCACTTCTCCAGATTTTGCAGTCTAGTACTCCATTCAGAAAATCACAGGCAAAAATGTGAATAGCAGGAACAACTCAGTTCAAAATACAAAATGCATGCATAGGGAAGTTGCACACCTAAAGCCAAAGTGTTTGGCGGAAAGCATTGGGGAAAGGTGCTTGGAAAAATGTATATATTAGGGGAAATTACACAGAACAGAGAGAGAGGGGGGTAACATTTTCAATACACCTCAGTTTCATCTTTAGCATCTGAAAGTGGAATCCAAAATATTTTGCTCATTTAAAAATATTTAGTTCTATTTTTAATCTTGTGTATGTATGTGGAGGGTGACATCTCAAGCAACTGCTATATATGCAGAGGGTGAGGCAAAATTACAGGAATGTTTTACTATACAGCTCTATCTGGGGACCACTGTTTACACTGTGTATCTTTCCCCTCTTTTATTGAATATTGCACTGTGCATCCACCAGCTAAAAGGTGCATGGTAACAATTACTTCTGTTTTGGGGTGTATGTATGTACATTATTTTTTCTTTTAAAGAAAAAAAGTTATGTATTGTTCAGAGGTGTATGAAATTGTACATTTAAAGTGTTGGTTTATATTCTTCTTATTATCTTTTATTCTCATGCAGAGTTTTTGTATGATTGCTTGGTTCAAATGGAGAGGGCACTTGTGATTCAGAAATAAATCAATATTTCCCAAGTCCCACAGACATAAATTAAAGGACACTGTTCTACTGAATAATCTCTGGGGAATGCTACAGTCATGACATAATGACATCCTTCACTGCAATCCTGCTGCTACTAGATTTGTAGGTAGTCTCACTTCTGGTAGTTTGAGTGTTGGACCATGACTCTGGAGACCCAGGGTTCAATTCCCTACTTGTCCCTGAAACCCACTGAGTGACCTTGGGCTAGTCACATACTCTCAGGCTCAGGGGAAGGAAATGGCAAACCTCCTCTGAACCAATCTTGCCAAGAAAACCACATGATAAGGCTGGCATAAGTTAGAAAATACTTGAAGACACATAATAGCAACAATCACTCTTGCAATTCTCATTTCACTCTGACACCTTGCACCAAAGGACTGGAAAATGCATTACATAGGACTACGCCAGGAGAGTGAAGAAAGCAGTAGTAGGATTCCACTGGCATTAGAGATTTACACCTTTGAATTTTGGCTAGTATTCTACATCAGTAGTTAGTTGGCCTTTCTTCAGCCAACCCTGTCTGTCTAAACTTGAAGTAAACTTTCTTTACCTTGTGCTTTGGTAAAGTAGGTTGGGAGAGAAGTTACAATCCTAGGAACAGTGTCATAATTGTTACTAAGTAGTGATTGTGAAGATGGAACAGTTATGAATGCAAAAATTAAATCATATTAATGATAAATTGTGCAAAATTGGGAGTGACAATTGCACAGTTACAATTACAGTTACATAGACAATTATAAGGTTATAATTTAAATTAAAAAACGCACAATAAAAATGGATACCAGCAATGGGTGGGTGAAAGGAATTAAGTCCAACTGTTCCTGGCATGATGGAGGTGTGTCTAAGTGCTAGTCTTCTCCCATTGTGGCTAGAGGAGTAGCAGTTGTGATGTGAAAGAAGGTCAGCTTCTGGGCCCAAGTACAATGAAGATTGGATACTGTAGCTGGAAGGCTAGGTTCCTGAGACATTAGATGACAGTTTCAACCCTTATACCCAATATTTATCATGTACACCCCCAAAATCACCTTTAAAAAGATACAAATTTGTCTAGTCACTTCCCCAGAAGCCTCCAGCATGCCACAAATGGTTATTCTGGACCAATTTCACCACTCCTGAACTTGTTTTATGGCAGGATTTTTAAAATCTCATCGGCCCCAGAACAAAAATGGCCAAAGGGGCCAATCATGCCACTTTGCCCCATGAAGCAGTCATTGCAAACCATCTGTCATTTTAGGCCAATTTTCTAGATTCATTTCAAGCTGGCTTCAGGCCTGATTGTGGAATAGACACCCCCAGTCATCTTAGTAGACAGCTTATAACATGTACTGGATTGGTGTGTGTGTGTGTGTGTGTGTGTGTGTGTGTGTGTGTTCATGCTGGAATTTTCAGCAACCTTTGATACCAATGACCACTGGATAGGACTTAGTAATACTTAGTAATGCTTGCAATACTTCCATTCGTCTAGAAAAGTGAGCCCATTCTTGCATTAATGGACTAATGTAAGGCAATAATGGACTGAATTAGGACCAACAAAATTTCAATGTAAGCCTGGTAAGACAGAGGTGCTCCTTCTCAGCTGAAAAACAAGTCAGGGAACAGTGACCCAGACAGTGCTGTAATGAGGATAACCATCTCCCTAAAGATATAGATTTGCAGTTTGTGTGTACTTCTGAGTTCACTCTAATCCTCAGTGTCTAAGCTTCTGCAATGATTCTCCACAAATAAAAGTTGTGCATCAGCTATGCCAGTTCCTGGAGATGTCTCATTTGGATATAGTTGATGCATCTACACTTTAGAAATATTGCAGTTTGACAACTCCATCCTGCAATATTCTGGAATATCTAGTTCTTTGAAGCACTGGCACTCTACAGAAGAGAAGACTAAAGACCTTTGAGGCACCAGCACTCTATGGCAGAGAAGATTAAAGACCTTGTAAAACTACAAAGATCAAGATGCCATAGGATGGAGATATGATAATTAAAGGGGAGCAAAACAGTTCTCTAATCTTTCTCCATACCACTGTTTGCCAAAACAAAACAAAAAAACAAACAGCTTCATTTATATACCGCTTCATACCCTTAAGGAGTGTCTAAGCGGTTTACAATTGTAAGCTATTTGCCCCCCAACAATCTGGGTACTCATTTTAGCGACCTCGGAAGGATGCAAGCCTGAGTCGAGCTTCAGCCCTTTGCTGGTCTTGAACTCGCCACCTTCTGGTTTTGAGTGAGTGGCTGCAGTACAGGCATTTAACCACTGCGCCACCAGGCCAAGGTTTTCTTCAAGTGAAAATATATGTATGTAGATCTGAAAAGCAGTCAGTTCAGGGCAGGCAGCTATATTTAGTTTTCTTTTCCTGATATACCTTGTTCCTTGCCAACTATTAGCTATTTACTTGCAGTTGATTCAGTACAGAGTAGGTAAAGTCCCCCCCGCCCGCTCCCGCTGCTAACCAATATTGATTGTATAAATCAACCAGTCAGTCAGTCAATTCTAGTCTGTACTGATGAAATCATCTGCCATAAGTCTTAAGTAGGATGTCAACAAAACAGCAAGAGCCAAAAGGAAGATGAGGGACTGGCTTTAAAATTTCAACCATGGGACTTTGCTTGTGTCTTTACATTCAGCCCTAGTGTGATGACTTCCCTTTGGGAATGAGCACTGAAGGTTATTTCCTCACAGAGTTGCTATTCCAACAACTCTTTCCACTTCCTAAGAACTCAGTGGTAGTGACAGAACTGTAATTGAAAAACACAAGCCAAACAGCAGTATTGCATCAATATCTTCCCTGATTCCTGAAGCTATAATATATTGGAAATTCACATTTATTCATGAATCAAGGGAATTTCTGCCAGGTAGAAACCCAAAGTTCAAGGGAACATATAAAAAATGTGTTTATGCCCATCACAGAAAGACTAATTTAGTTTATATTTGGAACTATGCTAGAAGATGTGTAAACTACATACAACAAGCTCAAATTTTCATGATCAGAACACCTGAAATCACACAGAGAATTGCTGTTAGTAAGAACTAACAATTATATTTACATCAGAAACAAAAGTTTCAATAATACCATTCCAATATGTGTATTGATTAGAATTGTCAAATGATCATGTGAGTTTCATGATGCTGCCTTCTTGCTGTATTGGTTTAGATACAGTTTTGTAAAATCCACCCATGCTTGAATGGTAGAAATCATATAGCAGAGACAATTGAAATTATTATTTAATATTATTAGCCTTCAGCCATTCAGGTCAACAATCTCTAAATGGGAATACCATGATATTCATCTGAATCTTCTTAGGCACTAGTGTAAACCCATTGAAACAATTGTAAGTTGATACATATGTAAATCTGAGTGATTCAATGAATCCATTCTATGGGATTGATAATAGGATTCAGGGCACTATCTCTGTTTTAAAAATACTCTGTTCATTGTCTTGTTCACCATCCTTTGGATTGCCCCATTGACCTCCTTATTTCTTAGGCTGTATATAATTGGGTTCAGCATGGGTGTGATGACAGTGTACAACAAAGCCAACACTTTGTTACTATCATGTGCATGAAGAGACCTTGGCCTGAGATAAATCAAGCTTCCACTCCCATAGTACAAGGTTACCACGATGAGGTGAGAAGAGCAAGTGGAAAAGGCTTTTCGACGGCCCTCAGCTGACTTCATCTTTAAGATGTTGGAAATAATCAGGAAGTATGACATAAGGATGAAGAAAAAAGGAGTAAAAATAACTAGGATGGTTGCTGTGAAGAGCTGGATTTCATATAAAGAGGTGTCAATGCATGAAAGCTTAATTAGTGGTGGGATATCACAGAAAAAATAATCAATTTTATTTGATCCACAGAACGGCAAAGTGAACACCCAAGTAGTCTGAACTAGTGATACCAAGTTCCCAATGAACCATGAAAGGACTGTCAAAGAAATGCAAACTGTATTGTTCATGATGGACATGTACCTGAGTGGTTTGCATATGGCTACATAACGGTCATAGGCCATAGCTGCTAAGAGGAAACATTCTGAAGCTCCTAAGAAAAGCAAGAAAAACATTTGTGTGGCACAAGCAATGTACGACATCTTCTTCTCCATCAAAAGGAAATTCACTAGCATTTGGGGAAGAGTAACTGAAGAATAGCAAATATCTAGAAAAGACAAAACCTTGAGAAAGAAATACATTGGTGTGTGAAGCAATGGATCTATCAGAATTATGGTGAAAATGAGCATGTTTCCAGCTACTGTTGTTATATAAAACAACAGAAAGATAATGAATAATGGCACCTGCAGGTCAGGATGATCCGTTAGACCCAGAAGGACAAATTCAGCTTCTCTTGTTACATTCATTGAAAGAAGTTAATTTCTTCTGGGGTGGGGAACAAAAGAAAGAACAAAATATTAATAATGGTTGCTCTTGATTTATGAAATCATTCCAAAGTCCTTTTCAAAACAATAACTGCAATGAACCAAAGTTCAGGTCAACATTAGGTTAGTTACCTTTAGGTCCCATTGAAATCACAGTGAGTACATTCAAACCACAGATTCAGAGTGGCTTAAAATCTGGAACACTCCCCCATATAAATCTACTTCTATAACCCTGAAAAAAACCACTCTTAAAGTTGTGCATAGATGGTACCTCACACCATTACAACTTGCATGCATTACTAAGAACCCACCTCGAGCTGTTGGAGAGAGTGTAGTAATAGAGGTACCCTCCTGCACATGTGATATGATTGTCCAAATGTATTTGCATTTTGGCATTCTGTAGTTAACTTAGCTTCAGAAATCACTGATCAAAAATTGTCCCCTATCCAGAACTTTTATTGCTTGCAGTGTTTGCTAATGAAAGCAACACAGTACAATAATAAAGATATTATTACATTTTTGTTAGCATTGGTCAGGATTGAGATTACCAGGGTTTGCAAAACTGGAAAGGTAAATATGACTGATTGGTGGTCTCGATTTTGGAATTTTTGGCTTATGGAAAAGCTCACTGATCAATCTAGAATGTTGCAGGAGTGGAATCTTCCTCTGCTTTTTGAAGAACGATGGTCCCCACTTATATCTTATCTCAATAACATTGGAGAAGAAGTGAGTCTTCCTTTGTAATATCGTTCCCTTTGGGTGATCAAACTGGTATAAAGAAGGTATTTCTTTATTCAGAGTCCATTTTTCTTTTTCTTTAATGTTGCCCTTTTACATCCCATTTAACCTTGAATTGTTGATGTTTTTAAGGATTTGTATTTTAGCTTGTTTTTGTCTGTATTTGTTATTGTTTTCTGCCTTTGTTTGGTAAGAAATAAAAATTTTATTTTAAAAAAGAAATCACAGTGGATCAGTTTCCTGTGCTAGGTGCTACTCCCTTATTCAGTATCAAATCTCAGATCTGAAATTATGAACTATCTAAGGTACAAAAAGCAAAACCATGAGCAAATGAAATACACAATAGTCTACAGACAGAGAAATCTGGAACTGGAGAATTGTTAAGAACTGTGTGCTGGCTTTAACTGGTTTTGGGGAAAACTCTCCAAGGCACTAGCTTTCAGCAGAACCTTGCAGGATAGTGGCTTTAAAAATCAAAATGGCCCCAAGTAAATATAGGGTAGAAGGGCAAGTTGATTTTGCAGCAAAAATAATGATTTAGTTATCAAAAATACATTAAAATATAGTAGTATAAACTAGCAGGATAGGTTTTAGTCGATACAAGCTATTTCTCAAAGTAAAAGGGGGGAACAACAGCAGAGAAACTAAAAACCTTTCTAAGCAGGGCTAAAGGCATGTAGTTAAGCTTAAGGTACTACATACTAAAACACATATGGATTTTCTCACCCTTCGATGTGGATGATTGGAGTAGCAGATGTCAGGGAGACAGGTCAAAGAGAGAAGCGCAGGTCAAAAAGGAAGATTCTCTGTGTGTCTATGATTTTCACCTTTCTCTCATTTAAGAAGCAATCTCCTAAAAGTGAGAGGAACACCTTTGCTGGGGCAAAACATAACTTATACAAGAATTCGGAAAAAAAAAAACACCCCCCCAAAATGTGCTTTCAAAAGGGCAGAGGTGAAGTGCCCTTCAGGTTTTGATAATGGTTCTTCCATTATCATTAAGGCCCCCTCTCCATTCCCACTGGCATCACACTGGCCTTGGAGGGAGAGAAGAACAGGCAGTATCTGATGGACCTGATCCTCTCCCCCACTGCCATTCCTTTCTCTTTTTATGTCATGTCTTTTTTGATTATCAGCCTGAGGGCAGGGAACTATCAATTAATAATCTGTAACCTGTTCTGAGAGCCTTTGTGGCTTAATACTCTATTCAGTGTGTATAAATACTCTAAATAAATGAATGGTTTTTATGTGATCTGACTAGCATCATAGAATGGGGTTGCATACACAGGACAAAAATCCAAATAGGATAGACATTTACTTTCTTTGAAATTCAGATAGGTTTCTCAACTTCTCTGCAAGCTGCAGGATACCTCCAAATAGGGGGGATACAAGTTTGGGTCAGTCTAGCAGGTCTTCATTCAGAAGAGGTGGACAAGATAGTTAAGTCCTGATTGATGTAAATCAATGAAACCATTTCCTAGTCAGCAGGGGGGTGGGGATGGAGAAATTTCAATCTTACAGTTCAAAATGAGGTTAAACTTATTTCAAGATGAAAAAGAATCCAAAAGAAGCTGTGATGAACTCCTCAAACTCACAAGTCTGTGTTCCTGTCTCATGCAGCAAAGTCTTATATTCATATTTATTGAGCATAACTGGTAACAGAGTTCTCAGTAGGATGTTCCACATTTCAAAAGTCTAATTCTATTTTGTATCAGCCTCAGACATCTTTTGTAACTATTGGGTTTTCATCTGAGTTGAGTAGTAAGAAGATCCTTTGTCATTGAGAAAGAAGAGGCAGAACTGACAATGGAGAAAAGGCATTCAGAACAGATGGGTAGGAAAAAGCAGCTCAAACCTGTATTTTCCGGAAGCACATCAAAACCCTGCTGTCTGCACTGACTGCTCCCAAGGTGGCCAGAATGTGCATAGCCGAACCACACAGTGTGGTATCAAGCTGTGCCACTGGGTTTTAGGTTTTGTTTTTTGTTTTTTGGTCACCTTCCCACCACCCATGTACACCATCACAAAACACACCACCAGTGACTGCCTGCTGCCTAGATGCCATTCCATTGGATGGCCACTCCCTTGATCAGCCACACAATTGCACCTACGATCCTCCACTAGTACAGGACATTGAAGCATCGAACTGACGAGTAAAACAGTGACAAAGCATAATCATGGAGACCCTTCTACATGCCCCCTTTACTCCATTCCCCCTCGTGGACTATCTGGTTTGTGTTGTAAATACATTAATTGGAGGTGTCACACTTTCACTTTTTTGCATTACCACCCCAACTGCTTGGGTACAGAGGCTCCACCCTTTTCTAATGCACACCCACACTGGTGCATTTATGTGCAGTTTTAGGGTTAGGGTTAGGATGGATGGCTCCTTCAGAACAGCTCTCTGCACTGCAGAACTCATACAGTTCGACCCCATTTTAACAGCTATACCACAATGGTATGGAATTCTGGAAATTGTAGTTTTGTGAGACATTTAGCCTTCTTTGTCAGAGAGCTCTGGTGCCACAACAAACTATGAAGAAGTTATACCTGTTCTTCTCCCCTTTCCTCCCCACTTTTCCTACTTCCTGGGAATTTTCTGCATGTGCAAAATTTTTAGAATATGGATCACTATTTGGAGACACATTGTCTTTGTGTCTATGGTCCAAAACACACTGTAGAAATAATCCAGTTTGAGACCATTTTAACTGTCGTGCTCGGTGCTAGGGAGTCCTGGCAATTGTAGTTTATTGTGGCACCAGAGCTCTCTGACAGAGAAGGCTAACGGTCTCACAAAAATACAATTCCCTAGGATTGAGCCAGGGCAGTTAAAGTGATAGCAAACTGGATTATTTATGCTGTGTGTTTTGGACTGATGTTTCTTTGAACTGAAATTGCTCATACGGATAGATAGATCTAGATATTCAGGAGAACACCATTTTGGCTAATTCCTGACTCAGGCTGCATCTGCAATGTGGAAATAATACAGTTTGACATCACTTTAACTGCCATGGCTCAATGCTATGGAATCCTGGGATTTGTAGGGTGTTGTGGCCCAAAAGCTCTCAGCCAGAGAAGGCTAGATGCCTCACAAAACTACAAATCACAGAATTCCATTTAAAGCAATGACAAACTGCATTATTTCTGCAATGCAGATGCAGCCTTTGTCTGATGCAGTCTGATTTGGTTTTGGATTTGAAATGTCTCTTACTAGATTACTGCACTACACCCTTATAGTGTTGCAATTACACTTTTACTGCTTTGGATGCTTCTTGTTGCATTCTGGGATTTGCAGTTTAGGGAGAGGCATTTAGAATTTTCAGCCAAAGTGTTTAGACCTCACTGAACTACAAAATGCAACAGGAGGCAGCCAGAGCAGTAAAAGTGGAATAGCAACATTATAGGAGTGCAGTGCAGTAATGTGTTTTAACTCTGAAGCACCACATCCTATTTGAAAATATGTTGTGAGAGTTGTTTCACCTTTCATAAATGTAAATTTGTTTATTTTTTTTAAAAAAATGAGATCTGCATTCTCATATACATTATAAGAACTTTACTTGTTTTCAGGTGAATTTAAGTTTAGATTTTTGTATGTTTAATCTATTTGAGATTATTGAACATTATAAGATCCAATTAAACTATAAAATTATCAAAATATAATTTCACATTTTTATTGCAGATTATCATAATAAAACACTTTTAAATGACTATTATTATTATTATTATTATTATTATTATTAAACTTTATTTCTAAAGCGCTGTAAATATACTCAGCGCTGTACAAAATGACTAGCTTTTGCAGGATAATGAAATTTCAAAAATGATTATATAGTGCTATCCAGATTTTTCAAACATGTCCCACATTGTTCTGTGATTGTTTTAAAATTCAAACAAAACCCAGCGCTTGTATGCCCAAAAGCCTTCTTGCCGATTTCTGAAAACCAAAGTTTTCACCAAAAAAAAAAAAAAAAAGAAAGAAAGAAAGAAAGAAATCCCAACATATTTGACTTTTAGAAATGTTATGTTAGTTTATAAATGATTATGCAAAGCAGGACATAAAATTGATTTTATAGCCTTAATTCACTTTTGCATTACATCAGGACAATAACCTCTAACTTGGCTATGGACTGAATGATGCTCATATTAGCACCAGAACCATTTTCAATGAAAATAAAATAAAGCTACCTACAGAATTACATAAAAGAAGAACTTATTTGTCCTGTTTATGATCCTGAAACCAATATGTACAATGATTTACATTGCTATGAACACCTATTCCTGAGGAAAATAAGGAAACTCCCCCTCCCCCCAAGTTATTGGCATCTTCTATATGTTTGCCCTCTAAATTTCAGAAGATGGCCTTTTTCTTTTTAATTTTTATTTTTATAAAACCGTATGAGCTTCAGAATAGGTGATATTGCATCCAGTCGATTTCAATATGGGAGATGTAAACTCATACTTCTTATTCATGTCATTGGAACTTAAAGTGACATGAATCATTCTGGCAGAATTATTGCCTTGTGCATTTTATCACCAGAAAACAGATACAACAAAAATAAAAGCATAAAATTACAAATGCAATATTTTTTAAAAAAATATAAAATGTAAGATAGAAGGAAAAGAAATTACTGTTCAATGGAAAATGTGCTGTACACATACTGAAACATATTGGCTGGAATTTTCTTGATTTATTCTAACTAGAGTAGACCTATTGAATCAATGATTGTATGACAAGTTCACACATAGATAAATTCAATTGATTCAATTTTTCTCTTTTAGCTGGAAACTACAATAAGATCTAGGCCACTATGTTTGAACTACTTAGTTTAATAAAGCTGAACTAAGCCAGTGAGTTGTACTATAGAATAAACCAGACTGGGATCTTTATCTTGTCATATGAAGAGTTTCACTTACCAGCATAATGAAAGCAAATAACCCTTCTGTAGATATCACTTTAGCTGAAATTTCTCAAGAAAATGAAACAGACTTTGGTTGAGAAAGCCAATTAGTCAGGAACTTCTTATGCATCCAACTGTAAAAATGAAAAAGAAAAAAAAGTGTGGGTATGAAAATAGGAGGGTGGTTTCTTGGTTTTGTCTCCTATTATATTTGTGATGATGTCCCTCATAATACCTCTGTCTATAGGATGGACCAGCTGATTTCAGAAGTACTCTTCACTGTCATGTATGTCCCCAAGGAAGAGAGCCATGTGAGACCCCAAGGGCTCCCAACGAGCATGTTTTATGCATTATGTTTTATATCTCTTTCCATCAGTGACATTTATTTGTTCAAATTACTAATCTCATTGAGATGAGTAATTACATATCTACATCCCAGATTCTAGGACTGTTCTTAGGCATCCCAGTTTCACATTTAGTGATGTGTGTGGCTTGCAAACAATTCTCTCCTCACACCAGATTTAATTTTGTTGTCCATTTATTATTAATTTTTCTCTCTCTAATTTATTCATGGGCAACCCTGCCCCCCCAGAAGAATAATCCCCCCCCAGTTGTTCAGTTGACATGACTGTGAAAATTATGGATTAGAATGATTAGATGACACCAGTGTAGAAGGACAGAGCTTTAATTGCTATTTGGCTGATAGATGTGGCTCTGGCCAAGAAGATATTACTGACATTCTTGAGGCAGGAGGTACATCCCCATAGCATAGAACTCCCTCCACGGTTTTACACACTAGAAGGGCAGGAGTGAGGAGCCTACTGTAGGATCCTTCCCTCCCATGATTCTTGTGGTGCCTCCTTAGTGAATGGAGACTACTCCTCATCAGCATCCTCCAAAAGGTCAGATCAGTCTGAAGAACTGAAGGGCCACCTTCATATGGTGGTGAAGGGAAGTGATGGGCAAGGTCCCCTAATATTACTTTCCTACTCTTCCTGCCCCCAGGGATCTTAATATCTGCCCCAATACCAGCAATTGCTTCCATGGACACAATCTGAGGATGTAAATGTTTGTGAATTTCACATCAAGATTATTTTTACCTTTTTCTCTCTCTCTTTGTTGCAAGAGAGTTATCCAAAAATCGTTTTTGAAGACTATTCATTTATTCTGTACAAAAAACAAAATGCATGTGATTTTATTTTGCAGGAAGGAGAATTTTCTACACAGAAAATAATGCACAAACATTTTTTTGCATAGAAAACAGTAATTTCTGCAAACAATTGCTTTCTGCACAGAAAATGCCCCCCTTTATTTATTTATTTATTTATTTGCAGACACAGACACACAAAACATGGGCATACTTCATGCAGAATAAGTCCCAGACTCTCAAAGTTTCTTTGCTAGGGTTTCCCAACACTGGAGAAATCCACTTTTTAACCATTTTTATATATTTAATAAATATTCCTTCCGTCTTTAGCACAATCCCAGTGAGAATGCGAGTTCTTCTAGATCGTAGTCCCCAAACTGTGCTCTTTAAAGGATTTTGGACTTCAGCTCCCAGATTCCCAGACTATTGGCCAAAACGGCTGAAACTTCTGGGACCTGAAGTCCAAAATCTCTTAAAGGGCATAGTTTGGGGACCAGTATTCTAGATGGACACCTCAGGAATCATGGCAGAGTGGATGAAAGCTCTGGTCCATTTCCTCAGTTATGAGAAGATTTTGTTACACAGTTTACATGTGGACTTTCCTATGTGTTTATATTCATTTGATACCTTCTGGAACAGAACAAATCAATGGAACATAACAAAGCATTCTTCTAAGTGCATACAGTTAGGTATCTTTGGAAGCAGAATTGTGTTGAATAGTATTCTTATTATATACTTGTATCATCTGATATACTAACTTGTGATTATTATTATTATAATTAACCTTTATTTATATCGTGCTGTAAATTTACACAGTGCTGTACGTAGAATCTTATATTTAGATGGTTCCCTGCCCTCAGGCTTACAGTCTAAAAGAGACAACACAAAAGGAGAAGGGAAGGGTGGTGAGAAGGGGCATGAGGTCCAATGGTTCTTCTCTCCCTCTGGGGCCTGGACCAAGGCAGATGGACTGGAGGGAGGGCTTGACTTCTTAATACCTAGTTAAAAGGAGGCATCCTGGGGCAGATAGCACAATCCCGGGAATGCTTCCCTAAACAATATAGTCTTTAACTCAGTTTTGAACCTGGTTAGGGAAGTGATGAGGTGTGCATGTGGGGGAAGAAGATTCCAGGAGTGAGGGGCAGCAAGTGAGAAGGGACGAATCCGGGATGGGGCAGTGGAAATCCTCGGCTGGGACAGGAGACCTTGACTACCAGAGCGGAGGGTACGAGAAGGAGTGTGAGGGGAAAGAAGTTCAGACAGGTAAGGAGGGGCCAATCTGTGAAGGGCTTTGAAAGTCAACAGCAAAAGCTTGTACTGGATGCAGAAGGGGAGGGGGAGCCATTGAAGGGAGGATAAGAGGGGAGAAACATGGTCAAAGTGGCAAGCAGATATGATAATACATGCAGCTGAGTTCTGGACAGAGATTAAAGGATGGAGGTGAGAGAGAGGAAGCCCTGTCAGAAGATTACAATAATCTAGCTGTGAGACCACTAGGGCATGGACCAGAGTCTTGGCAGTGGAAGCTGAGAGTAATGGACGGATTTTAGCAATGTTGTAGAGAGAGAATCTACAGGCCTTGGCGGTGGCCTGAATCTGGGGAATAAATGACAGAGAGGGATCAAAGATGAAACCGAGATTGTGGGCTTGCTGAACCGGTTGAATAGAAGTGCCGTCAACAGAAACAGAAAAGAAGTATTGAAGGGTGGGCTTAGGTGGGAAGACAAGAAGCTCTGTCTTAGACATATTGAGCTTCAAGCGCCGATGTCGCATCCACTGAGAGATGGCAGCCAGACAAGATGAAACTTGCTGTTCAAGCCCCAGCGAAAGGTCAGGGATTGATACAGCTGAGTGTCATCGGCATACAGATGATAGAAGAAACCAAAAGAACTGATGAGTTTACCAAGGGACAGTGTGTATAGAGAGAACAGAAGGGGACCCAGGACAGAGCCCTGAGGAACTCCAACAGATAAGGGAACAGAAGAGGAGGATACAGAATGGAGGTCTGACCACCCGTGACCACTGCAAAAGATCTGTCTGACAAGTAAGATTTAAACCAGTTGAGAACAGAGTCAGAGAACCTGAGGTCGGAAAGTAGGTCAAGCAGGAGACAGTGATCCACGGTGTCGAAGGCAGCAGACAGATCAAGAAGAATGAGAATAGAGTAGAGGCCATTCGCCTCGGCCTGCAAGAGATCATTTGAGATCTTGGTGAGGGCCGTCTCTGTAGAGTGCCGTGGGCGGAAGCCAGATTGAAAAGGGTCCAGGATGGAGTTGGCTTCAAGAAACTCGAGACAACAAGAATAAACAACCCTTTCCAAAACCTTCAAAAGAAAAGGAAGAAGAGAGATAGGATGACAGCTAGACAAAGAAGAGGGGTCGAGAGAGGGTTTCTTCAGAATTGGGGAAACGAGAGCATTTTGAAGTCCAAAAGGAAGGAACCCGAAGAGAGAGAGAGAGAGATTAAAGATTGTGAGAATGTAATTGTATTACATGCATTCTGTCCTTCCAGTTGGAGTGATTGGATGACTGGAGTGTGACCTACTCAGGGTTATAAAAAATGCTGGAGTCCACATCTGGTGTACAAGGCCAAGTAGGGGTCTACCAGCCTACAAGGGCCAACTGAGAGTAATCATAGTCTGCAAAATCTGCTTGGGCCCAATATAGGCTACCCAGGAACAATTTGGGTCTCCAAGGCCTGCCTAGAAATTATCCAGGCCTATCAGGGCACCATCAGGAACATTCCAAACCCAGCAGAATTAATCAGCACCAATACAGAGCTATTATGCCTACCCAAAATCAATTGGGGTCTATAAGGCCAGTGTGGGACCTAGCTGGGCATACAAGACCTGTCCGGAGTCTAACCTGGCCAAAAAGGCCTGCCTGCACACCCAAACTGCCCCTCCATTTTATATGGTCTGAGTTGGTTCTTAATAGGTCTATTAGACCTGTCAGGCCACATGGCCTCTCAAAGCCCATCTGACACCATACAGGTCCTATGGGGTCAGCATGGGGCCTAACTGGCCCAATGAAACCAATTAGACAAAAGTTTTTACTACCTATAGGTACAGTCACTCCCTATAAAATGATGATGCCATGTTATAATTGCAATGTCATTTGAGAAAACCTGAAACTGTTAGGAAGAACCATACTCCCACCATCCCCTGATCACCCACAGACAAACTCTATTTTCAGCAATGTCACTGTTGTCTGCTCCTCCATTCTGTATCTTTCCTGTTGCTCGTTGTTCACTGATGGTTGGTGTGGTCACACAGAGATGATGACAGGCAAAAGAGGAAGAGGAGAGGGCAGCAGGTGATTATAAGGCCTCCAACTCCTCCATAACGTATATCATGGAGTACAGTACTGTGATGCAATTGAACCAGGCCTCTCCCCCCCTGGATGCCAGGCTCTTGACTGTGATGCTACTTAGCATGATAGATAAAAGGGATTATAAACAGGAATGGAGTACTAAAAATCTATGTTAAGGATTTTTTTTCATTTGTATCCATATATATGACTTTCATAAATAATCTGTAAATTCTATGTTGCTCCTTCATCTGGAAATCAGAAAAGTGTTGTAACAGCTGGCTTACTTTTATATATTTTCTGCCTAGATAGCAGTAGAATGTTTGTTTGTTTTTTTGTTTTGTTTTTAAATTGATGATATGAACCAATTCTAACTTAACAAACAGGTGAAATCCTTCTGCCCATATCCATTAAAAGAGATTCAAATTACATTCAAATCACGTGAGACTAGGTTTGAGGAAGTTCATGAGACATGAAATGTTTATCTGGATTCTGATCCTAACCACTTGTTAAGTCTTTTGAAATCAGTATGAACATATAAAGGTAAAGGTATTACCCATTGACAAGGTTATCAGGTTGTGTTCGACTATAGGGGGTGGTGCTCATTTCCGTTACTAAGCTGAAGAGCCAGCTTTGTCAGAGACTAGTCTGTGATCATGTGGCCAGCATGGTTGCACAGAACACTGTTTTACATATAACATATAAGCTGGGTGAAATAACTTCTATTAAGCTAGAAGGGTCTCAACTGTAAATGGCAGATAAACTTCGAATTCATATGGTGAGCAAATGAATCAAGGCTTGGGAGGGTTCATTGGGTAAAAGGTAAAGGATTCCCCTTTGACAAAGTTGTCAAGTCATGTCTGAGTGTAGGAGGCAATGCACATCTCCGTTACTAAGAAGGAGCCAGTGGTGTCAAAGACAATCCCATCGTCATGTGGCCAGCACAACTTCATGAAATACTGTTACCTTCCCACCAAAGTGGTACCTATTCATGGGACACTGTTACCTTCCCACCAAAGTGGTACCTATTTATCTACTTGTACTTTTACATACTTTTGAACTGCTAGGTTGGCAGAACTCACCCTGTCATGTGACAGTAGTGACAGTGATTCACCCTGTCATGTGGCACTTGGAACTTGACCTGTAAACTTACTGATCTTGCAGTCATCAGAATCTGCATCTTAATCACTGAGCCACCCTGTCCCTATGGAGGTTAATTAGTCAGTGCTTTAAGTAAGCTCATTCTGTCTTTCAGCTTTGCCAATATTACGCAGATTGCCATGATGTACTGAGCTCATTTTTGAATAGCTAGCCAAACAGAAGAATATTTGGATTGTATTTGATGGGCTTCAGTTCTGCTTATGTTTGTGGCATTCACATTGCAAAACTGACATGAAGTCCAGTAACTATTCTGTGCAGGTCATGAAAAATAGTCCCATAAAAAACAGGCAGTTGTGAGCCAGTATTTTCACCATTTAGCTTCCCACTCCATCCCACAAATGAAAAGCTTATGGGGCACAGCCTTTCTACTCATTATTTGCTCCCCCTCTCTTCCAAATTTATTACACTTAAAATAGAACTAATTTCAAGTGGGGCAGAGAGACAATCTTCAAGTGAAACATCAGCATCAACATCAGCCTGCATAGTGAGTAAGTTTATGGTGACCAGATGAGAATACCTATTTATTTACAGTGGAATGAAAACCAAGCAGAGAGTGTAGAATTCCAAATGAACTCTCTCATAGCTGATTGAATGAACAACAGAATTGAAAAGAGGGGTTAAATCCAAGCACAGAATTATGCACATTAGGGTCTACAAGTCTTACTTCCACATATACACTGATGAGGGTTCAACTGGCAAGGACTAATCCACTTATGCATGCATAAGGAACAAACAGCCATTAAATATGAAGTGGAAAAGAAAGACTGTATGCTTATCTATGGACCAGGTAATATGTACCCTGTAGGGCATCGCACAGCTCTATACCAATTCCCTAAACAGTTTCCTTAGGAACTGGTTTAGAAAGCTAGGGTTGCTCCAAGAGGTCTAGGTATGACAGAATTATTTGATCTTGCTGAGCCTGTTTCCTTCTGTGGACTGATAGCTGATTTTGACTTCATCATTGGGATAGTGTGCCAACAGGTTAGTGTCCCACAGGACACCTGCACATATCAGGATAGATGTTGGAGCAAAAGAGACTATCTCATGGGAGAAATGGGGGGGGGGGAATTAAAAATGCATTTTCTGGGGACAGTAGCACAATTGCATTAAAGTTTTTCACACACATCATGAATAAAGAGGACCTATCCCAGGAATAACCAGGAATGCTCCAGCAACAAATCATTCACAGGATTTCCCCATGAATGATTTGTTGCTGAAGCACTCTTGGATTTTTTCTGGGATAAATCCTCTCTAATTGTGACGTCATGGGAAAATCTTTGGTGCAACTGTGCAACTATTCTGGTTAAATGCCTTTCTAAACCCCCACTTTTCCCCATGTGAACCTGTCCTAAGACAAGTTGTGTGAAAAGTATGTGCCCAGCATTGTCCTTCACCCTTTCAGAATGTTCTTCACACATTTTAGTGTGAAGAACATTCTGATATCCTGAGGCATAGGTTTAGCCTGAAGGTTAATATAGAAACAGGATCAGAAGGATAACAGTAAATGAGGAGTATGAGGGTCCTAAGTGAGAGTAACTGGAGTTCTCTAGAAAGAGAAAGAGGAGAGTAACAAAGTGCAGCTAAGTGCAACCAAGTAAAACAATAACAAGTGAATGTACCAACAGAATGAGTGAAACATTGTTAAACTGTTTTTCAAAGAAAATTTTATTGTTAATAACTTACAAGCTTGTCTGGGTCTGAAATAAGTAACCACTCTTCTAGGTACCATCTGAAAGCGAACTATAAAAAGGATAATAATAATAATAATAATAATAATAATAATAATGCAGTTTTGGTGGTTCCCATCACATTATCTTCAGAGAAAACCCATCAATATAGCCATAATCCAAGTTTATGCTCCAACTACAGAGGCAGAAGAAATTGAAAGATCCTATGGTGGAGTCCAGCAGATCACTCGCTAGAACAGAACATGTTGGTAATCATAGATGATTAGAACACAAATGTAGGAAATAGGGCAGAACCAGTAGGAGGAATTGCAGGAGGATCAGGAAATAAAGCAAAAAAAGTGACTGACTGAATTTTTCAAAGCTAACTGATTGTTCACTTCAAACACATTTTTCAAGCAAACAAAGAAAATATATACATGGGCATGATCAGATGGCCAAGATCTATATCAAATATCAAATATCTTATATCTAAGCTGATAGACTATATAACTGGAAGCAGAAAATGGAGACACTCCCTACAAAAAGACAGGGAGCTGATTGTGTTTACATTTTGTTCAATTTGTTTACCTAGAAACTTAGCTTATGTTTTACAACAATTTTGTTTGTTCAAATATTTCTTCATTCTCCCTCCTTAACAAATTCAATTAATTCTTGTCACTTTTTATTATTTATTTACATTAGGGTTTTATTCAGTTTTCAGAGTCACCTAGGAATATTTCCAGTGGGTGGTTCATATAAGAAAAAAATATTAACAGATGTAATATTTATATTTATTATGCTTTAGGAGAAATATACAACCCTATGCAAGTCCCACAAAATACCCTACCAAAGTAGTCCTTTAAATATCTAATTGGAGGTAAGCCCATTGTGTACAATTAGAAGAAGCTTTTGGAAAGTGGATATAGGATTGTATGATCATTTCTATGTTAATAGCCATTCTATTTTTATAACTTATTATTAGGAATTATTTTTAAGGTAATTATTCAGGATCTAGAAATCTCTGTAAGTACAATATACAGTAGATTGCAGATGAACAGTAATCAGACTCTATGTTCAATTACCTTCATCCCGGTCTTCTTCGTTCTACCTACCTTTAACAATAACAGGGTTAGCCTTCACATTTTGAAATATTCTGAAATTGATTAGCCAATTTTTCAAGGATCTCTTCACATCCTTGTTTCTGAGGCTATATATGAGGGGATTAGCTAAGGGTGGGAGGGTTGTATACAAAAGAGAAAAAAAACTTGTTCATGGAAGAGGAGGGTGGTAAGAGATACACAATTATTACAGATCCATAATAAGTTGAAACCACACTGAGATGAGAAGAACATGTGGAGAAAGCCTTCTGTTGTCCAGCCAAGGAAGGGATTCTTAGGATAGTCCTCAAAATATATACATAGGATGCTAGAGTTACTAGAAAGGGAGGCATGGTGTAAATAAATAGCAAGATTAAGTTAACATGTTCTACCACATCTGTGTTACTACAGGAAAGCTTTTTAAGTGGAACAGAATCACAGAAATAATGATCAACTTCATTTGGTCCACAGTAAGTTAACTGCAGCATCACAGTCATTATGATGGAGATACCTATGAAGCCATTTGTCCAAGAAATAGCTGCTAACTGGATACACTTTCTAGTGTTCATAATTGTTGTATAGTGTAGTGGCTTACATACGGCTAAATATCTGTCATAGGACATCACAGACAGCAAGTAGCATTCTGCCCCCAAACAATAACCAAAGAAAAATAATTGCAAGAAACAACTGCTGAATGTGATGGCCTTTCCATTTGTCAGGAGGGTGCTCAATAAGAGGGGGTTCAAAGCTGAACTGTAGCAGATTTCCAAACAAGCCAGGTTACCAAGAAAGAAGTACATTGGTGTGTGAAGATGCCGATCAACCACGATAAGCACAAGAATAAGAAGATTCCCCACCATCGTTGCAATATAAATAACAAGAAATCCAAGAAAAAGGAGAATCTGTAGATTCTTCAGATCACGGAATCCTAAGAGAATGAACTGAGTGACGTAAGTTTGATTTTCTCGTTCTTGCCCTTCCATTCATTTGCTTTCTTCTTTCTCATGACATCATTACTGAGGATGATCAGTATGCTACAAAAGAAGAAAAAAGAAACAGCACTTTAAAATGTTTGTATAGGTATTAGAATTTAGAAAATTTGAATAATTGTTAGAAAAATGAATACAATGAAGAACTAAATTCATTTGTTGTTTGTTCCATATCCTCATGTGCCACACTAGACTGGTGGAATCGCTACATTTTCATGTCACAACTATTGCAAATCTGTCATTTCTGTTGGTAATTGCTCAAAATAAAATGGCCAAGCCTTCAATAGTACTTTGAGGTGTACAAATTTAGCAAGTTGTTGTTGTTGTTGTTGTTGTTGTTGTTGTTGACACAAGATAAACATTATCTCATGTCAATATATCACATGAAGCTGATATTAAATATATCACTCTTATTGATTATTAAATCATAGGTAACGTTAAAATTACAATTCAATTATTAGTATGTAGAGAGATCTTGTAGCACCTTTGAGACTAACTGAAAGAAAGAAGTAGGCAGCATGAAATTTACGAAAGCTGCCAACTTCTTTCTTTCAGTTAGTCTCAAAGGTGCTACAAGATCTCTCTACATACAGATTCCACAGACTAACACTGCTATATATTTGAGTTCAATTATTGATTTTCCTAACCTGTGTGATTTTTTTGTGCAGATAAAAATTACGGATGTTTATTTTGTTCTCTTGGAGAAGAGAAGTAACTCGGTCTCAGAATTATGAAAGATTTATGCATGCTTCTTCCTTCAATTAATTGATGCAATTAGATGTGCTCTCCTACGTAAGTATCCTGTTTCCCCTAAATTAAGACATCTGCTGAAAATAAGACCTAGTAGAGGTTTTGCTGAATTGCTAAATATAAGGCCTCCCCTGAAAGTAAGACCTAGCAAAGTTTTTTGTTTGGAAGCATGCCCATTTTTTCTTTTTCTTTTCTTTTCCTTTTTCCCTTTCTTTCTTTCTTTCTTTCTTTCTTTCTGTCTGTCTTTCTTTCTTTCTTTTTTTTTTGTTCAACAATAAATGTGAATTCTTCTTCATGGAAAAATAAGACATCCTCTGAAAATAAGACCTAGTGCATCTTTGGAAGCAAAAATTAATATAAGACACTGTCTTATTTTCAGGTAAACATGGTAAGTTGATTGACCATTAGGAAATGTTAGCTTTCTTGCTACTCTCCCCTTATGTGTTAGCAAAAGCACTGGCTTTGACAACTTGAAGTAAATAGATTGGAAGATTTACCTATGGCATGTTCACATTCCACAAAATGTTCAGTGTTTAGGTTCTTCAATGGTGGCATCAGTCACTGGTTATTTGTTTGGCAATCATACAGGTACTGGAGTAAGGGATCATTTCCATTTTGAAGCCATTGTTTTTTGTGATAAAAAAGATCCACACGTAGAACTATCACTGCATAAGGACAAACATAACAAGGGATGTAGCAAATACTAACAAATATTCTGTTACCCCCGAAAATGATTGTAACAGGTTGGGAACACTCCATAGGAAGAATGCTTTCTCTCTCTCTCTCTCTCTCTCTCTCTCTCTCTCTCTCTATATATATATATATATATATATATTGCAAAGCTATGAGAGCAAACAAACAAAGTCTTTAAGTAGGGATTATTTTATTCCATCTTCATTTCTATAAGCACATATTGAATTTGAACTTGTCACAGTAGCATGTGAGCAGAAATGAAGCTATTCTAGGGAATTGGACATCTTGGGATTCTTTGGTGTAGGATCTATAAAATGTATATTATGAAAAGCTGTGCACAAATGTGTCTATCAGTTTCAAAATGTACAAAAACAATTATGCAAAATGAACTTATTTAAAAATTTAGAGATAATTGATAAAATCCTGCCCAAACTTACACAAATACAAGAAAATCAGTTTCTTTAAAGTCACAAACGGCTGCAGAAATAAGATAAAATCAAGGGGAAATTTGAAAAAAAGAAAATCTAGAAAAACTCAAATGGAATGATTCATCCATCCACGAGGAGATGTTTCTTCTTTAACAAACCAGATGGCAGGTTCTATCTTCATGACATGAGAAGCAGATCCACAGTACTTCTGATTGAATTTCACAGGTCCAGAATACAAGTTCTAAAACATTTCTTCACCACTTTCATGGGTTCTGTGCAAACCTTCAGGTCTCCGTAGTCTTTAGCTTACTGGAGAATGCATAAATGATTTAAAATAACATCTTACATGGTTCATTATTTATTATGGAAAAAACAAAACAAAAACAAGGAGTATATCCCCAAATAGTACTAGAAGCTTTAGTCATACACCTTCTAATGTTTAATGCATAATGAAATGTCTCAAGAGACAACCTGCAGCAAAGACTGGAATATCAATAGAAACATTTCTCCCCAAGTTTTAAACAGCTATTGACTGATAGAGAGGAAAACATTTTGATCACTCCAAAATAAGATTATTTGGCCTAGAGAAAACAAAAAATATGGTGAAATTGTCTCCATGTTCCCATGACTCATGGGAGGGGGATTTGGGTAATAAATAAATAATAATAATAATTGGGGTGGGGCAGAATGTGGCGTCGGTCCAGTTTGGGATGCAGTATTCCAATGTCCCCCAGAAGCCATTGTGGTCCCCTAATGCTTGACATTTTTCCATCCTTTGGTGCATAGCAGGGAAGGGAAACTGTGGAGCGGCAAAGGCCATCTCCCTGCCCTTTCTCCAGTGGTCTACAATGTTACATATCACCAGGGCAACAATAACTTTCATTCTTACTTGCTTAAATTAAAAATATAAGCATTAGCCATTGGAAACAATAGACAGAATAGCTTAATGACTTGAGGGAGAGGTATTTGGTGAAACATTTGTGTTCAAACATCTTCCTCAAAACTTCAGCCTCCTCGGCACTTTTTGATTATTACAGAGTCTGTTTTCAGCCTGGCATTCAATCTGATGTTTGGGAGAGGTCTTGGGGGACACAAGTGGGATAAAATAGGGGATTTTAGGGGCTTATTTTTTCTGGATGTCTTTTCTGAAGTAAACCTTAGTGAAACAGCTTTCTGGATTGGAAACCATAACTGAGTTCCATACAACAACTTCTCAGGCTGCAAAACAGAACATGCAATAGTAAATATCTTATAAGATAAGTAAATCTCTTATTATTTTGTTCCAATTTAATAGCAAAGAAACTTGTAAACCTGATCAGGAAGCTTAAAAGGAAGTTCTTCCCTAACTGAAATTCTTCATCCATAATGTGAATCAAAAGCAACGAGAAACCATTCCTCACCACTGTTTATATGAGTTTTGAGATATATTATTTACTGCTTGGATGTGAAAGGTCAGCTTTACAGGTTCAGCTCTATCTGCCTTATATGCCCTGGGACAGCTATATTCTGGCATAAAAAATACATCACTTTACAATAGTGTTTTATTTTAAGTTGCAAATGTACTTCTTGAACGATTGCTCAGCAAGGTCAAAAGAGCAGGGCAGTTTGTTGTGACTTTTTTGATCCAATATGCCATGTTGACATCTTAATAAATGTAAAACATAAAACTGCTTTGCAGAGCATCAAAATCTTAATCTGGAAGGGGGAGGAATAGAGAGAGATTGAGAAAGACAGAATGACTCAAGAAGAAGAGGATCTTCTGTTTAATTCTTTCCCCATAAACGGACAAGGTATGGATCCTCATCCAATAACAATGAACAATATCATTGAAAAGCTAAATGCTTCTTCCTTTCTTTCAGTATCTATGTTGTCATTTCCTTCTTCCTTAGTCACATCACATCATCCCTCACATCATTTCTTATCTAGCAATAGACACTTCTAAGAAGGGAAAGTTGAACTGAGTAGGTTCGAATTAGTAAAAAGGCAGTTACACCACACAATAAACACAAGGGGGTAGCAGAGGGTAAGACATAGCAACGGCTGGATCTGCTACACAGATAGTGAAAGATGTAATTAACTCTTGCTTGCTTCTTTATGGTGAACACTAGGCTTCAGGAATTCAGGAGTGTGTTCTCCTGTTTATTAATTTATTATTTCCTTAATTCCTTATTAGTTAGCTTATTAACTAACTATCTAGGTGTACAAAGTTATTGCTGAATTATGCCTAAATTTTACAGAGAATTGTGAATGTCTTTGGGGAGGATTTTTTCCAAGTACAACACTCAGAGAGAAGCCAAACACAATTTAGGGCAAAAACATTTGCCACAGGCCAGGAATTTAATTCATTCTTTGCAGACTATTGAAAACAGGCCAGACACAGAGAACTGGGTAAAATGGGCCACTTTATTTAATCTTAACACACACACACACACACACACACATCTGCAAAAGGAGAGAGCAACCTGGTATCAGATTAGCTGAGGCAGATGGTCTTTGCCTAGACCCCCTCCATACTTCCCCTGGGTGAAACAACTGGGTTGCTCCCAGGACAGCCTGCATCTGGAATGCCAACCTGAACTTTCCTCACTTATCTTACAGAACTTAAGTCAGAGTTTATTAAGTTTACTGCACTGTGTTTTCAGAACATTCTCAGAACATTCTCAGAATGGTTCAAAATGGGAACGGCTACTTTCGGTCCCATCTGCTCCCATTTTGTACCGTTCTGAGAACGTTCTGAGAATGTTCTGAGAATGTTCTGAGAATGCAATGCGGCAATCTTATATGTCTCAGGTCAGCCCCAAGGAAAGTCTCTTTCCCCACCCCTTTGGTCACATGACATAGGTTTTTATGAAATTCAAAGTTTAACTTGCCACTAAGAGGAGGCACTAGAATGTACATGTCATTCAGTCTCCAAAGGAATGTCATCTCATCACCAGGGTGCCACAGTTTAGAAACACCTCTCCCATGTCCTCATGCATTGTATTACTCCCACAGGTTAGGCATGGAAGAGGGTACCTCCAGCAAATTTAAATTCTTTGACATGTATATATAGGGAGAGGTACTCCTTCAAATATTTTGGCCCCAATCAACTTATGGCTTTATGTATGATTACCAACACCCTGATTCTTTGGAAGATCTTGGAAGATTAGCATGATAACACTCCAGCACCCAGAAGAGGTTTCCAATGAGGGCAAGTAAGGCTGTTTCAGTACAACACTCTGATCTGAAACCAAACTGAAATGGGTCCAGATAATCTGTTTCCTGCATGAAAGCTTGCAGCTACTCAGCCACCAGACACCCATGTACTTTGCCCAACAATTATGAATTTAATACCTCTGGATCGGGAGATCCACTTCAGTACATGGCACATCACAATCTTGTTCAAGGTGGTAGATCCTGTCCCTTGATGATAACAGGAATTTGCCATCCTTTGGACCCATTCAGTCAGTTCATCTCTGCCAGAAAGTAATAGCCAAAGTAGGCCAGGTTAAGCATATATGTGTCTTGTGCACATCATCGGCTTGGAAAAATTTTTGAAATATCTATCTATCATCTATCTGTCTGTCTATCTATCTATCTATCTATCTAATTTATATCAGGACTTCTCCTGGAGAGGACCCAGTGTGGCTTACAACATTAAACTGTTGTTCCTGTGTGCCTTCAGGGTCATTTCCTACTTATGGCAACTCAAATGTGACTTTATCAGGTTTGTTCAGAGGCCTGCCATTGCTTTCCCCAGAGGTTGAGAGTATTTGGCTTGCCCAAGATCACCCAGTGGGTTTCACCCAGCAGGGAATCAAACCCTGGTCCCCAAAGCCAAGTCCAACAAAGCCAGGTCAAACCACTATGTCATCCTGGCTAGTTAAAACTAAAAAGCTGATGCTACCACAGTTAATACAAAATTAAAGTAGCTATCATGCGAAAAGGCTCATATGACAGTATAAAATAATTTAAAAGACATAACAATAATGAAAAATACAGCACACAGACCACATTTAAAAAACCAGCAAACTTCTGTATAATCCATTAATCTGATGAAAGGAAGCAGAAATGGGCCAGCTAGGAGTAACCCCTGAGATGATCCTTTTGTGTGTCCCTACCACAGGGGCCTGTAACAGTGGTGGGCCTTGAGAAAGATCTCCCCAGGGGATTTTAAGATTTGGACAGGCTCATGGAAGCAGATATAGTCTTTCAGATAGACTAAGTATGAGCCATATAGAGTTTTATAGGTCATAACCAGAACTTTGAATTGTTTGCCAGTTAAGTTATTTCAGTAAGCGAATTACAGTTGGCCCTATGTATTCACTGATTTTGTATCCATGGATTCAAGCATCCATAGCTTGAAAATATTTTATATATATATATATATATATATATATATATTCCAAAAATCAAATCTTGATTTTGCCATTTTATATAAAGGTCACCATTTTATTCTCCATTGTATGTAATGGGACTTGAACATTCATGGATTTTGGCTTCCAGAGGTGTCCTGGAACCAAACCCCAGTAAATACCAAGGGTCCACTGTATATGTTCCCTGTAAGTGATTCCACAAAAACTGAATGGATGACACCTCCATGGCTTCTGCAATAAATGTTACCTCAAGTTCTGAGTGAATGTGATAGACTCTCACCATGAAGTGCCTAAAAAAATGTTTTCAGTCAGTGATTGAGGACTCCACTCTTTGTTTCTCCATTTCTGATCCCGAATGAATTCTCAAGATGATGAATAATTCTTCTAGGATAATTCTTCTGCTGGTTCATTCAGTAAGGCATTCTGTCTTCTCCTTACACCATATCAATTACCATATTTATCTTTCACATGAATCTTAAACATTTCTGCTTATAGCCACTGCCTGTTACTCAGGGACCTTGGAGGTGGGTTGACAACAGGGCAACCCACACTTCTTAAATAATGTGTGTGAGAGAGACACCAATATGATTCAGCATATTAGTAACACATTCACATCAGATTGTGGGCATTAAAAAAAACCCCTCCCAAACAAGTTCAACATTTCACTTTCAGATTCAGCCATGTTTCAGCAAACATAACGTTTGCCATGTTGAAGTACAGTAGGCCCTCCTTATTGGTGTAATTTTTTTCACCTCTCCCATGGATATGAAATATAAATCTATGGATGGTGGCATGCATGTATCTGTGGAGATTATAACACAAAAGGCTTAGTGTCCTCCTCCCATCATTAAAGAAGGGTTTAAATTGTCCAAAATATGCAATCAGGGTTTACACCCCCTTGTGCTTGTCCCGTCAGTAAAGTATAATGGAACCGTCATTTGGTAATAATGGGAACCTCCATTATTGCCGAGTGATGGCTCCATTATGTTTTACTGATGAGACAAGCATGCGAGGATGGCTTCTTTACATGTTAGACATGGGAGAAGGACAGGAGAAGTGTGCAGGGGTATGAAACCTGATCACACAATATTGACAATTTAAAGCTGATTTAATGATGGGCGGAGGGCACTAAGCCTCCTGTGTGATAATCTCCTGTGTCAGTACATGGGGTGCAGATAGCTATTGACAATCTAAACTGATACAGCAGGCTCACTGTAAATGGATGATTTGTGAAGAGGAAGACTTTCATGGCTGGCATCCATAGTTTTTTGTGCATTTTTTCGGGCTATGTGGCCATGTTCTAGAAGAGTTAGTTCCTGACATTTCACCAGCATCTGTGGTTGGCATCTTCATGCTCTGAAGATGCCAGCCACAGATGCTGGTGAAATATCAGGAACTAACTCTTCTAGAACATGGCCACATAGCCTGAAAAATGCACAAAAAACTGGATGAGTTGTTTGTGTTTTTTGATCCTGTCCTGTTAAGTCTTTATGCTTGCTGGGTCTGTGTGCTTAATTTCACAAGAGAGAAAAAACAACAGCCATTTTAGATCTGATCTTAACCAACAGGGAAGACCTAGTTGATGGGGTGCAAGTGGTTGGATCCTTAGGTGGAAGTGACCATGTTCTCCTGGAGTTTGTAATACAGTGGAAGGGAGAAGCTAGGCATAGTCAGACACGCACTCTAGACTTTAGCAGAGCTAATTTCAATAAACTTAGAGAAATACTGGGAGTGATCCCATGGACAGGAATACTAAAAGAAAGGGGAGTTCAAGACGGATGGGAGTTTCTCAAAAGGGAGATATTGAAGGCACAATTTCAAACAGTTCCAATGAGGAAGAAAAATGGAAGATGTCTCAAGAAGCCAGGATGGATGACTAAGGAACTTTCAACTGAGCTAAGTTTTAAACGGAACATGTATAAGAAATGGAAAAATGGAGAAATCACGAAAGAGGAATTCAAACAAATAGCCAGCACATGTAGGGGTAAAGTCAGAAAAGCTAAAGCGCAGAATGAACTCAGGCTTGCTAGAGAGGTTAAGAACAATAAAAAGGGCTTTTTTGGATATGTCCGCAGCAAAAGGAAGAAGAAAGAAACAGTGGGGCCACTGCGTGCAGAAGATGGCAAAATGCTAACAGGGGACAGAGAAAAGGCAGAATTACTCAACACCTTCTTTGCTTCAGTCTTCTCAGAAAAGGCAAAGGGTGCTCAACCTAAGGATAATGGAACAGGAGACAGAATAGAGCAAATTCAGCACAGAATAAGTAAAGAGGTAGTACAGGAATACCTGGTTAACCTAAATGAATATAAATCTCCAGGACCAGATGAACTACATCCTAGCGTATTAAAAGAACTGGCAAATGTAATATCAGAGCCATTGGCAATAATCTTTGAGAACTCCTGGAGAACAGGAGAAGTCCCAGCAGACTGGAGGAGGGCAAACGTTGTCCCCATCTTCAAAAAGGGAAAAAAAGAGGATCCCAACAATTATCGTCCAGTTAGTCTGACATCAGTTCCAGGAAAGGTTCTAGAGCAGATCATTAAGCAGAGAGTCTGTGAACACTTAGAGGCCAATGCCATAATCACAAAAAGCCAACATGGGTTTCAGAGAAACAAGTCATGCCAAACGAACCTGATCTCTTTTTTTGATAAAATTACCAGCTTGGTAGATGAAGGGAATGCTGTGGATATAGTATACCTCGATTTCAGTAAGGCCTTTGACAAGGTTCCCCATGACATTCTTGCAAACAAGCTTGCAAAATGTGGGATAGACAAGTTAACTGTTACATGGATTTGTAATTGGTTGGCCGAACTCAAAGGGTGCTCAACAATGGCTCCTTTTCATCCTGGAGAGAAGTGACCAGTGGGGTCCCACAGGGTTCTGTCCTGGGCCCAGTGCTATTCAACATCTTTATTAACGATTTGGATGACAGAATTGGGGGCATACTTATCAAATTTGCAGATGACACTAAACTGGGAGGAGTAGCTAATACCCCAGAGGACAGGATCAAAATTCAAAATGACCTGAATAGACTAGAAAGCTGGGCCAGTGCTAACAAAATGAAATTCAATGCGGAGAAATGTAAGGTTCTGCACTTAGGGCGGAAAAATGAAATGCACAGATATAGGATGGGGGACACCTGGCTGAATGAGACCACATGTGAAAGGGATCTAGGAGTCCAAGTAGACCATAAGCTGAACATGAGTCAACAGTGTGATGCGGCAGCTAAAAAAGCCAATGCAATTTTAGGCTGCATCAATAGAAGTATAGTTTCTAGATCAAGGGAAGTTATAGTGCCACTCTATTCTGCTTTGGTCAGGCCCCACCTGGAATACTGTGTCCAGTTCTGGGCACCACATTTCAAAAAAGATGTGGAGAAACTGGAGCATGTCCAAAGGAGGGCAACTAAGATGGTGAAGGGTCTGGAAACCTTGCCCTATGAAGAACGCCTTAGGGAGCTGGGGATGTTTAGCCTGGAGAAGAGAAGGTTAAGAGGTGATATGATAGCCCTGTTTAAATATTTGAAGGGATGTCATATTGAGGAGGGAGCAAGCTTGTTTTCTGCTGCTGCAGAGACTAGAACGCGGAACAATGGATGCAAACTGCAGGAAAAGAGATTCCACCTCAACATTAGGAGGAACTTCCTGACAGTATGGGCTGTTCGACAGTGGAACACACTCCCTCGGAGTGTAGTGGAGTCTCCTTCCTTAGGGGTCTTTAAGCAGAGGCTGGATGGCCATCTGTCAGGGATGCTTTGACTTGGAGTTCCTGCATGGCGGGGGGTTGGACTGGATGGCCCTTGTGGTCTCTTCCAACTCTATGATTCTATGATTCTATGATTCTATGATTCTAACACCTAGTTTCCACAGACACAGCTTTGCACAAACTATACTTTGTTGACAGAACCAGCAGGGTGTAGTGTTTTCAGTGTTGGACTAGAGCTCTGGAGCCTGGGATTGTTTCCCAGCTTGGCCATGGAACCTACTGGGTGACCTTGAGCAAGTCACACTCTCTCAGCCTCAGGGGAAGACAATCACAAACCTCTTCTGAATAAATCTTGCCAAGAAGACCCCATGATCAATTTGCTTTAGGGTCACACTACGTAGGAAACTAATTGAAGACATAACAACAGAAACAACATACTTTGTTGAAATTGCAAGAGAAAAAGAGAGGGAGAGAAAGATTATCACTTTTTTCATCTGCATCTATAATAGAAGGGAATGGCCCAAAACCCATTTTTAGCATTTGTTAGAGTAGACACATTGAATTAACTGTATTTACGTATGTGTTGGCTCACCATTCAACATCAATTCTATAAATGTTTCTTCTACAGAATCATTTCTGCCTAAAAACAGTGATTTTACTAAAAACATTGTCTGTTGCACAAAACATGTATTTTCCACACAAGAGTTCATATAAATTTCACCCAATATATATATATATATATATATATTTCAAACATGCATGGAATGATTACATACATGTCTGTGAGTGAGTGTGTGTGGAGGTTTGCATGCAGACACTTATGAGTACATGTGCACACACACACACATACACACACAAAATGGACATATTGCTAAAACAAATTGGGCTGATCTAGACTGGCAAAAAGGGGTGTGTTCATACCTGCATGAAAGTGTAGCCTTTAGATGACCCACACTGAAAGTTTGGCATGAATGCACTTCTTTTGCATTTTAGTGGGGGGAAAGCAGCTTTTAAAAGGAGCTGCTTTTCCCAGCTTCTTTTTAAAAAGGGTGTAACAGTGCAGCTGCATCTATATGCTGCAGTGCAACTGTGCAGTTTTTTAAAGCACCCAAACCCTAGCTCCAGCCCTAATCCGAACCCTAGACATGTGCAGTAGGGACTCTGGGATGCTGTAACTGTTATGCAACTGTGCATAAAATGTCAATTCATTTATAAAATAAAGAAGTTTATTCATAAATTGTAACAGATTTAATATCTTTTTAAGGGGGGAGGGATGCAGTTTGTTTTATTGATGTAATAGTATTTTAATGTGTAAGCCACCTCAATTGATCTCAAAGGGGTGGGGTAATAATAATAATAATAATAATAACTATTATTGGTGCACCGATGCAACTGCACACTTAAAAAAGGGAAGCAAAACCACAATGGTAATTTGACAGATCTTCATAACTGCACAGTTCATGTGGAATGTACCTGCACAACTGCACAGTTCACAGCTGGCAATACAATTGCCTGTATGATGTAGCAGTGCAACTTCACAGTTCGCAGCCGGCAACAACAACAATAATAAAAAAAATTAAAGGTTCAGTGCGGCCAAAAGCCCCGTTCATTGCCACCCGTGCAGCTGCTCTGCCTGTGCTTCTAGCATCCTGACAGCTTCCAATGTAGTTGCTGAACAACAGAAAAGACTTCAGATAAGTTGTCCCCACACCTCCTCAGTGTAGCTGCCCTATGCCTTTTTATTACACACCTGGGGCTTGCAGTGTAGCTGCTAAACATTAAGGAAAAGGCAACTTCATGTCTCCCTTTCCTGCCAATCAAGAAAGCCCCATTGTGTCTAAGTAACAGTAGGTTATCATTTTAGGAGATTACCGTGGTGAACTCCCAGACTCTCAGTCCACCCATAACCTGTTCCCAACTATGGCAGCCCTATGGGGAATTTTACATCCCACCGCTGTCACCAAAATTATGTGAAGGACTCTTGCTAACCTTCACCCTAGCACTGCTTTTAAAGATGGCATAGCATCTCTGTGTCTCTAGTAGTAGGTAGCGTGGTTTGAATCAAATGGAGGCCAATTAGTATCTTAAATACTAACAAAAGTTTATTGTGAAATAATAAAATAAACTATAAAGTAGACTCAAAGTTGTTAATAATGACTTATTATTTAGTTACAAGAAGTCCCTTTAAAATAATAATATTGCAATAGCCACACAGGCAATCTTATCTCAGGTACATGGACCAAAATTCCCTTTCTAACAACTGGTTTGTTCTGATCCTTTTCCTTCTAGACTCCCCAATCCTGAACAGTCCATCTCTGGACTCTTAAGATCCTTTCTTGGTCACTAAACCAAACTAAAATGTTCCCTCAGGAATTCTAAGAGCATACCCTCCCTTCAGTGTAACTCTTTCCCTCAAAACTAAACCCAAAACTAACCCCCCTTTCACTCTCTGCAAAGCCCTTTTATAGCCCTGCCCAGCTGGCTTCCCATTGGCTGGTCTCATGCTGCTTCATGATTGGCTGATAGATCAGCCTTTTCACTACACAAGTTGTGTCTAAGTAACAAGAGGTTACCATTTTAGCCATCACTAAGAAAAGAAAAGAATCAAGGAATGTGTAGACTTCTCCACCTCAAATGTCCAGATTAATGTATAGATGTCTAGAACAAAGCTGGGAGGAGACAAACTTCGTTGAAGCATATAACACAGAATTGTTCAAATAAGGTGCTAATACAGCCTAAGTTGCATTTGGACTATACTGTTTTGTCTCGCAAAACACTCTGAAGGCATCCTTTTTTTTTGGGGGGGGGGGGGTTGCCAGAGAAGGAAGTATCTAGAAGCCCATTTTTAGTTTCAACCCTGGCCGCCACCACCACCACCCATCACCAATCACCCACCACCATTGTATTCATTTTTTTTCACTTGAAGAGGTGGTGAGGAGTGATTCATTTGTGTTTCACATGCATTTTGTATACATAGCCTGAAGGTAATTTTAGATAGTATTTTAAATAATTTTGTGCATTAAACAAAGTCTGTGCACTTTGAACCATCAGAAAGCAAAAGTGTTACTATCTCAACCACCCATGGAAAACGCTTTGGCTTTTGGAATATTTTGGATTTTGGAAATCCGGATAAGGGAGACTCAGCCTATATCTAAGTTAAGTTTGATTAAGATACCATGTGCTATCATGCTGTTTCTTTGGTTTTCCATTTTTAAAAGTGTAATGTGTCATTCTTGCCTAAGTACATGTACAGTTACACAATAATTACTATATTATAGAACCTGATTGCCTATACTTGGCTATGTACCAGAACAGAATCCTGGATCTCAGACTATTTTTCAAGAACCTGATATTCAGTGCTTTACAATACATCTAATCCTCTCACTGGCATAATAGACCTTTGGACATTGTTTTGTGTACTATTAAATATCATTTACTATAAACTATGCTTCTCTGTCTTCTGCCTGCTGGTCATGCAATGCTCACTAGACCCCAGGGATACCCGCAAACAGTTCACCTTCACTGTTTCATGCCAGGTGGCTTTGTTCCCTCATC
The DNA here is from genome assembly GCA_034509955.1 of Urosaurus nigricauda. Taxonomy (NCBI): domain Eukaryota; kingdom Metazoa; phylum Chordata; class Lepidosauria; order Squamata; family Phrynosomatidae; genus Urosaurus; species Urosaurus nigricauda. The sequence continues at coordinate 19,766,217 of JAOEGL010000006.1, read as the reverse complement.
ACCAAGGCCTCTGAGTTTTGCCAAGTTATAATTAGGCTTTTTGTGTTTGATATAGCCCTTAGAGTAACTGACAGTTCTCCCTCCCTGGGAGAGAAGACTGAAAATGTTCAGTTGCTTCAGATAAACTTTTTAATTAACAGCGCTGCTAACTACTGTGCTCAAAGCAGCTCATTAACTAGGCTGCACACTAATTGCATAAGATTGCCAAGCAAAACAAATGTGGATGGAGGACTTTGCTCATGAGAAAAAGCTTGTATGAAGCTCTCTTTATGAAAAAAAAAAGTCTAGGAATTATGTATTGAATACTGTAGATTGACACTTCAAAGACAGACACCAGACTCCAGTGTAACCTCACCTATTCATCTCCAAGGTCTATGATAAGATGGGCTTATAGAATTCAGTTACATTCATCATGAGTGACATCATAAAACGCTGTCAGATTTCTTATGCACAGTGTTTAGTTTTTCTCAACTCTGCCTGGAAAAGTTTATCCCTACTTTCACTCTCCTGCCATCTTATGGAGAGATGATGATGATGATGATGATGATGATGATGATGAATATTATCTCTCCCCATGGATTGAGGTGGGGAACAACAACAATTAACAACAAGATCAGTTAAAACACATCAATTTGAAAGGATTCATAAGATGTACACATATTAAAACATTGCATATAATCTAACATTTACAATTTAAAAATCATCTGAATAAGGCTCAGACAGCATTTTCATCTGTCAAATCTCATCCGGCAGGTCATTCTACAGTCTAGAAATGTTTGGGAAGCCATTATATATAAGTCATAATTCCTGTGCATTGCACTGAAACATACAATATATGGGCCAAATAAAACAGTCTCATCCTGATGCCAGAGTGACCTGTGCAGGGCTAAGCCCCAAGTTACACCTGGATATTCATAATAACAAAAGGCCAGTTTCACAGTGAATCAGAATCATGAAAGCCCTAAATCAGTTTAAAGCAACTCACCCTTTGGACTGGATTTTGCAGGAAAACCTGGCACACTCCATAGCAATAATGGGCAGCTGTCTACACATGCATCCCTGCTGTCATCCAGTACCACTGATGCTGGAAAGAGTTGCTTCCTCTGATGTTAACGGCAAGGCAGCCAGCTGAGCTCCTTGTTTCTGACCTCAGAAAGAGTGACTTGTGTCAGCAGCAGCAGCACTGCACAATAGTGAGAATACATGTGTAGAAAGCCATTTGGCATTGCTATGGAGTGCAGAGGTAATGGGTACAATCCAGGGCAGTTCTGGGGCCAGAATCCCCAGAGTAGCCCAGAATATTCAGGCTGGTGTAGACAAGTCCTTAGTAGCAGGACAACAGGTGGTGACTTGTATGTCAGCAAGATGTAAGGCAAGAACTCCTGAATTGTAAAAATAACTATCCAAAGCTACTCAAACTTGTCCTCTTGAATTGCTCCTTTAAAGTCTGGACTAAAACCCAGAACAGATTTACCACTTTATTGACATGGAAGCCTCCACTTTTGCACTCTACACAGACATTTAAAACAAAATTCTTCAGGTCAACCCTCTAGCTTCTAAAAGCTAAAGTGCTGAGAAGAATTTACAATTACAGTGGTCCCCCGCCTTACGAATCCCCCGGGTTACGAAAACCCTGGGATCCGAAGGCGGCGGGACCACCATTGTATCCACCGGGATCCAAAGGATCCCCCGGGATCCGAACGAAAAAAAGCCGCGCGGCCCCTTTAAATAGCCGCGCGGTCTGTCCGCGAAAGCGGTCCCCAGGGAAATGAAAGCTTCTGGGTTACGAAGGTAATCCCGGAACGGATTACCTTCATAACCCAGGGGACCACTGTACAGGTAAGGATGAAAAGAAGGCAGTACAGTGGTTCCATTTATATGCATGTGTAGTAGAAGTATGGTCAAATAAAGGGACACATGTACCAGTGCACTATGTATCCATTCTACCACCAAAGTCAATGTCAAATTACAGTATATAATTATAGCTGTATGATTTCACTTTAGTTTCTATGTTTTCTCCTGTGGGATCCTGGGACTTGCATTTTAGGGAGAGGTATTCGGAATGCTCAACTAGAGAGCTCTAATGGCTCACCAAATGACAAACACAGGATTCTATATGATGCAGCAATTGCAATTAAAGTGGAATAATAAGGCTATCATGGTATACAGGGAGCAGGGAGCTCTCTTGTTGAAACAGATTCACTGGCTACTGGTTCATTTCCAGGCATAATTCAAAATGCTGGACATGACCTATAAAGCCCTACATGGCTTAGGTCCAGATGATTTGAGACACCATGGGGCTGTACAGACAGCCCTGAAAGAGGTGGCTCTGTGATGCCTCTTTTCATGCTGGATTGGGTCCAGGGCAATCTCACCAGCAGCCAGCGCCCCCAATTAGGTGTTTTTCCAGGCCAAAGAGAAGTGACCCACTGCGCCCTGTTCTGGAGAGGAGAAAGGGGCGGGCCCTCTCTTCTCTGCATTATTGGTGCAGCTGTTTGCTTGCCACGCCATTCTGGAGCTCCTTGTGGCAATGGCACCCGGCCACTGTAAGTTGCCTGGGGTGGTGTGGGGACGTCAGCACGTACCGCACCATTTGGACATGGCACGTATGTGATGTCATCATGGTGGCACCTGTGTGGACGGGACGCCGCCATGATGCTGGTGGCCGCACAAACTACAGTTAGGGACCCTGCAGTTGGTGCATGGTCCCTAACCCTAGAATCGCCACTACCATGCAGCTTCTTGTCCATCTGTCCCGGACCCATATCTCCCCATATGAACCTGCTAGAGCTCTTAGATTTTCCGAGGGAGGCTTTCTCTCTGTCCCACCACCATTACACCCTCGCCTGGGGATGACATAAGAGAGAGCCTTCTCAGTGGCTGCTCTTGCCTTCTGGAATGCCCTTCCACAAGAAGCAAAGCTGCCCCCCTCCCTGTTAGACTTTCATTGGAAAGGAAAAATAGCTTTATTCAGGCAGGCTTTTGATGTATAATCATGAATTGGCTTGGCTGTCTATTATATAGGGTGGGTTTTAGTGGGGTTTTAATGTCTGTAATTTTTTACTGTTTTTAGATGATATTTTAATTGTTTTATTGTAATATGTTTTTAGAATTTTTGTGAGCTGCCTTGGATGCCTTTAAGGGAGAAAGGTAAGACGGAAATCAAATAAATAAATAAATAAATAAATAAGGTATAGTGGGATCACCATAAGTTAGAAATGGCTTGAAAGCACAAAACAACAACAAAGCTTCTCCTGATTTATGATTCTCCTGTTCTATGTATCTATGATATGTATTGTGCAGCTTTGAACTTCTCTTTTGCCTCTGAGCAAGTCAACACTGGAACTATCTCTTATTTCATTTTGGAATGCCTCATCAGAGGACTTTCATGGTAAAAGATCTTGAAAAGGAGGTTTGCTGTGTCTCCTTCTGAACAGTACTAACAAGTGTTAGCTACGATGCTACTGCCGTTGCCTCTGGCAGATCCTCTGCCAGTGTCACCTTGGCATCTTTAGTATGGCTCCTCAGCAAAGGCATGCCAGACATGGGAGTCCCTACTAACAGGATAACCTCTTGCATCATTGGAGCACGTAATCCAATCACCACAGAAAGGTAATACATTGTTCCCCTGGGTTACGAATCCCCCGGGATACATAACTCCCGGGATACAAAAGAGCCGGGCCCGGAAAAACAGCCCCGGTCTCCGAAAAAAAAAAAAAACGGGTTGCAAAAAAAACAACAACAACCCGGCCCCTTTAAATTGCTGCGCTGCACAACAAATAAAGTGGTCCCCCGGGTTACAAAGACTTCCGGGTTACGAAAGGGATCCCGGAACAGATTACCTTCGTAACCCAGGGGACCACTGTATTGTGGTAGGAATACAGAGACATACAGAGACAGAAACAGAGAGAGCACAGTGATACTCTATTGCTACATAGTGTAGATATCAAAGGTCTGTCTGAATAAAAAGATCTTCACCTGACTGTAGAAAGAGAGGAGTGAGAGGACCAACTGAACTTCCATGGAAGGGGGAGGCCATTGAAAGGCTGTCTCCTGTATCCTTACCAAATGAATGTGAAGAAACTGAGAAAAGGTTCTCTTCTGAAATCTTAAAACTCAAACTGGCTTGTCTATGGAGACAAGGTCTTTCAGATAGTCTGGACCCAATCCATGTACAGCTTTAACGGTCAAAACTAGCACTTTGAAATTGTGCCTGGAATGGACTGGCAGCCAGTGAAATTGTTTCAACAGGGGGGTGACATGTCACATCATCCCTACAACCAGCCCTAAAAGGCACTTTTACCTGAAGGGTATTTATTTTCTACTGTAGCGCTGCCTCACAGACAGAGTATGAGATGAGAAAGGAATAGGAAAGGAACACCAAAATAAGCAAAGTGTTGTGATTGCTTCTTTACAAGGAAAGCTAAAGTATCATGTGAAGGTGGGAGTCCATTTTTAAAAGGGTAGTTCATGTGGTATAGTGTATTAAGTGCTGGACTATGATTTTGGAGAGCCATGGAAACCTACTGGATGACACATACTCACTCCCTTCCCTAATAATAGAGAAGCAGCTTGTTCACAAAACCAAAAGAGACAAGCATGTATCTAGTTCTCTGTTATTCTTCCAAAAGACTCAACAATGGAAAAACTACCTGGAATGAGAAAACAGCCATGGAAATAATAAACCTGCAACAGTCACATAAGAGCACTATACTAACTAAAGTCTTGTCTCCTTATTTACAGGAGAGGGATCCCTGTTAAAATTTATCAGAATCAGATTACTAGACTTTGAATAATCTTCCAAAGAGGAAAATTAATTGAAAGAAAATAAAGGGGGGAGGGAGTATGCAGGGATTCCAACAAAGATGTTGGGAATTTGAAATCCAAACATATGGAATAATAAAAAGCCCCCAAAGGCTCTATGTATATGTACACACACATACACACCTGTCAGACACCAGAGCCTGTGTGTCAGTATATGTTCATGTTTATAGTACTAACGCTGAACCACAATCATTTTTTGCTTATTGTTAATGGGACTTTATTGGGGTACATCCTCTCTAGATGCTAAGGAGCTTATCACACCATATCATTATGCAGGGATATACCATTCAAAAACTGCTGCAACTGTATTCACAATGATAGCTGATTTCTTGACATTGTGTATCACACCTTAATAGTAATAAGTGTAATAGTGTGATTTGCACATTTTCTATCTGCCATTATCACCACCCCAATATGTCCCACCTTTTGCTTTGTGATTGATTTAACTAAAAAAAACCCACCTCTTTTAAAATTGCAGTAATAACAGTTATAGCAAGACATAATTATGGCACACCCATCACGGACCAAATTGTTCCACCTTTCTCCAAGCACAGGATTCAAGGAAACATCGTTGTTGTTGTTGTTGTTGTTGTTGTTGTTGTGTGCCTTTAAGTAGTTTTCAACTAATAGTGACCCTAAGGTGGCCCTATCCCTGGGTTTTCTTGGCAACATTTTTTCAGAGTCAGGTTTGCCATTGCCTTCCTCTGAGGCTGAGGGAGTGTGACATGTCCAAGGTGACCCAGTGGGTTTCCATTACTAAGCAGGGATTTGAACCTTGGTCTCCAGAATCATAGTCCATCAATCAACCTGTTACACCAGACTGGCTCTTTTCAAGGTGACTTACATACATTTTAACCCCTAGGAAGAAACCTCGTTTAAGTGCTCCAACAGATAGCCAAGGTCCATGGCTGGTCAAGGTAAATTCTTCACAGAAAGGCAGCTGGCACTTGAAAAGACAATTCATTTACAAAATCCAGACACAGCCCTCTAATCTTTCTTCATCTCACTGATTTGACCTACCAAATTGGTGGAGTGATGATGATGATAACAATAATAATTTTTAAAAATAGTAATAAAGGTTTTATTTGTTGGCACATATATTTTATTTAAATATCATCAATATCCTGCAAGGAAGTTCTAGATTTATTTCCTATACTGTTATTTCAGTCTTTGTCCACCAGTGAAACCAGGATACTCTACACAGATTTCACAGGATGTCCATGTTCACCAGTCCCAGAGCTGCTTTGATTCAACAAGAAGTCTGCTCCCAGGATCCTTTGGATGGTCACACCTTCAGAAGAAGCCTTGCCTCCCTGGAAGAAAAACACAAACAAATTAAGAGGTCTGACTTATCGGCAATCATCTGCCAGCTTCATCCAAGACATATCCACCGGCTTCTGTTGGTGACTTCATCCCCAAACTTCCGCCTGCCAACATCCACCGGCTTCAACCCACAAGTATCCACTGGTTCATCACATTCACTCTGTGTCTGGAAGGGGTCCTCTGTCACCTTCTGAACATGTTGCCCCAGTCATGCCTGCACCAGATTCGGAGAATCCTTGAGAAGCTGGATCTGGCCACGGTGGTACATGCCTTGGTTACACACTGTTTGGACTACTGTAATGGGCTCTACATGGGGCTGCCTATGAAGAGTGTTCGGAAAATTCAGGTAGTTCAAAGAGCTACTGCCAAGCTGTTAACAGAGACAGATTACAGAGACCATACAATGCCCCTGTTGAAACAGCTTCATTGGTTGCCAGTTTGTTTCTGGATATGATTCAAGGTGCTAGTTGTCACCTATAAAGCCCTGCATGGCTCAGATCCACACTGTTTGATATTTCTCCTGGTATGAACTGGCCTGGAGTCTGGTGTCCTCTGGAGAAGTCCTTCTCTCTGTCCCAACATCATCACAAACACGGTTGGTGGGAACATGAGAGAGAGTCTTCTCGGTGGCTGCCCCTAGACTCTGGAACTCCCTGCCCAGGGAATAGATCAGAGAATGGCTCCCTCCTTGATGGCCTTCCGTTGGCCGGTTAAGACCTATCTGTTCACACAGTCATTTAAGGAATTGTTATGAGGACAGGCTGGGATGTTGAACCATTTTTTAAAATGTTTTAATTATACTGTTTTTAATGCTGTGAAGCTGCTCTGAGTCCCACTCCTGGGAAAGGAGTGGAATACAAAATAAATAAATATAAATGTTGCCCAATAGTCTGATATTCTGGAAGCTAAAGTCCAAAATCCCTTAAAGAGAACAGTTTGGGAGCCTCTTTATCTAGACAGAGGACAAAGAAGAAAAGGATGACTGGGGGACATGAAAAGGCATTGTAAAAAGGAGTTCACTTTCAGAGGCTTTGTTTGCTGAGACATGCATGTAGGTTACATCACAAGATCAATCCCTGCCATATGAAGGAGGAGGAGGAGGAGGAGGAGGAGGAGGAGGAGGAGGAGGAGGAGGAAACTCCCCCCCCCCCAGTGGGATGCAAAGAGACATACAATTTAAAAGAACAATATATTTTTTTATTTAATTATTTATACCCCGTTCTTCAGTCCTAAAGGCTATCAGAGTGGCTTATAATTATTATTTTTTAAGACGGTTCCCTGCCCTCAGGCTTACAATCTAAAAGACACAACACAAAAGGAGAAGGGAATGGTGATGGGGAAGGGGATCGGGTCCAGCAGTTGTTCTCTCCCTCTGACGCCTGGACCAAGGCAGATGGACTGGAGGGAGGGTTCGGCTTCTTAATCTAGGCCCGATGGAGTTTGGCCTCTCCTGTCACTCCCTCCTAGGCAACCAGATAGTGTTGTCATGAAGGGAGAGCTCTTCAATTTGAGGCCAGGCTTGATGGTGCTGCTAGGCCTCTTTCACTCCCTTCTAGGTGGCCAGATGATGTCTTCAGGAGGGAGGGCTCTTCAACTTGAGGCCAGGCCGGATGGTGCTGCTAGGCCTCTCCACCCCCCACATCACCATCATGATGCCCCTTGCTTGCTGCCAGTCAGTGTAGAACAGTTATTCCCAATCTTGGGTCCTTCATTGTAAGACAGCTACTTAACTAAAAGTCAATTTTTCCACTGGCAATTTTTCACTGTGAATGGTTGCTTCTTGCTAATTGAGGAAATGATTACTATTTATCTCATCTGAAAATGTATGAAAATGAGGATGCACAGTCCTCTCCTAAATTATGCTTTCAGCTGACTATGGGCCCAAGCAGACAGGCCAAAATAAAGCTGCTTCGGGTTACTTTGGAGGTATGCTGTTTAAGTGACACATGCATCTTAAGAGGCCAGAAGCTGTGTCAAAGCTGTGCTCTAGTCCTTAGGACTGAAGCATGGCTTTGGCACAGCTTCCAGCCTCTTAGGACACATGCAGCATTTAAACAGCATACCTCCAAAATGACCCGAAACAGCCTTATTTTCGGCCTGTCTCTTTGGGTCTATTTGATCCTTTTGTAGCTTTGACTTTTCCTCCAAATGCCTCACTGTTCAGTCTCCTTTTGTTTGCTGCCATCTATTGGGCATTTATAAAGAACAATGATAATGTATTCACATTGGACAGTTGGATACTGTCACAGAAAAGAAGAATGAACTGAACTGATTCTGCATGAAATTTTGTTCTTGGCTATTACATACAGTCTTTTTATGTATCTTATAAAAATATATAGAGATTCTCATGCATTTAGTCCCCCAGAATCATGTTATGTTGAAGAATCCACACATAATTAGACTGACCATATAGGCAATTTGTTATCACCAGAACAGTTTTTGAAGTTTTGACCACTTGTCATGTACACCCCCCAGTCAAAAACAACAACAACAAAAACAACTAGGACCAAAACAAACAAACAACCTTTCCACACAAATCTATTGCTTTTTTTAATAGTGGTCTTAGATAGTGTAACACTCTGGGACAAAAAACAAACAAAAACAAAACATACTTGTAGGTTGGCCTATGTGGGAAAAATGAGGACAGTGGGATTTCCATACAACACAAAAAGTACACATTAAATCCTTCTAATAATAATAATAATAATAATAATAATAAAATTTATTTCTATACCGCCCTTCCGGTGATCAGGGCGGTGTACAACATATGCAAACATTAAAACATCATAAAACATCATAGATTAAAACAATCCAAATACAATAAAAACAATATCACCCAATGCTATGTACGATGGGAATACAATAAGCGGCTTACATGACAAGGCAGATAATGGAAAAGGCCCATTCAAGAGTATGCCTGCTTAAATAGGTGAGTCTTCAGGTCCTTCTTAAATTGGGTGAGAGAGGGAGACAAGCGGAGCTCAGTGGGCAGTGAGTTCCAGAGGCTAGGGGCAGAGATGGAAAATGCCCTCTTCGTTGTATTCACTAATCTAGCCTCTGGGACTCTCAATAATTGTTGCCCAGTAGATCTTAGTGTGCGGGGCGGATTATGTGGGGAGAGACGGTCCTTCAGGTACCCGGGGCCCAAGCCATATAGGGCTTTATAGGTAATAACCAGCACTTTGTACTGAGCCCGGAAGCGAATCGGCAGCCAATGAAGGTCTTTCAATATTGGTGTTATGTGGGAGGCCCTGGTAGCACCAGTGACCACCCGTGCTGCCATATTTTGCACTAATTGCAGCTTCCAAGTGTGATACAAAGGCTGCCCCATGTAGAGCGCGTTGCAGAAATCCAACCGAGAGGTTACCAGCGCATGTACTACAGTTTCAAGGTCCCTCCGGTCCAAATAGGGACTCAGCTGGAGTATCAGCTGAAGCTGAAAGCAGGTGCTCCTGACTGTCGCATCCACCTGGGAAGTCAGATGGAGTGACGAGTCAAGGAGCACCCCCAGACTGCGTACAGTGTCCTTAACGGGAAGCGTGACACCGTTCAGGACAGGTGGAACCACCTCCATACCCGGACCGGGGGAACCTATCACGAGTACTTCCGTTTTCTCTGGATTCAGGCTGAGTCTGTTTTCCCTCATCCAGTCCATTACCGATTCTAGACAGGCCACGAGAGGAGTGACGCCATCCCTGGTCACTGCATCAGTCGGAGACATAGAGAAGACTATTTGGGTGTCATCAGCGTACTGATAACCCCGCGCCCCATGCCTCCGGATGATCTCTCCCAGCGGTTTCATGTAAATGTTAAAGAGCATGGGGGACAGAATGGCTCCTTGAGGGACCCCAGAGGTGAGGGCCCTCTTATTGGAGCACACGTCCCCCAGCTGCACCATCTGGAACCTCCCAGAGAGGTAGGACCGGAACCACTGGAGCGCAGTGCCTCCGATTCCCACCTCTGCCAGGCGTTCCAGAAGGATACCAAGGTCTATGGTATCGAAAGCCGCTGAGATGTCCAAAAGCACCAACAGGGACACACTACCCCTGTCGATGCCCAGATGGAGATCATCGACCAGGGTGACCATGGCAGTCTCAACCCTGTAGCCCGCCCGAAAACCGGTTTGAAATGGATCTAGAAAATCCGTTTCATCCAAGATCGATTGAAGTTGGAATGCAACCACCCTCTCGATCACCTTCCCCAAGAATGGCAGCAGCGAAACTGGCCGATAATTGTTGTGAATCAGGGGGTCGAGGGAGGGCTTTTTTAGTATAGGTTTTATTATGGCCAATTTAAGAATATCAGGAAACTGCCCTTCCCTCAAGGATGAATTAATAATCCGGTGTAACAATCGAGTTACAACCGGTCCCCCCTGTGCCACTAGCCACGAGGGGCAGGGATCGAGGGAGCAAGTTGTCTTCCTAACACTTCTATGGATCTTGTCCACATCCTCGGTACTGACAGACTCAAACTGATCCAGTACAACTGAGTCCACGGAAGTTCTGGATGCCTCTATTCTGCTTTCTGTTTCAACCCTGGTGTCCAGACCTTCGTTTATCCGAGAGATTTTATCCGCGAAGAAGTTGTTAAATTGGTCACAGCAGGCCTTAGTAGGTTCAAGGATCTGGTTCGGGGCAGGGGGGAGCTGAGTTAGCTCCCTCACTACCCTGAACAACTCTGCTGGACGCGACTCCGCGGACGCGACACGAGCAGCATAGAACAAATTCTTAGCTGCTTGTATCGCTTCTCCATAGTCCTCCAAAAGGTGGTCTAGGAGAGCCTTGTCGGATAAACGCTGGTGTTTCCGCCAGGCGTGCTCTAGCCGTCGCAGAGCCCGCTTCCTGACCCGGAGATCTTCCGTATACCAGGGCTTCCTTTTGGAAGCAGGCCTGAGAGGACGCTTGGGAGCGATACTGTGTATAGCCCTAGAGAGATCCGTGTCCCAGGTGTTGACTAGGGCATCAACAGTGTCGCCGTCACTTCCAACCATATATCCCTCTAGGACTTCTTGGAACCTATCAGGTTCCATCAGCCTTCGAGGGTGGACCATTCTAATAGGTCCGCCACCCATGGGGGGGATCTGGGTTGATGCCTTGATGCTTGCCTCTACCAAGAAGTGGTCCGTCCATGACAGGGCAGAAATATTAGTGATTTCCACCCACGGATTTTCCAAGTCCGTACAAAAAACCAAATCAAGAGTATTTCCCGCAAAATGCGTTGGGCCCGTGACAAGCTGAGACAGGCCCATGGCTGTCATGGTATCCATGAATTCCCGAGCTGCACCAGTTGGAAGATTGTTGATCGCGAAGGGTCTGTTGAAGTCTCCCAGGACTAAAAGCCTGGGGGACTCCAACACCAGCTCCGAGACCAACTGTGTCAGCTCGTTAAGGGAGTCTGTTAGCGCACGGGGTGGCCGGTAGACCAACAGAATCCCTAGACTGTCTCTAGCCTTCAGGGTCAGGTAAATACACTCGATATAGGTAGTCTGACGAACTTGGTTCCTGCGTAGAGACAAGGTGTTTTTATGGACCAAGGCAACACCCCCTCCCCCCGCCCACCTAACCTGTTCTGGTCCTTCACCGAGTACCCGGAAGGGAGGACCTGAGCCCACACAGCGTCGCCTTCAGGCCCAAGCCAGGTCTCGGTTATGCAAGCCAGGTCACAGTTGTTATCCTCTATTAGGTCGTGTAAGATGTGGGACTTGTTCTTGATGGACCTGGCATTGCACAGGAGCAGAGACAGGGTTTGTGGTACGGCTGGAGTGACCCTCAGGTCCTTTAGGTTAGGAGAAGGACTGGAAGGAGAGATAGATATTAAACATCGATCTCGCCTTCCCTTGTAACAGCAGTCCTTACTCCTACCGTCATACTTCCCCTTGCCCCACACAACTTGGATAGGGGCCCCGCTTGTATCGAGAAAGTTACCCTCTTCCTCCCCAAATAGTCCGCCCCCTCCTCCCATATTAGGATTCCCCGTCTCCTCCACAGCATAGCAGTATGGTAGAGGGGAGGATAAAAGGAGGAAAGAGTTACCAAAATCAATATAACAACCAAACAGGGTCCATTGCTAGCAGAGGGGACAACAGTAACTACATAGCAACCCAGCCAATCAACACCACTCTCAGATGCATTTCCCGCCGCTGCACCATCAAAACTCCAACAGTGGTGTCGGTGGTGTCAAACTGCGATGGTTCTGTGAGCTAGCGCTCATGGGCAGTTGCGCAGGTCCGCAGTTCTCCCGGCACTGGCGTTAGTCCGGGGCCGGCAGGCCGGCTGTAGAAGGGAGCCGCTCCCACCGGTGTCCCCGCCCCCGCTCGGGTCCTCCGCGCCACAGGTGCCGCAGGTGTTTTCTGGCGCTGGCGCTGGCGTTAGTCCGGGGCTGGCAGGCCGGCTGAAGAAGGGAGCCGCTCCCACCGGCGTCCCCGCCCCTGCTCGGGTCCTCCGTGCCGCAGGTGCCGCAGGTGTTTTCTGGCGCTGGCGCTGGCGCTGGCGTTAGTCCGGGGCCGGCAGGCTGGCTGAAGAAGGGAGCCGCTCCCACCGGCGTCCCCGCCCCCGCTCGGGTCCTCTGCGCCGTTGATGTTTCTCTGGTGCTGGCGCTACTCCTGCGCAGTTGCGCAGGTCCGCAGTTCTCCCGGTGCTGGATAACTCCTAATTACTGAACTGAGTAAAGCTTCTTGCTAGAATGCTAACATGTCAGGTAGCCTTCAGTACACTGGAATTGTAAGGTAGTCAGAAAATACCTTACAACTCAGTTTCAGTTTATTCCCAAAACAAAACAGAGATGGAGGAGGAAAGATAGATAAAATACCAGGAATAGTAACATAATCTGTTCTGCTTGATGATGAGCACGAATGCTGCCTTTATAACTGGACCCAGGGCAGCTCAAGTTAAAAAATATAAAACCACTGAAAGCATACAAAAGTAAATACCCCAATAAGAAGCCTCCATGGATGCAGAAAACATCCAGAGGTAGCTGTGTTGGCTATTTAGCAAATCCAGTCAACAGTTCACCAAACAGTGATACCTTCATTGGCCAACAAAAATGCACAATATTCATGTTGCAAGCCGTTGAAGCTTCACTGGCTTCTTCATCAAATAATAATAATAATAATAATAATAATAATAATAATAATATATTTATAGCCCGCTCCTCTGTACATACACTCGAAGCGGGGTACAAGTAAAAAAAAACCATAAATTAAAACAATCCCATAACCCGTTTCCAAACCTCCCACCCCTTAAAAATAGATTAAACCAGCAGTGATTAAAACGGTAATTATTTAAAAACATATAGCGACATCCTAACCCTTCCTTATGTGGCCACGTCATAAGTGGGGATCAGAAACATGGGAGTAGGCAGGAAATCAAAGTCTGGAACCAAAGCCGGGGATAGGGGATTTCAGGGGAAGGCCTGCCGGAAGAGATGCATCTTTAGGGCTTTTTTGAAGCAATCTAAAGATGTCATGAGACGCATCTCATCCGGCAGACCATTCCAGAGCTTGGGAGTGGTCGCAGAAAAGGCCCTCTGGGAGGTCTGCTCCAGCCTGGTCTTGATAGACTGTAGTAGGTTCCTCCCAGAGGATCGAAATGTGCGGGGAGGATCGTACGAGGAGAGGCGGTCCCTGAGATAAGATGGGCCCAAGGTGTTACAAACTGAACAGGAGAGGAAAAAATTGAACATGTTAGTCATAGGCCTGCATTTTGCTGTTTCTCTTCTTAGTTGAGATGGCATGGAGGGGTATATTTTGCATGCTGGCACTTCCTCTTTCTGTTCATGTGGCAACTGGGAGAATCTCAGAGTCCATAAAATTTAATATCATTTGCATCACAACAAAGACCTCATGCAATTGTGGAGAGATGCAAAAATGGCTGACTAAAACCAGTATGTTTCCATTTTCAATAAATGTGAGAATGGGGCTTATCTGGTAACATCCTTTTGTTGTTGTTATGTGCCTTCAAGTCTTTCCTGCCGTATGGTGACACTGAGGTGAACCTATCATGGGTTTTCCTGAAAAGATTTCTTCAGAGGAGATTTGACATTGCCTTCCTCTGTAGCTGGGAGGGTATGACTTGCCCAAGGTAATGTCTTTATGCTCATGTATATCTGTTTCAGATGAAGTGCAAAGTACTACTTTGTATCTCTTCAAGTAAGATTAACTTCTCCTCTCCCTATGGTGTCTGGCCCATGGACTGCTGCTGCTTACCAGTGGGAGGGGAGAGAACAGGGATGCATGAAACTCAAAGGGAAAGGAATAGGGATAACTGAGAGCATAATCCCATTTTGTTCTCCCATACCCCAGATACAGCAAATCCCATCTGATCTTGGATGCTAAGTAGGGTCAGACCTGATTAGTACTTGGAAGGGGGACCACTACAGTATAACAAGTGCTGTAGGATATATTTCAGAGGAAAACAATGGCAAACCACCTCTTGAGTTTCCCTTGCCTTAGAAAACCCTGAGAAATTCATGAGTTACCATCAATTGGGCAGTGACTTGAACGTACATGACACCCACATACACAGAACTGAACCAAGTGTCCCTGTCAGAATTGCCTTCCATTTTTCTCCCCTTCCCACTGGTAAGCAGAAGCAATAGGAACAGCTCCTTCCAGGAGTTGATAGCTATGGGGTCAGGGGTTTAGATAGGACACAAAATGCTAGATGGTAGCCCCTTACACCCATCTAAAATAAAGATCTGTACAAGGAGTAGATATGGAACTGTCCATATTCTCCACTTACTTAATGTAGGATCTCAGCCTTTGACTGGTTTTGCCACATTATATATTATATACAAGAGAAATTACCATTATTGCATGCTAGGGAGCCAAATTGAATTCACCAGCCAATATTCTGAATTAATTCCTAAAATTTATTATCATAAAAACAATTAGTCACATATTTTCATTAGTTATCAAACAAGAAATTATTCCTGGTTGCCACATGAGGAGAATTGTTTGTTTCTCTGTTTTTTCTGCATCAACAAGCTGGCTTTAATATTAAGGAAAGGGGGACAGATGCCTCAGCTAGCTGATTTTCAGAGTCATGAAAGGTTTCCAGAGTACTAACAGCATCTATGCTGAAGAAGGTTCCTTGGTTATATGGGGAAACACTAGGACATCAAAGGCCCCCTTTCAGTCTTGCATCTGTTCCATGGGTGTTCACTAAGATGATGCTTCCTATAATAAGACAACTGAGAGGGCATTCAGCATTTTTTTGTATTTAAATAACATTTTGATGAAGGCTAGGATCAGAGGCAAGACTGAAAGGGACACAACTAATTTTCAGTTTGTTAACTTCCTCCTTCTCCTACTCCTCCTTTTCCCTCTTCTTCTTGTATATTCATTTTCAGTGACAAGGGAAATCCATATTTGGGATTGTCCATCTTAGGGATACTCTCTAGCTCTTTGCACCCCATTCAAACATTCTCCCTCATAGTTGTCAATCACCCTTGCATACCATGTACTTTTATAAAGGAGTAGGGGATGTGTTGTTTCAACACTGGCAGCCAAATGTCTTGGCCCAGCCCTAGGCATCAAGCATGATCAACATACCTTGAAATTTCAGCCTTTGTGATTATCCTAACACACACAAATACACCCTCTAGAAAATCAAAGAAAAAGCTAGAAAATTCTGCAGATACCTTTTGGCTAAACTATCTGACCCATTCAATCTTAGGCACTAATTTTTTGGAGAGGGGCCGGGTGCTACAGAAAACTTTCTTCAGAGCCTCCTTGACTTCATGATTTCTGAGACAGTAGATGAAAGGGTTCAACATTGGTGTTACAATGGTGTATACAACAGAAACCAGTTTGTTAAGATTAAAAGGATGGATCCTCTTTGGTCGTGCATACATGAAAAGAGTAGCTGAGAAGAAGATTGTGACCACAGTGAGGTGAGCTGCACAGGTAGAGAAAGCCTTCTTCTGGCCCTGGGCAGTAGAAATACCTAAAATAGTGCCAATAATGCAGATATAAGAAACAATGGTTACTGAAAGTGGGACTAACAGAATTATCAAGGCCAAGACAAAGTCCACTATTTCAGCCACTGTCATGTCTTCGCATGCCATATTTAGCAAGGGTGAAATGTCACAGAAGAAGTGGTTGATGATGTTAGGACCACAAAAGGGCAGTCGAGATATGAAGACAACCTTCAGCATTGAAGCCAAGAATCCAGTGAACCATGAACCAACTGCTAACTGCATGCAGAGGTGCTTGGTCATGATGGTTGAATAGCGCAGTGGGTTGCAGATGGCTACATACCGATCATAAGCCATAACTGCCAGAAGAAAACATTCTGTACATATGAGGGAGCTAAAAAAGTAGAGCTGGGTCATGCACCCTTCAAAAGAGATGGTGTTTTCTTTCACTAAGAAGTTGACCAATAGCTTTGGAACAATCACACAAACATACCATGACTCTAGGAACGAGAGGTTGCTGAGAAAGAAATACATGGGTTTATTAAGATAAGGGTTGGTTTTGATAACAGCAATGATAATAATGTTCTCCAGGAGTGTCAAAAGGTAGGCAAAAAGGAATATGGCAAACAGAACCCCTTGCAGTTCCATGGTAGTTGGAAATCCAAGTAAGACAAATTCTTTGACAGTGCTCTTATTCTTATGGTCCATGGATCTATAAGAAAGCAAAAGGTGTAAAAATAGTAAGAAGGTGGCAATTAAGAAAATATACCAGTAAAAGAGTACAAAAGAGAGATTTTTTAAAAAAGAAAATCTCTGGGAACTCTGAAGACAGGGCATCCATATGTTATAATAAGGTACACATTATGCATTTTGCCGATTTTGAAATTAACAGATTTCATCTACAATGCCATTTCCTTTATCTGTTTCATTCATCTACATTGTTATGTTTTAATTTGAAACACAGCATAACAATAGCATTTACATCTCTGTACTACTTATCAGTGAACCCAGCACTCTCTAAGCAGTTTACAATACAACACACCTATGCTGGGAGTTCTAAAAGAAGGAAAATACAAAAATATGCTTTAAATTCCTAGTATGATTGCCTGCAATTTCATGACTCCAGCATGAAATTTTCTAGGAAACAGGGAGACTATGAAAGTATTTTTGTTATCTCTTTTAACATGATTTTTGTAGTAATGTTGAAGACTATAAATTCTCCATACTTTTATTATTGTGAGCTGGCAAACCCTGTATTCATTAACACGTTGTCAATCAATCTATTGGTTAAAAGTAAAGCTATTCTCAAATCATCATCATCATCATCATCATCATCATCTAGCCTGAGACAAAAAAGATAAATACATACCAGAATTACATGTGAAAACAACTAAAAAAACAAATTACAAAAAATCAGACCAGACCGATTTATATCATATGGTCTCCAGCCCATCATATGATATTATGAAAATGTGCACAAATTTATTTCGAAACACCTTACCTCTATAGCTTATAGCTAAATTGTCATAGCATACAAGAAAATTACTATTTTAATATCTAAGACCTACAAAACTACTATGTGCTTCTGGAGTCTTAAACAAAAATTGTACCTGGAAGTTGCATATAAAATAATATACAGAATATGCAGAGTAATATACACAAAACACATAGAATTATTTTTCATGCATACATGAAAATTCACTGAAACTCTGGTAGTTGCTGTCCCAAAGGGCGAAAGATCTTTCAAAAGCTTCCTTTAGAAAGTAACAAGTAAAATCTTGGAAGTGTTTTTTTCTTTCTTTCATGATGGTTCATCCTCATTTTAAAAGACAAAAAGATGCTTAGGTCAGGTATACTTTCAACAGCGGAGGGATCAAAATTATTTGGTGCCCTGCAATGTGTCAAGAAGTTGTATTGGAGAAAAGCTTCTAAATATTCAGGAACAGACTCTAACATAGAGTACTGAAGTGAAAACATCAACCCATATTTCATCCAAATAACAGTACTGCATCACATTTGGCCGTGGTACATGGCTGCAACACTAAACACACTTATTTTGAAGTAGCCAAAATAAATATAACTTGTAGTTATTTCTGAGTACATATGCATATGGTGTCTCTGCTTGTCATGAATTTCGAAATGGGAAGCTGTGATGCCATCAGTGTGTGTTAAAAACTGCCTGCAGAAATGTTTGTAGAGCTATTGACCTTTGATGCAACTCAATCTCTCTATATTTAAATTTGTCATTTTTGTCATGCTTCTACTATATTTGATTTCCTGTCATCACTCTTTCTGTTTGCTCACAAACATCATTTTTATTGCTAAATGTAATGTGGAATTTCAGCTTACATTTGTTAAACCAGAAAAGAAATATAAGACAAACAAGCACACAAACAAAATCAATTGTATTATTTACCTGAGTTGCAGGTCAGCTTCCAAAGAATGCTTCACATTATCTTCTAGACAACATTAGGATATATTTTGAGCAGTTAAAAAATCCTGTGCAGTTTCTAAAAGAACATGAAGTTAAACTTGGGGCTTCATTTCAAGCACTTCATCTTGATTTTCTCAAATTGCAGTTGTACCTGATCAAATATCTGTTAATCCAATAAAAGAACTATTTCAAGAAGGAGCTATAATGAGAAACTCTCACAGTGCAATCAGATCTCATTGTTCAGAAATAACAATGTGTTTGCTGGAACTGTATAAGAATTTAGAGCTGAAGTTGTCCTACTCCTAAAATCATCAAGGGAGTAAAAAAAGTTTGCTTTCTGTGCTCAGGGAATGCCTTGTTAAACTTTTCAGACAAGATAGTAATTCAGAGTTCTGCCTTGTTATTTGACCTCTCCAGATCCTAGTAGACATGCTGTAGCTGCAATTTATAAACTTCTGAAGCATGAATATAGTTACAAAACTTGGACCAATGCTCATTTACATAGTCAGGAGCTTGGATGAGTAGTGAGGATTCAGAATTTAAGAGTTTGTGAAAACATTGGCTCTCAGATCTGACACACACATATTTCATCAATGAATACATGAGTATTAAAATGAAGAGGATTGTTCCAGTCAGTTCTCAATTACCAAAGTAGGGAACCCAATATATTCATACAACCTAATTTCCTCTTTTGTGGGATTTTTAAATTACAGGGATTCTGGACAGCTTCTCTCTCTGATAAAGTGGCTTGGATTTGAGGTAGGCCAACCTCAATAAGTGTCCATCAATTTCTCCCATTTGTGCCCACCAAGTTCAACAGATACAGCTGTTCCCAGAGTGGGAAAGACTATAATATACTTGTCTGCCAGATAGATTTAATGATAAGGAAACTGTCAAAAAAAAAAAAAAAAGGAAGATAAAATCTTTATTCAGCATTGGTAATATGGCTGAATACACAATCCAAGGATTCAAGCTTGTGAATCCTAGCTCAGAAGCAAGATAGTTGAACATATTGGGATTGAAAAACAGACTCTGAAGAATAAAGCACTCACAGTCCAGGGCTTGGATGATGATGATGGTGATGATGATGATAATGATTTTATTTTCTTAAAGTTAAAATAGTTATGAGTTAAAATAGAATATGTTAAATATAGAAACCTTAAAATTTAATTAGCACAACATTTCCATCCCTCATCAGTTGCCTTTATCTGTCACCGGAAGGCAAGCGGGGATGGAGCAATCCTGGCCTCCCTAGGGAGGGAGTTCCAAAGCAGCCACTGAGAAGGCCCTCTTTCTTGTTCCCACCAAACATGCCTGAGAGGGTGGTGGGAAAGAGAGAAGGACCTCTCTGGATGATCAATAACAGGAAAGATTCTAGAGCAGATCATTAACCAGAGTGTCTGTGAACATTTAGAAAGCAATGCCATTATCACAAAAAGTCAACATGGGTTTCTGAGAAACAAGACATGCCAGACTAATCTGATCTCCTTTTTTGATAAAATTACCAGCTCGCTTGGTAGACAAAGCGAATGCTGTAGATATAGCATATGTTGATTTCAGTAACACTTTCGATAAAGTTCCCCATGACATTCTTGCAAACAAGCTTGTAAAATGTGGACTAGACAAGGCAACTATTGCATAGATTTGTAATTGGTTGACTGGTCGAACCCAAAGGGTGCTCAGCAATGGCTCCTCTTCATCCAGGAGAGAAGTGACCAGTGATGTGCCACAGGGTTCTGTCTTGGGCCCAGTTGCTATTCAGCATCTTTATCAATGACTTGAATGAAGGAATAGAAGGCATGCTTATCAAATTTGCACATGACACCAAATTAGGAGGAGTAGCTAATGCCCGAGGGGACAGAATCAAAATTCAAAAGGACCTGAATATGTTAAAAAGTTGGGTCAAAGCTAACAAAATGAATTTCAACACTGATAAATGTATGGTACTGCACTTAGGGCAGAAAATGAAATGCACAGTTATAGGCTGGGGGACACCTGGCTTAACAACACTACAGAGTTTATCACACAGGCTCCAGGGACTGCTCTCAGAATGAAACAGGAGGGGCCAGAAAGGGAACAGAATAAGTGGGGGACACATTTTATTGCACACACAAGTCCCTCACTCATTCTGTTCCTTGCCCTTCCATTCCCAGTCCATTCCAGAGAGGAGGAGATTTTTGAGAACTGTTTTGAACAGTTCTCAAAAATCTCCTCCTCTGGAATGGACTGGGAACGGATGGGGAATGGAACATAAGAAGTGAGGGACTTCTGTGTGCGATAAAATGTGTCGCCCACTCATTCTTCACTTGTTGCAGGACCCTTCCATTTCATTCTGAGAGCAGTCCCTCAGCCCCTGTGTAATAAACTCCTATATGTGAAAGGGATCTAGGAGTCCTAGTAGCCCACAAGTTGAACATGAGTCAACAGTGATGTGGCAGCTAAAAAGTCCAATGCAATTTTTGGCTGCATCAATAGAAGTATAGTGTCTTGATCAAGGGAAGTAATAGTGCCATTCTATTCTGCTTTGGTCAGGCCTCAACTGGAATACTGTGTCCAGTTCTGGGCACCACAATTCAAAAAGGATGTTGACAAATGGGAGCATGTCCAAAGGAGGGTGACCAAAATGGTGAAGGGTATGGAAACCATGCCTTATGAGGAAAGACTTAGGGAGCTGGGGGTGTTTAGCCTCTAAAAGAGAAGGTTAAGAGGTGATATGATAGCCCTGTTTAATTATTTGAAGAGGTGTCACATTGAGGGTGGAGAAAGCTTGTTTTCTGCTGCTCTAGAAACTAGAACATGAAACAATGAATGCAAGCTTCAGGAAAAGAGATTCCACCACAACTTTAGGAGGAACCTTTTGACAGTAAGAGCTGTTCTACAGTGGAACACACTCCCTCGGAGAATGGTGGAGTCTCCTTCCTTTGAGGTCTTTCAAGAGAGGGTGGATGGTCATTTGTTGGGGATGCTTTGATTGTGATTTCCTGCATGGCAAGGGTTTGGACTGGATGACCCTTGTGGTCTCTTCCAACTCTGTGATTCTATGATCCTATCTTAATAATCTGGAGGCTCATACAGGGAAATACAGTCTTTCAAATAGCCTGGAACCAAGCCATATAGGGCTTTATATATCAAAACCAGCACTTGAATTGTGCCTGGAAATGAACTGGCAGCCAATGGTGCTGTTGCAACAAAAGAGGTGTATGCTCCCTGTAGCCAGCTCCAGTTGACAGCCTGGCTGAAGCTCTTTGGACCAGCTGATCATATCTGTCACTGTTAATTTCTCCCACATTTGACTCACCTGCTCCCTCCTCACAAAAAAACAAAAAAACAAAAAACAAAAACCTGTCAAATTATTTCTGTAGTGAATGAGGCCTTTTTTGGTAAAAGAACTTTTCACAGATATCTGCACTGTGTACAAATGTTAAAGTGCAGTCTAAGACTGGTCATAAATAATTTTGCACACAGAATGTGGTAGGTGGATCTCACTGAACTATTCACCCCAGCATGTTATTCCAACAGATAAGATAAAGTAAGATTATATATTTTCATGTTAGAACTGGTGAGCTTTCATTCTTCCATTCTTGGCCTCTACATGAAGGATGAAGTGTGTGTGAAATTTTGCTTCTGTGTAGGTTTGCCAGTTTAGGACTATACCAAGCCAAGAAATTGTGCCAAATCATAGAACCAAAGACCTCCCCCTAGTGATATCCCAGTGAGCAGAACCTGACAAAATCATACTCATGGTACATGTAACATAAACCACAGTTGTTCAGAGAATGTCATTCTGATTACAATATCAAGGCTGGGTCTGCATGGGATAGAATACCAGATTACTCTTGGGAGCAGCCCAGAATATTCTGGTCTTGAAGCTACCCTGATATCTGCTTGTTATCTGGCACTCTAGAGTGATGAACCTGACAGCTGTCTGCCTACATGTCCTGCTATGCTGCTAAGTGCTGTCATCACTGGCATGGGTTGCTCCTTCTGAAGCCAAAAACAAGGCATCCAACACTGATCAAATGTTTGGTCTCCATGTCCTGTCCTGAGGAGGAACATCTCCTGTGGAAGGGAGATGTGATAGGATCACAATTTCTATCACCATAGAGTCCGAACCAAAAAAAAAAAAAAAAAGGCACAGTACAAAGACTCAATGCGGTATTCCTTGGACCAGTGATGATCCTTGAATCTTTGGCTCCCAGTCTCTGGCAAATTCCCAGGAAAGAAATAAATAGTTGAAGCCATGGGGTCACAAATATGCTGGTAACTTGCACATTGGGGAGAAAAAAACAATTTCTGGTGCCTCACATCAGATATCCTGATAAGCACTGGAACAGACAACTGGCATCACTGATTATTTTGTTCTTTTATGGAAAAGATGGGATATAGCAGCATCCAAGGCTGAAAGTGTGTGTGTGTGTGTGTGTGTGTGTGTGAGAGAGAGAGAGAGAGAGAGAGAGAGAGAGAGAGAGAGAGAGAGTGTGTTTTGGGCGGTGTTTCAAGCATCAGTTTTAAAAAGCCCTGTTGATTTCAGCAGGAAGAGAAATCTATGCCATCTCCAGGAAAATGGAAAGCAATGAGTGAGATGAATTTGCACTTGACAGATCCAAAGCTCCTCTTGTGGTTTTGACCATAACTGGATCATATGATGCCCCTTTTCAGTTTCAGCCACCACCACAGTAGTAACAGAGACAGCACATGTTCTTGATACAACAAGAGGCCTTTGAGACACAGTTTATTGTCAACCTCCATGCTTAGGGCGTACGCTCACAAAATGTCCCTTAACACCAAGACTGGAATCTGCATGTGCCACATTCTTCTTCAAAGACAGTTCACATTTTCATTGCACTGACCACTGCCTGAATAATACAGGAATGAAGTCACACTTTTTCCAAACTCCCCATGGGCCAAATGATTTCAGGGACAGATTTCTGCCATAAAGCACCTCCCCTCCTGGATAATTACACTCTATCCCAATATCTAGTTTATCTTCCTCCATACAGAGGTATTTTGCACAAAGAAAATAAGTCAATCAGTACCTGAAAAACAGCACCTTCAAGCACACATTAACCTGTGCACCTGTTTCAAGTGAGACAGTAAATGACACATGAAATGTGATCCTTTTTGTTAGCTTTGGTCTGTGGTCCAAGTAAACAGCCAAGGTTCTCTTTCCTATGCCACTTTCCACTGGTGAGCAGTATTAGAAAGAGAACCCCTGCTGTTAACTCTAATCAATGTTGAAAGATAACTGAAAGGATTCCAGGGACTCAGCTGATGTTAGATGAATGGTGTCTCCTAGTACTAGCTGGGTGAGTTGGTAGGGACCCACGACTGGGCTAGCAAGATAGGCAAAGCAGTGGCTCATGAAACTAGAAGAAGCTTGCCTCCTGTGAAAGTGTAGGAAGGAGATACCTTTCTGGTCCACAAGCTGTCCATTGGTGGGTAATGTATGCAAACAAGGGTTCTCCATTATTCTGTATTAAATTGCAGAATTTTTAAAAAATTTTTCTTTATAATGGCATGTAGGGAATAGAAAGAATTATACCATTAAAAAAACTGAGCCAACTGCCCAAATGTCAAGAATATTGATTACTCTAGTTATAAACTTGGATCCACAGTTTTTAAAAAGTAGATTCAGGCTGCTGACACACAGCAGAATTAACGCAGGTTGACACTGCTTCAACTGGCATCAATGCTATGAATTTGTAGTTTGTTGTGGAATCAGAGCTGTTTGACAGAAAAGCCTGAATATCTAAAACAAAAGCAAAAACAGTACAACCAAAACCCTACAAATCCTAGAATTCCTAACATTGAGAAATGGCAGTTAAAGTGTCAAACTGGATTAATTTTGCAGTGTTGATGCAGCCATAATTTAAAGTGAGTAAATCACCACATTCTACCTTTGATTTAAATGTTGTGACACCATTTGAATGGTTTTCTTATACTTCTCTGTCCCTTTCATTTCTAGATATATCACCTTCTATCCCCCCCCCTCCCCCCACATCCAACCCAGTACTACAACCTCAGGAACTAAGTAGCACTGGATCCAGACTTTGAAAAAATGTGAATTATCATAAGGAGGTGTTCATGCAAAAGATATGAAAACCAAAAAAATTATCAAATGATTTAATGAACATCTACTCAGGGTTTCTGAATGGTTTTTATGCTTTTTGAGGTGAAACCAAGAGTTTTTATCTCTTTCTTACAAATCTAATGGCTACTAGAGGTAACTGTGGTATCATCCCACGTGCTACAAAAAACTTTTTTCAGGGCTTCCTTGACATCCTGATTCCTTAGACAGTAAATACAGGGATTTAACATGGGAGTAACAATAGTGTACACAACTGAAACAAGCTTATTGAGATTAAAAGAATGAATTCTCCTTGGTCGAGCATACATGAAGAGGGTAGCTGAGAAGAAGATAATAACCACAGTGAGGTGTGAAGCACAAGTGGAAAAAGCTTTTCTTTTTCCTTGCGCTGTGGGGATATGTAAAATGGTTCCTATTATGTATGCATAGGACCCAATGGTGACAGACAGTGGAATTATGAGGATAAGAAGGGCAAACACAAAGTCCACCATCTCAGCCACTGTGCGGTCTGTGCAGGAGAGGTTGAGCAAAGGTGAGATATCACAGAAGAAATGGTTGATGGTGTTGGGTCCACAGAAACTCAAGCGGGAAATGAAAAAGACTTTAAGCATTGAAATGGAGAAACCAGTAAGCCAAGACCCCACAGCAAGCTGTAAGCAAAACCGAGCAGTCATTATGATTGGGTAGCGCAGAGGGTTGCAGATAGCTACATAGCGGTCATAAGCCATAACAGCCAAGAGGACACACTCAGCACAGACTAGAGATATGAAAAAGTACAGCTGGGTCATGCATCCTTCATAGGAAATGCTTTTGTTCTTTGCTAGGAAATTAACCAGGAGCTTAGGAACAGTAACAGAAATGTACCAAGTCTCCAGGAAAGAGAGGTGACTAAGGAAAAAGTACATGGGCTTATGAAGTTGTTTGTTCATCCTGATCAATGCAATGATCACAATGTTTTCCAGCAGGGTGAGGATGTAGATAATAAAGAATATTACAAACAGCAATATCTGAAATTCCATGATAGTGGGGAAACCGAGGAGAATAAACTCCTGGACTCTGGTCTGGTTTTCTAGTTCCATGCTTAGTCAAATGATCTGCAGAAAAGGAAAGAAAGATCATGCTACAATGTGCAGGATGAGAGGGAGTCTTCACAGAAAAAACAACAACAACATTTTGATGTGCTCAAGAAAATCCAGAACCCAGGAAATGAGTGAATAAGGAAAATTACATTGTGATGCATCTGAGGAAGTAGAACAAATCTATGAAAATGTATACTACAGCTTATTTCACACAGTCTCAAAGGTGTTACAAGATCCCTTTGCCTACTGATATTCTAGAATAACATGTCTATGTCTCTACATTGAGATTTGATACAGTGCAAACAAACAGACAGACAGACAGACAGACAGCAGGGAAACTAAGAATTTTCCCCCCTGCAAGTGTGGAAAGCATTTCCTGTAGACATCTGTCTCCCAAAACATGATTCCACAAAGTGAAAGGACTCCAACCTGTTTTTGGACATAATATATGAAGCAATAGATGGGTGTTATCATTGTGTTATAAAAACATACTCAGAATGGTTGCTCTTTTCCATTCCAGTGTATTGTTTTCACAGGGGACACGATAAAGGAACTACAACAATGGTTGTAGATCTGAAAGGTCTATGGGCTCATAGCAATTCATTGGGATGCCTCAAGCAGGTCACTATCTATCAGTCTAACTAACTTTACAGGATAAAAATACAATGCGGGCCACTTTGCAAGAAAATGTTAATACATTCATAAAACAAATATGACCTAGGAGACAAAGCATTCTGAAAAGGTTACAAAGCAGAAGTTACAAAAATTAAAATATAAATACTTTTAAAAGTAACAAAAAAGAAACACCTGATGGTTGTGGTGGTGGTGGTGGTTGTGATGATGATGATGATGATGATGATGATGATTCATCAAAGCAGCTATTGAACAGAACCAAAGTAAAATTAAGATGAATTGACAGCAAACTAACTTAGCCAAGACCCAACCCATTTCCATAAAATAATTAAGAGAGTCATAACAGATACTTCTCAAACCTCATTTATATTATAAGAAATAGCCATGTTAATCTCAAAAATCAATATGAAAAAGGATCTTATAGCACCTTTGAGACAAATTGAAAGAAAAAAGTTGGTAGCGTGAGGTTTCGTAGCTTTGAGACTTCTTCCTTACTTGCATGCCCCATGTGTTTGAGGAAGTAGGCTCAAGTCTACAAAAGCTCATGCTACTAATTCTTCTCTTTCAGTTAGTTCCAAAAGTGCTACAAGATCCCTTTGCATACTCATTTAGATTACACATTTTCAAAATATAAAGAAAAATAAAGGAAATTTGCCTTAATTTGTTTTCTTTCCTGTGTAGGAAATGTGTAAGCTTTGCCAATTTGACCATCTAGCATTTTTGCCATTCAAATTATTAAAAACCTATAAATAGAGGGGGAATATACATATTCTCTAACAAACAAACAAACATCTGGGGCTTATAGATAAAATACTTTCAATTAATGAAATAAAATGTATATACTTACAACCTGCAGTGGATGGGAATGTCTGGAAACTCAAAGGATGCATTCAAATAAAACCCTTATAATAATGTTTCCATAAGAGTGCACCAAGAAAGAAAAAAAGAAAAGAAAGCAGAACAGAAATGCAAAATTTGGAGATATAACATACTGACTAGAGTCATTAATAGATCAGCATCAGAACTTGTGGGTTGTTCTTCGTTCACTCCTTTATTCTTTAAGTAAAATACTGCATTTAGCTCAGTCCAGTAGGTGTGTCTCAGTTACTTCCAGTCTGCTAATGGCACAGAATGGTCTGGGATTGTCACAGTCATGTAAACAATAACTGAAGTTTCATCAGTTCCTTTTCCCTTAGAGCTTCTTATTACAATTGTCTAAAACTTTCCACCCTCTCCTTCAGGAAGTAAATTAGGAAGACTGTGGTTTGTAGGAGACAAATACCTGGGGCATGGCAGTCAAAATGAGTTCAGCAAATGTCTTATAGTGAAACAATGTATCTTAATTAATCTTTGTATCATATTTTGATAGAAAACAATCTATGGAAAATAAATGAGTCACAAATTACCATTTAGTGGATTTCATATCTGACTATTAGTATTGACTTGTATCCTAAAAGCCAGGATGACAGATATTAAGCGGCAGAACAGATGGACAGAAAAAAGCAGCTGCAACCTGTATTTTCTGGAAGCAGTTCGAAACTCTACTGTCTGCACCGGCCACTCCCAAGGCAGCCCCAATGTACATGGCCTGACTGCATGGCATGGCTTTAATACATGCTGCTGGATAATTTTTTGTCACATCCCCACCATGCATGTGCACCATTGCACAAACACACCACTGGTGACTGCCTCCTGCCTAGATGCCATTCATAGGATAATATTTAGTAATAATAATATTTATTTATTTATACCCTGCTCTTCATCCCTAAAGGCTATCAGAGCAGCTCTAAGAAGACACAACACAAAAGGAGAAGGGAATGGTGGTGGGGAAGGGGATCAGGTTCAAAAGTTCTTCTCTCCCTCTGAGGCCTGGATCAAGGCAAATGGCATGGAGGGAGGGCTCTGTTTCATAATCTAGGACAGGCCCAATGGAGTTTAGTCAGTCCTTTCACTCCCTCCTAGGCCAGATGGTGTTGCCATGGAGAGAGGGCTCTTCAACTAGAGGCCAGGCCCGATGGTGTTGCTAGGCCTCTCCTTCAAAGGGGATGACTGCCCCTTTGATCACCCACACAGTTGCACCTGTGATCCTCCTCTAGTACAGGGCATTGGAGCATTGGTTTGCGAAGTAAAACACTGGAAAAACACAGTCATGCCCCCCACATGCCCCTTTTACCCCTCCACTCCATGCCCCCTCTTGGCCTGTCTGGTTTGTGTATGTTGTACTTTTAACCATTGGAGGTGTCAATCATTCAGTCAATTTTACTAATATTTAAATGCTCACACATACTAAACAAAAACAATTCTTCCAATTAAATTGGGGGATTCTATGATTTATGAGAATGTGATATTTGTGTATTAAACACACAAAATAAAACCAATTTTATTGAAAGGAATGGCTGAGAAGATGGCTGGATAATAGGAAAAGGATGCTCTGAGTTAGCACAAGGATATAAAGGACAGTCTTCAAAACACCAAGCTAAAAATAGTCAAATGTACAACAGGTAAAAATTTTGCGGTTTAGCAAGAGATGAAGTTGACCTAACATGTAAATAGGAAACAAGTGATCTTATGAATTGAGAAATGGATGGTGTCACTGTTAAAACCAATCAATGAAAAAGCTTGAAATGGAAATGTACACTGCTTAGCCCTAGGAAGACATTAAATGAAACAATTGAGAATTTGCTAGAATAATTCATATTATGCTGCTTGAGGTAAACCTCCTTGTTTTGCCTAAAAGTAGGCCCGGGCATGAGTGTTTTAATGTAGTTATTTATTTAAAGATGAAATGGATGATTTGCATTCTGCCAGTGTATCTAGAAATAAGAGGCAGGGGTTTTGGATTGTACACATATTCAATCTAGTAATCTAAAATTTGACAGTATAGAAAAAGTGAGTCAGTTATTTTTGAAGAAGTAGGAGAAGGCTTATTCATTGGAATATAAATGTTGCTGAGTGGCCTCTAGTAATAATACAGTGAACTCTCGCCTTACATGGTGGATCCATTCTGCCCCCCCCTCCCCCCATGTAAGGCAAATTCCACCTAAGTTCAAGCCCCATTCATTTCAATGGGGCACACCATTTTAATGGGGCACATACATTCGTACACCTCATTCACAATATTAGGGCTTGCTATCCACATGAACTCAAGTCCTCATATGGCGTGTTAGGTTTACTATTTTTCTTTTCATATTAGTAGTTTAAGATGTGATTTGAATGTGATTTTATTGTTCACCGTAATAATCTATCTTATAGGGCAGGAAGTAAACATTCAAATAAATAAATAAATAAATAAATAAATAAAGTTTGTTTTTTTAATTGAAAGGAAGTTCAGTTTACACTGTGAAGTTGATAAAGTCTGTTCTTTAGGTTTAAGTTATGTTGGTGAAGCCAGGGAGGGGTATAGTATGGCATGAGTAAGGCCGGTTACCAGGGGGACAAGAGTGAATGTGCGGGGTTGCCCCATCTCCTTCAGGAAACAAAAGATTTCAGGAGAAATTTGAAACTTGCTCCATCTGAAAGGCAGGTGAAACATCAGGGTCAAACATAACACCTTTGTGGTTTATTTAATTTCTCTTGCTGTTATTGTTCTACTTGACTAGTTCCATGTTTTTTATTCACGCTAGACATTTTGATCTATTTTTTACATAAATAAAGTCTGGCAGCTGTGTCTCAACGGGCCCAGAGTGCATGCGACCTGGGACTTCCTGCATTCCTGCACTTGTGTCATAGTGTTCATATGACAGTGCAATAATACATGCTTTGCACAATGGAATGGAGCAAAGGGCCATTATATTGCTACATTTTTATTTTTATTTTTATTTGACCTAGAGTGCAGCTTCCCCCCATTTCAACTTCATGCATTGTGTAAAGAGCTGAGGCTTGAAATGGGGTAAAACTTCTACTACTACTACTACTACTACTACTACTACTACTACCTTTTCTTCTTGTCTGTGTGGACAACCCCAAGATGGACTGAGAATGTCTGGTTTGTTTTAGAACAGAATTGTCTTCCTGAAAGCCTCCACCTTCCATTCCCACGATGCCTTCTTTTAGGGTCTTAAAAATGTGGTTTATGTGGAAATTAGCTATATCTCTACACATACATTTTAGATTGCTGTAGGGGCAAGGGACAGGAGTGCAGACCTTGAAGGATGGTAGACGGACTTGAAACTGGCCCTCAGATATCTTGCCATTTAATAATTTTGATGAAGAGGAATGAACAATGCAGGCTCCAGTAATCTTGGAAATAATGTGTTAATAATAATTTTTGGAGGTTGAACGCAGGTTACAGCTTTAAGAGACCATGGTTTATTAATTCAAATTAACTCAAATTTCACTTGCGTTGTGAAAAACAAACCTTTAAAAATCCAGCATTTTTTCTCCAAAAAGGTCACCAATTTCATTGCCTTATTTTGACCAACCAATTTATTTTTGTTCATTTTTAGTCCTCCCCACTTTCAGTCAGCATTCTCTATGGCCTAGTTTTAAGTTCTGTATTTTCTCAGCAGCTCATGTTAGCAACCACTAAGTTAGGAATCATTTTTTTAAAAAAATATGCAGTTGGGAGGAAGGGTGAAAGATATCTTCTGAGGCAACATCCCTTGGGAGAGAAGTGCTAATTTTCAGGCCTAGTCCCAAGACAGAGTTCGAAGAAGATAAGGAGGTAGATCTGCATGCAGTAGAAGACATTCATTTAATTTAAATGTTATGTGTCCCTTTGTCGATGAAGACCAAGAACTGGAATATACAAGGTGAATTTCTTATTTGTTTCCTCCTAAAACTATGTGTATAATGTTTGTCATTGAATAAGAAAGATAAACTATAGGAAGTTTATAATCTTCGGAAGAGGAATATACTAATATTAGATTAGGGAGATGATAGTGTTTTGCATGGATAATCTATGATACAAGCAAGGGTGGGACTACATCCCATTTCATCATAGGAAGGTACTATTCTCCCCTTCTCTAGACCATGCCAGCTATCATATCCAGGTGTTTTTGTGTGGCTGGACAGAAATATGAGCAACAGGTGGATTTTATGGTTTTTTTTAAAATGAGATTGCAACTGCTGTTTTCCCCCTTCATCTCAACAATCTTGAGGACAATCTTAGATGCAACCTGAAATCATCACAGCATGTAGCACAACCTAGTCTTAATATTTGTTACCAAAAGACCACATTTCATCATAAAGCCATGATTCAAAACAGACCTCATATTTCAACAATAGTTTGGCTTCTTCCTCCCCCCCCCTTCTCTCCTTTTCTTGCCCTCTACTCTTTTCTTGTCACATATTTCTTGTGCAATGATTTAGTTATCCTAATCAAGATTTTGATACACCTTTGGTCAGTTGTTCTTTTTATATGTTTTCTATGTTGATGTAGATAAAAGCTAGTGAGATTGAGAATATATATGAGGTGGAATGATCAAATTTATGACTGAAGAACTTGCTGTGGCAAGTTGCTGAACTTCATTTTCATTAATGATCCTGATGAACTGGAAAGCATGATAAATATGCAATTAGTAGATTTTTCGTTTTGGTGAGGATGCATAGATTCCCCACCCTTGGTATGCTGGATAAAGTGCTGATTTTCAGTTCCTCAAGGCTGGCTTGCCATCAAGCTGCACCTGTGAATCCTTTGCCATAACATTCAACCTATCTCTAAAATTCTGTTTCCATTCTTTAAATTGAAAGTTGTAAGGCCAGTTAATCATGTAAATTTCTAGCTTGATTGCTCAATGTCTTCTCAATGTATAAACAGATTCTGTTAAAAAGCATAGTGTTTGAATGGACATGAAATGAGATGTGCATTATGCATAGGATGTTGGTCAACTTTTGAGAAAGAAATGTAATGATATAATAATCTATAATTATGGCTACTAGTAACTCTAGTAAGTCACACTTTAGTAAGATATGGTATGGTAGAATAATAACATTATTATTATTATTATTATTATTATTATTATTTCTTTTTCCTTTTCTTCTTTGTGTAATTGTCAGTTTCATTTTTCTGTCTAAATTGATTGAATAATCCAATAAAAATATTATTATTATTATTATTATTATTATTATTATTTCCTTTTCATTACCATGTGTGGAAGAAGAATGTAAGGGAACATGTATGCCTAAAATACCAACAGGTTGCTAACTTAAATATGTAGGAATACATTAAGATCTGAAGAAGAAAAAAGATGAACAGTTTATGTTGTACACCGCCCTGATCGTTGGAAGGGCGGTATATAAATTATTATTATTATTATTATTATTATTATTATTATTATTATTATTATTAAAGGGTGCTGCATGCTAGTTGTGAGCAACAAGATTCTCCCTTTTCATTTTTTCTTTGTTTATAAATGCTTGCAGATGTGGTGTTAGAATACCCAAGACTGACACAAATACTGAAATGGACTAGGACAATCTTGATTTCAGTAAATGTAAATTCATTTAAACATTTTGGATTACTGAAAATATTTATTTGGGAGGAAATCTTGTTGATTTCAGTCTCATTGATGGTGTGGTGCAGTCCAGTAGACACGGGGAAAGAATTCATAGAAATTTGTGGATGACCAGGGCAGAACTGTAGCATTATTTTTCTAGTACTTAATTTAGAAGTTCTTTTTGCTCTTTGGAACAAATTATTACATTGCAGTAGAGTAAATGGTTATTTATTATATTTGTGTTTTAATGAAAAGAAACAAAATCAAATACAAACAAAGAATGTGTGTGTGTCTGTGTGTATCAATGTCTTAATTATATTCTCAAACATTAAAAATGTAAAATAAAAAATAGCAAACATTATCTTAAATCAACTCTTTCTTTCTTGTTCTTGTAAGTCATAGATTGTACTTTGTGTTCAAAGAATGGAAGAAACCAACCAGACAAATGTCAAGTATTTTATTCTTCTGGGATTCCGCACTTCTGCAGAACTTCAGAAGCTCCTTTTTGTCCTGTTCATCCTTGCTTACTTGCTGACCCTGATGGAAAACCTCATTATCATTGTCGTCATTTGGATTAACAGTAACCTGCACAAACCCATGTACTTTTTTCTGTGTAACCTCTCCTTCCTTGAAGTCTGGTATGTGACAGTCATTGTCCCTAAGATGCTGGCAGATATTCTTATGCAAGACAAACGAATCTCCTTCCAAGGCTGCATGGCCCAGTTATATTTCTTCGTGACTTTTGTGTGCAGCGAATATATTCTTCTGGCTGTCATGGCTTATGACCGATATTTGGCCATATGTTACCCATTACGTTACCTAACTATCATGAGCAATAATTTATGTGCTCAGTTATCAGCAGGATGCTGGACGTGTGGCTTAATTACTTCAGCAATCAAGCTCAGCTTCATTGGCAGACTAAAATACTGTAGCACTGACAAGATCAACCACTACTTCTGTGACATTTCACCCCTTTTGAATATCTCCTGCACTGATGCTTCCATGGCTGAGCTAGTAGATTTTATCCTGGCTCTTATGGTTATCATGGTCCCACTCTGTATCGTCATCATGTCATACATCTACATCATCTCAGCAGTACTGAAAATCCCTTCAGCTCAAGGAAGGAAGAAGGCCTTCTCCACTTGCAGCTCTCATCTCACAGTGGTGGTACTGTTCTATTCCACCACACTCTTCACTTATGCACGGCCCAAAGCCATGTATGCCTACAACTCCAATAAGCTTGTGTCAGTCCTGTACACTATAGTAGTACCCCTTCTGAATCCAATGATATATTGCCTCAGAAATAAAGAAGTTAAAGATGCTTTGAGGAAGACATTGTCGGCTTAAATACTGAGCATAATAGAGATGCAAGTTTAGACATACTTACATAGGAGTACAGTCTAGTGAACTGACTAATGCTTACTTCTAAGAAGATATGCCTAGGATTTATCTAGCAAAATCACTGAATTTGGGATGAGCTGCTCAATTAAACTGAAGAATGCAGGCTTGCTATGAAAAAATAACCTTAATTTTATTATTGTTGGTTTGATTATCCTCACTACCCTCATTACTTTCTCCTCTTCTTTTCCTTTCTTTCTTTGCCTCCTCCTCCTCCTCCTCCTCCTCCTCCTCCTCCTCCTCCTCCTCCTCCAAATGAAAAAAAAAATAACAATAATTCTGTGCATTAACAATAGAGACTTTAAAATGAACCAATTTCATTTACTAGTAATATGGATTTTTGACAATTAATAAAATACTGAAATATGTAATTAATCAATAGGTTTATTTCCTGCCTATTAATACTTATTCTCAGAAAGTAGCTTGCAACTCAAAAAGAGGGTTTTTTTTAAAAAAAAAGTTCATTTAAAACATTGAAAAAACTAAATTCAATAAAATCTTCTGTAAACTCTAGAGAAGAATAAAAATATAACCTGTTTGTTTAATTACTGTTTACTTATCAAAGATTTCATTATAGGTGGGTCCAAAATAAAATAGTGCATGTATGACTTGGTTATAGATGAATGGGGTGATTTGATATTTATTACAGAAACTCTGATGGATTAGCTCAGGCCTGTCCCAGTTTTGACCACCCAAATACTCAGTGCAGTACCAGTCTAGACAGTCTAGGGGTTGAGTTGCTATCACCCATAAGGGTTTGATCTCCAGTTTTATAGGCTTGTTTCTTATGATGGGCCAGAGAGAAACAACAGGAAAGCTGCTGGTTTACTGCCCAGATGTCTTATTGGTTCTGTGGATTAAGAGGGCACTGAAGAATCCAAAAATTGTGGGTTTAGGGGACTGAAACCTCCATGCCGAGACTATCCTAATGTTCCTAATTTGGTATGTCATGATTACTGTCACAGTATACTGTTGACCTGATATATGTGGCAACACATTCTCTTGACTTCTTTTTTGCTGATGGATGGAGGCTAATCTGGATTTTTTATGGGAGAAGGGCCAATCCCCAGTCTCTTCCTTGTGGGGATTGTTTTGGTCATAGCTGTCTTTTTTTGAGGTGCTGGGTGACTGATTAAGAAGACATGAAGAGGAAATGCTTTGTGTGATTTGTGTAAGATTTCAGCAAAGGCCTTGCTATCACTATGGAAAGGTGAGGCTGAAAGGGCCACCAAGACATTTCCAAACACCCAGTCTAGTACTGTGGAGCCCAGAGTTCACCTTGGTTTACAGATGTACAGATTATTTACATGTGATTAAAATGGCAAGATGACACATACAGTGCAACTGATGGTGTGTGTATGACCACAGATCAGTGGTAAACTGAGTGTTCCCATGGTGTTCCATGGTGCAGATGCATACCTCTCTTCATTAGTTATGAAGTCTTAGCATCACAGCACCAGCACACTTTTGTGGCATATTCTCCTGACTGCCTCCCTCCAAGGCTATGTTCTCCCTAATGTTCTTGGTGCCATCATTGGGCCACTCAAATCCAAAGGAGGGGGAAGTAGGCTTTCTTCTCTCTTTCTGCCATCATCTTCTCTCTTTCTATCTGCCTTTACAACCCCTTTTCACTTTCTCCCTCTCTTCAACATCATTGCCTGGAAAAGAAGGCAATGGAGCTTCAAAAGCTTGTATGATGTATTTTAAGCTTCTTAGTTGGCCCAATTTCTTTTTTGGCAGTTTGGGAATTTGTTCTGTTTTGCTGTAGGACCAATACAGCAACATCTCAAAATGTTATATCTCTCTCTCTCATTCTCTGTCTCTCTCTGTCTCTATTCATCCCATAAAGATGCTATTTCTCACTCTGTGTGTGTGTGTGGGGGGGGGGGAGACCCAAAGTCAATAGTGGCATGTGAGGGGAAGGCTGAATATCAGTAGGTACAGAATGCTGAGGTGATGTTTGGGGGTAAGAAAGAGAAAAATTGGGGAACAGTATGGAATCTTGCTTGAGACCCAGTGAAAATAATGGGGCTCGTGCACGAAGCACAGCACAGTATGTGCCACGGGCATGTGAACCATTGAAACTTCCATCATGCGGCTTTCAGCATAAGCTGAAAGCTGCTTAAGAGGCACACACGTACAGACCTGTACAGACCCTGTATAGACATGCCTGAATGGCTGGCCTGGGGGTGGAGTTAGTGTGTCACATCTACAGGACCATGACACCATGCACCACTCTACATGGCATGCAGCATCATGGCACTCTTCCAGCTCTGTGTCCATACAACACAGTGCCAAAGGAGTGACACCAAGCTATGGCAATGCAGTTATAGTGCCCTTTCCAGGGTGCAAAAAGGAGCTGCTTTTTGTAACTCCTTTTCATGCCCTGGAAAGGCTGGATCAGGGCTATGGTGTGAATTTGCCATGGCCCCGATCCAGATGAAGTGGGGGCAGCTCTATGCCGCCCCTTCAGGACTGTCTGAACAGCCCCTTAGTTCCAATGAAAGTCCAAGAAGGCCACAGACTTATTTTTTTTTTTTTTTAGAAATCCAGTTGTCTTATTTATACATGGCTTTAAAAGGTTAAGCCAACTGGTTAAAGGATAGCCCATGGGAAATTAAAGATGATTAAGGATGCAAGTTGCAAAGGTTGTTTGAAGATCTTACTAATTCTAATTTCTATGGAAGAAATATAAGTCCAGCCTACAGGAGGCATATTATTTAAAAGGTACTACAGCACAGCATTATCATTACAAATGGATTCATCTCCCTCCATAGCCCACAGTAATATTGTTTTACTGTCCATCTATTGACTGCTTTATTGCCATGAGTTTTCCTGTCCTTCTGTCATTCAGGTATTATCTTTACAATATTTATTTTGCTTTTCCTCACATCTTAAGGATTTATTTGAACTGAGCTAACTGAAAATTGGTTTCTTTGTGTGTTACTCTGTTGTCCAATTTTGAAATATCAAAACTGTAAGTAATTTTGTTAGCACATTATATTTTTATATTTTAATAATATAACATTAGGGGAAAAGAAAGAAAGGAATGATCTTAAGCTGGATGGTTATCTGTTGGGGAGTCCTTTAATTGTATCTTCCTCCATGTCAGGGAGTTGGACTGCGTGGTCCTTGTGGTCTCTTCCAACTTTCTGATTCTATGATTCTATTATATATTTTACTGTTTTTTATCATTAAAGTGCCCTAGAATGAACACAGAGAGAGATGGTTGTCTTCAATGGACTTTAATAAGACCAGTCATCTGGGCCTGATCCATTCAAGTATCATCATGTCACTTGGCTTTGTACTTATCCATACAGTTATAGGGCCAAGCAGGGATAGATGAGTTAATGTATGGTTAGGAGGAGTTACATGGGTACTTGTTTAGAGAAGCAAGTATATGGCAGCAGAATATCTGCAAACATCATCAGTTTTTCAGCTCTAACATGAAACCTGCATGTTAGCTATTATAGGTATGTCCTGAATATGCAGCAAGGTGTTGCTGCTGTCACTATTATTTATTAAGACTAAACTTCAGAATTTGAAGTCCAGCAGTTAACAGTTAAATAGCAATTTAGAGAATTTATAATTTTACATATAATAATATTTATATCATTTTTGCAATTAAATAATGTTATGTAGTTATTTGTTACATTTATACCTCTGTTTTCTTCCTTGAGACATTATACATGACTTTCTTCCTCCTTTTTATCTTTACAAGAATCCAATGTGAACATTAAGCAGGTTAGAGAGAGAGAGTGAGAGAATGTAACATTTATTTACATTCACGTGGGAAAATGACCAGAATATTAGTGGCTAAAAAATGAAAACAGACGAGCTACCCTCAATAGATGAATGGGTATTAAAAATGATGGACAATATGGAAATGGACAAACTATCTGAAAGAATACAGATATTCCCAATGCAGATTGGGAAGCCATTAAAATTTTCTGTCAAAACATTTGGACCTAAATAAAAGTAGTATTTGCCTAAGTACCATCAATTCTCCATAAGATGTTTAAAGAAATCAGGAATAATAGTATAGTAGGACTGCTGTTATAATTAAATATATACCACTGTTAGGTATTGTTAAATGTCTAGCTTTTTTCTAATATCTCTGAAAGAGAAAGATATCTGATGGAAAATAAATTTTAGTTTCATTTTATAAGTTCAGACAATATTAGAATTAGGAATTCGTATCACCAAGATTCAAAGAACTAACTGTGATTTATGTAAATATGGAAAATGGTAAACACTTCAGTTGGTGAATGTGATAGTTGATTCAGAATGTGATTTGTATGCGAAATGTGAGCTTTATCTATTTAATAAAAAATAAAAATTTATAATAAAAAGAAAAGAAAAGAAAATGACCAGAAGGACAAGAGAAAATGCAGTTATGCAAACTGTCCATGAGATGTGAGCAATGATTCAGATTTTCATTATCATTCCATCTAGTAGTTAGTTGAGGCAGTGAAGGCTCATAGGTTGATAATGAAAATAGGACCAATGAGCAACAAGGATGTATCAACATTTTTAGAGAAAAGCTTTGCAAAAGAAGGAGAAGGTAAACCATTTTTCAAGTATGCTGGGGGAGAGGGGGGCTACAAATACCCCTTGCATATTGAGCTTACTCAATAGCCATAAAATGTTAAGGAACAGTTGTAGGAAAAAAGCACACACAGAAAACAAGGGAGTGGAACAGGATGAAATATCTTCAAAATGGGCATGACTGGAACCCAAAAAAGAAGCTATGTTTCTAATAAGCAGATACACTTTAATGTTTTGTCACAAAATCAACATGTACAGGTTGAGTCTCCCTTATCCAGAATTTCAAAATCTGAAATATTCCAAACTCCAAAACCTTTTTCATGGCTTGCTGACATAGTGACACCTTTGTTTTTTGATGTTTCGGTGTACACAAACTTTGTTTCGTGCACAAAATTATTAAAATATTATTTATAATATAACCTTTAGGGTATGTGTATAGGGTGTATATGAAACATAAATGAATTTCACATTTAGACTTGGATTCCATCTCCAAAATATCCATTATGTATATGCAAATATCCCAAAATCCAAAAAGACCCAAAATCTAAAAAACTTCTGGTCCCAAGCATTTTGGATAAATGAGACTGATCATGACACTCACGCCTTTGGTTTTGAAGGTAGACTATTACATGGAATTGTTTGGAGGCAATGGCATGCAATAGAAAATAATTATTTGGATCAGTAATGGGGAGAAAGTGTATTTTTTCATATGCATGCCATCTCTTAAGTTATTAAGAAGAACTCTTCTTCCATATGAACCCACTGAGAGAAATATCTATAATTTTATTCAATAGAGATTATTAAGTTATTTTCTCTTTCAGGGAAGAAACTACATAAACCTGGACCAGGCATGGGGAAAGGGAATCAAACCATTCTCACAGAGTTTATCCTTGTTGGCTTCCCCACTTCAATGTTTTTCCAGCTTTTGCTCTTCTTTGTTTTCTTGATAAACTACCTTTTAGTGCTGGCAGAAAACATAGTCATTATGATAACCATCTGTCTGAACAGAAACCTTCACAAGCCCATGTATTATTTCCTGTGTAACATGTCTTTCCTGGAGGTCTGGTACATTAGTGTCACCATCCCGAAGATGCTCTCGGACTTCCTTACTCAGAACAAGCACATCTCATTTGCTGGGTGCATGACACAGCTCTACTTTTTTGTCTCTCTAGCATGCACAGAGTGTGTTCTCCTGGCTGTCATGGCCTATGATCGCTATGTAGCCATTTGCTTCCCTTTGCGCTATACAGCCATCATGAGCACTAGGCAGGTGGATCATGGGTTAGTGGATTTACTATCTCTGTTTTCAAAGTGTCCTTCATTTCACAAATAACTTTCTGTGGCTCCAACATCATCAATCATTTCTTCTGTGACATTTCACCTGTGCTTAATCTAGCCTGTACAGATATGTCACTAGCTGAGACGGTAGATTTTGTACTAGCCATCATCATATTGGTCCTTCCTCTGTCTGTGACTGTTCTGTCCTACATATATATCATTGCCACTATCCTACATATTCCTTCAGCCACTGGACGCAACAAGGCTTTCTCCACCTGTGCCTCACACCTTGCAGTTGTTATCATTTACTACACAGCCATGATCTTCATGTATGTGAGGCCAAAGGCAATCACCTCCTATGATTCCAACAAGCTGATCTCTGCTGTTTATGCTGTGTTGACACCCATGTTAAATCCTTTCATCTATTGCCTCAGAAATAAGGAGGTCAAGAAGGCTATTTGGAGAACAATGGGTGGCAAGGCTATCTCATAAAAAGAAATGAATATTTTCTTTTGGGATGCACTGTGTAACATGATATAAAAAGTATTTTCCATTGCATTTTCAATAAAAAAAAATCAAGAGGAATAAGACTATCAGTGTAGTGGAATGCACCTGATGGTCATTTCATTCAACCTTCTGTTTTAAAGCAGTGTTTGACAATGGGTAATATTCCAGGTATCTTGGCTTAAGAATGTAAAGAATATTCACAGATATTATTTATTATTATTATTTTAGAGAGCAAAGGATGTTTCCACATTAGAGACAGAAAAAGTATTCACCACTCTTTCTTGGCTGGAAAATGGGTATCCAGCACATGGACAAGCATAACACAGGGATGAGAATGTTGTGCAGTTTTCTTTCAGTATGCACATATTTCAAAATGTTACAGGAAATGGCTTTGGGCAGTAATACCCCCCACCCCGAACAGTCAGCTTTTTTGCACATATATAAATGCCCCCCCCCCAAC
Source organism: Urosaurus nigricauda (assembly GCA_034509955.1). Lineage (NCBI taxonomy): Eukaryota > Metazoa > Chordata > Lepidosauria > Squamata > Phrynosomatidae > Urosaurus > Urosaurus nigricauda. The sequence goes on along the minus strand of JAOEGL010000006.1, from coordinate 19,725,293 downwards.
ACAAATATGTCATGCTTCTGTAAATGGTGTTTCCTGTATAAAAAAACACTGGCCACAATTCTGCATCATAGATATATAACTATGGTGACAGAGCTCCATTATCATCATTACGTTGATGATGCCACACACCCCACCCCCACCACAAAAAAACAAACAAACAAACAAAACCCCCACACTCTGCCTTTCCATAGTGGAGGCAGTCAGACTGAAGTGTTTCTGAAGTGCCTGGGGCATTGGGAAATGATGTGTCTAGTGGCCTCCAGGTTATGATACACATTGAAGCAGGAAGCAGGAGATAACCCCGCCAGTCTTGACACAACTGCTTGAACCAGTACTCCCTATGACCTGGAGACTACTGCAGGCATCATTTGACAGTTCTACAACCTGCAGTATACCAGAAAGCCTTAAGTCTGAGAGATACCAGTCTGGAAAGGTAGTTTTTGGGGGGGCAGGGGGCGGGGGTCACATACATTCATTCATAAACATAAACACAAATCCCCAACAGATATCAAATCATAAGGCACTGAAAGCATGGGCAGGATACAATGACCCAACTCTTTTCTAACCTGCCTGTGGATCTAGCACCTTCTCCTCCTGTCACCTATCTTGTCCAGCGCAGCAATGAGCAAATATTCAGATAGCCATTTGCCACTGTGTCACATCCAGCAACGCTGTAGCAGTCCTACTTGCTGGCAAGTCGCTGTCATGTTGCAGGCCCATAAGGGGGAAATGGGGTGCCTGGCTTCACCTATGTGGCCATGTGCCCTCTTCTGGCCATGTTTCCAGTCCATGGCTGGGCCCTGCATGTAGAATGGCAGTGACAGTGGCACGTAAAGGTTAGCTGGGCCAGGGTCAGACTGGATCCACCAGAATGGTATCCATTCTCCCCATTCCCAGCTTGGGGCTGTTGGCCGGTGTAGACTAAACAGGACAATGCCAGACCATGGGGGGAAAGGCCTTTTGGCCCAAGCATACAGCCCCATAGGTCTACTTTAAAACCAGCATTTATTTATTTATTTATTTATTTTGCAGAAACCCTTCTACTTATATAGGGAAGAAAACCTGAAACGTGTGTTTTTTCATTTTTAAAAAAATCCATAGGGTTTTTTGATTTGTATTTTTTTTATCGAAACTGTAATTTTTATATCAAAAATATGTGTCTCAAAGCAGCGATTTTTGTTATGAAACATATGGTTTTTGAACAAAACCCATGCAGTATTTGCACACAAAAAATATTTGTTTTTTCTGCAGAATAATTTCCTTAAACATTATGGGATATAGAAATACTAGCTGTCCAGGAATATATATTTTCCCCTGCAATAAGGACAATGACGAGCATAAAATACTCAGAGACTTGCATTGTTACCCCCAAATAAATAAATAAATAAATAAATAAAGTTTCAAGCACCACAATGTTTTTTACCCCCTGTGAGATCAAAAAGACCAACACATTAGGAAAACTGAAATAAAACAAACAAAATAAACCCCTTGGTTTTGCATGAAAAGCTGTATTTTGCACAAAAATTTATTGTGCAGAAAAAACAAGGTTTTGTGCAAAGCATTGTACTTTGTTTTTTAAACTCTTTGAAAACATTTTTAAAAAGAACCCCTCCCACACAAGGATGTAATCCCATCTAGAGAAAAAGGCAGAATATAAATCCCTTAAATAAATAAATAAATATTTCATTTTCATGGGTACGATGACATAACTGAAGATTTACACCTCCATGTTGACAGTGCAAAAAATGAGCAAGTGGAGTTGGGAAATGGAAGCTTTCTCGTGATTCATTGTATGTACATAGAATGCATATAAAAAAAAAAAACTTCACATGGTTTCTTTACAGTTAGGAAATGTACTTTTTATACCAATACTCTAGGGATTAGCTCTAAGGTGAGCACCAATTCATTTAAAAGACAGAAGATTGTTGCAAGCCTCAAGAACAATGCCATTTAGCTAAGATTTGTATAGAGACATGTTTGCTTTTTAGTGCTGGTTGTCTTCATTCCTTTCACTGAGTGTAGGGGATAGCATCTGAGAACAGATGAGAAGACATCCAGTGCTTTGACTTAATGGAACTCATCTGAAGGATAGAAACCTGAAATGTGTCTCCCACCCTTCAGTTACTGAAATCAAGGTGAGTTGTGCTTCATGTTGACTTACACCACCTTTAAAAAATCATAGTAATGTTGCTGTAAATATTGTTTTAAAAGGTTTTCTACTGTAATTACAGAAAACAGATTGGATTAATTTGTCTGTGTTAAAATCTAGAGAATTATAACCTCTTTATTTTAGGTTCTTGGTTAATAATTAGAGATGGGGAGGTTTCAAAATTATTGAAGTATGTTGGCAGCTGTGCATATGCTTAGCTGGTATGTTTTGAAAAGAGGTACATCCCTAATGTTCTGTTATCTTGAAACTATTGGTGCTAAGGGAGGAGTGAAACAGATGGGCAGGAAAAAGTGGCTCATAACCCCACTGACTGTGATGGCTGTTCCTAGTGCGCACAGCCCAACCTCACTGTGTCGTCAAGCCACACTGCTGTGTAATTTTTTCTCACTTTCCATCAGAGCAGATCAGAGCAGAGCAGAGGTTTGCCCAGTAATACACTGGCAATAAACAATCATGACTATTCAGATTCACACATTTGATCACACATTCAATTTTATTTAATCCTCCAACTCTTGCCATCCCAAATAGTAAGAAATTTCATTATTTTAAAACATTGTCAAAATCAAACTGATGTTAAATCCTCCTCCATTTATAGCAATCCTGCCAACCATGATAATTTATAGGTTAATCCTAATGTTCATTCAAAGATTGCAGAAAACATATCTTTAGTTTTTGAAGTGTGTTATTTTAAAAATATTTTCAATAGATGTACTCTTTTATTTATTTTTTCACTGTCTTACAGATTTATTGTAAGGTATTGCACAGGACATGATGTATATGTGTTTCACTTCAGTCATGTTTCAAGCCACAAAAGAATAACTACACACAGAATATGTTATAGAAAAACAAAATAATGCACGGTGCTGGGAAACTATATAGTATATGAAAAATAGATGAGTGTCTTTCATCTCTCTCAATATATATATTATTACATTTACTGGAGGTTTTGCATACATCTCAAAGCTCAGAGCGATTAAAGGAATGTAGGCTACACCTATTGCCATCACTTCGTGCTCATTGTGGCCACAATTTCCTCTCTCTTTCTCTCGAAAATTTTCTTTGCTTGTGGCAAATGGATAATCTGATTTGAGAGAATTGATTATGGGCAATTAATGTTTGGCCATGAAACACACTGGGTGACCTTGGGCAAATCACACTCTCTCAGCTTCTGAGGGAGGCAATGGCAAACCCCCTCTAAATAAACCTGCCAAGAAAACCTTATTAGGGTTTGCATTAGAGATAACTAAGTTTTGCCTTAGGGTTACCATAAGTCAGAAATAATTTGAAGACAAGCAACACAAAACACAACAGAAAGCATAAAATTTCCAATTTTGTGGAAAATGTGGGATATAAATAAATATAATAATAACAACAACATCTGAACCACCCATACAATGTGGAAAAACAACTTATGACAATCCCCCAATAGTTCACAACTGCACACATGCTAATTTCACAAGCGTCTACATCTATCTGGAGTGCTTGAACAAAGGATAGGATGGAATTTGACCAACAGCTGAACTGAATTATATTCACAAATTCCAGTCCATTAACCAAGGTTTGAACAAAGATAATGGTTTCATGATGCATTACCTATGTTATTACAAGGCTTTACAACAGAACTTAAAACAAAAAGAATTTCCTTAGAGAAGGTTTGAACTCGAATGGAATTGACTTTTGTTAAGCAGATTTATTGCCGTCACTAACTGACCACTATAAAGATCTGAAAGACCTGTGACACATCAGTAGTTTGTTGCCATACCAGAGCTCTCTGACAGAGAAGGCTAAATGTTTCACAAAACTATAATTCCCAGAATTCCATTGCACTGGTGTTCAACTAGATTATTGCTGAAGTGTGGATGTAGCCTCTGTATTGCATATTAAGATCTTGATATTCACAAAAGCTCATGCTAAAATATAAATCAGTTAAAGATGCTGTTAGATTTCTTTTTTTTTCTCTTCCCCTCCCTTTCCCCTTTTATGCTACAACAGATTAACATGGCTACTTCTTTGAAAACTTTACCAATACTTATTCTCACCCCTGTTACTACCTTTCAGGACTGGAATCAATTCACATTGGAAAGTCAATGTATGTTTTTCAAAGAAAAACAAATGGGCTATTCTGGAAGATGTACCGTAGTTCTCAATTTATTTGACAGGGTAGCGACCAGAGCACTGGAAAAAGTGGAAATCGTCCAAAGCGGAACCATTACATGACATTATGAATATTACTATAGAGTGCTCTGGTCCCTAAACTGTTGAATGAGTGGGGGATGTAAAACTAATGACTAAACTTTCCCCAGAAAAGAAGACCATGTGTGACACACGTACATGAGTTTATCACATGGGAGGAATTTCTCTCAATTTCAAAAGAAATGGAAGTGAGGCCAGTTCGGAATTGAGTAAATTCGCTAGTCCAACGAATTTACGTTATAGCGTATTGATGCTGCATTGTGTTCGGAACTGCCCGAAATTGCCTCCCAGTGCCCAAAATTGCATGTGATAGTTTCTCACGCAATAACGTGAAACCCCATGATTGCATTTGGAAGGACTTCCCTTTGCCCGAAAATGTGTGTGATCAGCTTTCACGTAATCACGCAAAAACCCCATGATTGAATTCAGATTGCCATTGGATTATATTTCCAATTCCCTTCGTGTGATAATCTCCACAGAGAAAATTCCTTCCTTTGAACCCGGGAGGTGATATTTTCTTCTCTCACTTCTCATCCACTCTCCCCAATTGTACACATTGGCTGATCACACTCTTCAGGAAACTCCTCTTCATGGCCTTCACCTTTGAGCAGGAGTGACTTCCTCTGCCCTTCCCCAGGCAAGGAAAAGCAGAGAGCAGAAAGGGGCCAGAGCATCCATCAGCAAGGCCCCTGTGAGACTACATTTCCGTCTTACTGTAACTTGTCTGTAATGCCTTTACGAGGAGTGAGGGTTCTACTGTAGGCTTTTAGCCCCACATCTTGTGTCTTTAATGTTCCCATCTTATGTGTGCTAGACTCCATCTCCACTCTTTAGACACTTTTAAATAACTACATACTCTAAATAAATAAATAACCATAATTTCAACACATGGCCACAAGAGGTCCACACATTGGATATGCAGGTACTGGGTATAATTTGGAGTGGATGAAAGAGTGGGTTATTGAAAAGCAAGTTGTCAAAAAGCAGGAGATGCCTATATAGGAATGCTCTTGACCTCAGATCCAAGGACCTGTGATTATTTACTAGCATAGATCATACTTGAGACTATCAGCAAAATAATTTCTTAGATGCTGTATGGCTGTCAGGTGTGCACGCTTAATGATTACAACTCATTCGAAGCAGCACAAACCAAATTTCTAAGAGCAGTTACAAGAATTCCAACATGTATCCCAAATGTAATACTCTGGATGGAGACAGGACAAATTTTAGGCCCAAATATTAATGCTTGCTGTGAATTTCTGGCTAAAGTTGACCTTTCTTCCTGTGGGACTTACACCATTAATTTTGGCAGATAGATTCCAATCTAAATGAAAAAAGTCTCTGACTTACAACATCTGGGACTCCTGACTAACATCCTTCAGTCCATGAGATATTCTAAAGCTAAAACAGCCAGTATGCAGCACATAAAGGACACAGGATTCCAAAATCATAGAATTTGGTGCTCAAATTATTTTACTTATTGGGACTGTGTAGAACCACATACTGTGCCAAACTACATCATGAATCTATCGATCCCTAAATATAGAATAGCTTTCACACTAACTAGATTAAATGTTCTACCATCAGCATTACCAGAGGGTAAATATAATAAGACTTCTGTTCATGAGTGAACATGCCCCTGTAACTTAGGAGATACAGAAAATGTTAACCACATATTATTTCACTGCACTTTTTATAGCAATGTTCGTAAAGATTTGATCACTCCAATACTTTTAAACATAACTGGGAAATCTGAAGCTTTTTATTTCAATTACCTATTATGAGACTGGAACTGTCATATAACCTATAAAGTGGCACACTTTTCTGCATTGGCAATCACTTGAACAACTGATCAAAGTTAAATGCATAATACTGTGTCATGTCTGGTAATACATGACTGCTAAAAATCTGATACTGCTAATCTATTTTACTATATTTATCCTCGGGGCGGAAGCCCATTTTTATTCTATTTGAAGCTATTTTAAATGTAACGGAAATGAATTATTTTCATTTCTAGGTGGCATATTTTTATCCTCAAAGCAATTTGTTTATGTGGACTACTTTATTTTTCTATGTTATATTTTATATTGATGCTGGTCTTTGACCATAATAAAGAATTTCATTTCATTTCATTTCCTGAGACTATATGTATATATATTCTACCATTATGTGCTTACCATCATATTATTCTTAGTCTAGAAAACAATATGAAAAACCACACCATGGTAACAGAATTTGTCCTGGAGGGATTCAAAGGATATAGGGGACTACAGTTGGGATTGTCTCTACTTTTCACACTGTTGTATACTGCTACGTTGATGGGGAATCTTGGAATGATTGCCATCATCACTGTTGATGTTCGACTACACAGTCCTATGTACTTCTTCCTGAAAAACTTATCCCTTCTGGATATTTGCTACTCATCTGTCATCACCCCGAAAGCCATGCTGACCTTTGCAACTGGGAATAAGATCATTTCCTACAATGGATGTGCCACACAGATGTTCTTCTTCTCTCTCTTTGGGACCACTGAGTGCTTCTTCCTAGCTGTGATGGCATATGACCGGTTTGTTGCCATCTGCAACCCATTGCTTTACAAGGTCATCATGTCCAAAAAGACCTGTACACTCCTGGTAGCAGTATCATACTTCTTTGGCTTCCTCAACTGTTGCACACAAACAGGTCTCACATTCAGCTTGTCCTATTGTGAGCCAGGGGAGATCAACCAGTTCTTTTGTGATGTCCCAGCTGTTATGAAAGCCTCTTGTTCAGACACTTTTGTAAATGAAGTTGTGCTGCTAGCAGTGTGCGGGCTTATCATAATTGTAACATTTACAATTGTCCTAATCTCCTATGGCTACATTGTGGCAACCATCTTGAATATACCATCTGTTGAGGGTAAGAGAAAAGCCTTTTCCACTTGTACTTCCCACATCATGGCTGTAAGCTTGTTTTTTGGGACAGCTTTCTTTATGTATGGACAACCTGGGGCCATCTCTTCTCCTAATCAAGGAAAAGTAGTGTCTGTATTCTACACCATTGTAATCCCAATGCTGAACCCATTAATCTATAGTTTGAGGAATAAGGAGGTTAAAGCAGCATTGGAGAGGCACTTAACAAAGATGATCCTTTTGCAATAACTATCAGTTTGAACACTTAAACTGCCTGAATCAGTGATCTCCTACTCTAAAGCATCACACTATGCAAGATAAAATCCAATGGGAGAGAGAAAGTCCCTGAATCAGGATTTTAGGATGTGTGGATCCACCTCAATGTGGAAAAACTCACTGTGAGGAATTTGCCCACCATTTTGCTGATCAAATTGCTTGGATTCACTCTGACTTAGATGCCAGAGTTGATACAGGTTCATATGCAACCTTGGCTTCTGCTTATCCAGTATTGATGGGTACTTTTCCATTTGTGCAGCCTGAGGATGTGGACAGGATCCTTGGAGAGGTGAGAGCCACCACATGTATTCTAGACCCTTGCCCTTTCTGGCTTCTTAAACAGGCCAAAGGAGGAAGGATGGAGTGGATAAAGGAAGTGATTAATGCCTCCCTACAGCCAGAAATATCTTAACGCCTGGCCCTGACACTGGTTTTAAGACATTGGGATGTGCTCCCTTTCCAGTTCTCAGCACTTTTTTTTTACAGGTTTACATCTACAGTGTCCATAGTATGACTACCTGCTTTTATGTTTTATGTGTTTTTCCTGATTTTAATTTAATGCTGATTTAATTTAATTTTAAGGGGTGGGAGGTGGGATGTTGGACCATTGTAATTGTTTTATCTTGATGTTTTTAAATTGCTGTAACCCACTCCAATTGATGTCAGAGGAGCGTGCTATAAATAAACAATGATGATGATGATGATGATGATGATGATGATGATGATGGCAAGGTTCCAACATGCCTAAAAAAGGCTTTGGTAAGACCTCTTTTGAAAAAAACTTCCCTGGATCCTACTGTATTAAATAATCACAGGCCAATATCCAACCTTCCATTTTTGTGCAAGGTGCTGGAACGTGTGGTGACCTCTCAACTCCAGGGTTCCTAGATGAGACAGATTTTCTTGATCTATGTCAGCCTGGTTTCAGACCTGGCTATCGGACAGAAACAACTTTGGTCACCTTGGTAGATGACCTAGGCAGGGAACTGGACAGGGGGAGTGTGTCCCCATTGGTTCTATTGGACCTCTCAGCAACCACGATATCCTTCTGAGTTGCCTCTCTGGGATGGAGCTTGGAGGTATTGTTCTGCAGTGGCTCCCTTCTTTCTTGCAGGGGTGTTCTCAGAAGATGGTGCTGGGGGATTCCTGTTTGACTCCTTGGCCATTGGCCTGTTGAGTCCCTCGGGGCTCATTTCTGTCCCTTATGCTTTTTAACATCTATATGAAACAGCTGGGAGAGGTCATCCAGAGTTTTCGAGAAAGGTGACACCTGTATGCTGATGATAGCCAGCTCTATCACTCCTTTCCACCTAATTCCAAGGAAGCTGTTCCTGTCCTAAACTGGTTTCTGTAATGGATTGGATGAGGGCAAACAAATTGAAGCTCAATCCAGACAAGACAGAGGTGCTTCTGGTCAGTTGAAAGACAGAACCAGGAATAGGAATTAAACCTGTGTTAGATGGGGTTGCACTCTCCTGGAAAACTCAGGTTCATAGTTTGAGGGGTACTTCTGGATTCAGCGCTGATCTTGAAAGCCCAGGTATCAGCCGTGACCAGTAGTGCTTTTGCACAGCTAAAACTCATGTGCCAACTATGCCCATTCCTGGAGAAGTCAGATCTGGCCGTGGTGGTACATGCCTTGGTTACATCCTGTCTGGACTACTGTAATGCACTCTACATGGGGCTGCCTTTGAAAAGTGCTCAGAAACTTTAGCTGGCTCAAAGAGCTGCAGTCAGACTGTTAACTGGAGCTGGCTACAGGGAGCATACAACTCCCTTGTTGCAACAGCTCCATTAGCTGCCAGTCTGTTTCCGGGCACAATTCAAAGTGCTGGTTTTGATCTATAAAGTCCTATACGGCTTGGGTCCAGGCTATTTGAAGGACAGTATCTCCCTGTATGAGCCCCCCAGAGCATTGAGATCATTGGGAGAGGCCCTTCTCTCCATCCCACCACCCTCTCAGACACATTTGGTGGGAACAAGAGGGCCTTCTCAGTGGCTGCTGCTCCCAAGCTCTGGAACTTCCTTCCTATGGAGGCCAGGATGACTCCATCCCTGCTGTCCTTCTGGAAGCTAGTAAAGACATTCTTGTGTCAGCAGGCATTTGCAAACTGACAAGGGCTCGGTTTTTAATGTTGTGTATGTTACAAATTTTAATGGCTTTTATTCTAACATGTTATATTTTAATTTATAACTGTTTTAATGCCTTTAATTTTTTAATTAATATTTTTAAATTATAAATTTATATATTTTACTAGTCTTATATTGTTTTTAATTGTATTGTTTTATACATGTTGTTCACCACCTTTAGTCGCTATGTTGGGGAAAAGGTGGGATGTAAGAAAATAAAATAATAAAATAATAATAAAATAAAATCTTGCCTAATGAGACACAACAGCCATGTCTGAAAATACCTGATCTACCCATGGTGAAACAGTGACCTAGGGATGTTACCCACATTGCAGAATCAAAGCAGCTTGACACCACTTTAGCTGCAATAATTCTATCCCATAGTATCCTGGGATGTGTAGTTTGGTGAGACACCAGAGCTCTCTAATAGATGAGGCTGAATACCTCACAAATCTCAGGATTCTGTAGGATGGAATAATGATATATAAAGTGGTGTCAAACTGTTTTAACTCTGCAGTGTAGACACACCCTAGTTACATCTCATTTGGACCAACAGCAGAGGTTGTTTGCAGCTTGCTACTCAAACTGAACCCTATTTTCAAGCAAGTTTGAGAGAGGGAAAGGTGGTGTTTGTTCTCCTCCTTTGTTCCTCCTCCTCCTCCTCCCTTGTCCCTCTTTTTTCCATTCAGGGAGAAGAAAAACATTTCTAGAGCAATTCATGTATCTTTAGTTTAACACCCCCCCACCCAATTTATGGAGCAAACTTTATTTTCTGTGAAAAGTCCAACTTCTTGCAGAGGATGTCTCCAGACTTTCAGGATGTTCATTTTCCATGCTCTTTAACAGGTTGGGCCTGAAGAGAGCTTGCTGAATCCATCAAATCCATTTAGTTGCAAACCTAGGTTTCCTGCCCTCCAGCTCAACAGAACTTAAATACAAAATTAACAAGCATCAAATTGTGATAAGCAACCACTTTTTGTTGTAACAACAGTATGGCTATATGCATATTTACTTGCAAGTAAGCTGCACCATGTCCAAATGTACATAGCTATGGAGTCTCAGAAGATTATATAAATTAAAACAGCCCAGAATCTGGGATGGGAGCTAGGGATAACAAATGAGGCACAGGTTGAGCCTCCCTTATCTGAAATGATTAGGACCAGAGGTGTTTTGGATTTTGAAATATTTGCATGTACAAAATGAGATCTTTGGGAGATGGGACCCACGTCTAAATATGAAATTAATTTATGTCTACACCTTATACACAAAATCCAATGATAATTTTATACACAATATTTTTAATAATTTTGTGCATGAAACAAAGTCTGTCTGCATTGAACCACTAGAAAGCAAAGGTATCAGTATCTTAGCCAGAACTTGACAATTTTGGATTTTTGAACATTTGAGATTTCAGAATTATGGATAAAGGACATTCAGCCTGTAGTAAGTTCAACACTGTTCAAAAGAGTTCTTTCAAAATTGTGTGAACATCCCAGTGATGCATAGGTACAGCAAGAAGAAAGCCATCACCACCATAACTCCTTACCACAAGCACAATGCTACAAATGATTAAGGAGAACCAAGCTTTAATTCCAGTCTCATCTTTCCATGGGGAAAAAGTCCTGCTTCATTTACCCTTTATTACAAATTCCACAAGAGGGAGATGAAAAACTCTTCTAAATTCTCAGAGGAAGAAACTCCACATTTTCCTCCTCCTTCTCCTTGTTCTTTACTGTCATGAGAAGGACCAAGTTCAGGCTGTCTCCTTTGCAGTCTGTCTCTATGTGTTTGGGCAGCATCATGCCATGATCTTTCTTAGGGGAAGTTATAAAAAGGGGGGCAGCGTATTAATTTTTTGCCTTCAAAAAATCCCTGTTAGTAGATTCCTACTATACAGCCAATGTAGTGTAGTGTAGTTTAAAATGTTGGATTTGGAGCCTGGGGAACCAGGATTCAAATCCCCACTCAGCCCTGGGAAACCACTGAGTGTCCTTGGGTCCTCTCTCTCTCTCTACAAAAGGAAGGTTATAGCAAGCTTCCTCTGGATGACTCTTGCCAGGAAACCCTATAATAGGGTTGCTATAACTTGGAATCGAAGGCTCAAGGCAATAACAAGATTGTTATTATATCAGCTAACCAAAATGTTACATTACATCTCTTAATCTGGCAAAACGAAGGACAGGGAGAGAGAAAGCTCTGTGTGTTCTGGCAAGGCTAAGTAAGGACGTAATAATTTTTGGCAGCACCAAAATGAGTCCTAGTTATGTTGTCGTCACCATCATGGTTCTCTATGTCTTCTGAGAAAATAAGAAAAAATGATAGTGGTCATATTGCAAAGAAGAAGAAAAAAGACTCTGGTGCATTTTGCTAAATTGCCACAAATAATAGGTTTCTTTTTAATGAAAAACTGTAAGGGTAGACTTTGAAAACAAGAACATTAAAATTGACATCACCAATAATGATGGACAGTGGTGCATATTTAAATTCAATTAGGAAGGATGGGGAGTATAATTTGTGCCAAGATACATAATAAATTAACTGACAATAAAAGTAACAATTTAAGACAAAACATAGTCCTGTGACAGTTCTTCTCCTGTTTGTTTAACACCTTTGCCCAATGAAGAGGCCAGTGCAGCTTTAAAAACTTGCATGATATATTTCATGTTTTTTACCAGTCCCAATAAAGATTCTGCTGTTTTGTGGAATTTGTTGTATTTTGCTATAATGGCCAACAAATTATAGTTGGCAATAGATCTGATTAGGGTCCTTTCTCAATTGCTATTCCTAGGCTGTCTGTCAAGGCACAGTACACTGGTCCCCTCTGTTACCCTTCAGCTGACAGACAAAATCATTATTTATAAACTGGTCTGTTCATGGTTTGGCTGCTTTATACATATTTAATTATTCTGCTTTAATAGATCTTAATTATGTTTTAATCTGGTGGTTTCAATAAAACTAAAGGATGATTAACTTGGTCATCTTGATTTCACCACTGAAAGTGGTGGTGTGGGAGGATTGGTTTATTATAATATTGTAAATCAAAGCACAACAAGAAGTTGGTCTCTTTAGGGTTTATTATATCTTGTATCTATGATACCCAAGGGATTGTGGTGTTGTTTTTTCTTAAGTATATATAGGGCCATTTACAAATGCCTAGAAGAGGAAGATTATCTTGCTATGGCTATTTGTATCAAAGGTAAGAATGAAGAATATTACAGTGGAGTTTCTGAAATATCTCCCAACAAAAGGATGCAATAACTTAGGGGTAGGAATTCTGAAGAACTGTATTTCTCCAATGGAAAACATTATTACAGTCCAGTTCTTTGCAAGTTAATTTAATTCTTGGGAGGGGGTAATTTCAACTTTCAGTTTGAGTGAATAAAATTACAATGAATATGTTGCTGCAGGGATAAGCTTCAAACCATGTCAACAGAATGATACTCAGCCTCATAATGAGATGCAACATGCATCATTTTAAAGCAGGCATGTCATATGAACCCAGATGCATTCATCATATCATCAGCACTATATACTGAAAGGAGTGGGGAGTGAAAAACTGAAAGGTCATAATGGATGTGTCAAAGGAGAAGAAGACAGACAGACAAGACAGACCAAAGAGAAAGTTAACAGTGATACAGAAAGGATGATATGAGAACATCTAATTTCCTTTGTATTTGGGGGTTTCTTAGCTGGCTGTGAAGTAGATGTGCTCATTTGTTTGTACAACTATTTCACCCTGTTAAATGTGGGTAATGTGTGATTAACACAATTTTCTTTTTTTAAGTTGTTCCTTAATACTTTTACAGAACAAGGGTAATCTATTGTTCCTCTGAGTATTTTTTTCTGCATTTGGAGAGATCATGGTAGTACCTTATCCTTTCTTAAGGAAGGTCACTCACACTCATTCTAATCTGAAGCATGAATCTTGTTCAGTACCTTCTCCTTCCCCTTTTTCTAACATAGCTCACTGGGATGTTAAAAAAAAAATAAACAGGAAAAGAATGTTTATGCTGTTGGCACTTCTTAGAGGGAAGGGCAGGGTTCTAATGTGTTGGATATCCAGCAAACTCTTGACAATATTTTTCAAAAGTATATTATAGTTCATCAAAGGATATAATCATTCCCTAGATCAGGTCCAGTTACAGCTCTTGAAATTCCCTTTACAAGCTCACAGGGAAGTGATGACAACCACAATATGAAATATTTTGAAGTGTATTACCCTTGAATGTAGAGGTCTTCATTTAGCTCAGATGAGGAATAGACTAATTTTCATGAACTGTTCCTAGCCAATTTTTAATCCAAAACAACCACCCTAATTTAATAATAATAATAATAATAATAATAATAGGATTTATTTATATTCCGCCTTTTCCAGTGGGGAATCAAAGCAGATTACAGCAGTCAAGCAAATAGCTTCATTTATATACTGCTTCATACCGCCTAAGCAGTATCTAAGCATTTTATATTATTAATAGCTACAAAAGTATTGCTGTTACTGCTTTGTGCCTCCAAGTAAATTCTGATTCACAGCAACCCTAATCCCAGGGTTTTCTTGGCAATTTTTTTGCAGAGGAGGTTTGCCATTGTCTTCCTTTTAGGGTAGCAGAGTGTGACTTGCCCAATGTCTCCTAGTGGGCATGTGTGAATGAGCAAGGATTCACACCCCAGTCTTCTGGTGCCCTAGCTCCTATTTTGTTTTTATCTGCCAAAGGTTCTAAAGTGTATATAGGCATACTTTGAAATAGCTGAATAGCAATATGATGATTATTTTAATGGTTTAGGTGTATAGTTGCCCCACTGTATCCACAGATTCTGCACCCACAGATTAAAACCATGGCTTGGAAATATTTTTCAAAAATTCCAAAAAGCAAATCTTAATTTGTCCATTGCATATAAGGGGCAGAATTTCACCATGGCATTATACATATTGGGATTTGAGCATCCATGATTTTTTGTATCCATGGAGAGTCCTGGAACCCAACCCCAATGGATACCAAGGGCCCTTGTATTTTCTTTTTTTAAAATCTGGCATATTTCTGGGCAAAATTGGATTTGCACAATTGTCCTTGTTTCAGTCCTTAACCTGTGGAGGGTACAGTGGACTACCAAATCATTGAACTGTTCAGAGACCTGTGAATGAGTGCCCTGATTCAGATTTGCCTCTGTGATAATTCACAGGATAATTTTTTACAATTGATAAGAATCACATTGCAGGTAAGTTCTTCCTGGAGGGAAGAAAGTATGAATTTCTGTTAGTGATGATCTGAGACCAGAATGTTACAATAAATTATTATCATTTTAATCATTATTCATTTTAAACCTGAACTATTTTGACTCATCCAAAAGATGCCATAAAAGTTTTTTTCTGACATCTTTCATTAAGAAAGAGACTTAACCTCTAACCTTCAGGCTGAATCGTTCTATTAATTTTTTTATCAAATAGATTTGATGCTGGCATGCTGCTTTTAAGATTTCTTTATGCTGTGGTGGGAGGGGAAAAAAAGGCAAATATTACAATAAGAGTACTACCTGGGGGAATAATACCTTAGGAAAAATAAGCCTTGGCTATGATTTCTTCTACTTCACCACTGGTGTGATTCCTAGGCAAAAGGTGTACTTTTAGTTCATTTTAATCAGACTTTTAAAATGAAAAAAAAAGTTTGCTTCTTTTTAAGGTAAAGCCTTTGTTTCACAACCTCTGTATTTGTGAGCAATGATAACAGATGTGTTTCATATATGTCATTTTGGAGGAAATTGTTCAAGCACTCTCACTTAGCTTTTGCAAGGACAAAAACCTTGAGAACAACACCTTTTTCCTTTTCTTCCACCATGTAGCAGAGGAACCATGAGAAACCAAACTGAAATCACTGAATTCATTTTGCTGGGATTTAAGGGCGAACCACTGCTGCAGATAGCTCTCTTCATTCTCTTTTTGGTGATGTATGTCATAACTCTCATGGGGAACATTGGTATGATCATAATCACCACAGCTGATGCTCACCTTCAAACTCCTATGTACTTCTTCTTGAAGAATTTGTCCTTCATAGATGTCTGCTACTCATCTGTCATCACTCCCAAAGCCATGCTGAGCTTCTTAACTCAGAGAAAGACTATTTCACGCAATAAATGTGCAACCCAGATGTTTTTATTCTCTCTTCTTGGGACCACTGAGGCTTTTTTCCTGGCAGGAATGGCCTATGATCGTTTCACTGCCATCTGCAACCCACTGCTTTACCATACGACAATGTCTAAGAAGACCTGTGCACTTCTGGTGGCAGTTTCATACTTCTTTGGCTTCCTCAATTGTAGCATACAAACAGGATTCACATTCAGCTTGTCCTACTGTGAACCTGTGGAGATCAATCAGTTTTTTTGTGATGTTCCAGCCGTCATGAAGGCTTCTTGCTCTGACACTTTTGTAAATGAAATTGTGCTGTTAGTGCTGTGTGGGTCTATTGTAGTAACAACATTCTCAATTATCCTAATCTCCTATGCCTATATTGCAGCTACAGTCCTTCACATACCTTCTGTCCAGGGAAAACATAAAGTTTTCTCGACTTGTTCTTCTCATGTCATTGCTGTAAGTTTATTCTTTGGGACAGCTTTCTTTATGTATGGCCAGCCTGGAAGCATCACTTCTCCTAACCAGGGAAAAGTGGTATCTGTCTTCTATACCATTGTAATTCCAATGCTGAACCCATTGATCTACAGTTTGCGGAACAAGGAGGTTAAAGATGCTTTGGTGAGACAGCTAAGAAGGATGACTTTCTTCGACTAAACTTGATGCTTCTAGATAAGTTAGCATTTGTACTGCCTCATTTGTGAAAGTTTACGGGAGATATAGGGTGGATCTACACTGAGCCGAATACTCCAGGATGCCCCCACAGTATTCTGGACCCAAACGTGCCCCAACTTCCCCTTATCCACAAAAAAGTTTTATTAGACCAAACAAAGTGCACATTAGATAGTTTTATTAGACCAAACAAAGTACACATTATACATGCTGTAAGTTTTCAAAGTTCCAATGGCCTCTTCATCAGGCAAAAGCGTTAAAAATTATACAGGAGAAAAACAAAAGCCAGTGTTAGTCTTAGCCCATCATTCTATCAAGATGTTGTAGTTGTAGTCCTCAGTTCAAAAGGTATGGAAGGATATAATGCAAGTGGACCCTCCTTCTTCTGGCTATGTGGGTAGTGCACAACCCCCATTGTTAGGAAGAGAACACTGAATTTCTCAGGATGTTTCCATTTTATTGCATCCAAAAACATTTAGGTGTTGTTAAGGTAAAACATCATCATGTTGCCTGTGCATTCTGGAGGAATGCCTGGCAGTTGTCCATACAGTGTCTTGCTATGCTGCCTGCCACCACAAGGCACTCCCTCTGAGGTCATAAATAAGGCTGGGTGCCCTGTTCTGACCTTAGAGGAGCAATTCACACCAGTGGAAATGGTGTTGGGCACAGCAGGACACTGTGTAGACACTTGTCCAGTGTTGCCCCAGAGTGCCCCAGATTTTCCGGGAAAAACCACAGCAAAAGATAAGTTTTTAAAAGTGAAAAAAGGGAGGGATGGCTTGGATTTGCTGTGGGACTGTCCTTCGAACTTGATGAAGTCTACAGTCAAACTGGACCTTTGGCCCTGTGTCATCCAGACATCCTGTGTCATCCATGTAGACATGTCCATAGATGATACCTTCAGCTTGTAGATGATATCTTCCATGTTTGTTTATTTTAAAATGTGTGTTTCATCATTTTTCACAGAGAAAGTGTGTGATGGAAGATAAAATAAAAATCAAAGTAGCTGAACATGCCCCCCAATACCATTAACAGTAAGAGCCATCAGTATGAAGCATGTCACATGTATTATTAAACTAGCTTACCTCTAAGGGTTTAAGGGTTAATTCAAGAGGCACCCTGATCTTATCACACACTTTTTATTGCCAAAATTGCCACCCAAAAACATCCTGGGGACATTCTCGCTTGCAGAGCCACTTTGGCAGCCATTTTCTTAAATCTGAAAACTCCCAGATTTGAAAAGAGCCAGGAGCAGTGGCTCTGCAAGTGACGAAGGCCCCAGGATGTATTTGGGCTGCAATTTCAGCTGTAAAAAGTGTGTGATGAGATCAGGGTGCCACCTGAATTAACCCTTAAACCTGATAGAGGTAAGCCAGTTTAATAATACATGCGATAAGCCTCTACATCAACACTCTGCATGTTGGTTTATAATGCAGAACAGCCAGAACAAACTTGTATTATACACTGTTGTGTTATATTTTTATAAGTTACCCTACATAACTGGTTGGACATTTTTGTTGGATGCGGAAGTAGAATTGCACATGTGGTATCATCTTTCATGATGTTCATTCTAATTTTAGCATTACACATGGATACTTGAAGGCACACAATACACACACACACACATACTTGAGAGCCAGTTTGATGTAGGGATTTGTAACCAGAACATTCTGAGAGAGAAGGCTAAATCTTTCAAAAATATACAAATACTAGAATTCCATAGCACTTAGCCACGACAGTTAGGAACAACATTATATCTGTTGTGCAGATGCAGCCTATGACTCTAAGAAGTAGGAAGGCTTTTTTTGTTTTGGAAAATGTCCTTTCTTACACAAAAAGTTGGGGTCTTAACGTCTTATGGATGACTTAATAACCCCCAACATGCACATAGTGTCAGGGAGGAAAGCCATACAGAATAAAAATGCCTGGGAAGAGGTGTGTCCTGGAGCAGATCTCCTGATTGTCCAGACATTGTCCACCATTGGCTGACCTAGTATATCCTCTTGATCAATAATGGGGCGGATAGGTGAAATAAACTCCAGAGAAATTCATTGGCAATACAATTTTCTTACAGTTTTTCACATATGGCGCCTCCGCCTTTGGCGGGCAGGCACAGTTGCTGTGGGGCTTGGAGTCCCAAGATGGTTGCTGGGCTCTTTTTCCCATTGGTGGGAAGCCTGCAAAACCACGAGTTTCCTGCTGGTGGGAAAAAGGGGGTTGCAGGTGCGTGCTCGCTGGCTCCCGGGCTCCCTGGGGATCGGGTGGGCAGGCAACGCACACATTGGCCCGGCTTCCCACCTCCTTCTCCCATTGGCCAGTCATTTGGGGGGAAGAGGGGCTGAGTGCAGGCTTCCATGGAGGGAGACCTATATAAGGCTGGTGTGTGTGGGCGCACCGTGCCTTGGGAATTGTAGTAGCTCCCACCCTCCCTCCCTGGGATGGGTGTTGCTTGTCACAACTTGTTTGGGGTGGAAGCACAGGTTCTGGATCTGGTGGGCTGGTTTCCAGGGCTCAGTAGCACTGGATAGGGAGTCCTTTTGGACCCGGGAAACATCAGGTTCGATGTGGCCAAACATGGTTCACATCAAGTATATCCTGGTGATGAGAGGCCTTTCTATGATAGCTGCGTAATTGCAGAATTTCACAAGGGCGTTGCGTTGCCTCAAGTCATCACAATGTTTGGCATACAAGCAACCTCACATCTGTCCAACCTAGGTGTTGGTGATGTGCAGATACAGACCTCGTGCTTGTGGGCCAAACCTACCTTGTAATGCAGTTGTTAATAAAGTTGTGGCCTTTTTATTGCCAATGTGTTTCCTGTCTTTCATGGGGGGGGGGAGTGCCTCCACTGCAACTGAGTAACATTATTCCATGCCACATATGAAATACACTTTGAAAGCCCTCCAAGTTTCCAAGATAGATTGATGTGGAATGTATATGTAGCTTTGGGGGAAATCCAAACCTGGATCCCCCTTGGGTGCATGGAACAAGTTCTATATTTTATTCAATTTGTGGACTATATTTCTAGAAATATGGCAAGCAGTTGATTCCATATGGTCTGAAAGATGGTTGTCATCAGACAATATGAGCTGCATTCCAATGTCATGTTTGAAGAATGTGATTTTCCACTTGTGTACCTCCAGAAGACTTCCACCACTTGTGATGTGTGCAATCTTCTCACAGACAACATCACACCCGTAGACACGTAGTGGAGGGGAGAAAATAGAAGGCACCTGACACAATACTTAACTAGGAGAAGAGAACAACAGTCAACTTCTGAGCACCCTCTGTCCTCCTACAGCCACTATAAATGGCCACAGGCCATGTACCAACAGTAAGAAACTGGTTTGAATGGTGGATGGGAGGTTTTGCAAAAAGCAGTATTGTGTACCTCTTTTTGCCATAGTTCAGTTACATGTGCAAGCATATAACTTTAAAAAATTAAGGCCCTTTACAGACAGTCCAAAAGGGCCATCCCCGGGCTGAAAGTAGGGCGGGGGAGAATGCAGCATCTGCACGCTCCCCAGCCCTAGTTCGTATGGACGGCACCATTGTAAAATCGTGCCATCCATATGTGTGTGCAATGATGGCATCATGGTGCACACTGCATCCACGCGGAGCAGTGTGCACCTGGCATCACCGTACCAACGGAGGGTGTCTAGGGTGCCCTTTCTGTGGCACAGACAAGAGCTCCAAAACGGAGTTCCTTTTGTGCGAGCACTTCCGTCCTGCGGCAACCAGATTGCCACAAGAATAAAGTGAGGGAGAAAGGGACCAGGCAACCCCTTTCTACCATGGCTCCACTGGTCAGGGTGTCCTTGGGGCATGAAGCCCCAAGAACAGCCCTTTCCAGGCCATGGAGAAGGGGCGTTTTGCTGCTTCTCCACGGCATGGAAAAGTGGCAGATTGGGGCCTCTGGGGCTGCCTGTGAGGCTGCCCTGGTCCCAATCCAGTGCTGAAAGGGGCACCCATGGAGCGCCCTTTTTGGGCAGTCTGTAAAGCCCTTTAGAGACCTATGGCTGCTTTGTAATTGAAATCAAAATAAAACTACCATAATTTATGTGGTGTTAGAAAATACCACTAAATAAGCAATATTATTGCAGTGAATTTAAAAATGGAGTTAAAAGCATGTAAGACATGGTTTAAGTATATGCTGTATTTCAACTTGGTAAAAGAGAATATTCAAATAAACTAGTCAGTCTCACTAGACACTGTTGTATCTTGAACCTGCAGCTTACCCAAGGGGCTGAGTTTGACAATAGTTGTCCCTCAAGTGATCTGAGGCTATTTAAAAAGGCAATAAAGTAGAACACAGAAAGAAAATCACTTGTTACATAGGTTAAGCACAAATATATTGTCTTGAGAGTATGGGTGGAGAAGACAAGAAGAGTACTTCCAAATTGCTCCAATTCTTTCAAATAGAAGCTGGAGGTAAGTATGACATTATTTCTGTGGATAAGACAGGTGGATCAGGATCTTGTTAAGTTATTTTCATACTGGGAAATATGCATGAATAAGGGTTCGTGTGACTGATAGACCTATTTTTTTTTTTTTGCCTCATTATAAGGTCCATATTTTCAGACAAGCATCAGAAGAATAATCCTTCCCAGTACCACAGATTCTTTTACACATTTAAGGAAGTAAGAAATACAAACTAGACAACAGAATTTGTTATGTAATTATCAACATCACATGTTCCAATGAAGAACATGCTTGCAAAAATCAGAAAATGGCCATACACCCCCCCCCCCCAACTTGAAAAGGTAGGTGTTGTCCATCAGGTGGAGATGTAAAAGCCTGGCTGTTGCATTTCCTGTATTTTTCCTCTTGCCTGGAAATTCATTTTTCCACAAATGCCTAATTTGTGTACACATTTTTACTATAAATTTTAAACAGTTTTTATTTTGCCACAGACTAAAATATGTTTGCACATACTTTTTCAAAAATACACATTTTTGAAATGCTTATTTTCCATTGATATTTCATGTCACCCACAGAACATTTTCACTCGTTTCACTCATTGTGTATCCATACACTACTCAGCCAAACTCCTGATATTGGCTTTTTACTTTGCCTTTATCCCTCTCTGCCATCACCAGCCACATCTGTTTCTAGGTTTTGTACATTGATTTGGAGGCGGGCGGATAGAGTTTTCATAAAACATTTTGTAACACCTCCATACCAAGCTAATCACTAGGACTGAATCAATAAACTCACCATAACCTAAAACTCTACGAGCACTATGTAGAAAGCAAGGCTGAAGGACCCTCTGCCCTCCAGATGTTAGACTTTACCTCCCATCAGCTTGTTCAGGTATGGAGAAGGATTCTAGATGATAAGAGTAATAGAACAACAACTTAAAATTTCAAACCTGGTATACAATCATCTCCCCACTGACATTTCTTTTTATCATTTCCTGCATTAAAAAAAAAGTAATGCATTTTCAATGCATAAGTGACAATACCATTCAAATGCCATTACTCTTCAATTCACAAAAGTAGGTTGTCCTTCAAACCTCAAGTCTTTGGTCCTCTCTGTCTTTTTCATATAATCTCTTGTTTTTCAGTCGCTTTGTTCTAGCAATACTGCTCTACTTGTCAAATTTACTTTGTTGCTTACATCTCTTTCCCACAATTAGAATTAAGGGTAGGAAATTTTTTCAGGCTGAATGTGCACTGCAGAAATAATGCAGTTTCACATTGCTTTAACTGCCATGGCTCAGTGCTCTGGAATCCTGGGATTTGCTGTTTATGTTGGGACCAGAGCTATTGAGAAGGCTTAATAGCTCACAAAAATAAAATTCCCAGAAATCCATAGCACTTTAGCCATGGCAGTTACAGTGGTGTCAAATTGTATTCATTCTGCAGTGCAGATTCAGTCGAAGTCTTGATTTTTTTTATTTTTAGTTTCTTTTATCCTGCATATACTTTCTTCTTATCTTTATTCTGTATCATGTTGGGAGAGTTATGTTTTCCTCACTCATTGAAATGTGTGCAATTTCTTATGACCGCCACATTTATTTTCACACTGTACCTAATTTATGCAACTTTCCAGCCTTAACTAACCCTGGCTTTTAATTCTTTCTAATGATGCACCACTTAGTTATACACACTTTAAGATATGCATATTGTTTTGTGCATACTTCTTGTCTGAGAAACTGCCCTGCCAATGTGAAAATAATAGAGACATTTTCTCACAAGTTCCAGGTAGGAGCAAAAATGGTTCTTTCATCAGGTGTTGAGTCCAGGGAAATATCATTCCAACCCTAATTGGAATTTGGTTATATCACAGTGCAACACTCTCCTCTTGCAAACTAATACTCAAAATCAGAATCTACCTCTTCTTTCTGGTCTTCCCTTGCTGGCATCAGCTTTTTACATCAGGAAATGTTTGCTTGCTTTTTTAAAATAATAATAATAATAATAATAATAATAATAATAATAATAATGTATTCTATAATTCATTTCTTATGCTATATCTTTCTTTTGCTCTTGTTTTATTCCATTAGCAAGTCATTAATAGTACATTGTTTGTCTATTACCCTGAACATCTAGATCAGCACTCTTACAATATCAAATATTTATTCACCAGTACAATTGACAGCAACAGCATCAACAATAGAAACTAATTCATTTATTAGTTCAACTGCTTTTTATGGGACTGAGTGTTACCCAGGGTCAGGTAAGAAGGAATTAGTGATATTTGACTAGGGGAATCATTCCTCATAATTTTGAAATTTGGAAGTGTCTGTGAATTTTCAGTTACATGTTTTATTTTCTTTGCTTTCCTGCTTATTTGCTTATTTTTAATTCTTAGTTTTGCTTCTTTTTGCAGGCATCTGGTGACATAATTTCACAAACAACTATACTATCGACGCATGGAAGCACTAACATGCTGACTATCATGGTTATCTCTTCAGAGTCTTGTATGCAATTGCTACGGCAGTTGTCTTCCCAAGTATGCATACCCAATATTTCCAAGAATATTGATAGAAGATCTTTTTCTTGGCTTTTGATCATTTCATAGCAACCCAATGGGAAACCATACTGAGGTCATTGAATTCATCTTGGAGGGATTTAAGGAAGAGTCTAAGATGCAGGTCATTCTCTTAACCCTCTTTTTGATTATGTATATTATCACCTTGTTGGGGAACACTGGCATGATTATAATCACCAGTGTTGACTCTCACCTCCACACACCTATGTACTTTTTCCTTAAAAATCTTTCTTTCTTGGATATTTGCTATTCTTCGGTCATCACGCCTAAAGCCATAATGAGTTTTGCAAGTGGAAACAAGGTCATTACCTACCACGGGTGTGCTACGCAAATGTTTTTCTTTTCTCTTTTTGGGACCACAGAAGCTTTTTTCCTGGCCGTAATGGCATATGACAGGTTCACTGCCATTTGTAGCCCTCTCTTATACCATACCATTATGTCCAAGAAAAAGTGTGTTTCTCTCATGTGCATCTCTTACCTCTTTGGGTGTGTCAATTGCTGTACCCAAACTGGATTCACATTCAGTTTGTCATTTTGTGGGCCAACTGAAATAAATCACTTCTTCTGTGATGTCCCAGCTGTCATGAAGGCTTCCTGTTCAGACACATTTGTGAATGAACTTGTGCTTCTTGTGTTATGCGGGTTTATCATTGTGATCACAGCTGTGATTGTCATGGTGTCTTATGGCTACATTGTGACTACTATTTTACGCATACCTTCTGTCAAAGGAAGACACAAAGCCTTCTCGACGTGTACCTCCCATTTGATGGCTGTAAGCTTATTCTTTGGGACAGTTTTCTTTATGTACGCACAACCGGGGGGCATGTCTTCTCCCAATCGAGGGAAAGTAGTGTCAGTCTTTTATACAGTTGTTATTCCAATGTTGAATCCATTAATCTACAGTCTAAGGAACAAGGAGGTGAAAGAGGCTATGAACAGACAATTCAGAAAGAAAGGTTTTGCCCAATGAAATACAACTTCAAATCTGTCTGTTCAGAAGTAAATTCTACTGATTTCAGTGGCACTTATATTAAAAGAAGAGCATATAAAATGACAACTTTGCTGTTTTGTTTTTTATTCTTACTTTGTTTTTTTTTTTGTTTTTTGGCTGTTTTGTTTTTTTATTCAATTCTTACTTTGTTTTTAGACACTACCAGTGAGCACTGCTGGTAGTCCTGTACACAGTGAAGACTAAAGTCCAGTGATTTCCACTTAAGGAACATACGTTTTGCTGCTGAGTTCCCTCTATATGGTGACTCTGAAGGATCATCTGAAGTATCTCTGGGTTTGGTCCACTTGAGCATCCAACATCAATCAATAGTACAGTCATGGATGTGGCAAACGGAGTTCCCTCCGTTTGTGGAAATAAAGAGACAATTTTAAGAGAGAAAGAGAGATAGAGAGAGATTTAGTTTGTACAGTATACAGTGGGCCCTTGTTATCCGCTGGGATTTGGTTCCAGGACCCTTCATGGAAAACAAAATCCATGTATGCTCAAGTCCCATTAAATATAATGGCACAACAAAATGATGTCCTATATATAAAATGAAAAATCAAGGTTTGCTATTTGAAATTTATACTTTTGGAGAATATTTTCAAGCCCTGTATGCACAAGTCCGTGGATAAAAAAATCTGTGAAAAAGGAGGGCCAATTCTACTGCCATATAATAATAATAATAATAATAATAATAATAATACATTTTATTTATACCCCGCTCTTCAGCCAAAGCTATCAGAGCGGCTTACAATTTGTTAATTAGACAATTAACTCCCCTCAAGATGGTGGTTGAAGGGAGGGCTCATCTTGCTTCCAGCGGGAGGTGGCCTGCCTTTCTCTCCCCTCAAGATGGTGGTTGAAGGGAGGGCTCTTCTTGCTTATATATTCAGTGTGTGCTATTTTCAAAAACTAGTAACTTTCCCCAGATTGTAAAATCATCCAGATTTTGTTGCTAATTGAAAGAGAAAAAGCGACAATCTGAGCACATTTCCATAGCTCCCTCACATCTGATAATCTCAATTGTTGTGTGTGTATGTGTATTTCTTAGGAGACTGAACAAACTTGATAAAGTTTCTTTTTTAAAGCAATTTGTCCCTGTTACTCATTACAATGTTTTAAATTTTTTTGTGATTATACACTGTTAAAAATAGATCTAAGAGCATTACTTGTTACACTACCTGTTGCTTTTAGTCAAAATATTTATTTAGGGCTGATATATTATTTATTTATTTATGGTATTTATACCCCGCCCTTCAACCCTAAAGGCTCTCTGAGCGGCTTACAATTATTATTTTAATTAGACAGTTCCCTGCCCTCAGGCTTACAGTCTAAAAAGACACAACACAAAAGGAGAAAGGAATGGTGGTGGGGAAGGGAATCAAGTCCAGCAGTTCTTCTCTCCCTCTGAGGCCTGGACCAAGGCAGATGGACAGCAGGGAGGGCTCTTCTTCTTAACTGAGGCCTGTTCTTTCACTCCCTCCAAGCCAGAAGATGACAGTTGGCAAGGAGGGAGGGCTCTTCTTCTTCTGGCCTGATGGTGTTGGGCTGTCCTTTCACTTCCTCCAAGCCAGAAGATATAGAATAGTATACAATTTAATATGCATTTGGAATCTCTTAAAAGCCTAAAAGTCCCCTAAAAAGTAATCAGAGAACATTAATTATTGCACTCATTACTAATTCCACAGTCACACAGTTGTCATTTTCTCTCGTTGTATTGCTTTCATGTAACTTCATTCCGTTCCATTATGAAGCAAACAATAAATCATCACAGGTGGGAAAAGATGCAAAATAAGTCCATTTAACCCAATAAACTAACCCAGTAGAGCACTGGCTTCGGGTTGAGCTGTCTGATTACCCTTCTTTCATATACTGGCTGATATTAGAACAGTTGTAATGCCCATTATAAGAGAGAAGGAACTTTCTCTATTTGGTTAGCTGCTACATTCCCACATCATAGCATGAAGTTCATGGCGAGCTCCCAAGCATTTTTCTCACAGTTTCCTAGCTCCTGGCTCATCTACAAAGAAAAGCATCCAAAAAAATAAACTGCACAGATTCAATGATGCCAAGCTAAGCCAAAGTGGGGTGAGGAGGGGAAAATGTCCCTTGCACCCTATTCTGCCACCTCAGGCCCTCCCTAGCATCATCCACAGAAGCCCTACAAGTGTCCAAACACTTGCCCATTCCAGAGACTTCTAACCTCCCTATACATTGCCCTATATATTTCACTCAATGTCCCCCTTCAACTTGTGCTTCTACTGAAGAACTGACTCTGGTAAGCCACACAGCTCTGTGGTCCATTAAGACCACCTTGACACCCTCCAGTCAGCCCCCCCAAACTCAAGTTACTGCTCCCTGAGCCTCTCACCCTGCTGGCCATCATCATCCACACTTACCCATACTGTTCCAAAATTTTCCTAAACTGGCCAGAAAGACTTACTACTCGCTCCAATACCCTATTATAGGGTCCCTGGGCACAAAGAAATAAAGCAGGACGAGGGGGGGGGGGCTGCTTTATTTCTTTGTGCCCAAGCATATAATTGCTGAAGAACAGGGCTTAATATTGGTTCTCATCTGTCAGAGCAAGCTTCTTGTCTTACTCCTAGCTGAAGAACTGCTGGGCCTTATCTCTTAATATATGCAAACTTTTGAAATGCCATATATTAAGAGATGTCAAGCCAAGACATTTCATTATAGACCCATGATGGTTGAGAATGCCAGCCACTGTGAGACCTGTCTTCATGGTCACCCTGCTGACCAGGCAGTTGGCATGAGACCATAAATAATGGCTCAAGGATTCAGTGTACCACACACGTACTTCTTGCAAGACATAGTCAGAAGACACCAAAAGTTTATGTGTTTTGTATGTGTGTATTTTAAAGTACTGAGGTTGATCATTGATGTCACCTGGTGACACCCAGCTGGCTTCATTGCTGGGCCAGCTTTCCTGGGGAGAGAGCTGTCCTGGCAACGAAGCCATGAGAGTTATACCCACCCCTCCACTACCTCCACTGCCACCTCAACTCCCTCCATGGGAGCTGGGATGGTGGCAAAGTCATGACAGGAATGCTGTGCTGCAGCAGCAGGAGGGCCACCTAGAGAACACCTTTTCTCTAGGGTGTCACCTGGTACAGTGTGCACCCCCTATACCTGTCCAATGATGCTACCAAGGTTGCTGATAAAGCCTTTGACTTGTGACTTGTATTTTTATTGAAATGCTACTTGAGCTCAGTTAGGCCTGTTGAAGTCAACAGTCCTTGCTTCTGAATAGACAGCCATAGACTACATTGTCACTGGAAAAAACTTTCTTTGTTGTGCTACTTCATTTGTGGAATGTCCTTCATTAAGAAATCCCAATTAGCAATAAGGCCAGCTTTGTTTCAGCACCAGGCTTAAAACATTACTTTTTGACTTATTATCTTAGTCTTTCAGGTCTAATAATTTTGTCCATTTTGTACATGAACCTGGGTTTAACTATTTTAACTCTTTTAAAATTGTTCTGTAATTTAATGCACATTTAATCTATGAATTATATTTTAATTTTTATCTATTTAAAATTTTAAAATTGCTTTTATTTTACATGACACTGAACTCTTTGGATACAGAGCAGGACAGAAATATTTAAATAAATAAATAAATAAATAAATAGTCTGGATGCAAGTCATTGTTCCTTGGACATCAGTGTTTAATTTGACATATAACTTGAAAGAAATTGATATGGAAAAATAATTTGTGTGACATTATCTGGATAAGCATTCTATGTTTTCTTATAATAAACATGGTGAAATACCCTTTAAACATACTTTAGATGCCCACAAACTTTATGACATTAAGCACAAAGGTTTCTAATAAGTAGTAGGCTGTTTATTTAATAACCAGATGGGGAATACATTATCCCTCAGGTATACAAGACTTCTTGAGTTATAAATCTTAACAGGGCCTTTTAGTTGAGCTGAGCCTTCTGTCAGCTTTTTTGTGGGTAAGTTTAACCATTCTTATTTGTATTACTCTGATAGAGCAGATGAGATGCCTGTTAATGAATTATAATTATTTGCTGTGGATAACTGGCTCTTCTGAAATACATTTCTTTAAAATGATCTCTGAAAATTCAATTGCAAACCAGATTTCATGCATTTTAGCCAACAGATATGCCATGCTTTGGTTATCTAGGGTTGCTATCTTGTTTAATATATAGAACTCTAAACTAGTTCAAGAAATTTTAGACAGCTAAGACAAGGTACAAGCTGATACCCCCTTGATGGAAAGGCAATTGAATTGTTTTCAGTGCCTGTGATAGGACAGCATCCTGCATTGCACTTCAAGGAAAAAGATCATTTTGAAAAAAACACATAAAGGTGCTTGGCACATTGATCTCCTCTAAAACCTTGCTTCTTCCTCCTAGTATCACAACCAATATTGCCATTTTACTAACTAAAATCAGCTCTGACCCTGATTTAACTACAAAAATGAAGTAGATGAAGGCTTCTTCAAACTGATCTCCTTTAGACATTCCAAGGTGAGTTTTCAGGAAAGAAAGAAACAGTCTGTGGGCACAAATATGATACCAATCTGTAACATTGAGGAAAAAAGCTCTGACTATCTAAGATGTACTGTCTTAGATGTTAATTGGGTATATTGACTGAAAATTAGAAAAAATGCTGTCTAATATTTTCTTAAGCTAACTGATATGGGGATCAGCAGTGGGTTTTCCCAGAGACTAACACCATATGGTATTTCTTTATTTCCTGGAAACACAACACAAATTGATAGCTGATAGCTCACAGACTGGCAACAGTCCATAGATCATCAATTTGAACAGCAATGATATATCTATAAGATACACATATTGAAGATGGACAAGAAAACTGTTATGTGAGGTGAGATACTGGATAGAATCCAGATGATATCTTCAGTCATGGAAGACAGATTTTGTCACTTTTACTATGACATAACTGAAGATGACTCTCTCTGTGTGTGCATGCATGTGTACTACAGTGGAGAACTAATGCAGTTTGTTACCACTTTAACTGTCATAGCTCTAACCTATGGAATCTTCGGATTTGTATTTTGTTTGGCACCAGAGTTCTCTGACAGAAAAGGCTAAATAGCTTACAAAACTATAAACCCCAGAATTCCATCATATTGTGTCATGGCAGTTAAAGCAGTGTTACACTGCATTAATTTTGCAGTGTAGATGCAGCCTGGTTAGAGTGTGCATATGAAAAGACTGATAAAGTGTCTGTCTAAGGGCCTTAACAGGTCAATATAAAGCTGCTTCAGGTCACTTTGGACTTATGCTGTTTAAATGCTGCATGTGTCCTAAGACGCTGGAAGCTGTGCCAAAGCCGTGCTCCAATCCTAAGGACTGGAGCGCAGCTTTGGCGCAGCTGCTGGCCTCTTAGGACACATGCAGCACTTAACAGCATAGCTCCAAAGTGACCTGAAGCAGCTTTATTTTAAGCAGTATTCTGCTCCTAGCAGTGACCATCAAAGTGATCTGAGGAAAGCTTATAGGCAAGGCATTAAGTACTTCCACACTCGTATTCCCACCCCTGAAAGAAATAGATATTGAGAAAATAAACTTCAGCATCCATTTAGCTATCAAACCTCATAATCATGGATAATCACAATCTCTCATGCATTTGTCTAACCCCACATTTAGTACTATTTAAATCTCTTTAAATACTACATTTTTGGCAGTTGGCTATAGTCATTTACACTGATATGTTTATTCTTTGTTTTAAACCAAAACTAACAATCCTTGTGACTATCATTAATTCCAAGAGAAAACAGCGAGAAATAAATGCAATGTTCCAGATTCAACAAACATGCCATAATGATGTCTCTTATCTATAATAAAATAAAAATAAAAATACAGTAAACAGTTTTATTGTAAGTTAAAGTTTTCAAATGTATAGTTTTCCAAATAAAAAAGGCTGCAGAAATTGGTTATACCCTAAACTGGATTTTTCAAATGTTTTGAGAGTACCAAACTGGTTGGAGAGAGAAAAGTTCAGGAAACTAGACATTGTTAGTAGCAACCTTCAAAATGTACTTTCTCCATGTATATCCCACATTTCCTCCAACAAGAACAAGGTGGCACACAGAGAACAAGGTGGCACACAAGGTGGCATGAAGTAAATCAGGCTGGAAGAGAGTGAATGGGAAAAGTCATGCAGTAAGATGGGTGAGGATTTGATTCCACCTCCTCAGTCCAACCTCCTTTAGCACCCTAGCCAGTACACAAACCTGTGTAGTACTTAAGACTAAAACCACCTTTTCCTTCACAACAACAAAACTCTTATATGATAAGAGAATCCAAATTAAGTCTGCATCATGGGTGGAATGAAGTTTTGTTCTTTCCTTGATGCTATTTTCCTGATGAAAATCACCTGAAGCTTTTCTTTTTAACTCCTAAAGTTGATTTTTTCTGCAATCATATCCATGTCCTGGGACCTTATCGCACTCACTTTTGTCTCCAATCTGGGCATGGCCAGAGGATGCGTGCAGTTGAGGAAGAACACATTTTAGCACATGCCACACTGTCCTCAAGCTAGTGCCATGCCATTGCTATTCAGGGCTCAGGTTAGACAAACTGACCACAAGGAGGTAAACCCTCTTGTTTCCACTATCACTGCCCACTTTTGCTTCTACAACAGCATACTTCAGTGCTAATTTATTTGACAAGTTAATTATTTATCTCATTTAACAATCAGCTGGCCTTATTCTCATTGTGATGAGGTGCTAAAGATTGAGTTGTCTCCGGAATGATAACCTCTGATTTATTTATCTTAAATATTAATTTCAGCTCCTCAACTTCACCATACAATTCAGAATGCAAATAGGGAATGTGACAGAAATATTTATTTTGGTTGGTTTTCCTGGAGGCCTTGGACTGCAAATGTCACTATTTATTATTTTCCTGACTACATACGTACTGACAGTAATGGAGAATGTGCTGATCATTGTACTAATCAAGGTGAATGTCAAGCTCCATAAGCCTATGTATCTCTTTCTGAGTAATCTGTCTTTCCTAGAGATCTGGTATGTATCTGTCACTGTCCCCAAGATGCTTACTGGTTTTGTGACAGAAAAAAAGAACATCTCCTTCACTAGTTGCATGGCTCAGCTGTACTTTTTCCTGGCACTAGCATGTACTGAATGTGTCCTATTAGCTGTTATGGCCTATGATCGGTATGTTGCCATCTGCAATCCACTGCGCTATCCTGTCATTATGAGTCAAAATCTCTGTATCCATTTAGCAGCTGGTTCCTGGCTGAGTGGCTTTTCCGTTGCCATGGGGAAGGTCTTTTTCATCTCACGCCTAAGCTACTGTGGACCAAATGTCATTAACCACTTCTTCTGTGATGTTTCCCCACTTCTCAATCTGGCCTGCACTGATATGTCATTGGCTGAACTCATGGACTTTCTGCTGGCCTTATTTATTCTCCTTGTTCCACTCTTTGTGACAATTGCCTCCTACTTCTGCATTATTTCCACAGTGTTGCGCATCCCCTCAGCTAGAGGGAAGCAAAAGGCCTTTTCCACATGTGCCTCACATCTCTTGGTTGTGACTATTTTCTATGCTGCCTCTCTTTTCATCTACGCACGGCCAAAGGCTCTCTCCACCTTTGACTCCAACAAGTTGGTGTCTGTTGTCTATACGATCCTAACACCACTTCTCAATCCAGTCATCTACTGCTTGAGGAATCAGGAATTTAAGGATGCCCTCAGTAAAACAATACAGCGAACGTCTTCAAGAAGCATGCAATAATATAATACAGTTCAACATGGAAACACCAAGGTGTCTGGATGGATAACTGCTTTAATATGTACCAAATGTCTGAGAGTAGTGCTGCCAGAGATGAATGGACTGCATCCTTCAGAAATGAGGAGGTTCTACCTGTTTACATTTTCACAAATTCATCTCTGTAAGCTAGAAAAATGTATACTGGTATCACCAAGACAGTGTAATATTTTCCAATAAACTGTTATTTGAATGCTGGATATATATCCAAAATCTAGAAAAAATGATCATCTGGAGGGGGTAGCATTATGGCTGCTGGCTACATTTTTACATGTTGATATTCTTTTTCTATTATTCTCTGCTTAGGTTATGTTAGGAAATTTCTCAGAGACTCGCTAATTGTAAATTTAGACCCTTTATGTTTTGGACTGTCCCCAAACTTCCTTATTGTTCCCCCAGGAGGAGAAAAAGCAAAGGAAGATATTGATTAGTGTGTGTAAGCATTCAATGTTGCAAAACTGAACTAAAAACACCTAGTTCTATGTTAAATGATCATGTTAAAAGACTTTTCCACATGATCCTATACATAGAAGTGAAATGCAGTAAATGCAGCACCTTGGCCAGTTCTTTTCCAATGTAGAATGTCCAGCTGATTCACCTTCTCATTTACACAGGAGATACCTGATGCACCACCCATATATTCAAATATAATAAATTACTTTTGGTGACTTATAGAACCAAAAAAGGGAGAGATAAACCAGGGGCCTTGGTTGCCATCAAAAATTTAGCCCCTAGGCATCAAACTGACCAGGTGATATCATGTGATCCTGGTCATCCTCACAATGATGATAAGGTCATCCTCACTATATGAATTCTTGTACATATTTCTAAATGTGCATTTGAAGTTCTACATAACAAACAAGGATATGCAAATGTTCTGCAAAGTTGTGTGTAATCTTTCTATTTTGACCTCCTGGCGTAAAATTGCATAGCCAATAGATTGAAGACTGGCATACATGTTACTAATGGATTATTATTTATTTATTTTAAGAACCTTTATTCAAAATATATCATATCTCTGTGTGTGTGTGTTACAATATTTCACAATCATAAAACAAATGTATAAAAATGGTATAAAAATTTCATAACATTGAAAAACAGTCTTTAATAAAGTTTTACACATTTCAGTTTATTTAAAATAAATCTGACCATAAAAAACAATGGCTAGATGGAGGAGAGATGGATATGAAATTTGTATTGATATAGTCTATAAGAGGTGACCATTTTTCCTGGAAAGGTCTTTGATTTTGTTGTTTTGAGTTATATTCATATGAACCATAATAATAATAATAATAATAATAATAATAATAATAATAGAATATTAAACCTTACTCTTGTCAGTAACACATGAAGAACCATTGCAGATTGAACAAGACTGCAGATAATCATCACTAGACCTTTATATAATGCAGAGTTAGATATGGACATCTGCCAAAGAAAGTCTACATACATAGACATCTGGAATTATGGAGATTATCACATTGAGAAATAACCCAACTGCTCCCTTTACGGGATGCAGTCAGGTTGCAGGATGCAGGCAGGTATTACCTCAAGTAATATGTTGCTGCTCCCACCAGGTGGCTGCATCCTGACTGCATCTCAGGTCCCAGCTGTGCTTCAGAGGCTATTTTTCAAATCTGGGGTTTTTCCAACTTAGAAAAGCGGCCTCAGAAGTGCAGCTTGGACCCTGGTAGCAGCTGTTGTGAATAACATGTGAGAATACTCACCTGCATCCTGCAAGCCGCCTCCATCCCATTAGGGAGCAGTTGGGTCATTTATCAATGTAATAATGTCCTATGTCTGTATACATAGACATAGTGCCAGTTGTGCAGGCTTGCACAGTACATATAAAGTTTTTACACATAGATGTTTTCACTCCTTGCCATTACTTTGCTATCAGGAGACTGACACGTGGTGTCACCAACCTTGGGGACAGGGTTATAAACTAGTAGCCCACTTCTGTGCTAGGCACATACTCTTTTATTTTCTTATGCTTCAAACTTGAAATTGGATTGTTTTAAGTGCCTCTTTTTGTTAACTATTTTTACTGTGTTAATCAATCACTTCTGTTTTGTTTTGGATCATTAGCAAGTGCCAATACTCTGAACATTTTTAACTGAAAGAGTGGTTAGAAAATAGCTAAATAAATAGGTAATACTGATCTCACTATCCACTAGACCTCATGTCAATGAAGAGGTGACAGTCATTATTCATTAGCTCTCCTCTGATTCAGATTATGGCCTGAGCTAGCAAAGAATTTAAGGAGAAGATGTTTGTTTCTGAGTAAAACAGGCCATTACAAGATGAGCAAATCATCCCACCCTCAACTTATCCCCCCCCCCCATCAAATATCAATGGCATCACTTTTATATGTGTTTGACATTTCCCTCTTTCTCTTTTCCTGAGACAATCTTTGACATTTTTGGTTCAAACACAAACCCATACACATACCAGTTCTCCTTGATTTCAGCTGGTTCATGTTCAACATTACATTAATTATCGATAGAGCCTTGGATCCAGACATCCACAAGGGAAGTCAGTCTCAGTGGGTTTCCATATTTACTCTGTGAAATCTTGCTCTTAAGTAAAAAAAAAAGTCCCTTACAAAACTGAGGTCAAAGTATGGGGTGATGAAGAAGGGGATTTTTAAAAGTTTGTCTTAATTATAATGACCTAAGACATTATAATGCCAGAACAAGTTCCTAGAAATTTTCCTGTTGTTGTTGTTTGGTGAAGACATCCTTAAAAGTGATACCACACTATTGAGTAAGAATATTTCAACCTCCACAAAGACCTCTGCTCCACTGCACACACAGAAATTAACAGCAGGGACACTACTCTTCTTGAGTGATTGTTGTTCTCTACAGCTCAAGTATGAAGAATATCCGTAATTGAGGTGGAGTTCGGAATTTACTCAGTTTTACAACTTCTTTCATGCTGGATAAATGCTTTGGAAATTAACCATTATTTTCATATTTTCTCCTCTATTCACTGTAAGTAATCAATTATTGTCTCCAAATGTTAGCAATCCTTGCAAAGCTCTGCACGTTTGGCTTTATGAGTCACCATCCCAGATAATTTGAATGAAAATGACATGCCTGGTTTTCAGACCTTTGTACACACTATTTGGTTTTGAGATAATCTGTATTTTATTCAATGTATTTCTTTTCTTTCCCCATATGTTTTAAACTCTGGTGTTGGACTCCATATATCATATAGAAAACCTTGCTGAGATTGGGAGTTTTCTTAATGAAACTCAGTAGTTAGTCTTTGTTTTACCCTAATGGGAAAACTGAAACCTATTTACCAAATAGAAATTAACCAGAATTTGCATATGTACAAGACATAAAGCTATTTGTTGCCCTGACAGAAGGGAAGAAATCTTTCCACAGTTCTGCATCTAATCAGAAATTCAGGAGAATGCAATAACAATAAGATCCTGGAAAGGAAAATTTTGCTGACAGGTTCTCAAATGTGGTTCAAAATATCACATTGAGCAATAGGAACTCTGTAGAATAGGATGAGTTATGTTGTAGTGGGAGCAAGGACATTCACCAAAAGAGTTCAGTAGCCTCGCTGTCAGTGGAAGACAGGTCCTGAATCCAACACACTGTATTTATTGCTTGGTAAATTATTATCCATATTCATGACAAATTCCACCATGGTTTTTCCTGCAAAATGAAGTGAGAGAACTAGAGCTTAAGAGTTATTGGTACAATTTGAAGGGGAGTAGATATTATCTATAATGTGTTCATAATTACTATGAATTACTGCTTTCTTTTAACAGGATATAAATTATCAGTACATATGACAAATAGAATTTATTTTAAGTATTCTTAAAATATTGTTTTTTTAGAGGTTATTAAAGTGATGAAGCCAGTGTAGTGTAGACGTCTGAGTGCTTGAACTTCTGAAATGAACAGATTTTCTTAATTCTTTATTGTGCCTTGGATGTGCCTTGGATTTTCTAAATTCTAGTTGAATAAGAAGAATCTCAAAATTCAGAAAATATATAATTTGCAATAGCTCTGAGTTCCTTTAACGCCTTTGGATCTTCTGCTCATTCTGCTGATACAATCCCATACAATGTTAGTCAGACAGAGGTCCCATAGGGTGAGATGCAGATATATATTCAGTGCAGATGCTGAAAATAATGGGACTTATGTTTTCTATTACTGATTTCACTTGCATTATTTTCTCTGACCCTGCTCTTCAGTATGAAATGAATTTAGACACATTCCACTGAACTCAAAGTATCTTTCTCAAAGGTAAGTGTATATAGAATTAAATCCTCATCTGCATCACTCTTCCAAAAGTGATATGATCAATGTGTTCCATGAATCAGTGTATATTTGGTCCATGTCAGTTCTAAATGTGTTCAGTCATGAACTCATTCTACTCAGTATATACATTGTATTGTGTTATGTGTTTTAAAAATACTTTGCATTTACTTTGGCATACATGGAGTGTGCCAGAATGTTGGTGCTATTTGTTTTTGACCAGTGTAAACTGTTTCATTCTGAATCTACTTTCTACCACCTATGGTGTAAATATATGAATTGAGAGCGTAAAGCATACATTGGAGAAAGTAGATTGCAAACTTTGAACACTATTTATCATCAATTCTATTGGTCATAAAGATGCCATAAGGCATGTTTATCCCTTTAAAAATTTCAAATGGCAGGATTTTTGTGGCCAGTGTATCTCTGGGGAAGTGGAATTTAAATCTTGAAATTTCATGTTAAAATAAGGGCATCAGTTTTAATGGTGCCAAGAGACTCTTTCTTGTTTTATGTAAAGGTGAGATACAAACATTACATGGAATAAAATAATGAATTAGAGGACTGAATGAGTCAACACACAAATGAGGTCAGTGTGCCTATTCTAATTGAGTCTTACAATAGGATTTAGCTGACAGTCAATTTTTTCTTATGTAGCTATTACTTATACTCTCAAGGACATTGTGGAGGGATTTTTTTATTTTTATTTTTATTTTTTTTGGCAAACATGTAGGCAGTGATATTCACGTTGTTGTTTTTGTGTGCCTTCAAGTCATTTTTTTAAAAAATTATGGTGACCCTAAGGTGATCAAATCTTTCTTGGAAATTTTTTGTTCAAACGCATTCTCATTGCCTTCCTCTGAGGCTGAGAATGTATGATTTGCCCATAGTCACCAGTGGGTTTCCACAACTGAGAGGGGAGTCATACACTGGCATCTCAGAGAGTTGTACAGTCGAAGAATTACACCAAGCTGGCTATCTGAGATATCCACTAAATGTTTTTTTAAAAAACCAATTAGCCAGGGAATATTTAACACTATTATTGTGTCTAGGGAAGATTTCTGAACAATGAAAGAGCAGGAGGGACACAATCACCCTCCCTTATGTAGTTTCCATGTATTCCAAAAAAACTTTTTAAAAACTCTTCTGGAAAGCTGGAAACCTCTCCAGACCAGGCTGAGGTAGGCAAAAATCCCCAAACCTACCACCTAGTCCATGATACATTTAAACCAATATATTGTATTGAAATATGGATAAAGATGCATTTTTTTCTCCACTGGATTCTGCTACTTTTACCAGTGGAATCAAGACTCTTGCCTTCTCTCTATGACCCTCCATAGCTCAGAAAACCAGTTCCATATGGCATTTAGGTGGATGAGAGAACTGCTCCCTTATTATCCTGCTGGTAGAAATGGCAAAATCCAGTGGAAATATTTTGTCGGGTCCTTATACATGTTTACTATGCTTAGCAACTTATTTTGGTCAAATTTTATGCCAAACATGCAACTCAATCCTCACATTGAATTTTATGGAACTAGTCTGGATTTTGCACTATGAAATTAGCCTTCTGAATTAGAAAACTTGGCTGTGCATGTGACATAAAAAGTCCAGAATCTTTGTACAGTCCAAGGGCTCTGTACATAAAGTCAAGAGGCTTTTACAGTCCAAGGGCTCTGTATGAAAAAAAATAACTTTTTATTTTGAGCTTTCTGTGTGTATTACTAATTGTGACATCTTCATTCTGAATATTTTTACAGTTTCAGAACAACAGGAACTAATCTAAGATGCAACTGGCAAATTGGACAGAGGTGTCTGATTTCATCTTGATAGGTTTTCCTGGAGGCCTCAAGCTACAGCTCTCACTATTTACAGTTTTTCTGGTTGCTTATGTACTGACAATAATGGAGAATGTGCTGATCATTGTATTAATCTGGCTGAATGTCAAGCTTCATAAGCCTATGTACCTCTTCCTGAGTAATCTTTCTTTCCTGGAGATCTGGTATGTGTCTGTCACTGTCCCAAGGATGCTTACTGGCTTTGTGACAGAAAAGAAAGATATCTCTTTCACTGGTTGCATGACTCAGCTGTACTTTTTCATTGCTCTGGCATGCACTGAATGTGTCCTATTAGCTGTTATGGCTTATGACCGCTATGTTGCCATCTGTAAACCACTGCGTTATCCTGTCATCATGAATCATGACTTCTGCATCCGCTTAGCAGGAGGCTCCTGGATAAGTGGCTTTTTTGTTGCCTTGGGGAAGATGGTTTTCATCTCACGTCTGAGATATTGTGGCTCCAACATCATAAACCACTTCTTCTGTGACATTTCTCCACTTCTCAATCTGGCCTGCACTGACATGTCACTGGCTGAGTTGATTGATTTCATTCTTGCCTTACTCATTCTTGTTGGTCCACTTTGTGTAACAATTGCTTCCTACTTCTACATAATTTCAACAGTTCTACGCATCCCTTCAGTCAAAGGAAAGCATAAAGCCTTCTCCACGTGTGCCTCACATCTCCTAGTTGTGACTATTTTCTATTCTGCCACCATTTTCATCTATGCACGGCCACGGGCTCTCACCTCCTTTAACTCAAACAAACTGGTATCTGTAGTCTACACAGTTTTTACACCACTTCTCAATCCAGTTATCTACTGCCTGAGGAATCAGGAATTCAAAGATACCATCAGAAGAATAGCACACAGGGTTTCTTCAAGTAACATGGATTAAAATTGCATTGAGTACAGACCATTGGGATATCTGTAGGGGCAACTGATTTTATATGAATCTACCTGCTTTTTAATGACTGTGAGTGTCCTTGGGAACTGGTTGCCACTATTTGTAGTTATTAACTATTTGTAGTTATAAAGTGGCATGCTTCTTAAATTAGATGACAACATTGTTTAAATTTCATGCATATTGTTATTACTTATTTTTATTCATTTTGGAAACTTATTGAAAGGAAGCAAATAAATCATTCAAAGAGGTAACCGTACTTTAAATGCTTTATATATCCTTGCTGAAAGAGAAGATTTAGAGAAGGTTTTTGTCCATGTTCTCAGAACATTTGTATGTCACAGAGTTATGAAAAAATGTGCTTGCTCTGAATGTGGTAGTGTCTCCTTCTTTGGGTTTTTTTAAACAGAGGCTGGATGGCCATTTGTAGTGGTGCTTTGATTGTGTATTTCTGCATGGTGGCAGGTTGGACCTGATGGCCCTTGAGGTCTCTTCCAACTCTATGATTCTATGAAAAATTATACATATGTATATATCATTTGTGGATCGAGCAGTATATAATGTTTCTCATTGCATCCATTGTTAAAAATAATGCACTTCCATGTTGTACATCATACAGTTAGAAATGGCTTAGCATGATTATTGTGTCTAGGGAAGATTCCTGCACATCAAAAAGCAGGAAGGACAAATAGTGGTGATTTACCTAAGCCTTACAACTTCAATTATTCTACTTTAACTGTGACCAAATATCAATCTAACCCATTGTATGGCGCAGCATGCATCTGAGGAAGCAGGTTCAGGTCGACAAAAGCTCATGGTATTTATGTCTTCCCATTAGTTTCAGAGATGCTTTTTGCATACTGATTTTCCACACTAACATGACTATGCCTTTGCATTAAAGTTTATAGCAGGCTTTGTCCATGCTATTACTAGTTATGATGATGATTAGTATTCCACCATTTCCACAGCCCTGAGGTTCAAAGCGGCTAATTGCCAACTACAATAATCCTGAAACTTCTAGGCCTGATTCAGATCATTGGCAGAATGAGATGATCTCCAGGTCTGGTTTCCTGATCTAGTGTCACCATGGGTAAAACCTAAGCATGTTACTAGAGACATATGAGAAATTTGTTAAGTGGCACTTCAGCTGAAATTTCATTTTTTTTTTTTTTTTACTTCCAACACCTAACTGCAATTGGTATGCAGATGTCAAAATCTCTGCTTTCTTGAAGTTTAAGGTTGAGTCAGAAACTAAATGTATAAACAGTTACAATCATATTTTCAAAATCATAAATAAAACTGCATATATTTGATAGATTTTATCAAACAATGGTCATATTGTAAAACATTCAAATACACACACATTTTATATGTACATTTTAGAAAGGCATGGGAAAATACATGCGTTTGGGGAGAAATTAGTTCCATCTCTATTCTAAATTATGGAAAATGTATACAAAATGTTCACTTTTCTTTACAGATTCAAATATTCAGTGTGGAAATGGGACATCCACTGCAGAAATGGCACAGAATGGGTTTAGTCATGGATAAAGTAGATGGAATTACCTGCCATTGGCCTGCTTTCACATTGATTTGAATTTCAAGGGCTCGATACAAAATGCAGTCCTGGGCCTAGTAATTCAAGAATGTTAAGAAAGTAATATTTAGGTTGTTTTGTTTTGATTCTATCTGTGACTGTTCTTCCCTTTCTGTTTGATAGAGATGAAGAGAATATTTAAACAATTTTTTTTTAAAAAAAATCATTGAAAATGCTTCTTCAGTTTTGGAAAGCAGTGAGAAAATGAAAAATGCACTGAAATTATTCTGTGCAAAATTCATCCATGGGCTGGCATCCTGTCAGTTCTGATGTCACAAGTTAGACTTACAACATTGTAACTGGTTCCTATTTACATTTAGAATCATCTTAGAACATCAGGGAAGAACATGTTGGATGTCACTAAGGCAAGATTGACATCTACCTCCCAGAGGGCATTCTCTGCTATGGCTCCGAAACTTTGGAATGGCTTGCTGGAGGAGTTCCATCTTATCACCACCTTAGATGCTTTTAAGAAAGCACTTAAGACGGATCTCTTCCAGCAGGCCTATCCGTCTGATTTACTCTAACGGATTGAAAATTAAAGCCAAAATCCAACCCAACGGAATACAGGAGAATTGACAGGACTAAGGACTGAATTTGTAGTTGGTTTTAATTGACTGTCGAAGTTTTTAGGATGTTTTTGAAGGAAGAGACGGGAAATAGAAATAAACATCATCATCATTATTATTATATTATTATTATTACCACAGCCATAATTTTGAATGCCCTCAAAATTCACTTTAAAATCCAGCCAACAGAATGGAGGGATGGGGATTCTGCAGCACTGGCAAATGGGGCTCTGAAAGATTACGTATCCAGCCAATTCCTGCCAATGAGCCACAGTTTGCCAAAGAATTAGGAAAGGACTCCAGAGTGGTACCTGCTTTTGTTCCTCACACAGTGAGGAGTTGGCAGGAGGGGGCTGGATACATCATCCTTCAGTGCCCCACTCACCACATAGTTCTGTTTTCATAGCTATGTGTCTGATGCAGGATCTTGGCCTTTTCTTTCTTTCTTTTACAGTGGTGGGCCCTTGTTATGGGTTTGGTTCCAGGTTTGGTTCCAGGACCCTCTGTGGATAACAAAATCGATGTATGCTCGTCCCATTAAATATAATGGCACAACAAAATGGTGTCCCATATATAAAATGGAAAATCAAGGCTTGCTATTTGGAATTTATACTTTTTGGGAATATTTTAAAGCCATGTATGTATGCTCAAATCAGTGGTTAAAAATCCGTAGATAAGGAGGGCCAACTGTATTACTCATAAATTTTGCATTTCTATTGCTATTCACGAGTGGAACAGAACATTCATAAATGTTTGTTCTTAGCTACTTCACTCCATGAATTAGATGAAGTAGATTTAAGTCTATGAAAGTTTATGCTACCAACTACTTTCTCTCAGTTTTCAACAAGATTCCTTTGTACTAGGCCAGGAACACAAATAATCCTAGGATGGTATTACAAAATGAAATGTCAGCTATCCAGATGCCTACAAAACAGTTGGCCACATAATTTGATCAGAAGCTTTTTTATATTACTAGGGCCAGGAACCTGGGTGATCTGAAATCTTCCTTGAGAGACAGAGTACTATAAGCCTCCTCTAACTAAGGTTCTGGTTATACCTTTTGTTGACCTCAAATTACAAGGAACATTTCTCTTGACCCCCAATTTTCTTGGAGTGTTTTTTCACATCTCTCCAAGTTAAGTAAACAAGAATTATGACCATATGTAGAAGAAAAAAAACAACACCTACACAGAGAGATGGCTTAAATAATTGATTATTAGTGAACATGTCCCTAAGGTTATTGTTGA
Organism: Urosaurus nigricauda; assembly: GCA_034509955.1. Lineage (NCBI taxonomy): Eukaryota > Metazoa > Chordata > Lepidosauria > Squamata > Phrynosomatidae > Urosaurus > Urosaurus nigricauda. Next base: position 19,682,612 of record JAOEGL010000006.1, on the reverse strand, counting down.
GAGAGATGCATTAGGTCTCCAGTGAGTGTGAAGCAACACTAGAAATAGCAGCACTAAGTGAGGAAAACCTATTCTCTGTGTCTTTGCCTGTGCAAATTCTCCCTGATAGGTTAAAAAATAAGCAACAGTAAGATGTAGGGGTTTTGAACATGAGAACAGATGTGAATGAATTGAGAAAGACAAGCAAAAGAGATTATCATACTAACGGACTTTAAGATTATCTACAGAAAATTGCATTTCTTTTATGAAGAATGTAGGTATTCATTCAATCATTTTGTGACTCCTGTAGATCATTCTGTTCTCATTGTGTAAAGGTGAATATATACATATTTATATATACTGGAGAATCTTGCAATGCATTCTGATCAATTATTTTAAAATCTATTTGATTTTCTTCTTCTTCTTCTTCTTCTTCTTCTTCTTCTTCTTCTTTTTCTTTTCTCTCCCCCTCCCCCTCTCTCTCTCTCTCTACATATTCATTCTTTCTTGAATTTGTTCTTCATAATATCTTCCTTTCTACTTTACTGAGAGAGTACCAAGCTGCAAAAATTTGTTAGGAGGACCTTTTGCTCACTAAAAGATCAAAGAATTAGATACTTCTTCAGTATTTCTTTTTAAGAGGGGTATGGAAAGATTGGCAATGGGCTGAAAACCTAGAAATAGCATGGATATGAGAAACAGAAACCTTTATCCTACCATACAGAATTAATATATGAAATACACTGCTACAAGGTTTTGTGGTAGGCATTACCTTAGCTGTCGTTTAATAAGGTTAGGCAAACTCGGGGATTTCTATCAGCAGTTATACTGCACATAATGCCATGTTTAGAGGCTGTACCTCTGAATCCCAGATGCTAGTGACAAAGTTTGTGGGGGGTCTGTGAGCTTTACATTCTGTTTTCAGAATTCACAGAAAGTATCCTACAGGGTTCTTGTGTTCAATGTCCCCTTATGCGTTTGTCATTATAACTCATTGGAAGGTGGATGGCTCTTCCCTTGCAGAGTCAGAAAAGCACAAGTGGATAAGTAAAGGTTCTTTTTGCCAACAAAATGCCTCTTTTTTTGTTAGTTCTTTCAACCCATGTAGTATACCTTCTCTTGTTACCAAGGCAGGGAAATTACCTGTGCGGGTATGTTCATGTGAATCAGTGTTCCATGTACATCCAGCAGCACCAGTTCTCATGAAAGTAGATTGGAACCATATGTGGAGACATTAAGATGACTTGCCTCCAACATCCATCTATCTTCACAGATGTATTTTTGTAGTTTGCAGTCCTTGGCCTACTCAGCCCTATATTTTTTGAAGTTGAAGGCTTCAATGGCGGGCACCCATAGTTTTTTGTGGGCTTTTCAGGCTATGTTGCAATGTTCTAGAAGAGTTTATTTCTGACATTTTGCCTATATCTGTGGCTGGCATCCTCAGAAAATGTCTATATTTGGTGTTTGATATGTCCATTTTTAAGATGGAATAGTTGAGTTGAAAGTCTATATATTATTTTCATATATGATAAGAATATATTATGTGCTTATATAATTCATCATCTACCACTAATTCACATTGAGGAAACACAATCTTTGAGGCTTGGACTTGCATTCTATTCTGACTAAATATCACTTCATTTAGTTTGCAGCTATTGGGTGCAACTTTAAATGAAGTTGATGGATCTGTACTCAAATCTAGGTGGTCATGCTTTATTTTCTCATTTTGAAGTCAGAGTGTGATTTGGTAATAGGTAGGATGTTGAACTAGGATTTGAATCCCCACTTAGATGTGGAAAACCAATGAGAGACCTTGGGGAAGTCACACTGTCTCATTCTCGTGGCAAACCCTGTCTGAACAAAACTTACCAAGGAAATCCCATGATCAATTCACCTTAGGGTTGCCATAATTTGGAAATGGCTCATAGGCACAGAACCACTCAACCACCTGCCCAATCAACCAACAAACACTAGCATACAAATCATTGTGCAAGTAGTTGCACTTTCTCATAGCATGCATAAGTGCTGTCCCAAGTGCAGTCAATCATTTTTCAATGATACATTTCTCACTCATTTTTGACTTAGTGTGTAGGGCGCTAATTGACCGCTGTGCAATAGGTGAGTTTGGGTGTGTGTGTTGCAAAATCAGTCATGCAACTATGGGATCCAACTTAACTATACTGGTGTATATTTAGTGCATATGCTGGTGTATATCTAAATGCAACATAAGTAAATTTGGTTCACATTGTGCAGCTGAATGGGTTTGGTTCACATTGTGTAGCTGAAAGTTCCTTCCTAATCATCACTAAGTGTATAGAGACCTAATCTGGATCAGCTCATAGGCAGAGATGGTTTTAAAAAATATTTTTATCTTGTTATACCAAACTGATGTTTTTACTTGTGTTGTAAAACTATACTGTTTTTAAGCATCTTCTGTAAACCACCTTGTGTCCAATGCAAACAAAAAATTAACCTGTCTTCCATAGTTCAGGGGTTAAAGGTATGGATTCTATTGGTGCCTTCATGTGTTTACTTGCAAGTTAAAAAAAGAAAAGAAAATAATGCTCAGATACATGCTATATAGTTATTTGATTCATGATTGAGGATAGCTTTTTAAAAGCAAATGGGTTAAGTGATATGAGCACTATGTCATGTATCTGGTGACCAGTTTTTCTGGGTTTTTTTGTTTTTTGTTTTGTTTTGTTTTGTGGGGGGGATTGCTGTTTAAAAATTTTTTTTGGACATAGCTAAATATTTTGTGAATAGTTAATCCTCAGGCAACTTTCTACAAGGATATGCTTGTTCATACAGTTTCTTTATAATGTCAGTCCCTTCATGTGAGCTTTTATGTAGCACAATTCAGTTTCCTGGATGTATGGAGCATATTCTGAGATGTCCAGAAATACCTATAGCATGTATGGTTGGGGATAGAACATTGACCATAAGGTTAAAGAGAGAGACAGACTCCTGTACTTCTGTTATAATAGAGATGGGGACCCTTTGGTGTTTAGCTGCTTTAGATTCTTTTGGGGTCTAATGAGGTTTTTAGAACCCACACAGACATCCAAAGGCCCCAGTAGATCCCCCAAAAGGCTTTAATAAATTATTTATCACCTTTTAACAAACTTTTGAAATCCTTTGCAGATTTTAAAACTCTTTGTGGGTCTCACCTCAAGCAGAACCTGCCCCCAATGGCTTGATACACAACCTGTCATAATACTTCTGGTAATGCAAAATGCCATTCTAAAGCTCTGGAGCAGTTGAAACTGAAGAGGTGAGGCCCTCCATTCTCCAGAGTATACCAATTCCTACTTTAGAGTAACACAAAAAATTACAAACTCTGCACGTTTACCGAAAGGCAAGCATCCACTGTGTTCAGTTAGACATACTGGCAGGTGGGATAGGAAAACAGTGGGACTAGCTTGATTTTAACTGTGCTGTAGCCTGAGTAACCCTGTCTTTATCCATAATATTATACTTTTTTTAAAAAAAGCTCTTTATTTGTCTTCTGTTTCTTTGCTTCATCCTTGTATGTTTAATAGTTTTTGTTCTGCTTTTCTATCATTCACCCAGTGTTTATTTTTGAAATGTATGGAGAACTCAGTAACACAGATCAGCACATGTCTAACATTTTAAGACGGAATTCATTAGATTTGCAAATTTGTGTTGTGAATAATCACTCATTTGACAACTTTCAAAAGGTAAATATAAAAATCCTCTTACAATCATAGCATGCTTTACAGTATTAAATCTTCTTTTATTTCCTCTCCCCCCCTTTTTTCCCCCACTGCATTGCTAAGCAGAAAGAATTTCGACATGGAATCTGCCAACAGGACTGTGGTAAAGGTGTTTATCATTTTGGGGTTCCCAGCTTCTCCACAGCTCCGCATGTTGTCCTTCACCCTAGTCTTGCTTACTTACATCCTCACCATCACAGCCAATGTGGTCATCATCTCAGTCATCAAGGCAACCCATAAATTACAACGCCCCATGTACTACTTCCTTGGCAATTTCTCATTCATGGAGATCTGGTACACTACTTCCACTGTGCCCAAGATGCTGGAAAGCTTCCTGGCTGGTGGGAGTTCAATCACTGTGGCAGGATGTATTGCCCAACTTTACCTTTTCTTTGCCTTGGGCTCCACTGAGTGTTTCCTTCTAGCTACCATGGCCTATGACCGCTACTTAGCCATATGCCGCCCACTTCATTATCCAACCCTCATGACCCTGCAGTTGACAACTTGGCTGGTAACGGCAGCCTGGGTGGGTGGTTTTCTGGCTCCTTTGCTACCCATTGTGCTAATATCTCGACTTTCATTTTGTGAACCTAAGGAGATTCACCACTTTTTTTGTGATGCTGGCCCACTCCTGAGGCGGTCATGTGGCAATGCCTTTCTCAGCTCTACATTGGTCTCAGTCCTGGCTTCCCTTGTCATCCTCAGCACATGCCTGCTCACTATGGTGTCCTACATCTTCATCATCTCAACCATCCTCCGTATCCCTTCAGCCACTGGAAGGCAGAAGGCGTTTTCCACCTGTGGCTCACACCTTACTGTGGTGGTGATTTATTATTCCACAGTTATCTTCATATATGTAAGGCCCATCTCCCCTTTCTCCTCAGAGCTGGACACTGTCGCATCAGTCTTTTATGCAGTAGTTACTCCACTGCTCAATCCAATGATCTATAGCTTGAGGAACAAGGATGTAAAAGAAGCTTTGAAGAAGATGGTGAGCAACAGCAGGGTGTTTGTGAAGAGTATTGGAGCTCTGACCATGATCTATTGATAACAAAGCATTATATGAGCAAGATTAAAGGTGCTCCTTGGCTCTAATGTGCCAAAATATTTCACTCTCTTCCTTTTCTTAATCAATCTTTCTTCATCTCATTTTCCAGCTCTTCCTCCTTCTTCCTCTTATACAGATATAAATTGGTTTAACAGTTTTTTTCTTCAAGGATCTCTAAGAAGTGTTGCTAGGACAAGAAAAGATTCTAATGGGAAATTTAAACATCCCTACCAACCTACAGTTCCCATGTCCCTTTTAGAGGAAGCTTTGTCACAGCAAACCAGTGCAAGTTTAATGCCACAGAAACACTCTTTTTTTAAGTGGTCATCAACATTTATGCACATGGGCAACACTCTTGAGTAATCAAAGACTTTTTCATTATGAACAGTGCTTATATTTCTTCCTCATGTATATGTTTTGAAGAAAAATAAATAAAATGTATTTATTTAAAGGTGTTATAACATCTTGGTGGATTTTTTTATTCCCCAAACTAAGTGTTAAATAAAATATTGTCAAAAGGCTGATTGAAGGACAACTTGCCCCTTCCTTAGATATTTTTGGAAGCTGAGACTGAGTTTGTATCAGCTCAGTTATTAGATATGTGAGATTCCCAATTCACTAGGACTTTTTATTTTATTATCTATATACATGTAACATTTCTTTCCCAGCCTTTCCTGGAATCCATGTTCAAAGAAAATAATTTTAAAAAAGAAAAAGAAAACAGCAACAAAATGCACAGCATTAAAAGCATTAAGAAAATACAAGTTCCGGCATGGCAGGGGGTTGGACTGGATGGCCCTTGTGGTCTCTTCCAAATGTATGATTCTGTGATTCTATGAAGTAGGAGTAAAGATCTAAGCAACTTGGCTGAAGTTAGTGTATTTGTTTTTAATGTGGGAAACAATATTGCACAGAGATTCTTCAACAAATCATGGCTGACATCCTGTTCATTAGTCATAAGGTGGACTTACAATGTCATAAGGTGGAATTACAATCTTGAATCTGCTGGAAATTCACATTCAGGGACAAGAATGACTGAATGTGATCCCCAAAACCTTCTTTGGCAGCTTGGCAGCACTCAAACAGAGTTTCTGAGGTACTGGAGATCAGGATGCTAGGAAATGATGACTGTGGTGGTCTCCCAGACATAGTCTGCCTTGGAACAAGTAATTGTGTCAGGATCCTGACGGGTCTTTTCAGGTACCTATTCTTTTCAGGTACCTGTTTGTAATGTGCCCTGTGACCAAGTGAGTGTTGCCAATGTCATTTCCCAGCACCCCAACCTCCAGTGCCTCAGAAAAACTTCACTGCCAGGCTGCAAAGGAAGGTTTGGAAGGGGAATGACATTATCAGATGTAATTACAGTGATAGAGCTCCATCATCATAGTTACGTTGATGAAACAGGATCAGTTATTATGTATTAAATATCCTGAAACCCAAAGCAACATCTTATTTTGAATGGGGGAAAAATTAGCTCAAAGGTCCCAAGATTATCCTGATGAGGTGACATACTCTGAGGACTGCAAAACCTGATCAGATTCATCCTCACAAAGTTGATGGGGCACATTTCTCCTCAAAACAAGCTATAGCAAGAGAGCAGGCTTTGGGGATATTGATCTCAAGGGAAACATGTACATTTTTGTAAAATGGGCAGTACTGGAAAATGTAGTAACTGATGTCTTGTTGCATGAATTAGTAAAAGTAATAGCACCAAAGGAGTTTCCTTTGTCTTTGTTGTCAATTATTCTGTGTTGTTTTGGTTGTTGCATGTGCATCTTTAGCTTCACCACAGGAAAGACAGTAGCAACATTTCCTAAGGTTTGACTGCTGCTATCAAGGGAGTAGGGTATGGTGGGATGGAGGGAAGATACAAAACTGTACTTCAATGTAGGATCTCATAGGATCTGCATAGTGTAATTTAAATATCAAAACCATTAATCAGAATGAGTGCCGCTGTCAACAACTGATACAATAATCACAGCATAGCATTTGATTATCACAAGGATGCAACTTTGTTATCCAAAGAGACAATGACAATAACAATTACACAAATGTTCTCTGTAGGTGAGTACTTTCAGGAGCAGGGCAGGGGAACCTTTACTTTGTGAGCCTAATTTGGCCTATAGTTTATCCCAATGAAGCCACAAAAAGTCTAGGAGTTGCATCTTCTCACCAAAGGTTTACTCCTTTCCTCAAACCCAGTCTCTGGGAATTACCCCAAACTTTCCTTTTGGGAATAGAGAAAAGAGATATCGAGTCATCTCCTTCTACCTTTTATTAGAGATCAGAGAAAATGGAGTGAATACAGCAGCACTCAGCTCTCAGTTGGGCAGAAGCAAGGGGAGGTGTCCCATTTCTCCCATTTTTGCTTTTATCTACAATTTCTCACTGGAGAGGTACCTGAAAGCTTTGCCTAGTACAAAATAGAACCTTCCTGCAGCTGTCATTTTGTTTACACACATAGCTTTGCTTTCCCCTTTCACATTCTTCCAAACAAAAGTGAGGGCTAAAATAAATTTTGTCCCCAACTACAACATCTGTTCTGGCACTACACCAAGGGAAATGAGATGTAAGTGGACACTGAGGAGCATAGTCATTCTCCTTGGCATCATCTGGTTCATGTAGTGTAGAGATGACTGCCATCAATGGTACAAACAGGCCGGAGAAAAAACAGCACATTCTGAGTATCATGAACATGATTATACACATAATTATTTAACTTGCTTTTATTACGTTCTGTTTTTTTGCTGCAACACATAGTGATGAAAGGATGGGGAATTGACTCATAATTCAAATTTGTTCTGAACCCCTGTTGTAGAGAAGCCAAAGAAGGCTGCATCATATGTATTATTTTTATAAAATCAATGCAATTTTTATATCAGTTTTGTATTGTGCACCCCACTGCTTTTTCCCAGCTGGCAAGGACTATGGGATAAAAAATGTGTCAAATATTTTAATAAAGCAGTATTCTCAGTGTGCTTCTCCTTCAAGATATTTGAACTTTCATTTCTCATCATGTTTTACCATTGGCCATGCTACCTCAGGAATGAAAGAGCTGGAGTTGAAAGTATCTAGATGAATCCAATTTACAATCAGCAGTATAATTTCTTAAATTCTTTGGGGCAACATGAACTTATGGACAAATTTTCTCAGGGCCTCTTTCACTTCTTTATTCCTTAAACTGTAAATAAGAGGGTTGATCACTGGAGTAAGAATAGTATAGAAAACTGAGAATACTTTGTTTGAGCCTTTCATTATAGGATAATCTGGTAGAAGATAAACAATTATTAAGGAGCCATAGAAAATGGTGACCACAATAAGGTGGGAGAAGCAGGTAGAAAAAGCCCTTTCTCTCCCAGAGGGTGAATCAATTCTTAGAATGGCTGATATAATGCAAATGTAAGATGTTACTGTTAATATGAATAATGGGAGAGTGAAGAGAGAAGATAACATGAAGGTAACCTCTATAATCAGTGAAGTATCATCACAGATTAGCTTACTCAGAGGTATGAAATCACAGAAAAAATGGTCAATTCCATTGAAACCACAGTAAGTTAACTGTGCCATCCATATAACCACTACAGAGACAGAGAAACAACCACTTATCCAAGACCCAGCTGCTAAAGAGATACAGACCTTGTTATTCATATAGAGTTGATATTGCAGTGGTTTGCAAATGGCTAAATACCGATCATAAGACATCGCAGATAATATACATGTTTCTGTAACCACCAAAAGGCCAAATAAATATAACTGCACAAAGCATCCAGAAAAAGAAATAGTTCTATTTCCTGTTAGAAAGCTGGTCAGCATTCTGGGCACAATTGTTGAGGAATAGCAGATCTCCAAACAAGATAAATTCCCCAAGAAGAAATACATTGGCGTGTGAAGATGCCTATCGTTCACAACCAAAAAAACAATGAGGATGTTTCCAGTCATGACCAAAATGTAGATGCTTAGAAATAGCAAGAAAAAGAGAATCTGCAGGTCAGGGTGGTCTCCGAATCCCAGAAGGATGAATTCAGTGATGGCAGTTTCATTTATCAAAGGGATTACCTAGTGGAAAAGAACCATACAAAATATTATGAGGAATTATTATGAAAATAAAAGATGCTCTGAAAATTAGATAATGCAGCTTTAAAATAAATAGCAGAAATATTGCTACTCAACCTTTATATCAAATGTAACAACCAGTGTCAGATAGGGATTACAGTTACAAACTGGCATGTGCATGGCAGATCTGGGTTTTAGCTATGACACTCGCCAGGTGTCCTTGGAGCACTTACTGCCTCTGTCCCAAGGTGAAATACCTCATAAAAGTGAAAATAATTTTTGTAGGAAAACATTCATTAGAGGAAAGGCACGATATAACTATAACAACTAAATAAATACGTTTTGGATTATGCAGAACACTTCACCTATATTGTTTTAGTAGGATAAATGGGACAATAGAGAATGACATACACATACCTAAAACCTGTTATTTTACTCCCAACTAGGAAAAAAAAATAGCAGCATAGGTTTTATAGACTATAGCAAAGCCTTTGACTGGATAGCTCATGAATGGCTGTGGAATGCCCTTAAAAACCTGGGACTGCTAACACATCTGATAGCCCTGTACTTATGACAAGAGGTCACTTTCAGAAGAGAACATGGATAAACTATATGCTTCCCAACTGACAAAGGGGTGCAGGCAAGGAAGAAAGTGCAAAATCAGACTTACTGTTGAAAATAAAGAAGACAAAATTAATGATATTAGAGAATCTACACAAATTCAACCTAGAGACTGAAGAAATAGAAATAATAAAATAATTCTCATACTTGGGATCAAACATTGATCAGAACAGGGACTGCAGTCAATAAATCAGAAGAAGGCTAAGAATGAGGAGAGCTTTGAAAGAACTAGAAAAGATACTAAAGAGCAAAGATATACAAGTGAACATGAAAGTTAGAATAGTGCAAGCCATTGTATTTCTTATTAACATGTATGGATGAAAGAGCTAGATAGTTTAGAAAGTGAATAGGAAGAGAATCAATTCATTTCAGATATGATGCTGAAGAAGAGTGCTAAGGATACCATGGAGAGCCAAAAAGACAAATAGATCCTAGAACAGATCAGCATCAGTGTCCAGCATGGTGTGTGGGAGCATTCTTACTTGTGCCCAGATGCACATCTTTGTAATTTGCTAACAGGGTTTTATTATGTTTCTAGAATCTAGTTATGGTTTCATAAAGTTATAAAACAATGTGATGTAGAATCTCTGTCAATATAATTAAAATATCAAACATACTAAAACCACCTTTAAAGTACTTAACAATTTATAAAGGCTACATTCAAAGTTGAAATTATATATTCATCTACTGGAATGTTGTGGCTCTTCTCACCCTTTTTGACTTAGAATATTAAAGCTCTGAAGAATAAACTTGCCTGATACAGTACTGTCCATTTTGTCATTTTGCTACCCCAGGAGTTTTCCTGGTCAAAAAAACTGTTGTGAAATCCAGTTAAGCAATCCCTTTTCCATGTGATCATTATTCAAAGCTGTTTCATTTTCAAAAAAGAATTGATTATTGTTATTAAGAACTAAATATGATATATTTGCCCCTCCATATCTGTGGATTTTTTTTCATCCACAGATTCAAGCATCAACAGATTGAACATTTTTTTAAAAAAAAATCTATAAATTCCAAAAAGCGCGTCTTGATTTTACTATGTTATATAAGGGTTATCATTTTACTATCCATAGTATTTAATGGGACTTGAACATCCACAGATTTTGGTATCCATGGGAGGCCCAGGAACCAAACCCAGTGTAAACAAAATGCAAGTTCTCAAGCAATGCAATACATTGTATTTCCTGAAAGTCCAAGATTTCTCTTTGGCAGTATAGAAAATAATAGTACATGCCCTTGACAATACCATATAAATTCTATGGAATGATATAGAAATATAGGCACTATACAGTAATGCTTTTTCTGCATGTTTCATTTGGAGGATCAGATTTTGTAAACTGATTTCAGTGAGAAATGTAGTTCTCTACTAAAATTCTATGTCCATTAAGAACCCACTCATTCACAAGGCTTTACTTCCAAGTAAGTAAGCATATAATTGAAGCTTTAATATCCGTAAGCCTAAATACCGTAAAGGAGCTAGACCCTTTCTGATCTTAGAAGCTAAGCAGGGTGATCCCTGGTTATACTTGGATGGAAGACCACCAAAGAGTACCAGGTGCTGTAGACTATATTTCAGAGGAAGGAATAGACTTCTGGTCATTTCTTGCCTAAGAAAACCATACAATATTTCATGAGGTCAATATAAAACGACAGGTGATTGGAAGGCACACACACACACACACATTCACTGATCATATAACAGTTTCTTACATAAAGTCGCACATTTATATTTTTGACCAAAGTGGTGTGAATTCAAACCTCCCAGTCCTAGGCACAAATTTCTGTTACCTGTACCATTTGAATCATGAATTTGAAAATATACATATTGAAAAAACAACCTTGAGAAGAAAAAAATTGAAATTCAAGTGGATAAATAGATTTACTACCTATTTTTCAGTTGCTTGTTCTTGGATAGATGGCTAGATATTGCTCTTTTTCAGGATTATGGAGAAGTCATATTTGTCCCAAATTTCATACCACTTACCACATTCATTGAGATAATGAAACAGTGCATGTCTCAGCAATGTGAGAGTGACTCTTTGAAAAAGAAGAAATATATCTACCATCTTCATAACTTATTTGTTTTTACAAATGGATCTTATGCCATGGCAAAGTATTTGTTCTCATGGGCATTACTATCCAGGGGATTTGTTGAATTAGTTCCTCTACCATGGTGAACATCTAGATCAATTTCATAAGAATAAAAGTTAATATGCACCAATATGCATCTCTGGGTGAAAAAGGAAAAACATGGGCTACTTTTACATTGCAGAATTAATGCAGTTTAACACGGCTTTAACTGCCCTGGCTCAATGCTATGGAATTCTGGGAGCTGTAGTTTTATGAAACATGTAGTTTTATGAAACATTCTCAGAGATCTCTGTTGCCACAGCAAAGTAAAAATCCCAGGATCCCATAGGAGGGAGCCATGACAATTAAACCACTGTCAAACAGCATTAATTCTGCAGAGTGGCAGCATCCATTTATTGTAGCAGTAGTCCAGATTGTCTAAAGCAGTTTTAGGTGGTCTCAGTTAACAAGTCAAACTTTATACTTGCAAACACTCCATTAACTGGCATTTGCCATATGTGCAGGGAGTTGGAGATGCATGCTGGTAACAATATGCACATTCCCACTCCACCTGCCTTTTGTGGAGGGGAAACTTTGTTATTTGGTCAAAGTAAAAGAAGAGCCTAAGCCACATAGAGTTATAACAACAAAGTTGGAGTCACAGGATGGATGTCATCCTAGGGCCTCCACAGAACTCCCCCCGACCCCAAAGTCCTGGAGGTTATTTTGCTGCTGTGCATCCAGTGACAAGAAAGAAGATGGACATTGCTCTGCCACTCTTATTCTACAGCAGCCAGTAAATTGGCATGGAAGGGCTACAGCAACTAACCTTGAATTAATTGATGTTCTCAGCCATGATTTCTAATTACAGGGACAAATCAGTCCAACTGTTTGCAAACTATATTCAGGAAGTTACACATTTTTCCTCAAGAAATACAAGAGGGCATCACATTCCTTGTAATAATGACTGTTGTGAATTTCCATCAGATCAGATCTGACGTGGTGAGCCTATAAATGAGAGACCTCCTGTCATCAACAGCCCTGCTCAGATCCTACAATTTCAGGGCTATTTGAGTTTATCCATCTTGAATGTGATACTCCTTTTTTCCACTGTCTTCACTTGACCAAGCATTGTTGACTTTTCTAATGAGTCATATCATCTTATGATACGGCCAAAGTGCAATAACCTCAGTTTAGTCATTTTGGTTACTAGAGAGAGTTCAGGATTAATTTAGGCTTCTTCTGCACTTTAGAAATAGTGCAGTTTGGCACAGCTTTAACTGCCATAGCTCAATGCTATGGGATTCTGGAATTTGTAGTTTTCTGAGATATTTAGCTTTCACTGTCAGACAGCTCTTGTGCCACAAGAAACTACGAATCCCAAAACTACATAGTGACAAATCATGAAACTTAAAGCAGTGTCAAACTGCATTATTTCTGGGGTACAGATGCAACCTTACTCTGGAACCCATTTATTTGTCATTTGTGTGTGTGTGTGTGTGTGTGTGTGTATGTGTTTATTTTGGCAGCACATAGGACTCTTTCACACGGGAGGAATTTCTCCTAACTTCGAATGGAGCCAATGCGAATTCCTGTAAATTCGCTTGTTTAGCGAATTTATGGGAATCCCCATTGCATTCGGAGTAACGTTCCATTTCCCGAAAATGACCCCTCCTTGCCCGAAATTGCGTGCAAAGCTTTAATTCGCAATAACGTGAAACCCATGATTGTGTTCGAATTGACTTCCCTTTTGCCCGAAATTGTGTGCGAAGCTTTAATTCGCAATAACGTCAAACCCTATGATTGCGTTCGGATTGACCCTAGATTATACTTCCAATTCTCGATGTCTGAAAGAGTCCATAGTATCCTGTAGAACTCTCCTCCAACACATTTCAAATGAGTTGATTATTTTCCTGTCACCTTTCTTCATTGTCCAGCTTTCACAATTGTGCATTTAACTGTACCAATACTACACATTTTACCTCTATTATTACTAGTTAAGTAGACTGTTAGTGTTCAGGAGGTTTTGTTCAAATGCACCCCACTGTAAACTTAATTTGACACTGTGTTGATTCAAGATTTAGATGTACCTCATGCCATATTCAGAAAGTGTATAATCCAGGTGTAGATTTTTAATTTGTTTTGTTTTGTTTTGTTTTGCTGTTTCTCCATTTTCTGTCCTCTTGACATGAATATAAGTTACTCATCAAGATGAGCAAATGTTGTGGCACTCTCACTTCTTTTAGAGTGAATCATGTTTTTTCATGATCTTCTGTACTATCAAAGGCTTTGCTGTAATCTATAAGACACAGGTTGACTTTCTTCTTAAATTACTTGATGCATCCTATTATGCAACATATGTGTGCATTATGGTCCCTGCTGACTCTTCCTTTTCAGATCACAGCTTAAACATCTGAACATTTCTCATTCCATGTATGCTAAAAGTTTTTGTTTTGAAATTTGGAGCCTTGCTTTGCTTGCGTGGGAGATTAATGCAATCTTCCTGTAGTCACTTCAGTCTCTAGTTTCCCTTTTCTCAGCGACTGGAATGTACATTAAGCATTTCCAGTCTGTTGGCCGTTATTTTGTTTTTCCATATTTGCTGGCAGATTTTAGTCACAATTTTAATGGACTTTGGTCCAAAACACACTGTAGAAATAATCCAGTTTGAGACTGCTTTAACTGCCCTGGCTCAATGCTAGGGAATATTGGGGCGGTACAGGCCACCCAAAAAGGGTGGTCTCTACTTGCCCCAAGATGCGGAGAGATGGTGTCAAGGCTGCCTCACTGGCAGCCTCAGAGGCTCCATCCCGCCACTTCTGCAGGCCGCGGGGAATTGCCGCTTCCCCACAGCCTGCAAGTGGGGTGCAACTGGTACCCTGCGTGCCTGCTGCACCCTGATCTCCCCGGAGGTTCTGAGGGGAGTAAGGGACCTCTGCCGCAGCCCCTTGTGCCCCCTGGGTTCTTGGCCAGGCTGTCTATAGGCCATGCCAAGGACCTGTAACAAAAAAAGAGAGCTCTTTTGGCACCACGGAAAGGGTGCACTTGGCACCCTCCCACAGTGCCATTACGTCAGCCGTGCACAGCATTGTGTAAATGCTGCATGCGCCATGACATTCTTATGGTGTGTCCATATGGCCGCCACCATTTAAAAATGGTGACGCCCATACGCTTTAAGGTTAGGGAGGGTGCAGACGCTGTGTCTTCCCTAACCCTAAAGTTGCCATAAAGGACCCTAATGGCACCTCATAGTGCCTGTCTAGATCGGGCCTCTGGGAACTATAGTTTTGTAAAACATTTAGTCTTCTCTGTCAGATAGCTCTGATGCCACAATAAAATACAGTTCCCAGGATTCTCTAACACTGAGCCAAGGCAGTTAAAGCAGTTTCAAACTGGATTATTTCTTCAGTGTGCTTTGGACATTGGTCTTTGCAGCTTCAAACAGTTCTATTGGTATGAAATCCATTCTTGGTGATCCCCCCATGTGCTTTGAGAATAGTTTCCACTTCACTTTCTAAAACTGTGGGTTCATTGACAAAAAGGTTATTTCTTGAATTAATCTGTCATTTTTTTACCCTTTTTATATAGTCCTCCAGTACATTACTCCTATCATCTTTTTATTTATTTATTTATGATTTATTTATTTATGATTTATTATTTAGATTATGTTTAAAAATAAGTTAATAAGGATGGTTGACTCCTTACCATCCTATCCAAGTTTAGCTAAAAGTGTATTCTATATGTATCTCATCATACAATTTCAATGAGCCCTTCTCATGACTATAGAATAACAGGCTAATTTGGCTATATGGACACACATTTGCCCCTTCAGTGCTAGTATCAATTTTCTGTATACAAGTACTTTATACTTCACTCAAGACTATTTGTTTCCCTTAACCTTATTCTCCCACTAAGGGATCATGAGGAGCTATGGAGACCATCTGCCTTCTCATTAAATACAAATCAAGACATCCACTCATGAGTTAGCTTTCAAAAGATCAAGGGATTTTGTTTGAAGCAAAGAAACCACCACTGTAAAATCTCCGAAGACTATGAAAGGCTATAGGCACTTTAAAATATTGTGGGATATCTGATGCATTGATAACACTCTCAAACCAGCAGCATGATTATCTGAAAACCTACAAGCAGACCTGTCATGCTGCTTCTTTGATTCTTGAGCCAGTTAAAGCAAATGTGAGTTAAAAATCCATCAGAGCTTCTGTTTTCATTGATACTAGCACTGAATGGACAAATGAGTGTTCTCTTTGTGTTCTCTCTGAATGCATAAATGAGTCCTTCATTCCCTAGTTTTGGTTTTATAGCTAGAAGCTACCATCCATAAATGAATGGGTCTGCAAGAGATTATTGGAGAGATTGCTGTTGAGGTTGAGGTTGGTGATGATGATGCTCCTGCAAATAATATGAATGGGAAGTAAATAATTTCAATACAAAGAATGAGAAGCAAATCTAAAATTATTGTCCTAAGTTCTATTATGGGTATTGAAAATAGGCAGAGCCATGGAAGCAGCTGAATTTTCTTTTGAGTTGGTACACCATTGATTCAATGTGTCTACTCCACTTGGACTAACCAAGAGAATTTCAGCCATTATTTATGCTTCGCACACACCACATTCCCTTTCCTAATGTTATGCACCAAAGGGCATTTGTTTATAAGTTATGGAACAAGTATTTTCTCCAGAACAAATGCTTCAAATAAATGATATTTTAATGTATATTGAAATGTCATCACCTCTGTCTTGTATGGGTTTTGATATATTTACAGTGCAGTCATATATTCCAGTTTCATTGAGTTCAATGGAGTCCAATCCCAGAGGAGTGTACAAACCTGCTGAAACAGTGCTACAGTATTTGGAGAAGTGCAAAATCCAGTGGATGTTTAAGTTATGATATTCTCATTTGCCCAAAGAATGCAGTTCAGGTAATATTCTATTGGAATTTGCAATGATGTATATATAAGAACAAGCCTAAAAGAGATATTCTTTTCTTATCTAAATGGTGTTGCAAAGATCTTCTAATGATCATAATATAATATATTATCAACGGTGTCCACAAGACTTTCCTTTTCATCATCAGACATAACAGAGAAGAGGAAGGTAATGGGTTGTTCATGTAAATCCTGACTTATGAAGATGCTGGTTAAACCAATACTTTGATATGTGTTAAGATGAGTGTATAAAGAGCTTGGGGCTTATAGATGCACATAGGATCTATTTTTTAAAGGATGGATAGTAGTGTTGAAACATAGGGAAAGTTATATGAACAATGAGAGTATATGTGTGGGTAAAATGACAGTAGAGTCAAGGAGAAATTACCTGTGTGGAGCATGCATGTATAGGCTCATTTTAAAAGAAATATTTATGAATTAAAAATAAAAGAAATATGTAGATTTTTTTAAAAAAATCTTCATTTATATGCATCTTTTTTTTCTGTGCCTCTATGCACTGAAATCCAGTGATAAAGGAGATGTTAGGGTGGATCCAGAGTACATCAGTTGTACTTTGTACTGAAATCAACAAAGACTTAAGTCACAAGTACATTTCCATGTTGATTTCAGTGGAACTTCAATGAAACTAAAACTCAATGAATGTGTTGGAAAAGTTAATGTATGGAAAGGGCATAAAGATGTGCATACTGACCAGACTCACCAGTACCATCCTTAATGTCACCTGAACCTGGTTTAGTGTGTGGGAAGCACTGGGGTTTTGTGAATTATGGACACATGCTCATTGGTAAAGACTGTAGACTGTGTGCAGGTTTTGCTGATTTTTCACATTTTTAGATTATTTTTGGGGGGTGGGGGGGGAATGTTTACTTCTAACAATAATGTCTTTGGAAGAAAAAAGGTATATATTGTGCAAAAATTGCTAATATCTACACACACAAAAAGCATAGTTGGGCCATTTTTATTTTTTATTTTTTGCCAGATAGAATCTCCAGAAATTGGGGGGGGGGGGGGAGTCAAGCTTGTTTACCCTTTTGTCAAAGTATTGCAACATGCTTAAGGACTAAAATGTGCAACTATTCACCACATCTCTATTCTGAATAGCCTTTATATTGAGGAAAATTTCTAAAATACATTTTGTTATAGCATGGTATCTATTATACCAAAGGGAAAAAAATGAAAAACTTTAAACTGCTATAATGGGTATATAAAATTAGTGTAAATGACTATGTGACTATTTTGAGTGTAGCCAAGGAAATTTTAGCTCTAAGGTGGTTATTTTAAATCATATTTTTGTTAGAAGATAATGAGTTAGATCTGAACTTGACTAAATCAACTAACAAATGTTTAATTGAGTTTAGGGTCTTTTCTAATATAATTTGAAAATGTATGAACACCCACCATACAAAGTTAAACATATAATGTTAAATATACTTGAGATCAGTCAAATTCCTTAAAGGAATTAAGCATGCACTTAAGTCTCTTTTAGGAATATAAATGTGATTTAAAAACTGTTAATATCAAGTGGATATACTCCCTGTGTATGCGTTTTTGTTGTATTTTTTAAAATTAAATTTCATGATTCACTATTGTCTTTCTTCTCTATAGGATCTCATTATTGGTACAAACAGATCTGTTCTTTTGAGGAGATGGAAAACCACACTATCATTTCTGAATTCATCCTTCTGGGGTTTCCCTCTGGACTGGAGCTGCAGCTCTTTCTTTTTATGACCTTCTTCCTAACATACATACTAACAATTTCAGAGAATCTCATCATTATCTCCTTAGTAAAAGGTAACAGGAATCTTCACAAACCAATGTATTTCTTCCTTGGAAATTTATCTTTCCTGGAAATCTGGTATATAAGTGTCACACTTCCGAAGCTGCTGATGGATTTCTGGTCACAGAACAAGATCATCTCCTTTCAGAGTTGCATGGCTCAGCTCTACTTCTTCATCTCATTGATGTGCACTGAATGTGTCCTCCTAGCTGTCATGGCTTATGACCGATACATAGCTGTGTGTAACCCACTTCGCTATTCAGCAATCATGACCCATAGATTATGCTTCCAGCTTGGTGTGCTGTCCTGGGTGTGTGGCTTCTCTGTATCCTTTGTCAAAATCATCTTTATATCCAGATTGACCTTTTGCAGCCCTGGGGTAATTAATCACTTTTTCTGTGATATCTCTCCAGTACTCAACCTCTCATGTACTGACATGTCAGTGGCTGAGATGGTAGATTTCATCTTGGCCTTGGTCATCCTCCTTGGTCCACTCTCTGTAACCATCGTGTCCTACCTGTTCATCATCACTTCTATTTTTCGTATCCCCACAACCCAAGGAAAGAAAAGAGCTTTCTCAACTTGTGCTTCACACCTCACTGTGGTCATTATTTTTTTCTCATCAACAGTCTTCATGTACGCCAGGCCTAGAAAAATTCATCCTTTTAACCTCAACAAAATAGTGTCCATCTTCTATGCTGTGGTCACTCCAGCTCTCAATCCACTCATCTATTGCCTGAGAAATAAGGAAGTGAAAGAGGCATTGAAGAGGAATATAGGGATGAAATGTCCTGTTGGATAAATGTGGAGACTGGGTAACCAAAGGGAAAAAAAGGACTGGAGATGGAGAATACATGGATTTTAACACTGGGAATTGTGACTCCAAAAAATTTAAACAGCAGTAGTGCTTTTGTTGTCCCTAATGTGTTAGATTTTATAACAGCCTGGGTATGGGTCTAGAAGTGCTGTAGTCCTGGACATCCATACCGTTTGCAAATATGGATCTTAGCATTATATTGGTCATAGTGTGTTTTTTAAAAAGATATTTCCAAGTATTCAATTTTAAATTTTCTTTAAAAAGCACACTGAAGTAGTAAGTGACAACATAATATTTTTCATCTATCTTTAACACACATACATGATTGAAACAGGCAGTTTTCTCACTGAGGAATGGCTGGCTATAGAAAATTCTTTTATATATTTTTATTTGAAAAGTTTTTTATATTAAGTCTTTTTAGAGTGAGTCTGAAAAAAGAAACTTTAGGTAATCTTTTGAAAATTATGGATGTAATGTTTGAAACATTAGTTTCTTATGTATTTGTGCCAGAGTATTTTCATGTAAATGTAAATCATGTAAATGATATAATTAATTTCATACATAATCATTATTGCTATAGTTTATTCTAAGCTAGGATTGGAAATTGTGTAGCCCTCCATGTGTGGCTGAATTGCAGCTCCCAGAATTCCTCAGCACTGAATGTTCGGTTTATTGGCTCTATGAGTAATAGTCTAGCAATATCTACGTGATTCCCACCCCTGTTCTAATATATGTAAGCTAGTTCTTAAAAATTATTTTTGAAATTATATTTAAGGACCCCTAATAAATAATATTTCTGAAATGATTTAATCCTATAAGGCTGGGACAGTTATTCCTTTTTTAAATGTCTTACTTGACCAACAAGTCAAGTAGTTTGAAGAAGTAGAAGGAATCCTTATAAAATTTGAAGGTGATACAATACTCGGTGGGGTTGCATTGGAAGATGGGGCAGAATTCAAAAAGACCTTGATAAACTAAAAAAAAAAGGGGGGGGACTGAAACTAATA
Source organism: Urosaurus nigricauda (assembly GCA_034509955.1). NCBI lineage: Eukaryota > Metazoa > Chordata > Lepidosauria > Squamata > Phrynosomatidae > Urosaurus > Urosaurus nigricauda. The sequence goes on along the minus strand of JAOEGL010000006.1, from coordinate 19,662,537 downwards.
AAATGCAAACTAAAAAATGAAATGCAAATTTTACATTTACGCCCCCCAACACACACACACACACACACAAAACAAATGCATGGGGGATACTTGGTTTAACAGTGGTACATGTGAAAAGGACCTTGGGATTATTGTTGATCATAAATTGAACATGATGCAGCAGTGTCATAGCGCAGTAAAAATTGCAAATAATATTTAATCTGCATTAATAGAACCCTACTATTCCTATTTTGGGAGAAACGTGGGATATAGATTCCATAAATAAAATAAAATAAATAAATATGTTCTAAAGGAAGGGAAGTAATAATCCTTCTTCATTCTTCACTAGTCAGGCCTCATCTGGTGTGTTGTATTTAGTTCTGGGCCATCTCATTTTAAGGATATCGACAATTTGGAGCAGATTCAGATTAAGGCAACAAGGATAAGAGCTATGGAGAGCAGAACGTATGACAAATGGACATGTTCAGACTAGTGAAGAGAAGACTGAGAGGTGATATGGTTACAATCTTAACATATCTAAAGCGCTATCGCAGACAAGAGGGTATAGGTTTGTTCTCTGCTTCCCCAGAGTGTAGGTCTAAGTTATAGGAGAATAGGATTTGTTTGAAGATTAGAAAGAACTTCTTGGCAGTAAGAGCAGTTCAGCCATGAAACCAATTAACAAAAGGTGGTGAGGTCTCTTTCTCTGGATGCCTTCAAAAAGAGGCTAGACAGCTACTTGCTGTGGATGTTCTAGCTGGAATTCCTGCATTGAGTATGGAATTAAACTCAATGACCTGTGAGGCCCCTATGACTCTATGGCTGTGTGGCTCTTTGTTTCTGCTATTTCCTTTTTCTGTTTTAAGGGGGGAAATCATGTTTGTTGTTAATAAGGTTCTTGTCTATACTGAAAGCCATTGCCATTTAGATTTCATGTCCATATGTTTTTGCAAATTAATCTTAAAAACACACATTTCATTCCTTTTGGAGGACTGGTGGGAATCAATGTCTGGATTCATTTGCAACTGAAAGGTATCCTTGCTCATGACTCCAAATTTGGAAATCTACAGAGCACATCTGAAGAGTTTAAAGCAGTTCATGTCTTTCTGTCTTTTATGTCTATCTTTGAAACTCTCATATCAACTCCAATATAGGTTATTCTTATATATCCTCATAGTGCAAATATGAGGTGGAACATTTGTGAGTGTGGTTATATTGCAAATATAATGACAAGCCCCCACCTCCCATAAGGCCAGCCAGCATGGGCAGGAACAATGGAAGCTGGAGTTGAACAACATACATTCTACAGCCCTGAGCTAGAGAACTCATGACGAAATATGATATCTACCAAGAATTTCTTTTTGCCATGTTTTCACTGTGATCAAGAGACTCAATGACTATATGAGATGAATGGGGTCCCCCACGTATATCAAATGGCCTGGGTTCCCATCAGCCTCACATCATCTGGTTGAAATGATGCAGGCCAAAATGTCTGTGGTGTGATAAGGCCCAATTCCACCAGTACAGACACATATCCTGAGGATCCAGTCTGACCTTGGGTAAAGAGCCTTTGCCCCAGGATAATATAGCCCTGGTTTTCAATGGAGTTTCTCTGAAATGCTACAGCAAAACTGGTCTTTTTAGACAGCCCTCCCCTCATGCTCCTTACCTGTGCTGCCCAACGATCCACCTGAGGAGCCCCCCTCCCCAGTCACCTTGTCTCATGCAGAAACAGGGTGCCTGGCCACATGCAGCTAGGCACCCCCTTTCTACATCAGATGGGATGACTGGGGGGCTTTTCAGATGGATTGCTGGGTAGCAAAGGTAAGGAACAGTGCATTGGTCCTGGGTCCTAGGTTAGTGTGGGAACAGGTGTGTGAACAACCACTTGTTTCTGTGCCAACTTAGGGACAAAGCTGAAGTTATGTAACCCTCCCTGCTTTTCTAGTAGCTCATTTTGCTCAAGTATCTATCTATCACCCAGCACTTTTGGGTGATATGATTTTTCTGTTTAACATCTGTTTTGTTTTTGTTTTCTAGTTTTTATTTATTAGCTTTTGAGGATAGTGATTGGTATTTTTGCTCATTGTTGCTTTTTTGATGATATATTGATTTACGTTTTGGCAAGCTACATTGTGTACATGGATGGGCTGAAAAAAATGGAGCAAAATTATCATTAAAATACACCTGGAAAATTGGCAAAAGAGCTTATGTATAATAATTTTTAAAAAGGATTAATTATAGTTTTCCACTGACACTTTATTGTTTATATGTGCATTGACTCACATGGCTTCTGGGATGCCACCATAAATAACTAAGCAAATAAAAATTAAAACAGATATCAGAAGTGTTTATCACAGTTGGGAAAGGGGCATCGGATGTGTGTCAACATGATTTTTGAAAACATCACATTCTGTTTAATATCATAAGCATCCCTGACTCTGATGCTTTTTCTTGTATTCACTGACAGAAAAGTACATATGTGATCAAAGTAGTCTGTAGTCTCAGGAGAGACATTTATGTAATTCATAAAAGGGCCACTGTGTGTGTGTGTACATGTGTGTGTTTGTGTGTGTGTGTGTGTGTTTTTACTATAATTCAATTATGGATTATGAATGTATATAAAGAATATATATCAATTGGATGCCAATCTTTGAAATAGTAAGTACAGGGAGTATCAGTTGTCAAAGTGAGAGTAATAAAAATGATGCAAACAGCTTTATCCATAGATTGCTCTTGGGTGCAGGGTAGTCAGGCTAAATTAAGAAGCCCCAAGTGTACTCACAGAACATCACAAATATTTCTCTTCTAAACAATTAACAAGATACCATTACTGTATTCCTGTAGGGGAATGCTGTGAGGACATAAACTTCCCATTAATAGGATGTGTAAAGAAATGCAAGGGGAAAAACACAAAAGGGGAAGAACTGTTATATTGATTCAAGGTCTCTTTACAGTCATATAAGAAGATGATCATCAACACCATCACTGTAATCACCCTTAAAATAATAAGAATATTGCTGCTATGCAGACCATGTATGTCATTATGTTAGATAATAAAATTTGCAGCAAATAAAAGTACAATTAAAATAATCATTTCTTGGAACCAACTTCCAGTAATGTTACACAGGGGTTTACACCACTAAAAGCAATAACATATAATAACATTTAAGAGATTATTGAAATAAATGCAAGATTACAGAAAACTGAAGAAGTTATTGCTTGCCAAGCAGGAAAGTCTGTGTTAGGTAGAAAAACACAGTCAGATAGACAGGATTAGTCCAACACATACTCAAAAAGAAGCTGTGGTGAGGCCATTTAAAAAAACAAAACAAAACTGAATGAATCTCACCACACCAGACAATTAGTGGCAAGTCTGTAATATCTCTTCTTTGGTTCAAGATTGTGGGGGGTGGCCTCTGAATTCCATGGATTCATAAGTGAAATGGATTATCTAGATCCACTTCAGTCTTGCATCAGGCATGTCTATGGGATGGGGACAGCTTTGGTCACATTGATAGAGGACCTACACTAGGAATTAGAGATCACCTTGGCCTGTGGAATGACTGAAGGATTGGTACTGTTCCCAGAGCTGTTTAATATCTACACAAAACTACAAGAAGAGGTTATCCAGATGTCACCAGTATGCGCATGACACTCAACTCAGTATCTCTCCTTTCCATCTAAATCAAAGCAAGTTCTTTCTTCATTGAATCACTGTCAGCAGCTATAATGGACTAGATGAGGCTGAAGAAATTGAAATTTAATCTAGACAAAGCAGACAGGATAACCTTTGGAGTATTTAGGCACTCTCACGCATTAGCATCACATATTTTCCCCCATGCTTACTAATAACTGGCTCTTCCATTTCTTCATGTTATGATATTGTTTATTTAAATAAACAAACTCCTGTTATGAATATACACACATGGAAGTGAATATAAAGGGAGAACAGATATGAACAGAACAGTCTCAGGAAAATGGTATGCAAATCCCCACTTATTTCATCCCCACATACAAACATGAATACTTTTTGTGATTTTATTTTCTTTGTACCACTTGAATACAGTGGTTTCTGTGTAGTTTTAAGCAATGTACATACTTTGGAAGTTCGTTCAGGCATCTCTGTATATTTGGGGATTTTTGGACAGAAATTGTGTTTTTGTTCAGGATGCACTGATTTCTGCATTATTTTTTTAAATGAAAACACATTTTCTGTGCAGAAAGAAGTGTATTTGCATAATCTGAATGTTTTGAAATCATAGTTATACAAATTGCACAATTGTATCAATGCATTAGTACCTTCTGTGAGAGCCATGAAATGGTTTACTATTTACTATTTTAAATACTATTTGTATTTAAAAATACAAAAATTAATATATTAAAGAAAATATAAAGATATATAAGTGAAAATGACTTAAAATACAGTACATCGGGGAAAGTAGTAGTGATATTTTCTTTATTTCTGCAATTGCTGTAGGAGAAGGTTGCATGAAAATGCATACAAAGTTTTATATGAAATTAGAAAATATACAGAAACTATTACAGATGTGGGACTATAAAAATATTGGAAAAATGAAAATTTTAAAGAAATTGATATAGACAGTATTGTACATTATCGAAAAGGGTGATGAGGAATTGCTGCTAATTTTAAGTGGAATGGAAGAAAACAAAAGCTAAGTGTCCACCGGGAGACAGTTTGCTCAGAGATAGCACTGCTATATCCTCCAGTTGTGGAGAGCTGCCCTGAGTGACAAAAATGCATTTGAAGGGCAGGGCAGGGGAAATTCAGTAAACCCAGATCTGTTGGTGATACAGACGTTCATAACTGAGGGGTTATCTGCACTGCCTAGGATACAACAGGGGCAGCTTGGAGTATCCTTGCCCTGCAGCTGTCTTGTTCTGCCCCTGTTACTTTGATCTCGATTTCTTCATCGCAGTGGCTCTCTGTATGGACTTTGTTTATTACAGACAACCAGAACTAAGTTGGCAACTGTCAGCCAGAGGACTTTTTCTTCATCCACCCCTAGATTGTGGAATGACCTGCCAGAAGAGATTCGACAGCTAAAATACACTGTCTAAATTTAAAACAGCATTGAAGACCAGTCTCAAAACAAGATGAAAGCAAGATGTTCAGTAATGGTCACATGTGAGACACCTCATTCTGACCTCAGAAGAAGCAGCCCATGTTTGTGGCAGATTCACCAGATTGCCCAGAGGGGTGCCCATTCAGATAGGCACCACAGTGTAGAATGGAAGGCTCCAGATATTTCCAGAAGCAGTTGTTGTTGTTGTTTTGGCTTGGGGTTAACCTTGTTTTGCCACAGTTCTGGAGTGGGATGTGTCAGATGATGTTCAGACTGCCTGCATTAGAACCAAGGTTTGGGCTTTGTGTTGTCCAAACAGAATGATGCCACAATGGAGGTGGGGGAAATGGGTGTTTTGGCCCATGTAGACAAGGCCCTAGATATATATACATTTTCTTTGAATGGGATGGAAGGGGATGTTCTTTAGCCCTTTCCAAAAATCTGTCCTCCTTTCATGTGGTTAGAGAACTGCAGCGGGAATTAGAGGCAGCCACCGTCATTCAGTCCTCTTTCTTCACCTTTTCTTGTCATTTGAAGATGTGAAGGGGGCACAGAGAGGGGATAGAATGATATGAAGAGGAGAGAGGAGACTCAGAGATGTCACAAAGCTGTTCCTTTGTTATTGCTTCTTTGTAATGTTGTGCCATGTAAAGATGAACAGAACAGCTGGCTGATGCTCTGAAAAGTTTTAGCAGAATCAGGAACTGGAATAAATTAATGGCCTAGGCCTGAGCTGTGTGTGTTAGAGGAACTGTAGGACCATGAAATCTCATTTTTGGGAAAGAACAAATCCTCACAGACCAGGCATGTTTCCTAATTTTACTTTAATATAACTGATTTAACAGATGTTATTATTGCAATCCCTAATCTCACATACTTACACATGAGTACATACTGTAGGGCCAGCTAGAATTTTTTAAAAAACGCATGTGGGATGTATGGGTGAATAAGTTTCACCACCGAAAACAAACAAAGACCTAAATTGTTAGTCACAAATACAAGTAAGACACTGAATCATGGGATTTACAATGGCTTGAATTGTCTTTTCTAGTTGGGACTAACCACCAGGATTCTAGGTACAGATATACATGTATTGCACACATTACTGTTCAAATTAGCAAACTGAGAAGAAAGAAAAACATGAGTAAGTAAAGATGCTTAATTAAGAAGAAAGGCTAAGCATCTAAACACTAGACTTGAGATAGAATATATCAATGAAGTATTTTCAATGAAAATTTATCAGTGCATTTGTAAATGAAGCAATTAATCTTTTTCTCCGAAGATGCCAGCCACAAAGACAGGTGAAACGTCAGGAATAAACTCTTCTATAACATGGTCACATAGCCCAAAAAACCCACACAAAACTATAGAAAACTCACTGACAGCCCTGCAGCCCCAATCCAGTGCTTTTCCAGACCATGGAGAAGCTGCAAAAGGGGTGTCTTGGGGCTTCATCCCCCCAGACACCCAGGAGCCAGAGCCAGGAGGAGAAAGGGGTGGCCCGGTCCCTTTCTCCTCGGTATCATTTGCATGGCCATTTAGTTGCTGCACCAATGATGTGCACGGGGCTGCACAGCAAAAAGGAGCTCTGTTTCGGAGCTCCTCTTCATGCCACTGGAAAGGCGTGATAAGCACCCTCCAGTGGTGCAGAGACAGCACACATTTGCTGTTCCATTTGGACAATGTGCATGCATGATGTCATCATGGCGGCACCCGTGTGGATGGGATGCCGCCATGATGCCACCACTGGCACATACTTGGGTTAGGAACAGTGTAGTTGGTGCATAGTCTCTAACCCTAGTAACATTTCCAGGATGGTGCTTAGTGGCCATCTGTATCAGCCCTTATTCTCAATTATAAGTACTAATTATCATAGTGAAATAAGGATGGAAATGTCAGGACCTGCTAGTGCTGTTGTGAATAGTGACTAACTAAGGATGGAGAAAGTGAGGCCTTCATGATCCTGCTGAACTTCAGCATATCATCATTCCTAACCATGGGCTATGAAATGTAAAAGTGATGGGATCAGAAAAGCAATAAAATCTGGATGGTGGTCTACATGTTCCCACTTTAAGATTTATAGCTGGCTTTTGCAGACAGAACTTCTTACTTTTCACTATCATCTGCCCCCCCACCCCCTTTCTTCTTATGTCTACAGTGGGCAATGACCCATGAATTTAATTTAATGAATTACACAGTAGTCCAGAAAAACTGATGATACAATGTATCTTTTGGGACCACAAAGCACATAACATTAATGAGGCTGCTCATTAGTACACACACTAAGGTTAATCACCTGTGCATTTCTTTTTCTTTCTTTTCTGTTTTAAATCAGCCCTAGTCCACCTTATTTCAACATTAGGAGAACTCCAGGAACTAAGAACTCTTATTCATCTTTGGAATGTTGCAAGGTATTTATAAATTTGGTAAGCTCACTTAAGCTAACGGTTTTTACACTTTCTTCTTGCATATTCAGCCTTATGAAGCCGAACTTTACAAAATGTGTATGATGTACAACAGGAACACATAGAATATTCCAAATTATTTGTAAAATGGTCAAAAATATATTTTTCAAGTGTAAAGAAATCCTGCTCAGAAGAATACAGATGTTATTTGACTATTTTGTGTTTAGGACATATGTGCAAAATTCACATGTTGTTGTTTGGTACGGAAAATAGCATTTTCTATGCAGAAATTAATATATCTGCTTTCATATTTCAGTACTGAAATATTATTGTCCACCCAGGTAATGCTGTTTCCTGCACCAAAAATGCTGCTTCCTATGCAAAACAGCCATGTGAAATTTTGTGCAGAAAAAGTCCATAATTGTGATTAATCTTTGAAAATTGTGTGGCTTTTGAAAACTTTCTCAGAGTGGCAAGAAAACTGCTGAAGTAATTAATCGCTATCTTTAAAAAGAAACTCAGTGAAGAATTGCATCCTTAGTGCGAAGGTATTAAAAGATTTCTGCTCTTTCATGTCTGGAATGGTATGTTGAAAGAAGACTTGTGTTCTCTTTAATGGCTATAATTCCAAATGCACTTAAGATACGAAGGCAGACTTCTAAGTAAGTCAAGTATATCATAAGCAATGTAGATGTTAGCGGAAACTATCTAATGATAATTGATCAGCAGCTAGAGAGAAGGTGCTAGAGTAGTGTGGCTGAGGTTGTGGGGAGTTTGTGAATCTGTGCATACCTTTAAAATACCACAGAGTCACCCTGGAGTAATTCAGAAAACAATTTGTTTGAGTCTAATCCCAAATATAGTTGGATCATGTTTTTTTAAAAGAATATTTCTTTCCCACATTTCTAATGATACAGGTACTCAAGGCATCTAGCAAGAGTTTGGTTCAGAATCAATCATTCATCCAAATTATATGTGCATTCCTAGCAGTGGTTAACATTGCAATGAGTAACTCCTAGATTCTCTGGCATTTCTTGGAATTTATGCTGATTTTATTTTTAAAAATGATGGAATAAATAGCTCTATAAGGGTGGGGGGTAATCAACAAAGTCCACCAATTCTGCTCTGTTTTATTCGTTATTTACTGAAGAGACAACCCATAAGAGAACAGAAGACACATTGGTATGGGAAAGTTAAGTTCCTTCCCTTGATCTAAGGATGTTATGTTTTATAACATCCCACCAAATGAGATTTTTCTAGCCAATACTGGCCCAACTATGAGACAGAGTGAGACACTTCTCTTAGGCACTAGACGTAGGAAGCAGGAGTAGTAATCCTTTAGTTATTTTTTCCAGAGGTCCATGGTTGTTCTTGGTCCTTGTTGGAGAACCAATCAGTGTGTACCAAATAGCTTTCACTGATTCCCTAAACTACCCTACAGCCAGTAAAATTCAGCTAGTATCATTGAAAGATGAAACTGGGGAAGACATCTTATCGTTTGTCCTAGGCACTAAATATATTTCATCAGTCCTGATTTTAATGAACATGATAATAGATCGTGGGCTGTGAAGGTTACAATACAACCCATTTGTATCCTGTAACCAATGTATGCTTGAATTATTTGGTTGAACTATCTTCCTCATTTGTAGTACTTTAGATAAGAACACATTTTCATCATCAGGTGATCTTCTTCCATAGGAACAAATACGTTGATCAACAAACCTTCTGAATAAGAGTTTGTTCTCTCAGTATGAACAGAACTGTATGTAAAGATGGAAGGAAATAACCAAACCATGGTGACAGAATTTATCCTAATAGGCTTCTCCAGCATCTCTTCAGCACATCTTGTCCTGTTTGTGGCCTTTGTATCAGCTTATGCTGCAGCTCTAGTAGGTAACATTTCTATAATTGCACTAATTGGGCTCTGTTCTACTCTTCACACTCCCATGTACTTTTTCTTAGTCAACCTCTCTCTTCTGGACCTTTGCTGTACCACTGCAGTTGTTCCACAGATGTTGAAGAATTTAATGGATGAGAAGAAGACTATCTCCTTCCAAGGCTGCTTAACACAGGCATATTTCTTTGTCATCTTCCTGGGCACTGAACTACTACTGCTTGTTGTAATGGCTTTTGACCGCTATGTAGCCATCTGCCACCCTTTACGCTACACTATCATCATGAACCAGAAAGTGTGCAATTACCTGGTGATTGGAATATGGGTATGTGGTGTCCTCCTTGCAAATATTCATGTTCTCTCCCTCCTCCGTTTGTCCTTCTGTGGACCCAGTACCATCAATCATTTCTTCTGTGAACTACCTCCACTGCTTCGCCTCTCTTGCACTGACACGTCCTTCAACCGATACCTGATGCTGGTGACAGACATTTTCTTGGGATTTGGTTGCTTTCTATTGACTTTAGTTTCCTATGTCTGCATTGTTTCCTCCATCCTGAAGATACGTTCCACACAAGGAAAGAAGAAGGCTTTCTCCACCTGCTCTTCCCATGTAATAGTGGTGACAATTTTCTACAGCTCAGCAATTTACACCTATGTTAGACCTCCATCCCTGTACCTAGATATAGACAAAATTGTTGCTGTACTGTACACTGTGCTAACTCCTGTTCTCAACCCTCTTATCTACAGTCTGAGGAACAAAGAAGTGAAAGAGGCATTCAACAAATTTATGAGGCTAAACAGAGACTAAGGTAATATTCATAGAATCATAGAATCATAGAATCATAGAGTTGGAAGAGACCACAAGGGCCATCCAGTCCAACCCCCTGCCATGCAGGAATTCCCAGTCAAAGCATCCCCGACAGATGGCTATCCAGCCTCTGCTTAAAGACCTCCAAGGATGGAGACTCTACCACACTCCGAGGGAGTGTGTTCCACCGTCGAACAGCCCTTACTGTCAGGAAGTTCCTCCTAATGTTGAGGTGGAATCTCTTTTCCTGCAGCTTGCATCCATTGCTCCGTGTTCTGGTCTCGTTTTGATTCAACTCAGGTCTGAAGCAGATGGGCATGAAAGAGTGGCCCAAATCCACTCTAGCCAGGAGTTCAAAACCTGCTGACCACACAGCCCACTCTGATGGTAGACCATGCTTGCAGGGGCTGACTAGCACTTACAGGATTATCCTGGCTTCTTTTTGCTCTGGTCCAAAGGACTGCAGCATGGCTTCAGCACAGTTTCTGTCTGCTTTGGAAGTGTGCATCAGGTAATTGGCACGCTTCCAAAGTGGCTGGAAGCCACTGCTCAAGTGTTTCGCCCCTCAGAATTGTAGCATTACATTAGTTATTTAGCTGGCTCAGTGAACAGGTGTTTGTACAATGAGAACAAGCATGGTGCAGTACTGTGAATGTTGAACTCTGAAAACCATGGTTAGAATCCCTTCTGAATCATGGAAATCTCCTAGGAGATATTGGGCAAAATACACTCACTTAGCTTTAGAATGAAGCAATGTCAAACCTTCTCTCAATAAATGTTGTCAAGAAATCCTTATGATATGGTTGCCATAGGTTGACATCAACTTGAAGGCACCTAAGAAGAAAATTCTATAGACTTCCAATCCTTAACATCATTCTTTCTTTAAGTTTTTTTTATTCCTAAGCCTAGAGCTAGACAAAAGGCTTTATCTTTTTCGATATCAAATTTCTCTGCCTGGAATTGTATACTGAATTTTTCTTTCAAATATATTTAGAACATATTTAATGTGCTCAATTTCAAACTCATAAATTGGCCAGATAAAAAAGCACACACACAAACACACATATACAGATGGATGGAAGGAGGAAACTTATGATTTGTTAAAATGATTGTGAAATAGGCAGAACTGTGGATCACCTGAAATCAACAAGTAATTGACGAGTGGATGGTTATCTGCAAATTACTTTTAAATATACATTCATTTCAAAATGCATTCACAGAGTTTTGATCCCATTTAACCTCTTTGTGAACTTCTTAAACAGAACCTTTGATCTCTCTCTCTTTCTTTCCCCAAATATTTAAAATGAGTACTATTCCAGAGTACTTTTACTATCAATTGAAAAACTGAGGGTTAAAAAGATATTTGGTTCCAGGACTCCCATGGATACAAAAATCCATGGATGCTCAAATCCGATTATATTCAATGGGGTGTCCCTTATATAAAATGGCAAAATCAAGGCTTGCTTTTTGGCAGATGTAAATATTTTCAAGCTGGTTGAATCCATGGCTGCAGAACTTATGGATAGGGATAGGTGACTATATTCTGCTTCACAGATATCATTAATATAGTACAGTTATAGCAAAATCTAACCAAAGCTAGTCACTTTTAAATCCTCTTGATCTCACTAAAAAAGAAACGGATACACAATTAAATTTGTCACTTAAATTTGTCACATTGAAAGAAACTGGGCTTTAAGTTGACAGCTTTGGCTGAATTGCTTGTTTTAGTGTTTCGTCATTTTTATAGAAGAACTTGGAAGGATTACACATAATTTCAATATTAGGTAGCATGTTACATTTAAAATTAATTGCAGTTATATAATATGGAATGTATTGTATTTAAATTATTCTCATGCATGGTGATGATAAATATATTCACACATATAAAATTAAGCACCAATAGAAAATTCAGAGAGAAAAATTATTTCAGATTAAGGTGGTGCGCCGATATGAAAAAATAGAGCTCTGTTTAACTTCATCTTAGAATAGTACAAAGGTTGTTAGAAGCCATTGGCATTCCCTGGGGCCTTGAAGCAGAAATAATGGTCGATTTCATAATTATAAAGGAGGAAAACATGACATTCAAAGTTACAGGCATTTTCTCTATTTTTAAGGGATAAACATATTGTTCACATCATAACAGAAATATTGCCTCATCCTCATAGGGGCAGCAGGGGATTTATGAGTTATAGTCATTGGAGTATATAAATTCTAATTTGATTTGTCCTTGCTAGTAAAATAAGGTGTGTGGTTTTCCCCCTAAAATATCAGAAGTATAACTTGTTCCATGATGGTGAGATGTTTTGATAGTGCTTTGAGAAAACTGGCAAATTTTCATGAGAAAACAGAAAACTGGATGGAGGAAGAGCTTTTAAAAAACCTGGAATATAATCTGCTTCAGGACGGTGGGCAATTTGTTGTTGTTAATCTTGGAGAGAAAAAAATGTAGATTCTCATGTGATATTTTTGAACATTTATGTAAAAACTTTGCACATGTGTATAAAAGTAGTAGTGACTGGATGACTTGCTTGTGATTTATTGGCCTGTTGTACACTCTGTGCAAATTACAGAAACTGAGATGAACAATTCAAAACTCAGTTGCATATTGGAATTGAAATACCTTGAGGTATTTCATGCTGTATTGGTATGGTAAGTTTCAACTGAAATCTCAGCAACAATAAAGCTTCTTCTCATCGCTAGCAATTACCTATGTAAAAAAAAAAAAAAAAAAAAAAAAAGACCATGGTACCAATGTCAATGGAACTTTAGTGTTCATTGAGGTTTGGTTCCAGTACTCATCATGGATAGCAAAATCCATGGATACTTAGGTCCCATTATATACAATGGCATAGTAAAATGGTAGCCTTTTTATAAAATGGTAAAATTAAGGTTGCTCTGTGGATTTTTTTTGATTGAAGCCATAGATGGTTACACCCATGTATGCAGAATCTGTGAATATGGAAGGCCAATTGTAGTAACTGGAAGAAGCAGATTCCAAACCCATGACTCCTACCAACCTCATACCAGAATCTGTTGAAAGTACATCCCACTTGTGAATGGCTAAAGCCTGAATATTTTTATTGGCTCCAGTTCTGAAAGCATTAAAGCTCCTTCACACATCCATTGTCCATTTCATACATTTGTCATGCCACCCTCAGACTTTCTATTTTGTCTGACTCAAGTTAGAGTGTCCCATCTCTCCTTAGTAACCAGAAGCATACAGAGCATGGCAACTGTCCAGTAGGAGGTTATTGGCTAAGGTCAGTTTTCAGCAGCTCCAGATTGGCATAATGCAATCTCCAAATGTCTTCAGTCAGAAAAGCACAACAAAAAGGTCTGGAGCTCAGCTGTGTCTTCATACACATTTTGATCTAGACACTGGAAAATTCCCTTTTAAAGGGAAATATTACTGTTACTCATTTTGAAATCACTCACTCCTCAGTTGCTGTTTGGTATGACAGTTATGAAATGGATAACTTGTTGCTTTACCTCTTATGATATTTGTTATTTTTAATTATGTTTTAGTAGTACAACCTGCTTGTGGCATCCACCAAGCAAGCCCTCCCCTTGATCTTCTTTAGTGATTATTATTAGGCCCTGAGCCTGGCATATTGCTTAGCAGAGCTCTCACAAGCATAGAGGGCAATGCATCACATGTGCTCCAAAATGGAGAAATTTGCTACTGGCCTTTCCTGTAAGTCTTGGGTGTAGTTTTATTGTCTAAAACAAAAAGAAATTGTGTAAATTGGGGAAACTTCATCTCAAGATATCTTCCTGCAAAATAATGAGTAAATATAATGAGTAGATATTATTTGCCTAACATGGCAGTGGAATGAAACCACATTACCAGACATTATGTTACGAGGGAACACTGATGCCCCTTCATTATATCAAACAATATTGTATTACTGGTAACAGCACTACTTGTACTGTACTGCTTAAAAGTTCTACGCCAGTCTTTATGCCTGACAGTTCTCATTCTCCAGAGGAAGCTATAAGGAGTTCTCTAACATATGTTCATCATACACCAGGTAAGTAAATGTGTTCACTCTCCTGCATACATTCATCTTATGATTACTTTTTTCTTATGATGACCCCAAGACTTTTCAAACTAAAAAGACTGTACTCCTGTAACGGTTATACATATCTAACTGAAAAATGACATCAGAGGTTAAGTACATCTTTTGTATACTTATAGATTGAAACATTAGCACAATATGTTAAATAATTTTTAATATATGGCCTAGGCAATATCTCAGTTGAGACTATGAAAGCAGTCACTCATTGGAGAAGCTAGGACTGGGTTAGGGTGATTGGTGATTCCACTTAGTGTAAGTCAGCATCATGTGATATATTATAATGGAAGATTTTAACTATATATGTTATTAACATGTTGTACCCCACCCTGATTGCTCGCTCAGAGGGGCGGGTTAGAAATAATAATAATAATAATAATAATAATTATTATTATTATTATTATTATATTCTCCCAAAAGGGAGTTTCTTGTATGATAATTTCCTCAGAGCAGATTTTACCTCTTGATTTCTTAAAGTGTAGACCAATGGGTTTAAAACTGGAGTGACCACACTGTACAATAGGGTGATGTTCATCTCTTTTTGTGATGACTCATTTCCAGAGGCAATCATGTAGTTTACCAAAACTGGGATATACAAAATAATCACAACTGTGAGATGAGAAACACAGGTGGAGAAGGCTTTCCAACAGCTCTGCCATGACTGGTATTTGAAAAAGAGGAAGACAATGATGTAGAGATAGGAGAGAACAATGAAAAGGAAGGGGCTTAGAGCAACAGAACCAGTAACAATATTAAGGAGTGTGAGGCTCAAAGCAGTGCTGCTACAAGCCAATTTCAAAAGAGGCTTGATGTCACAGAAAAAGTGCTGGATAAGATTAGGGCCACAAAACCACAGCTGGGAGGTCACTATTGTGTGCATCAGTGCATGAAAGAAACCAGCTGTCCAGGTAGCCCCAGCAAGGAAAAGGCAAGCCAATTTACTCATGATGATGGTGTAACGCAGAGGGTGGCATATAGCTACATAGCGGTCGTAAGCCATGACACCAAGAAGTACAGCCTCACTGCTGCCCAGAAAGTGGAAGAAATGCAACTGAATGAAGCAGCCAACAAAGGAAATAGACTGGTGTGGCATCAGAAAGCCCCTCAACATCTTTGGCACTGTAACGGTAGAGTAGCATATGTCCAGAAAAGAGAGATTGGCTAGAAAGAAATACATGGGGGTATGAAGCCGGGGCTCATTCAGGATTACTGCCAAAATAGCACCATTCCCCAACAAACAGGCCAGGTAGAGTAGCAGGAAAACTGTGAAAAGAATGTATTTGTGGTCATTTGTTAAACCCAAAAGAAGGAACTCGTGCACTTCTGTCTGGTTCTTCATTTCTGTGGAAACAGAAAATAAAAATATTATCTTTAGTTCCCCAATGGGATGACATTTTTGAAGAAGATTGTGTTGCTGTAATACATATAAAGCACTGAAGGCAACTGCTATGAGTTGTGTCCCTGTCTACAGCATATTCATATCCATATCTAAATATATATCTATAGCCCTTTTAAATCATTACGGTCAATATCATGCTACACAGATATAACTCTGTTATTCCACTTTAACTGCTATGGCTGCCTCCTGTGCAGTTCTGGGGTTTATAGTTTAGTGAGGCCTAAATGCTCTCTAGCTGAGAATTCTAGATGCCCCTCCCTAAACTGCAAATCCAAGGATTTAATAGGAAGTAGCCATATCAATTTAAAGTGTAATAATAACCCTTTAATATGATATTGTGGAATATTGACCTGTTTACTCAACACATGAGGGGAAGAAAGAAGTGGCATACACTAGACCTGACCATTCTGACAAATGTTCCCTTGACTTCTGTATGTGGAGTGCAAAGTATCTGAAATCAAGTGTCTCTGCTTTCCATGGAGGCTTTCCACAGGACTTGGAATACTGGAAAATCAGAGTTCCAGATCACTGAGGGAGCTTTCAAGAATATCAAAAGCTTTAGACTTTCCACTTTAGAATGTTAATGTTATTTGAATGTTGTCCTACCTGTGTCTATTTTTGTCTGGCCATGGGAAGGTGATTAATGCTAGTATGTTCACGTACCTTGGATGTTGTCTAATTATGCATTATCACCACAACAAGCACCATCTACTTGCATCTACACCTACATCTACCTCTGTACTTATTTACGTTATCTTGAGATTACAGTTCACACCAACCATAGCCAACACAGCTAATGCTGAGGATTCTTAGGATGTGAAATACAGAAACATCTGGAGGATCACAATGCTTGTCTCTAATGTAAATAGAAATATAGGTTTGATATAGCCAGGTGATAGAGCCTACAGTCAAACATGTATTTTAAGAAACACGCTTAAAAAGAGAGAGGGACATGGAAAGTAAAGCTGGAAGCAGGTGATGGAAAGATTTTCTTAATGAGTCATTCCAGAGGGAGTAATGATTATGTACCAATTTATATTTAAGAAATGTGATTGATGGCATATTACGTATTCCATTTTGTATAACATGGGTCTATTCTATGTGTATGTTTTATCCTGAGGAAACTCTTTATATGCTTTATTGGCTATTCTGAGATTAAAAATATGTTCACATGTGGGACACCAAGACAAAAAAAAGTAGAATTTCACCTTCCTTCATTCTTCCATTATAATTTAATCAGCTACTCTGACCAGAAAACCAATCCCTTCCTTATTCTTCTTCCTCCAGAGATACCCAAAGACATTCTTCTTCATTAGTTTTGCATTACTTATTTCATAAACCTCAATACATTCTGGGCATTAGACTCCCTGACAACATCCTGCTTGGCCTCTTCTTGTACTTGGTTATATGTCTTCCTTGTCTTTGTCTGCAGTTTGTCTTCTAATTATTTTTTTTTTGTCATCCATTTGCTCAGGGACTCCTTGCTGAGGTTTCCTATTTCAGGGGTTGCCAGGTGAACAGCACTGGACTCCCTGCAATTTCAGGATGACAAAGTGAAAGAAGAAGTGCTATGGCATAGAGGGGAGCATCCTTTTGCTACCATAGAGTCAAGATGGATGAAGGTTAGAAAATGGGTCAGAAATATTGCTGAGTCTGCTGATGAAAGATGCAGCCCAGAATTTGGGTAGCAGAAGCTAACAAAGTAATATGGCCATCCAGAATTGAGGTGCAAGGGATTCCAACATCTTTTTTCCAGAAGAAAGGAATGGAAATAATGCTCAAAGATTGGAAAGGAAACAAAAAGAGTGAAATTTTGAACTCCCAGTATTACAATTGGCCTGAAGGACACAGACAGAGTCTCCCAGAGGCCCTCCAGAGGTCTTGAGGAAGACATAATCCCCATACCCTACTACTGCAATATAACCAGGTCCAGATGACAATCCTCAGATGCTGCCATCCTTTTCCCAGCCACTATATTACCCAGCTGGAGGGACAGGAAAACAGTATGTGTGTTGAGATATTTTCCTCCCATGAGGCTCTCTTCAAAAATTACAAAATTATTGAAAATATTCTTACAGTGGGGAGAAGAATTATTAAATTATCTGTTCTCCCTTGAAAGAATTAATAGTAATCAGACATAAGCAGCTAAGCAAGTGGCAAAATGTATGCACTAGATGCTGCAGTTTCCACTATTTCTGCTACAGTTTACAGCCCATGTAGCCTTGCCTACCCAATACTTGACATCTAGGGGCATGTCTTTCACACTTGCCGCATTGGCAAGAGAATCATTGTTAGACTTTGGGAGGTTTCTTTTCCACTCCCAGTGACCTCTTGTGGTCCCTGACCCAATGATGATGAAAACATCATTCACTCATGCTCTGATCACTGGTAGAATTGACCTCATTCTCCCCATTCAGCTGACCTCCAATAAAGTAGGGTATTTTGGGGGAGATGGGGTGGAAATATAATTGCAGCAATAGTGTCACAATCATGACTAAGGAGTTTATCACAGTTATCTCAAATTTATCTCAATTTATCAAATTTATCTCAATTTCAAATGGAGCCAATTCAAATTCATGTAAATTCACTAGTTTAGCAAATTTACATGAATTTTAATTGCATTTGGGATGCGTTCAGAATGACTTCCCATTTTCTGAAAATGACCCCCCCCCCCATTGCCCGAAATTGATTGAGATACTCTAATATGCAATTACATGAAACCCCATGATTTCATTCGGATTGCCATTGCATTATACCCCCAAATTCTATCATATGATAAACTCCTAAGTAAAGATAATGAAAATGTAACATCTACAGAAATGGAATAGTAACAGTTACAGTTATGGTGTTCCATATTCATGAGCATTACCTTATTCACAACGGTGACACTGTTGCTACAATTGTTAACTCCTTCCAACCTATTTTACCAGCCATTTATTGCATGGGAAGAAGGAAGTCCATTCTGCTAGCAATCAAAGCATGGACAAATGATGTTTCCTTCAGGTTTTGAGTAGGTGGTCCAGGAGTGGTGACAAAACTAAGTTGGTGATATAAAATACTGGCCATCATTTACAGATATCCCTCTTTTCCACCTATAATGCCTCTGCTGTCAAGGAAGAGAACAATAATATCTAAACTAGTTACATCTTTTTAACAGGTCCCTGTAATTGAACCTTAAAAAAGAGATACTTCATATGAAAGAATTTTCATCCATTTTTTTTTAACAAAATGGACATAAATGTTACCAGATCATTAGATAAAGCAGCAGCTAAAGCTGTAGCATGATATGAGAGTTAATTTTTTTAATAGTGGAATTGCAGATATATTTGTAAAAAAAAAACTTAATTACATTCATCATTTTCTTAGTATGAAGGAAATTTTAAAAAATCAAAGAATAATAGAAAGTGATAAAATTCATCAACATAAAGTTGCTCTGTGTGATCTGCATATGCATTTCAGATTTCATTTCCATCAGATTCCCTTCTAGTTATAGGCAAGAGTTGTTGTTTGGCATGGGTAGATATAATTCCTGCAGAACACACAGCTATTGAAGAGAGCATTTGGCATTCTTTGTCACAGAACATTAGTGCTTCATCAGTCCTGAAATAACCAATCCATGAGATGCCTCCACGACAATGAAAGTAGCATCAAATTGATGTAATGGTTCAGGGTAAATGAAACAAAGCACACATCACATTCTTCCTTCTTTCTCTGCCTCCCAACTTCCCTCCTTTTCTTTCTTGCTAACTTCAGCAGGATTTCTGTAACTACATCAAATTTTCCCCAGGATGGAGTGAGCAGCCAATTTTTAGTTCCTAATCCCATACAGCCAGCTAGGGAGAATCCAGAGGTAAGAATATGAACTGTGTGATTGGCAGTTAACAAATCAACAGACTGAATATATTCAGATATTAAATGTAGCTTGGACACTATTTCAAGAAACAATGATTTGCCTCTGAAGAACTTACCTAGATAAACTGTCTTTCTCTATCAATCAACATATTCAACAGCTATAGACAATAAACCCCATATCAAGACAGAAAAAGCAGTATTCCATTGCCAGTATATGAGAGCTAAATCTTCTCTGTTTAGCTTGAGAATACTGATATATTACATTTGTGATTTTTTTTTAAAAAAAAATCTCATTAGAAGGAATATTCCTTAGAGTGCAAAGGGATCTTCTTGCACCTTTGAGAATGAGAGAAAGAGATTTATAGCACAAGCTTTGATACTTTGTCAGATATGTGGAGTGAAGTACCTTAGACATAATGAAACTCCTGGGATATATGTATTCTAGGAATCAAGTAGGAGGCCCTTTTGTTTTGAAAACCTAAGCAATTGAACAATAATTGCCTTGGCTCCAGTGGCTGGTGAAAACCCATTGGTCTGAGTTCCAGCTGTCCTTGCTATTTTGGAGAGAAGAGCAGTCAGGAAACGTTGCATCATGTCTTGCCCCCAGCGGCTAGTGAGAGACCTTCTCTCCAGACTCCAAGCACCATTACGCTGGCCACTGAGGAAAAATAGTCAATGTATGCTGGATGTAACGTCCTCCCCCACTGCCATCTCTTTTTCTTTGTGTGTCCTGTCTCATTTAGATTGCAAGCCTGCAGGCAGAAAACTGTAAAATTAATTTATTTGTAAGGTGTTCTTGGAATCTTTTTGGCTGAAGTGTGGGATATGAATACTCTAAATAAGAAAATAAACAAATAATTAAATATCAAGCTGCTTTATTTTGTAATTATAAGGCAAACTCTTGACTGAGAGGGGAAAAAGTCATGTTCTTAATTGAATCCAGTGTAAAAGGAGGAAATTATATGGAAAAGCCTACTTCAGCAGTTTTAGGTTGGAGTCTTTTCTTGACTTTCATTGATAGTAGATAGCAGTTTTATAAGGCAGACTTTTGGAATATGTAAAGGGAAGCCAAAGACTTTGTGAAAGGCAGATAAAATTTGTCTGATGATAGTTTGTATCTTAAAGCTGCAGGTTGAAAAGCTAAATAAATAAATAAATAATAAACTTTATTCTTATGTCCCACCTTTTTGCTGCAGCAATCAAGGCAGCTTACATGACTTAAATGGAATAATACATACAAAGTAGGGACAGTACAGAAATTAGATGGAACTATTCTGGGAAAGCCTGCCAAAAGAGATCCGTCTTGAAACCTTTTTTGAAGCTGTCTAGGCTGGTTATTCGATGGATCCCCTCTGGCAAGGCGTTCCATAAACTGGGAGTGGCAGCAGAGAATGTCCTCTGGGAAGTTGCTGTTAGTCTGATTTTTATGGGTTGCAATAAATTCCTACCAGACAATCTGAGAGGGTAGGGCAGATTGTACAGAAGTAGGTGATCCCTTAGATAGGTTGGAAACAAGCCATGTAGGGCTTTAAAGGTAATCACCAACACCTTGTACTGCGCCCGGAAACCAATAGGCAGCCAGTGAAGAGATTTCAGAATAGATGTAATATGATCACTGCTAGTTTTACCAGTGACCAGTCTGGCTGTCATGTTTTGTATTAACTGTAATTTCTGGACTAGGCACAAGGATAGCCCTATGCAGAGTACATTGCTAAAGACTAAGGATGTTGCACCGCCTCCAGTGCCCAACTTTCCTCTTCAGAATTTGAGCCAAATCCAGAAGTTAGGCTGACTTTATTGCACATACATTTTCCTCAAAATGGCTTCCTGTTGCATCCCGTGTTGAATTCTGGCCCCAAAAGATGCTTTGACAGCCATTCAGAAGTTAGGCTGACTTTATTGCACATACATTTTCCTCAAAATGGCTTCCTGTTGCATCCTGTGTTGAATTCTGGCCCCTAAAGATGCTTTGACAGCCATTTTTTTCCAATTCTAAACTTCTGGTTTGAAAAAAAATGGCTGTGGAAGCGACTTATGGCTTCCTCTGGGGAGGAAGCACTGCAACAAAGGAGAAGAGGGATGCCTGGTGGGGATGATGCAGCAGCTGGCAAGAGAGGGTAGGCATGGGAGTCTGCCACCCTTCTAGGGTCTGACCATTGTGTGACTGGGTGGCCAGGGAGGAGGCAGGGTTCTGAATTAGTGGGAGGGACTCAGGCAGGCCACTGCCACCCCCCAACTCCACCCCCACTGGCAATCCTCTGCAGTGGGTGACACACTAGATAGTGACCCCACTGGATGCTCCACCAGCTGTGGAACTGACAAGTATATCATAAGCTGTACAAGAGTTCATACTGAGCAGTAAATTAATTTTATAACTTATACCTAACCATAACCATTCACTGAGAGGGGAAAATATGCATAATAATAGATCATCAAGCAAGGTTTAGGTTAACCTTAGTTGCCACTTTTTTACTCCCAGTGGCCACTAGAAGTTCCCAATGCCGCTCACGAGAACTAAATTAGAATGAATGGAAGAGGGTTTTGCTCATGCTGCTTCCCAGTTCAGATCCTACACTCAGGTTCTCACTATCTTCCTCACCTTCTTACAGTGTCAAGGACACTCTTTTATCCACTTGGCATTTAGCATGCACTGTCTCTTCTCCAGTAATTCACTCCAATATAGCTCTTAAAAATGTAACTTCCTGTGTAGCAAATTTAGGTCTTAGTGTATTGGCCACCATGTGTGGTATCATCTGGAGCTCTTCTGCATCTTTCACCTTGCTGCTGCCTCTTTTCTCATACAACACTGACCCACTGCTCAGAGCACTTTTGTTCCTCTTTTTGATGCCCCCCCTTCCACTACACTTTTCCTTTATCTGTCTTTCCTCGTCTCCTCATTTCCTTCTTTCTCCTTTACTGTCTGAACCCCTAACTCCTTTCCTGCTCCACCTCTTCAGCTTCCCTGGTGCTCCTCCTGGTAAGGCAAAAATAGTGAATGGTGAAGGAATGGTGTGGAGTTGTTTAAATGGAGCTCATCACATGGGCCCTGCAGAACAGGCCCGGCGCAGAACAGAAGGGGGCGGGAAGGGACATAACGGGGATATCACCCATTTTACTGTTTGAGAGAATGCCACTGATGCTCCTGGAAGTCCCCTGTCCATTCCCCAACCATTCCACAGGAGGTGATTTTCAAGAACAATTCTGAACAGTTTTGGAAAATTGCCTCCTGTGGGACAGTTGGGGAATGGATTGGAGACTTCTGGCAGCATTGGTGGCATTCTCCTGTGTGGTAAAATTGGTAATATCCTCCATTCTGTTCCTTTCCTTCCCCCTTACATTCCACACCAGGCCCGTTCCTCATGGCCCATGCAATAAGCTCCCATGTTCCTGGTGTGAAGATGAGTGAAGGCCTTCAGCTTTGACATCTACCTAGAAAAGGCCTACCTCTTTGATAGTCACACCATCTCCTGATTGACCAGTGCCACAGAAGCCCACACAAAGAGTGTGTGGCCTCTGGGGAGGCTAATAGTCAAGAGTGCAGATGGGCGCAGACAGCTCCCTGCTGACTTCAGTCTCCTTGCAGCCCTCAAATGGACTACTCAGTTACTGCTTTATCACACCAGGGGGCAAACAGGATTTAAGCAAGAATTAAACAGGAAATGTCCTATGATAAACATAAGGCATTTCCTGTTTAACTCTCATTTCACTCTCGTTTAAATCCTGTTTGACCCCTAGTGTGATAAAGCAGTTAGTCTCCTAGTCCTAGCTTAATTAGGTAGACAGATGCATTCTTCTTCTCCACTTCAGTGAATGTAGACTTGAATTCTATTAGTTAGTTCCAGCTAGTGTAAACCAGCTGTAGCCATTGTTGAGTTATGAGTGAACACATAGGGAAATCCCATTGATTCAATAGGTCTACTTTAGTTGAGACTAACAATAGGATTCAGGCCATTGTTCCTCTCCCCCTCTCCAGTGTTTTTCACCCCCACCATACACACCTATTCAGCATCAAGGTAATTTTATTGATCTTAATTTTGATCTTGCCTTTGTCCTTTTTTATTTTATTATTTGGTTGGTTCTATTTAAATTTTGTGGAGGTTTGCATTTCATTTTGTTATGTTTTATTGCAGCTTTATATAATGTTGTTTTTTAGATTTTCCCTTCAGCTACTGGGAGGCATGGAATGATAATAAAATAAATAAATGTGTGGGTTGTGTGTAGAGGGGTTGGAAAGGGATTTCTGACCTAAAATTACTAAGACAACTACAAATTTCTGCTAGCAACCACTGCATAATGGTAATTACTGGAATTACTATAATCATGAAAGATGAAAGAGTTGGAGGGATTTCTCAAGACAACACCTTGCTTTTTTATACAAGGAATGATAATAAATATGTTTTATTTCTAAAAAGACCCATTGCTTGCTTGAACTGGTTTAGAGCCCTGTGGCACTGCAGTGAAGAACTTTAAAAATGCTACTAGTTTCATTACAAAAGTCCTTTATTTATAATTTATATCAATTTATATTTTGCTTTTCTATGTGTGAATGAGAATGAGCTGTATGAATACATTTGGGCGAAACAAAATTATGTCTTCTATGTGAAAGTGAGAGATTTTTTTATGCCAGTCTCTCCAAATATTTGTTGCTCAGTATGCTAAGTATAGCTTCCTTTATTTCTACATGTTCTTAATATCTAATTCATCTCATTATTTTCTGGTGATATTTTCACATATTTATTTTCTTTTTATGTATGTGTTTTATTCTGAGGATTTATGGCTGCTGATCAAATCATCACCATGCCTTTAAGAGGTCAAAACTAATTGTGTTTTTAATACTTCTATATGCACACAGCTATGATCTTTCCAATTTTGACCCATGGAACAGAAGTTTATACATCTTAGAAATCCATATTGTGTTTGTTTCTATTGCTACTTGTTCTCTCTACCCATCTAAAATCTTATTATTCTCATTACTGTCTAATTTCATCCCTTTTATTCCATAGGTCTCATTAGGAGACCCTACTTTGGTTATTCTTGGAAGCATGCTTTTTTCACTAGAAATTTCTTTTTCCTAGCCCCAAAATGTCCTACTGGATACTGTTATTGTGGCTGATGATATCTCAACCTCCTATCAAGATTGAATGTCACACATGTGCTTTGAAAAAACTTAGGAACAACGAGTATTATGGAGATGGAGATATTATCATTGGTGGCATATTCTCTAATTTTATTGCAGTGATTGAGAGCAATAGTACCTTTGAACAAGAGCCTCTTTCTCATTTTTTGGATGCAGTGTAAGCACACTTATTGATATAATTCAACCAGAGCCTGTGAGTTACTAGTTTGAAACCATTGCATTGTAATTGATAGGAAATGGTTCTCGGGAAATCTAGAGTCAAATTCCCACTCTGTAATGAAGCATATGAAGGGCTGAAACACATATCAAATTATTATATGGCAGGGGAAATATAGTTTCTTATGAAGGAAAGCAATTATCTCGAGCAAAACATGAAATTATTCATTGTGCAATTCACGTATTGTTTTAGTACTGCTCCTGTTTATTAAAAAACTTGTATTGCAGTGGATTGTAAAATACCCCAGAGCCATTGCTCAGTGGTTGATGGCATGACAAGAGAAAAATAAAATTCTATTACACTATCAGTGAAGCATGAATATAATGTTGGATTTAGCCCATTGAATATCTGTCCTCAATCAATCCAAAACATTTGGTTTGAGCCCATTGTTTCCAATAGCCTTTTGTGTCCTCAAGTCTGCGTTAGATTGATTATGGCTATTTCATTCCAAAGTGTACTTTCACATTAGCTGTCACCGGGAATTTTGTTCAAAGGGAAGATTGTGTAAGTGTCTTGTTGACAAAAGAACAGGATCTTATGACAACTGGATGTGGAATTAAGATTCCTTGAGTTTATATGATGGTTTCTTTAGCAGTAATGTTTCAGTTTAACTTGCCAGCTCAAACTAGCTTTTATTGGCAATTCTGTCCCAAGCAGAAGTGGAGTTGATGGCTTGCTGATAAAACAGCAGCGCCTTAAAACCCCACTGAACAAATCCTGCCAAGAAATTTCTGTGACAGGCTAGTCTTAGAGTCTCCATAAGTCAGAAACAACTTGAAGGCACACAACAAACAACAACGTAGTAGTATTGTTCCAGTGAGCACGAAATGAGTGTATTTCCAAGGCGCAGCTTACATATTCAGTGACTATAACTGTTACCAATAATCTTGTAAAGTAATCCAGTAATTTATCCTATGAAAAAAATATATCTCTTATATACATTATGAAAGATCTACTGAGAAATTAATGCTATTATGTTACCAATGTTTTTCCATTTCAGACTATTTCCCAGAACATTTCAATACCTCCTAGCCTTCTTGTTTACGGTACAGGAGATCAATAAAGATGCCACGCTCTTACCCAATCTCACATTTGGAATTCACATGTCTCAAGATTTTTTGTTTCCACAAAAAATTTACCTAAATACTATAGGCTTAACCTCTGGAAAAAAGAGCAAGCTCCCTAACTACAACTGTGGGAGAAAATGGCTTATTTCACTTATTGGAGGTCTGAGGTCTGACATAACCATCATCATAGCAAACTTCCTAGGGATATACAAGATTCCACAGGTAAGGTTAAAGAAAAGCAGCAATTTGCTGATTTTCAAAATTTGCTTTAGAATTGATTTAGTAAAAGTTTTGTGGAATAGGGGGCTGCATTAGCTCCCCCTAAGTGGACTGCACCTCAGCTATTAACCTGCTACACTTCCCACAGAATACAAATACTCTGTATTCATACAGAAGTTTCCATAGTCCACATAGCAATAGATTAGGCAAAAGAAAATGGAAGACAGTGACTGGAATCCTGTTGGTTAGTCTCAACCACAGTAGGCCATTAAATAAATTGTTGAATTGTATGTCAGCATATAGGTAAAGTCATGTATTCAGTGATGCTATTCTAGTCTTCTAATACTCTACTAATAGAATTTAAGTTGTAGTCTTTCTCTGTGATGAGGAAGAGACTGGACTTTATGTATCACTTTGCCTCACATATGATGCTGCGCAGGTAATGAAAGTAGTTATTTTTGTATCTTTAATATTTCATTATCAAGGGTTTCAGGATCATCACATTAGATACAATTGTACTAAGTATTCTGCAAAATTCTATCCCAATTTAAAAAGTTATATGTTCAATTGGACCTGTGGATAGGGCAATCTAAGGCTGCATCCATACTGCAGAGATAATCCAGTTTGATACCACTTCAACTGCCATGACTCAGTGCTATGGAATTCTGGTATTTGTAGTTTGTTGGGGCACCAGAGTTCTCTGACAGAGAAGTCTAAATACCTCACAAAACTACAGATCTCAGAATTCCATAGTATTGAGCCATGGCAGTTAGAGTGGCATCAAACTGGATTATTTCTGCAGTGCAGATGTAACCTAAGAAAATATGAAACAAGTCTCAAAAGAAAGCACAGCAAAAATGGACAACTGCCCTGAAGGAATGGAAGGTCTCTTGAGATATATTTGCCATGCATACAATGAGGGCTGCTTCCAAATACTTTAAAGGAAATAGTAGGGAGAATATACTTTATTTATTGTACTGTATATATTGGCCAGAAGTCTTGAATCGCAGAATAAGTAAAAACATCACAATATCTGATAATTTTTTTTTACAGATTTAGCCACAACAGAAACACATGTGCAAAATGAGATTATTACCATTTCTTTTTTTCTTTCTTATTTTTTCTCTCTTTTATGTATACTGGATGTCATTAGTGTACATGGAACTGAATTGACGTAAGCTCCATATAACATGTAAATTGTTAATAGTGTGCAGTTCATATGGGTTTCTGGAAATTCACAAACCTTGGAAAATAAATCTGCTTTTTCTCATAGATCAGCTATGGTGCATTTGACTCTGCTTTGAGTGACAAATCTCAATTCCCTTCCTTCTACCGAATGGTTCCAAATGAATTGTCACAGTTCATTGGCCTGGGTCTTTTATTGGTGCATTTTGGCTGGAAGTGGGTTGGCTTAATTGCTCCAGATAATGAAGATGGTATAAAATTTACCAGTGTAATTTCCCAAGAAATGAGTAAAACAAATTCCTGCATTGAGTCCATTATACTTTTGCCTGACTACTGTCAGTTGGGAACAGAATCAATAAACGAGTTATCTACCAGGCTTTCCAAACTATCATCCAATGTCATGGTTGTTCACGGAGAAACTGATAAGCTAATCTTACTAAATGTTGTCCTGTCAGAAAAACAGATTGATGGAAAAGTTTGGATCATAACAGCAGTGTGGGACTTTGCTTCCCATTTTAGCAAAACACCCTGGAACTTGACAGCATTCCATGGTGCTATCTCCCTAGGAGTACCTAAGCGTGAGATTCCAGGGTTGCAGGATTTTCTTAGTAGTATTGACCCTCAGCAATACTCAAATGATTTTTATCTGAAAAACTTCTGGGCCCAAGTCTTCAAGTGCTCATGGCCTTTTTTCATGCTGGATCCTGCCTGGCCTAAATGTAATGGGACTGAAAAGCTAAAAGATGTCAGCATTGACCTGTTCAATATGAAGACATCTAGCCTCAGCTACAGTATTTACAATGCTGTCTATGCCATAGCTCACACTTTACATAAAATATATTCTCTCCATTTAAAGAAGAAAAAGAATGCCAGAGTGGAACTCCTTG
Organism: Urosaurus nigricauda; assembly: GCA_034509955.1. Lineage (NCBI taxonomy): Eukaryota > Metazoa > Chordata > Lepidosauria > Squamata > Phrynosomatidae > Urosaurus > Urosaurus nigricauda. The sequence goes on along the minus strand of JAOEGL010000006.1, from coordinate 19,634,325 downwards.
ATATTCAGGCATGGCAGGTAGGCATCTGTATTATATTATTGCTATATGAATAAACACTAACAGGGATCTTAAACAAAACAATGCAAATTTAGATTACACTAGTGAAAAATTTCTAAGGAAGGTCAAGGGGGAAAAAAAGTAAAGGCAGTCTTGCTGCTAAACATAAAGAAAACATAAAATAATGACCAGAGAGGATCTACATAAATAAAAGCTAGACAATGATCAAATTTGCAGATGACACCAAATTAGGAGGAGTAGCTAATACTCCAGAGGACAGGATCAAAATTCAAAATGACCTGAATAGACTAGAAATCTGGGCCAAAGCTAACAAAATGAAATTCAATGCGGAGAAATGTAAGGTTCTGCACTTAGGACGGAAAAATGAAATGCACAGATATATGATGGGGGACACCTGGTTGAATGAGACCACATGTGAAAGGGATCTAGGAGTCCAAGTAAACCAGAGGTTGAACATGAGTCAACAGTGCGATACAGCAGCTAAAAAGGCCAATGCAATTTTAGGCTGCATCAATAGAAGTATAGTGTCTAGATCAAGGGAAGTAATAGTGCCACTCTATTCTGCTTTGGTCAGGCCCCACCTGGAATACTGTGTCCAGTTCTGGGTACTACAATTCAAAAAGGATGTGGAGAAACTGGAGCGGGTCCAAAGTAGGGCAACTAAGATGGTGAAGGGTCTGGAAACCATGCCCTATGAGGAATGAATTAGGGAGCTGGGGATGTTTAGCTTGGAGAAGAGAAGGTTAAGAGGTGATATGATAGCCCTGTATAAATATCTGAAGGGATGTCATATTGAGGATGGAGCAAGTTTGTTTTCTGCTGCTCCAGAGACTAGGATGCGGAACAATGGATATAAATTGCAGGAAAAGAGATTCCACCTCAACATTAGGAGGAACTTCCTGACAGTAAGGGCTGTTCAACAGTGGAACACACTCCCTTGGAGTGTGGTGGAGTCTCCTTCCTTGGAGGTCTTTAAGCAGAGGCTGAATGGCCATCTGTCGGGGATGCTTTGATGGAGAGTTCCTGCATGACAGGGGGTTGGACTGGATGGCCCTTGTGGTCTCTTCCAACTCTATGATTCTATGATTCTATGAATGAGGAAATAGAAATAATTAAAGAGTTATCATACTTTTGGGTCAAACATTGATCAGAACAGAGACTACAGTCAAGAAATAAGAAGATTAGGGATGGGAATGGCAGTGATGAAAGAACTAGACAAGATCCTAAAGAGTAAAGATATACAACTGAGCACTAAAGTTAGACTCATCCAATCCATTGTATTCCTCATCACCATGTATAGATGTGACAGCTGAACAGGGAAGGAAGTGGATAAAAAGAAAATGAACTCATCTGAGATATAGTGCTGAATAAGAATGCTGAGAAAAGTGTGGAAACCAAGAAGACAAACAAATAGGTCCTAAACAGTTCAAGCCTGAACTCTCCCTGGAAGCCAAGGTGATTAAACTGAGGCTGTCATACTTTGGCCACCGCATGAGATGGCATGTCTCAATAGAAAAGACAATAGTCCTTGGAAAGGTAGAGGTAGCAGAAAGAGAGGAAGACCATACACAAGATGCCTAGACTCAAGTATGGCATGTCTCATTCGTTCTGTTCACATTCCCTTGGAATCTTTGCCTCTCTCTTTTCTTTGGGTACCTAAACTGCATTTCTAAATGTTCAACTAAAGTTTTATGTTACTGCAATGCTAGAAATGTGGAGATGGAAGGACAACATGTGTTTGTGTGGAGGGGGGACTTCTTATTTGGACTTCAAATGCCCTGCTTTGCCCCCTTCTCCATAGCTACAAACCAAAATAAATAAAATTATTGTTACAAATCAAACAAGATAAGAGGTGGAGTCAAGATAATAGATGTAACTTGACAATTGTAATACTGTTTTATTATATTTGGCTTTTTATCAATAATGTTAGTAAAGACTAAAAAAACAAATGAAACAACATGTTTGTTTCAGCATCTCCATCTCAGCATTGTATGAAAAGCTGGATGTCTATGCATGTTGGAAAGGACTGCCTGTTCCACAACCCATATATTTATTTGGAGTATTTATACCCTGCTCTTAAGGGGGAAAAGGGGGGTCGAAGAGAACATCGCTCACTTTTCATTCATGAGTGCTCTCAATTTTTAAAGGAGATTTATCCAGGAACGGGGGACTTACAGAAATACAAAAATCACCCTTGTGCAAGCAAAAATAAGATTATGTAACATCAGTTCCAGCACATTGTGTCACTTTTGACCTCTCAAAAAATTAAATATGACAATAATCCTGAAATTACTTGATGTGCTGCTCTGCTAAGCAATATAAACATCTTGATATGACTATGTTTGGAACTGAAACGTCATTTGTTTTCCCCTACAACTTAGCTTCACTCCTTCTTGAGGAATGTCCAATTTAACAATTCTGCTGGTGAAGAGGTATTTTTTGATGAAAATGGGGACTTGTATTCTGGGTATGACATATTAAACTGGATCATATTGCCAAATAATACCCCAGTGGATATTCAAGTTGGAAGTCTAGAACATCAGTCTGCAATGGATCTCACCATCACCATCAATGATGAAGCTGTGGTGTGGAACAACAGATATAACCAGGTCAAGATCATTGCTTCCCAAGTTTATCTCCCACCAGTACATTTAAGAATCTGAGAAGTAATGTAAAGTTCAGTATGTAAGCTAGCAGATAGTAATTAATGTATGTTCAATGTAAAGTAAATAAGTTCAAAATCCAGACCATGAAAACAACCATTTTAAGCATCCCAAATATTTACTTATTTCTTCTGGGGGCCACAACCTCAGATGGAATACGTGGGTTAGCATATACTTGTGCATATCCCAGAGCTTGGAAACAATTAATCATTCTGTTTATTTGATTAATATTTTCAGCAATATTTTATAAACAACTATTAAATAGCAATGTCATTTTTTTTTGAGTGAAAGTTTATATTTTATGTTGTTTTGACCTCTGATGGCTTTTAAAAGTAATTTGGAAGGAGTTGTGCATTTTTGCTATTTTTGAATTATGACATGATTTGCCAGTTTCAGTAGTTTTCAATTATTATTATATAATTTGGTTAATCTCAACAATTGACTGTTTGTTGGTCTTTAACACAAGGAAAAAGTTTAATAAACTCTCAGAAACTTTTAACACATTGAATTACTTTGGTGAATTAATATTAAAACATTATTGCTAGAGTTAAAGTTACCAAGCTCTGCTGTGTCCTACAAATAAATCCCTTCAGCTATCATTGAGAAGCCTGGAAAATAAGCAGGCTCAAGGTATTTCAGGGTGGTCCACAATAAAGGTGTTTGAAGATACTCAAATGTGTATCCTACCTTGTCTCTCACACATTCTTTCCACCTCTTTGTGTGGTTGTGCGCCTTCAAGTCATTTCTGACATATGGCAACCCTAAGGTGAACATATCACAAGATTTCTGGGTGCTGAGAGTGTATGACTCATCAAACATAACCCAGTGGGTTTCCATGGCTGAGCAGAGAATTGAACAGTGAGTTTATTCCAGTTGAATTTGCAATTCGATGTAGGCCAGTATGACATGCTGGTGTTCGCCAATTTCTGCAAATGTTTTTCCAAAAATAATTTTTCATAAGAATAATATATGATTTTGTGCTTAGATACCACGTTCTCTGTGCAGTGAAAGTTGTCATCCTGGATACAGAAGAGCAGTTGTAGCTGGGAAGTTAACATGCTGCTTTGATTGTGTTCCATGTACAGAAGGACAGATCTCTAGCCAGAAGGGTATGTGTACACTGTCTAAACCTTTGACTGTCAGGAGGAGTTTCTCAGCAGTACTATATTGGTGTGGATTATCTCTATTATATTAATACCCCTATCATAAGGTAATTTAATGTATGTTGGGGTGAGCAACATTTTGCTCACTTGTGTTGGATGAGCAATTAAGAACCACTACATTTACAACAGATCTTCTCTGATAAAACTAAAAATTGCTGCAATGTATTTGTTTATACAGTCACCCCTCCTGACTCGTGGATCTGAGATCTGCGACATCAATTATGTGCAGAGGGGTGACCTCCGTTACTTTTAATGTCATGTGTGCCTGGGCCACGTGCCCGGGGCACACCCTATTCAATCCCATGAGACTTGAATATGTGTGAGCCTCCATTTTCAGGGGGAAGGGGTTGTGTCCGGAACAGATCCTCCATGTAAACTGTATACATCATCACAATCGTCTGTATTCTGAGGTTCTGATTGGAAATATGTCATGATGTGTGTGAAGAAACAGAAATGCACTTGATGGTTTACTCCACCACACCACTGGTTCACACTTTTAAATATTTTCTTCAATAACCTCAGTCCTATCTTAAGCTATTATGGAGCAGAATTAGCCCTCCAGGAGACCTTGGAGGGCCACACACACCATGCTAAATGCACTTCTGCAAAACAAATCTCCCCCTTCCCAAATGCCCTCTAAAGGACAAAGTATGAATTTTCCCTCTTCCTGGTCCATTTTAGACCCAGGAGAGGCCTAAATACATTGTATTTTAGATGGCCAAACCTACATTGTTTTTGACTGTGATAAAAGTTAGCATAAATCTTTCCTGTTTCCCCCCCAGATGTGGATCATTGTGACAAATGTTCAGAAGACCAGTATCCAAGTGGCAGCCATAATGAATGTATTGCAAAACAGATTGTGTTCCTCTCATATAACGAGCCCTTGGGGGCTATTTTGGCTTTTACATCAGGATTTCTTTCTCTCATCACAGTTTGGGTCCTAGGAATATTTCTTAAATACCGGGAGACACCAATAGTGAAAGCCAACAATTGTGATCTTACCTTCATTCTTCTCATCTCTCTCCTCCTGTGCTTTCTTTGCTCTTTGATATTCATTGGACAACCAAGTAAAGTTTCCTGTCTTCTACGTCAAGCATTTTTTGGCATCGTATTCTCAGTGGCCATTTCTTCCCTCTTGGCAAAAACCATCATGGTTGTCTTGGCTTTTTTGGTTAAAAACCCAGGAAGTAACTGGCGACGATGGATTGGGAAAAGACTGTCAAACTCTATAGTTTTTTTCTGCTCCCTTATTCAGGTTGGAATATGCAGCATTTGGCTAGGAACATTTCCCCCCTTTCCAGATATGTTAAAAACATCAGAATATGACAAAATCATGCTTTTATGTAATGAAGGGTCTGTTTCCATGTTTTATGTTGTACTAGGCTACATGGGCTTTCTCGCCATAGTCAGCTTCACTGTAGCATTCTTGGCCAGAAAGCTACCTGAGGGTTTTAATGAAACCAAATGGATCACCTTCAGCATGTTGGTGTTTTGCTCTGTTTGGTTGTCCTTTGTACCAGCTTACTTGAGTAATAAAGGGAAATCCATGGTGGCTGTTGAAATTTTTGCAATCTTGGGTTCCAGCAGTGCTTTACTGGGTTTTATATTTTTCCCTAAATGCTACATTATCATGCTGAAACCTGAGAGGAACAGAAAGACCCATATACTTGGAAAATCAAATTCTCGTTTCAGACAATTATAAGGTGCCTCTTTAATTTATCAAGAAAGATTTTATTTGGACCCTCTTCCCCAATAAACATTCAGTAAATATTCATTTCTATGATAGAAATTTATTAATTGATTTAATTTAAATATCATGCACAGTTCAGTTGTGGATTTTATCCTAATCCAGAGTCTACATTGAAGCATAAAGGTAAGGTAAAGGTTATTGCCTAGTTGTGTCTGACTATAGAGGGGGGTGCCAGCATTGTCAAAGATAACACCATGGCCATGTGTCCAGCATGACTGTACAGAACACCGTTACGTTCCCACAGAAGTGGTACCTATTGACCTACTTGCAGTTTTACATGCTTTCAAACTGCTAGGTTGGCAGAAGCTAGGACTACTGATAGGAGCTCACTCCATCCCATGGCAGTTGGATCTCGAAATTCCACCTTATCAACACTGTGATTGTCAGATTCAGCATCTTAACTGCTAAGTCACTGCATCCCTTACACATTGAAACATAGCCGTCTTAAAAAAACTAAACAATTGATAGGAAAGCTTATTCATAGATGTCTTTACTTCTCTATTTCTTTGGCAATATACAATGGGATTGACAATGGGGTTTAAAACTGTATAAAAGATGGAGAAGAGTTTGTTCAGGTCTTTCAGAGTTTTTGTTTTAGGGAACATGTAGACAATGATGAGTGTCCCATAAAAACTATTATCACAGTAAGATGAGATAAGCAAGTGGAGAAGGTCTTTTCTTGCCCAGTGTATAATGGTATTCTCAGGATACTGGAAATGATGAAACTATAGAATATCATGGTCAAAAGAAATGGGACACAAGCTACCAAAGGAGAAAGAATAAAAGGTGTTAATTTTTGTTGAGTATCACTACAGGCAAACTTTATCACTGGAATGAAATCACAAAAGAAATGGTCAAGAATGTGAGAACCAAAAAATGAGAACTTGGACATCAAGTAAATTGTTATGGTGTTAAGCAAAAAAGTACTTATACATGACATCATCATATACAAATGGTATTATTCATTAAAGTTGAATAATGAAGTGGTTTGCAAATTGCTAAATACTGATAATAAGGCACACCAGCCAGCAGATAACATTCAGAGGCTACCAAGGAGCCAAAGAAATAATATTGTAAAAAGCAGTCCCAAGAAGAAATTGCCCTTTCTCCTGTTGGAAACTGGCTGTCATCCTGGGTAGGATGGTTGAACTATAGAAGGTCTCCAAGAATGAAAAGTTTCCCAGGAAGAATTACATGGGTGTATGAGGATGCTGATCACATGCGATGAGCCACTATCAAAAGGTTTCTAGCTATGGTCACGGTATAGATAAGGAGGAACACCAAAAAGCAAAGTATCTGCACTTGAGGGATCTCACTAATCCCAAGAGAATAAAATCTGTGAAGTCTGTTTGATTCTTTCCTTCTTGAGTTCTCATTGTATGGAAGTGTACATGTTGACAGTATACAGTTTTTAGGGAATTTATTCATGGATTTTTAGTGTTTCATATTTGATGGCATCCGCAGGAAACAACAAATCAGAGGTTTCCATCCTGTTTAAGGAAAGGTTTGGTGAGGCCATTACTGAAAAAACCTCCCTGGATCCCACTATTCTTAATAACTATCAGCCAGTCTCCAATATTCAATTTTGGGGCAAGGTTCTGGTTATTGGTGGCCTCCCAGATCCAGGGGTTTCTGGATGAAATGGATTATTGAGATCCATTTCAATCTGGCTTCAGACCTGGCTATTGGATGGCGATATCTTTGGTTACCTTGGTGGATGATCTGGGCAGGGAGCTGAATGGGGGAGTGTGTCCCTGTTGGTCTTGCTGGATCTCTCAGAGGTATTTGATACCATTGACCACAGCATCCTTCTGGGCCACCTCTTTGAGATGGGAGTTGGGGGCACTTTTATGCAGTGGTTCCGGTCTTTCCTGGAGGGGTGAGCTGAGAAGGTGGTGTTGGGGGGGGTCCCCTGTTTGTCCCCTGGCCATTGGCTCTGTTCTGTCCCCCATTTTATTGAGCATCTACATTAAAACCCTGGGAGAGGTCACCCAGAGTTTTGGGATGCGGTGTCAGCAATATGCAGATGACACTATCTCTCTTTTCCATGTGATTTCAAGGAAGCTGTATCAGTACTGAACCAGTGTCTGCTGTGGATTAGATGATGGCAAACAAACTGAAACTTAATCCAGACAAGAAAAAATCTACCCCAGATTCTTCCTTATTGCAGACTCTTTAACTTCCAGAGCTTTTCCTGGAATTTATTCCTACATCACTACTGCTTCTGCCACTACCATGACGCTTGCTGCCATTACTTCCCCTGCTGCCGCTACTGCTGCCATGTGAAAACTTTTTTTCAAACTTGCCCTCTTCCCAATAGTGCTAATGCTGCCATTGGTTCTCAGTTACTTGCATAAAGTTGAGGTTCCCAGGTCGACTGGACACTGCATTTGTTTCCAAGTCATGGGCACACCAGTGGAGCCAGCACTGCCAAGAGAGGAAGATGGAAACTGTATGGGCCAGCAACTGGCCTCAAGGATTGAAAGTGACAATGGAGGTATAGGCTGCAGTGGTGAGGGCAGTGGCAGTGGAACTAGGAAATTCTGAAGAGAAAGTTGGATAGTGTATACAATCTACCCAATCTTCCTTGGGGGGAGTACATGGGATGGCTCTGGGGCAGGTGTGAGGGGCAGTAGAGGCAGTATGCCATTTGGACTGTTGCCCCTAGTGTATACTAGTCCTGTGCTGCATTGCATTGACTGTTAAGAGATTATGTATTTTTTTTAAAAAAAACAAAACAAATAACAACTAAAGATGAGTATATTCAAATTATGTTATTAACATTAAAAAAACATTCTTGCATAAATTTTCCTTTTTGTATCCATGGTCAGGCTGTTTTCCTTAGCATCAGAAAACGACTCCAGAGAGGTCTGATTTCCTCTCCTAAACTGCTCAGTAAAGCAAAACCCCTAGCAAGGATCACCACTGTACACCATGAAAACATGGTTTTGAATAAAAATGTATACAGGTTCTGTTGTGAGGTCTTACAACGATAATTTCAATTCATTCTCTGAAGGAGGCATAATGTGTTTCAGCTGAAGAAAAAATGTTTGACAACATGTATGTGTTTGGGCAAAAATGTACAAGGACAACTTTTCAGTTGTAAAATCTTTGCAAATGCAGTTTACGGATGGGGGAATGAACTGAAAAATATATGTTGAGGGAAAATGGACACAAGTGTTGTGTGCTTTCAAATCATCCCTGACTGATGGCAAACCTAAAATGAACCCATCATGCAGTTTTCTTGGCAATATAATAAATTTTGTTGGTTTTGAGTCTCAATGAAGGTAATATTCTCATACTTCCAGACACATTTTCAAGAAAATGTGCCTGCCACTTTAATGATTTGCACTTTTCTAAGGCTTACAAGATGCTTTTGAGAAATTCAGTACACACCTCAAATACATGGTTTATAATGAGTACAGCAAAAATGTGCATTCATTGAAAAAAAGAAACCTAATGTAAATTAGGTAAATTGTGCAAATAAATATACTTGTTAAGAAAAAAAATGTATTGAAATGTTGACAAATTTTAGTGCAGGATGTACTGTAATGGGAACAAATTGCAGGAGAGATTTTTTAAAAAAACACAACCCCTCAATGAGTCTAAAAATGAAACATTTTCATATCACTAGATTTTGCGCTGCTTTTGTGTTCTAGTTATATCATCATTGTGTGATTATCAGCTAGCACTGAGCTGATGTGGTTTCAAATAGTAAACCCACCCCCAAAAGATGATTGAAACATCATCAGCATGTGAACCTTCTTCACAGATCTTTGGTCTGGAAAGCTATTCAGACCTCAGTACCGCTCAAGGTGGGGAAATCCTTCTGGCAAGATGAGTTCAGAAAATGCAAAATCTTGAGTTTCAAGATGAGCTGCTCAGGTCTTGCAAACTCAGGATCATGGCTTCCTTGATTAAGATTATCCATTTGAAATTCAGCCTTTTCTTTTCTTGCTGTTTTCTACCTTACCATGCTTTTCTAGTGAGTGATGTTTTTTCAAGATGTTTCCAAAGTGGAACAGACTCAGTTTAGTCATCTTGGCTTCCAGGAAAAGTTCAATTTGCTCTCAGATCCATTTATTTACCTTTTAAGCAGTCTACAATATCTGTAGAACTTGTAGATGTCCTCTGTTGTACATCAGTACCCTTTTGGGTGCCATCCAGTCTAGGAGTTTCACCTTCTAGCACTATCTCTCGTTTCATTTTGGATTGTCACATCATAGTTTTTGTTTGTTTGTTTTTGTAGTAAAAGACATTCAAAAGGAGTTTATTGTGTGTCTTTCTGCACAGCACTAACCAATGTTAGCTATAATGTTGCTACTGTTGTCTCTGAGAGATTCTCTGCCAGTGCCACAACCTTTACTGCTGCAGCCTGGTAGATGTTTGGCACATTTAATGTTGCTCCTCAGCAAAAGCCTATTTGACACTGAAGACCCTACTAGCAGCATAGTCTCTTGCCTCATGGGAGCAAGCAATCCCACCATCATGGAAAGGCAGAAACAAAAGTGGTGGGAGGATGGTTTGATTAAATCATATATAAGAATGCAAGTTCAAATATTAAATGTATGTTCCACATGTCTTAAAATCTATATTTCAATTTATCTCCATCAAACTGGATACTTCTTGATGATGATGATGATGATGATGATGATGATAATAATAATAATAATAATAATATTTATTTATTTATACCCTGCTCTTCAGAGTATCAGAGCAGCTTACAATGGCCCGATTTACACGGGTAAAAAAAGGCGCTTTTAAGGAAAAAAAAGGCGCTTTTAGGGTTAGGGAGGGCGTAGCCTTTACACCCTCCCTAAGCCTAAAACGCATGGACGCCGCCATTTAAAGATGGCGGCGTCTACACGGACGCGCCGTACAGGCGTCATCACGTGCGCAGCGTTTTGACGCGCTGCGCACGTTCTGACGCTCTGGCGGCGCGGGAGGGCGCCAATCGCGCCCTTCCCGCGCCGCAAAAAAAGAGCTCGATCCCGGAGCTCTTTTTTGCGGCGGGTCGTTGCGGCGGGATGAGGCCTCCGTGTAGAAGCCTAGGCCTCATCTCGCCGCTAGAAGGGGCGAGTTTGGACCGCCCCTTTTAGTCAATGTAAAAAGCACCATTGATTATTTTTAATGAGACAGTTCCCTGCCCTCAGGCTTACAATCTAAAAACACGACACAAAAGGAGAAGGGAAAAGTGGAGGGGAAGGGATCAGGTCCAGTAGTTCTTCTCTCCCTTTGATGCCTGGACCAAGACAGATGGTCTGGAGGGAGGGCTCTTCAACTTGAGGCCAGGTCCGATGGTGTTGCTAGGCCTCTCCTCTTTCACTCCCTCCTAGGCTAGATGGTGTAGTCATGGAGGGAGGGCTCTTCAACTTGTGGCCAGGCCCGATGGTGTTGCTAGGCCTCTCCTTTCACTCCTTCCACTCCTTCCAAGGCCAGATGATGTTGTCATGGAGGGAGGGCTCCTTAACTTTTAGGCTGTAGCCCCAGGTGGGAATGAGCTCCCTGCGGAGGTGTGCACACAGGTCCCCCAGCATTGGCTCCTCCTCAGGCAGCTCCAGTGATGCTGTTCACTTCTCCAGCTGCACTCGCAGCTTCATCGCGGCCAGCAGCCCTCCTTCCCTCCTCAGCGGAGGAGACGAGCGCACTGAGGCTGACACACGTGACACCCCTCTTCATCTCTCAGAAGCGCTGGAAAAAGCCGGAAATATTGATGATGCATTGATGATACATTCTTGGTGTGTGTGTGTGTGTATAAATATTGCAAGTGAGCAAGCTATTGTTAGCAGAAAGTATTATCAACACACACACGCAAGCCATATATATCATCATACCAATGAATGATCCTTTCTTTTTGTTATTTCCATCTTTTTTTCCCTGGACGCTATATGATTTACATCTAAACAAATTAATTTTTAATGGAGACAGCAAC